>OX451737.1:1257109554-1257750212 GCA_948472305.1 Vicia faba | reverse complement strand
TTCCCAATAAACTTGTCTGAAGAGATAAAGTTGAACTAATATTTGGTCGGGTCCAGGCTTTACAATAACTTGCTTGGAACTTAGTTGTTATCTGGTCAGATTCCAGGTTTCATAACAAACTTCTGAAGGGAATTGCTATCTGGCCGGATCCAGGTTTCACAATAACTTACTTGAAAAGATGAAGTTGAAAAATGATATCTGGTCGGATCCAGGCTTCACAGTAACTTGTTGGGGGTAGAGGAAAACTCTACTAGGGAAAATAATTTAAACCTTGGTATTTTAAGTCCAGGTTCTTCAATATCTTGGAGAGTTAAACTATTATCTGTTCAGATCCAGGTTTCATAGTATTCTGAAAGTAGTACTATTATCTGGTCGGGGCCAGGCTTCATAGTATTTGAAGGGTCTTCACTACTATCTGGTCGGGTCCAAGCTCTATAGTGACTTAAGAAATTGACTATTATCTGGTCGGGTCCAGGCTTCATAGTAACTTTGAAAATTTGTACTATCATCTGGTCGGGTCCAGGCTTCTTAGTATCTTTTAGAGATAGTAAAGGTTTTATTGACGACTTCACTGGGGATTAGGGGTTGTGGCCCTATGATTTATAATAGTCTGAAAGGGAAACTCCAGCTAGATAGGATAGACTAAGTCGGGGAGGACAGACTCAACTTGGGTAAAAGACTCAGTTGGGGACAACAGACTTAGCTTGCGAAGATAGACTATGTCGGGGGAATTTTGTTGTTCGTTGATTGTTGTATGTTGGAGAAATAAACTCTGTTGGCGAAATAAACCTTGTTGATGAGGTGAGTTCTTTGAGGAAAAGATCCACGAGGCTTCTTCTTGTAGGATCAACTTAGTTGGGAGGGAGTTGTTAATAGATTGAGACTCTGACTGGAGATCAACCTGTGCAAAGAGACTTTATGGGTAACTTTGTTGAGGATTGGTTTATTGTAGCTGTCCTTGTGGGGATAATGTTAATGAAATAACTCTGTAGGGATATTCCATATACAATAAAGAGGTGCTTGTTACTTCTTAGCAGGACACATGTGCCAAATAGTTTTAATTATGTTCATATGCATATGTTCGTTCAACTTTAGTCATTGGACAACTTTACATCCAAAACAAAAATAGAAAGTTTGCACTTCAAAGTATATATTTGTATTGATATTTTTCCCATGAATAGGTGTTTTTTGTACAAAGAGACGGAGATCCTAGTAAGAGGAAATTGTTGAAAGGACAACAAAGATTGAAAACAAAAACAAATAGGCATGTGGAAATGATCTCAATCCACTCCAACTCTACTATTGCCCCAATGTCTTCGAATGTCCCTTGCCTTTGACAGAAGTTGATTGGATTGATCTTGGACCATTTGAACTCAGACCTTGGTAATAAAGTTGACTGCGGTGATTCCACGGGACATAGTCATACGCTTTCAATCCTTAACTTTTGCTTGGACCGCCCTTTCGGGTTTTCAGCCCACCAGGATACCCATTTTTTCCCAAGTCACCCTTTTGGGTTTTCAACTTTCCGGGTGTATAATATTTTGCATATATCCCTAATTTTTTACCAAAACTTTTGGTTTGCCGGGATGCCCTTATTTTGCCTAGGTGTGTCAACCTAGCGGGTCCTTTATGTGTAGTATTTTTTAACTATGTATGCGTTCACAGGATGCGGGAAGTCTTCACCATCCATGGTAATCAGCATCATGGCACCGCCAAAAAACACTCTCTTGACAACAAATGGTCCTTCGTAGGTGGGAGTCCATTTGCCCCTGGGGTCGCCTTATGGCAGAATGATGCGCTTTATCACCAAGTCACCAGCTTGATATACTCGATGCTTGATCTTTTTGTTGAAAGCCTTGATCATACGTTTTTGGTACGTCTGACCATGACAAATAGCAGCCAATCGTTTTTCATCGATCAAGTTCAACTGATCCAATCTCGTCTGAATCCACTCGTCTTTTTTCCTAGGACTGCCTCATTAATAATCCTTAGTGAGGGAATCTGAACTTTTATTGGCAAAACAACTTCCATGCCATAGACTAAAGAAAAGGGAGTTGCCCTAATTAATGTTCTAGCTGAAGTGTGGTATCCATGTAGAGAAAACGGTAACATCTCATGCCAGTCCTTATAGGTTACTACCATCTTTTGCACAATCTTCTTAATGTTTTTTATTGGCCGCTTCGACTGCGCCATTCATTTTAGGTCTATATGGAGAAGAATTGTGATGCTTGATCTTGAACTGAGTGCAAAGTTCAGTAATCATAGCATTGTTGAGGTTAGTCCCATTGTCGGTGATACCATAGCGGTAGATGAGGTTATGTTTGATGAATCTGAATACCATATTCTTGGTGACTGAGGAAAATGAAGTGGCTTCGACCCATTTGGTGAAATAACCAATAGCGACTAGAATGAAGCGATGTCCATTGGAAGCGGTGGGCTTGATTTCTCCAATCATGTTAATGCCCCACATTGCAAATGGTCACAGAGCGGTCATGACATTCAGAAGGAAAGGAGGCACATGGACCTTGTCAACATAGATTTGACATTTATGGAAAGTTCTAGAGTGGTGATGACAATCAGTCTCCATTGTTGACCAATAGTAACTAGCTCTCAGGATTTTCTTGGCCATCGTATGTTCGCTTGAGTGAGTACCAAAGAGACCATCGTTCATGTCTTCTATAATTTCCTCTGCCTCCTTCTTGTCCATACATCGGAGTAGAGTAGAGTCATGGTTGCGTTTATACAATATTTCGTTACTTAGGAAGAATTTGGCTGAAAATCTTCGTAAGAACTTTCTGTCATTGATGGATGCTCCCTCGGGATACTCTTGTGCTTCAAGATATCTCATCACCTCATGGTACCATGGATTTTCCATGTCGATGTCGAGCTCACATCAATGTGTAGGTTCGTCAAATCTCTCAATGGTAATCATTGGGGATTCATTGTCCCATCTGACCTTGAACATTGAAGACATGGTTGCCAAGGCATCAGCCAACTGTCCCTTCGAAGTAAGGAATTAGAGATAGCACAAGTTCTTTGTAAGGGATGAGATTAGGGTGCTTACTGTCCCATTCTCCTTTTACTTGGCTAATCACTAGAGCGAAATCCCCAAACACATTCAAATGCTTGATCGTGCAATTGAAGTATAATCTGGCAGTGAAAGGAATGTGGCAACCTTCAGGGGAGATTATCATAGCACAAATTCCGTTACCCAAAGCGTTGGAAGCCCCATCGAAGACCATAGTTCATCGAGATCTTTGTTCAGGTATGTTATACGGTCCAGGTTTTGCACAGTCGGTTACTAGCATGATGTTCTCATCCGAGAAGTTGGAGTTCATAGACTGATAATCATCAACAGCTTGATGGGCCAAATGATATGCTAGTACGCTTCCTTTGATGGCCTTTTACATGGTGTATTAAATGTGGTACTCAGTCAATATCATTTGCCACCTAGCTATCAGTCCGGAAAGAGCAGGTTTCTCGAAGATGTACTTGATTGGGTCCATCTTAGAAATCAACAAAGTGGTATGAGTCAACATATATTATCTTAGCCGGCGAGCAGCCCACGCCAGAGCACAACAAGATTTTATCGAGCAATGAATATATGATTTCACAGTCGGTAAACTTTTTGCTCAGGTAATAAATAGCATGCTCTTTTCGGCCAAACTCGTCATGTTGGCCCAAAACACACCCCATAGAGTTCTCTAGTACTGTCAAGTACATGATAAAGGGTCTTCCTTCAACTAGAGGCATGAGAATAGAAGGCTCTTGCATATATTCTTTGATTTTGTCGAAGGAAGCTTGGCATTCATCATTCCATCTGACTACTTGATCTTTCTTCAAGAGTTTGAAGATTGGCTCACAAGTAGCAGTCAAGTGAGATATGAAGCGGGCGATGTCATTGAGACGACCCAAGAATCCTCTAACTTCTTTTTCAGAGTGGGGGACGGGTATTTCTTGGTGGCCTTCACTTTAGAAGGATCGACTTCAATGCCTTTACTGCTTACAACAAAACCTAGAAGCTTTCCAGATCGTACTCCAAATGTACACTTGTTAGGGTTCAACCTCAACTTGTACTTTTTCAGCCTCTCGAATAGCTTGTACATGTGATCGAGATGTTCCTCTTCATCATGAAACAAAGCTACCATAGCCCTTTGATATATTGCCCCTGCATTCTTTAGTCCGGACGACATGACTTTGTAATAGAAGGTTCC
The DNA here is from genome assembly GCA_948472305.1 of Vicia faba. NCBI lineage: Eukaryota > Viridiplantae > Streptophyta > Magnoliopsida > Fabales > Fabaceae > Vicia > Vicia faba. Next base: position 1,257,745,998 of record OX451737.1, on the reverse strand, counting down.
CCATTGCGTAACGAAAGTTGTCTTCTCCATGTCTTCGGGAGCCATCCTGATTTGATTATAGCCTGAGAAGCCATCCATGAAAGAGAAGACTTTATACTGAGCAGTATTATCGACCAAGACATCAATATGAGGCAGAGGGAAACCATCCTTGGGACTTTCCCTATTCAGATCCCTATAGTCTACGCACATGCGAACTTTTCCGTCTTTCTTTGGCACTAGCACCACATTGGCAACCCATTAGGGGTAAGATGTCACATCTAAGAATCCTGCATCAAATTGTTTCATCACTTCAGCTTTTATCTTCTCAGACATATCTGGCCTCATGCGACAAACCTTTTGTTTGACTGGAGGGCAATCTTCTTTTGTCGGTAGACGATGAACTATGATGTCGGTATCCAATCCTGGCATATCTTCATACGACTAAGCAAACACCTCCACATAGTCATGCAACATTTGAACCAACCTATTCTTGACACTTTCTTCTAAGTTAGCGCCGATCTTAACCTCTTTCTTGTCTGTATTAGTACCCAGATTGATGACTTCAATTGACTCTTTGTGCGGTTGAATAACTTTTTCCTCTTGTAACAGAAGTCTGGCTAGTTCTCCTGGTATTTCATAATCTTTCTCTCCTTCGTCTTCGGCTTGATTAATTGGACATTCAAAGTCATAGTCGGAAATAGTAGAGTCATTGGAAATGAGATCCAGAGTAGATGAGGACCTGCAAGTGTGTGTGAGTGTGTGCGTGTGTGTGTGTGTGTGTATGCATGTAAGATACATGGCTATTTTGAAAAATCTATTTGAAGAAAAGAAAGATAGTGAACACAAAGATTTGAATGCAAAAGAGTCCAATGATTTGTATTGAATGATCATATGATAAGATGAACATAAATAAAACCCTTGACAAATGGACCAAAGTGCCCCGGGCCAGGCACATGGCTTAAAAGTCATTATTAAATATTACAGACAAATTTTTCTTGAATTAATAAAAAACAACAAACGAGTGATTACTCCTCAATGAAGGAGATGGGCACGAAGTCCTTTGCATGCCAATTCTTGAGCTCCGTTGTGGTTGGATACACCCAACCTTCAAATGAAATTTCAACATCAGAATCACCTACATCGTTGACTTCATTGACATCCTTGCCATGCTTCGACATAGGCACGGTGATTACATTCGGAGTTGGAGGAGGAACAAATTCAATAGTCTTGTTAACGATCAAGTCCTGAATTTTATTCTTCAATACCCAGCATTGGTCAGTCTCATGCCCGGGGCTACTTGAGTGGTAAGCACATTTGGCGTTCGGATTATAATTTGATGAAGAGGTATCTAGATTGGCAGGAGGATCGCATAATGTCACCAATTTAGCCTTTAGTAAGTGTTGTAAGGCTTGGGATAGTGACATTCCTATCCTCATGAATTGTCTTCTCAGAGTTTCAAATTGTTGATGATTAGTAGATGGTATTTGAGCGGGAGTTGGATTGGATATTCGGACGGCATTACCAGACGGATGATCATTCTTCTTGGTACGGGCCCTTTCCCAGTACACAGCATTCATTTCCTTCTTTGCAGCAAAAGGTTTCTTTACAGGATTGGAAGTGGAGGCAGATACCATGGGAATCTTCCCGCTTTTGATGTCGCTTTCAACTCTTTCACCGGTTAAGATTAGCTCGGTTAAACCAGAAGAAGAACAGCCAACCAATAAATTAAAGAATGGACCAGATAAAGTGCCCATTAACATGTCAATGTGTTCTCTATCAGTCAAAGGTGGTTGAACCCTAGTAGCAAGGTCTCTCCACTTTTGTGCATATTCTTTAAATACTTCATTTTTTCCCATTGTCATAAATTGCAACTGAACTCTTGTCGGCGCCAGGTCGGCATTATATTGGTACTGATGGTAGAAAGCGGTAGCTAAGTCTTCCCAAGTATTGATGTGGGAACCATCCAACTGGTAGAACCATTCTAGTTGCGTTCCGGTAAGCTCTCTTGAAAAAAGTGAACCCATAGTTTCTTATCAACGGTGTGCGGCTATATCTTGCGCACATAAGATTTCAAGTGAAGTTTTGGACAAGAAACTCCATCGTACTTTGCAAAGACTGGTATTTTGAATTTGTGGGGAATGACAACCCTAGAGATCAAACCAAAATCATCAAAATCTAAATCGGGGACGGCTTGGATCTCGACGGCCTTCAATCTATCTTCTAGCTGCTTATACATGACATCGACAGGGGGATACTGCTCGTCAAAATAATCATCATCAGACGCTTGACCATTGATACAGTCATCCTGGGTACTCTTAGCCTCACCAATCTGATTCTCGTCTTCTTCAGATGAGTCTTCCACTACCGGGATCTAACGAACCGACTCTTTGAACCTTCTACCCATGTTGACCGAGGCTTTCTTCTTGGGTTTCTTCTTAACTTCCAGTAATGCCATCATATCTTGTTTCCCCTTGGCTAGGGCTAGTAGAGTCTCTTGGAATTGAGAGTTGTGTGCCTGAAGATCCTTCACAGTTTTCTATAGATCCATCTTGCTGAAATAAACAGCAGAAAGATAAAGAAACCTGTTATGTGAAAACCTGTCATGTTATGATGCATGAAAGATGTATATCCAAATGGAAAAGCACTTTCATCATATCTTCATCAGTGTTGGAGGTAACCATGTTTAGGAGGCGACCATATCTTTCGGTGAATGAAGAACTCTCAGGGACCCTTGATGCAAACTCTTTGAGTTGAGGAGGAATTCTTACGAGATTGACTAGGATAGTATTCCTGCAGATAGAAGCCATGTCCTACAAAATAGAACAAAAATAAATCCCAAAAATCCTTGAAATGGTTAGTGAGAATGAGTATGATGTTATGATGTTTATGATGTTATGTACAATTAAGTATATACAAACAAGGCAAACAAGTCCTTAGGTTTAGGCTTGCATGGAGTCTTATAGGTAAGTACCCTCTTGAAGTTTAGTTGGCTCAAACCTATCATAAAAATAGTAACTGGGTTCTAAGGGATCTCAATATCACTGATCTGTCTTACCGGGCATTGTTTCAGCGCAAGCCTCTTTGACGGCGACCGAAATATCCAGAGAAGTCAAAACTCAATGAGTATCGTATCGAGTATCAACCAACTTTAGACTGCACCAAAGTCGGTTATCTCACTACGTCATAATAGCCAAGTTGGTCAAGTAAAGGTTCTAAAAGTCAGTTAGTACTTCATGACACCACACTGCGGCCCCGTATTCTCCTTGACTAATTAAGGGCTACCGGTATCCACAAATGTGTCACACTAACATAATTATTGCTTATACCATGTCGGTATACCCCGCATAGTTTCCACAACGTATTGCTACATACATATAAGGTATCCCAAATCCGGGTAGAGTATTAGAAACAAGCCTAAACAAGGAACCAAAATGTAAAGCGAACAAGTCAAACAATGAAAGCAAATAAAGGTGATCTAGCCCTAAGGTAACCCCACTTTTAAATTTCTTCTCCAGCAGAGTCTCCGGTTTTGTGATACGGTGGGAGAACTGACTTGGGATGTTTTGAGTTTTATCACAAATGTTGCGGTTAGTAAGAGTCACCACCGACTTTTCTTTTATCCAAGAGGAAAGGCTGAAAAGAACAGGAAAGACCTTTGAGATTATTTCTTGAGTTCGGGGGGTAGATTATGAAAAGGGGAGGTGTTAGAACCCTTTTCATCCATAGTTATTTACGGGCTCTTAGTTGCTTGCTAGATCACTTGATTTTGTTTGAAAATGTGATTTGTGTAGTTTTTGAAAGTATTTTGAAAAGGCGCCTTCGTTTAGGCAAACTTTATAATAGTTCTCGTTCGTAAGAACGTATACAAAGTGTTGGGATTTTGAAAATATTTCATGTTTGGAAAGTGTTTTGAAAGTGTTTGGTGTTTGTTTTGAAAATTAGCAAGGATGTTTGATTTGAAAGTGAGAAAGCAACTAGGAACAACCTACCTACTCAAAATTTCTTTCATTTAGAACCAACAACTTTTGCAATTTTTTGATATCATTCTCAAAATTAAAATTATACATTCCTCGAAATTAGTTTGTTTATTACAAGATTCAAAATCAAACAAAGAAAGAAGTCCAATATGCTTTTTCCTATGTTTCTATTACAAGGCAGAATACAAAGTCTTAGTGTTCTTAGCATTCAAGTGTTTTCAAGTCTTGCCACAGTCTTCTTGCCATCTTCCTCTGTTCTTCACTACCTTTACCTGAAACAAAACAAAAAAATCAGTGATCAAACAAATTCAAATTTACAGATAAGCTATTCTAAATCATCATGAGGGTTTGGTTATTGGAATCAGAAAAGGTTTTTAAGCCATGTTCTTGTACCCAAAACAGCCTCATACTAAGAAGTTAATCATAAGAATGAAAAATTGCAAATCACAAATAAATTGGTTCACAATGGATTAATTCAGAAAGTGAAAAAGCAGAACAAATTCCCAGCCCAAACAGAACAAGCTGCATAGCAGGCTGTAATGCTGCAGCACAAGCTGCCCATCAAAGCCAACCAAAAAACCTACAACAAACTGCATAACAGGGCAGGCAAGCAAGGCTAGCTGCAGCAAGCAGCAAACAAAGCAAGCTGCAATAAATAGCAAAAAGGCAAGCAACTACAGGGCAAGCTGCATCAACAAACAAACTGCCAGAACAAAACCTAAAGGGGAGCAAAGTATTAAGAGTTCTGTAAAAAGGAAGTGTTGTGTTCTAAGGCCTCAAACAGTTTAAAAAAAATTTATCGTGGGCCAATTGATTGCAAATCACAAGACAAAGCTTGGTTCACAATAGTGCAAGCAGAAATTCAAGCCCAATAGATTTTAGCCCAACATGGTTTAAAACAAAAAAAAGCCTCATACATGTTGTCTCACAAAGTCAGAATTGCATCATTGGCTAAGTAATCTTTTGAAAATCTCAAGTATTTGGTTCACAAAAGGTAAAGAGGAAATCAGAAAATATAAAATCAATAAGCAAAAGCCTCGTGTTGTTTCAAATCAGAAAATATCAAATCAACAATCAAAAAAGCCTCAAATTTACAAAGTCATGTCATAGGCCTAGAGTATTTCACTACAAATCTCAAAAAAAAATTGTTTGGTTCATAGCAAAAGTCCACAAGCAACTAGTACAAAAGTACATCAAAAGCAGCCAGCAAAGTCAGAAAAGTATAACAACAAATAGAGAAAACTATAAAAGGAAAAGACAGTACAACAGACACTGCACCAGCAACCAACAAGCAAAGTCAACTAGCAAAGTTGATTTATCAAAAACCAGTACAAGCAGTAAAGCCAACAATATTTTTTCACAAATCAACCATATATAAAAGGGCAACAATATTGTGCAAGAAAGAGAGTTTTTTAGCCAGCAAGAAGAATATACAGAAAAGATAAAAGTCCAGCCACTGTTTTCATCACACTCAAAGACCCTCAAAGATCACTGTCAACAAGCCACAGGATGCCAAAACACAACAACAAAGTAAAGAGGTAATTTCTCAAACTGTTTTCAGATTCTTTTCATAGAAATATACAAAACGTGTGAAACTTTTTCTTAGCTTTCTTTTACAAAACATATAGTTTAGGGTCAATTAAAAGCCATCATTCATTTATCTCAAGAAAAGATCAGCAAACATCATTTTTCTTTTTAGTTTTACAAATAAAAAATACAGAGATTCCAAACCCCAAATCATCAGTAAACCTCATTGTCACCAAAGGGCCAAACATCATTTTTCTTTTCAGTTTTACAAAGAAAAAATACAGAAATTCCAAACCTCAAATCATTAATAAACCCCATTGTCTCCAAAGGGCCAAACATCATTTTTTTCTCAAAAAAAAACATACAGAGATTCCAAAACCTCAAAATCATTTCAATTTTTTTTCCAGCAAGTCAACAAGATATACAAAATATACAAAACATCATTACTAACAAACAGAACCAAAACCCTCAACAATCATTCATCAGCAAATATACAGAAACATGCAAAACCCCAAACAAATTTTCCATCATTTTCCAAAACCTAAATCCCTTCAGAAGTTTGTAAGAAAGAGAGAGAAAAGGAACGATCTCACCAAAACAAAGTTGTTTCTGTGAAATCCAAACCCTAGGGTTTCGTTGCTTCCCTTTAAGATCTACGCGAAATTAGTTACCGTCTATAAAAATAAGCACCAGATTAGGATATAGGAGAGAAAGAAGAGTAAGATAATGTAAAAAATAGATATTTGAACCCATCCACCGCAGTCACCGTCGTGAGGCGATTTTCGACGCGGCTTTTGTTTCTTCTCTAGCGAAGGAATCATATATATATATATATATATATATATATATATATATATATATATATATATATATATATAGAGAGAGAGAGAGAGAGAGAGAGAGAAGTGAGAGAGAACTATTTTGGTCAAATGAGACTGGGTCTCATAACCTGCTTGTTTTGTTCAAAACAATCAGGCCCTTCATTAGCCAGGCCCAAAATATCTTTCACTACCACGCAACCCCCCCCCCCCCCCATTTCAAATATACCATGCAGACCCATTTTCAGTTTTTATTGTTTTTGTTTGTTGTATACAAAAAGGCAATATGGGCCTAACCACAGATTTTTACTTCACTCACAGACCATAATTTAATTTTTACACCCTATACTTTCCTTTTCATATTTTTTTTATTTTTTCTATTATTTACTTTTTACTATTAATAATGTTAATTTTATTTTTATTTTTATTAATAAGAAAAATAATAAAAATATTTATTTATCATGTAGTTGGTAATATATGTATTTATTTTCATTATTTTCTAGATTAAAGACAATAAATATATTCTTTTTTTGAAATAAATTTAGCTCTTTTTAAACATAGGTTTATTTTAATAAAAATTAAATTAGAATTTAGAACTTTTATTTCATTAATTTTATTTATTTACTAATTTAAATAAATTCACAAAAAAACCCTAAAAAAACAAAAAAAAAAACTTGTTTTCTTTGATAAATTAATTCTTTTATTAATTTCATTTTCATTTTAGTTAATTATTTTCTTTTAATTAAGTCAAAATCTTTAACACAAAAATACACTCTATATTCATTCCATTGCTTGTACATTATATTCATATCATTATTTATACATTATATCATTATTTGTATATTCCATTTCTGGTACATAATGTTTATTTCAATTTTTGTACAAATTCAATTTGGTTGTAATAGATTAATTAGGTTTATATTATTGCAATCCCCATTCATAAATTGTATACCCCCCTCCCCCAAGTGTTGTAATAGCGTAGTAATTTTTAATTTTGCAATTTATCGCTTTTACATAATATGCTAGTAATTAGGGTTTGTATGGGAAGATAAAAATCAATCAAATAGAAAACCATAATTCAAGACAAAAACAAGCATGAAAATGACACACTTGCACACAAACACCCCTAGAGTTACTCCACTTGGTTGCCTTATACAAAAATGGTCATATTATGCATGTAAGGTATCTTAGCAAAACAAACAAATATAAGATCATAGTCCCTCGATGACGCTATTCAAAGTTGCCTTAGAAAAATGATCTTAGTCCCTCAAAAATGCTAAGATACTTTACAACATTTCTAATCATGGCTATACGATGACCCACGCCAGTCTCGTTAACATCCAAAGATAGGGTAGCTTACCAAATCAATGGTAAGACAACAATATCAAAAGAAAAGAAAAATGAACAAGAAAGACATTTGAGTAGGTAGATTGCTCCTAGTTACTTGATCCATTTCAAAACAAACATCCTTGTTATTTTCAAAAACAAACATACATATTTTCAAACATCTTACAAACATTGAAAATATTTTCAAAAAGATCAACATCTTTGTATACATTCTTACGAACGAGAATCATTACAAAGATTGCCTAAACAATGGCCTCTTTTACAAAATACTTTCAAAAATCACACAAAGCATAATTTCAAACAAAAGCAAGTGATCTAGCAAGTAACAAAGAGCCCATGGAAAACCATGGATGAAAAGGGTGCTAATACCTTCCCTTTTCATAATCTACCCCCCGAACTCAAGAAACAATCTCAAAGGTCTTTCCTGTGCTTTTTAACCTTTCCTTTTGGATAAAAGAAAAGTCAGTGGCGACTCTTGCTAACCGCAACATTTGCGATCAAACACAAACACCCAAGTCAGTTCTCCTACCGTATCACAGAACTGGAGACTCTGCTGGGGATAATTCTAAAAGTGGGGTTACCTTAGGGATAAATCATATTTATTTGCTTACATTGTTTGACTTGTATGCTTTACATTATGGTTCTTTGTTTGGGTTTGAATCTTCTACCCGAATTTGGGATACATTATAGGTAAGTGGCAATACATTATGGAAACTGTGTGGGGTATACCGACATGGTCTAAGCAATAGCTACGTTAGTGCGACATATTTGTGGGTACCGGTAGCCTTTGAGTTAACCAAAGAGAATATGGGGCCGCTGAGTGATGTCATGAAGCACTAATGAACTTCTAGAACCTTTACTTGACCAACTTGGCCTTTAGGATGTAGTGAGATGACCGGCTTTGGTGCAGTCCGAAGTTGGTAGATACTCAATGCTACACTCATTGAGGTTTGGTTTCTTGGGATATTTCGGTCGCCATTAAAGAGGCTTGAGCTGAAACAATGACCAAGGAAACAAACCGATGATATTGAGCTCCTTAGAACCCGGTTACTATTACTAGGACAGGTTTGAGCCAACTAAACTTCAAGAGGGTACTTACCTATGAGACTCCATGCAAGCCTAAACCTAAGGACTTGATTGCTTTGTTTGTATATGCAAACTTGTACATAACATCATGAACATCATAACATCATATACATCCACTAACCATTTCAAGGATTTTGGGATTCATCTTTGTTCTTGTTTTGTAGGATATGGATTCACTTTGCAGGAAAACTATTCAAGTCAACCTTGTGAGGATCCCTCCACAACTTAAGAAGCTAGCTTCAAGGATTCCTGAAAAATCTCTATTCACCGAAAGACATGGTCGCCTACTCAACTTGGTCACCTCCAACACAGATGAGGACATGATGAAGGTGCTCTTTCAGTTCTTTGATCCTTTACAACATTGCTTCACATTTACCGACTATCAACTTGTGCCTACTTTGGAAGAATTCTCCCAACTATTGAGGATTCCAATTCTCAATCAACTACCTTTAAACGGTATGGAAAGAGACCCAAAGCCATAGGAGATAGCTCAAGATCTACACTTTCACTCATCTGATGTCACAACTCATTGGGAAACAAGGAGTGGTGTCAAGGGTTTCCTAGCAAAGTTCCAGTTTGAGAAAGCCCAAATTTGTTGGAATTCCTTGGATTTGCAAGCCTTTGAGGAAATTGTGTTTTTCCTCATCTATGGGATGGTTTTGTTTCCAAATCCTGACCAACTCATAGATGTGAACACCATCAAAATCTTCATATCCCGCAACCCGGTGCCTACATTGCTAGAAGATATCCTACACTCTTTTCACACTCGCACAATGAGGAAAAGAGGTGTCCTTATGTGTTGCACTCCTCTCTTGGCAAGATGGCTTATTTCTCATCTTCCCTAATTTGTATTAAAGAATAAGCAAGGTTCAAAATGGTCACAAAGGTTGATGACACTCAAACATTCAAACATTCATTGGTGCTCCCGGTCCAAAGAGAATGTTATCATTGTCGACCGTTGTGGGGAATTTCCTAATTTCCCTTTACTTGGAATTATGGTAGGTATCACCTACAACCTCTGTTTAGCTTTAAGACAGTTTGGTTATGCCCGAAGGGATGGCCCGCATGAGATGCTGATTCAAGGTTTGGTATTTGACTACGACAACGACGATCAAAGTCTTCGCCAGAGATTTATCCGAGCTTGGAGGATGTTAAACAAGGTGGATAGCAAGACTTTGGGGCATAATAATTCCATCCCTCTTGAGCCTTACCTCAAATAGGTACGAACTTGTGCTCAGAGTCTTATGATGCCTTACCCCTCCATTCTCCCGGTAATCGTTGAGCCTGTCATGGAGGGAGATGTTCCATACACTATCCTACATCATGACATGCTCACATCTCTTGAAGACATACAAATGGATTGGATACAACTCAAGGTAGAGCGAGATACGTTCGAAGCCCAATTCTACGCAAGCGAGAAGAAGGTTTTGGAACTCACTAGGGTACTTCATGAGGAGCAGACTCTGAATGCCTACATTGCACCAAAGAGGATGCGTACTACCTTTTTATCTTAGAGTTTTTGTATTATTTTGCCCAAGAGGCATTGATGTATTCAAGCTTTAATTTATTAATATAATGTGTGTTTCCTTTTTGTCTAAAAACAAATTTGAATCTTTGAAGTCCTTGAAATCATTACATATGCATATATCATTCATCATAACATAAGCAGGTATTTTTCAACAAGTCTCCTCATCTCTCTATTGTTTATTTCAGTAAGATGGATCTTTAGCAAACAGTGAAGGATCTCCAAGCTCAGAATACACAGTTTCAACAATTGCTCTTGACCCTATCCAAGGGGCAAGAAGAGTTGAAGACTCTGTTGGCTGAAGAGAGGAAAAAGAAAACAAAGAAGGTAAATGGAGTCTTGAACATGGGAAGAAGATTTCATGAGCAAACAAGAAGAACCTTAAACTTTGCAGCCACATCCGGAGAAAAAGATAATCAGGAAGGGAAAGGTAAAGAAACAGTTGTCTCGTCAGAATCGGAAGAGGAAGAGGATGAAGAAGACTACTCTTAGGAACAGTATCATCCAGCTGATGACAAGTACAGACATCTCGAAGAGCAGTTGAGCGCGATGGAAATCCAAAAAGTTCCAGGCTTGGACTTTGAGGAATTGAGTTTAGTGTCGGGGATTATGATTCCTCTGAAATTCAAAGCACCTATATTCGCCAAATATGACGGAGTTTCATGCCCTAAAATGAATCTTTGGTCATATGTGAGGAAAATTCAACCCCATATCACTGATAAAGACTTGTGGGTGCATTTCTTCCAAGACAGTCTGTTTGGAACTCAACTTGACTGGTTTTACCAACTAGAAAGAGCCAACAATCACAATTGGGAAGATCTTGCCGCAGATTTCTACAAGCAATATCAATATAATGCTGATTTGGTGCCTACCCGTACTCAACTCCAGAGTATGTCCATGGCCTCCAATGAAGGTTTCAAGGACTATGCGCAAAAATGGAGAGACTTAGCTGGAAGAGTTTAACCCCTTCTATCTGAGAGAGAGTTGGTAGACATGTTCTTGGGCACCTTGTCTGGTCACTTTTTCAACCACTTAATTGGAAGTTCGTCTGCAGGCTTTACCAAACTAATATTGACCAGGGAGAGGGTAGAAGCCGGTATAAAGAGTGGTAAGATTTAGAAAGATTCATCTTCTTCTACAGCTGTAAGAAAGCCTTTCATCGGAAAGAAAGAGGTGGCTGCTGTATATCCGCAAAGAAACCAAGATAAGGCCGAACACTGACTAATGGTGGGGACCATTATGATTCCTAAGTCTGCATCTGATCAGCAAAGAAATAATCAACCAAGGATGGAAAGGCCAGTCAGGCAGTTCACCAGAATTAACATGACCCCGTCTCAAGTATTACCGCATTTGTTAAGATCCAATTTGGTGACCTTGAAAGAAGCTCCTAAAAACCCCAATAAAACATCTCCTCACTATCATCCCAATGCCCGTTGCGCATATCACTCTGAAAGTCCTGGTCATGATACTAATAACTGTTGGGCCCTAAAGAACAAAATACAAGACCTCATTGAAGCAAAAGAAATTAAGTTTGATGCGCCTGAAAAGCCAAATGTCATTTCTGCCCCTATGCTCAGACATGGCCATAATACTAATGCCATTGAGGAAGATTTGTTTGTTACCTCAGTTGATGAACTCATGACCGCACTCCCGACTATTAAAATGAATTTGTTGAATGCTGGTGTGTTCCCGGACTGTGATGAAGTTTTCCATCTATGTTTGTCCTCACCAACTGGTTGTCCTTTGTTGAAAGTAGGCGTTCAGTGCCTGATAGATTACAAAGAAATTTTGTTTGAAAAGACTTTTGTTCCACTTTTTCCTTTTGAAGATGTTTCAATCATTACCATTTCCGCCAATTCTTCTAGGGTCTCCACCAAAAGACCCGTTAGAATTACATCAGTTCTGAAAGTAACTCCTTTAATAATCATAATGCCTGGACCAGTCCCATATGTATCAGACAAAACCGTGTCGTGGAATTATGGAAGGGACATCTACTACCATGGTATCAAGCAAGACTGGCCGGCCACCGAAGAGATAAATTCCGAGAAAGATGATTCTGACATCAGTAATATTGCAGGAACTAGTAAGATTACCCGAAGCAGTAGGATCTTCTCTCCAGAAATTGCTCCCCCAAAGGCTATTTCTGGACCCGTAATCATCCTTGTGGCTGCTCCAAAGGTTACTCCCATACCCATAATCATCTCTGCAAGTACTCCTATTAATGAAGTCATTACAACCGCTGTTATCATTCCTACCAACACTCCTGATGCCGAAACTCGAGGATAAGGTATTTTGGTTGAGCTTGTCCGGACAAAGGCCCAGTCATTGACTATCCCCGAGACTTACAAGAAAGAAATGGAGGAGATCCTAAAAATCATAAAGAGGAGAGACTATGATGTAGTTGAACAATTAGGGAAAACTCCCTCTAAAATATCCATGCTGGAATTACTACTATGTTCTGAGGCGCATGCAAAAGCCTTGGTAAAGTTCTTAAAAACCGCCCATGTACCTCAAGATACATCTGCCGATCAGTTTCAAGACTGAGTAGCCAGCCTAATTGCGGACAATGGTTTAGGTTTTTCAGATGCTGATCTGACACCAAGGGGAAGGAAGCATAATAAGGCATTGCATGTCTCAGTGGAATGTAGGGGCATAACTCTGGCTCATGTTTTGGTGGACACTGGCTAGTCTCTGAATGTATTACCCAAAAAACCTCTTGACAGACTTGACTGTGAGGGGTTGACTTTGAAGCTGAGCAACATAGTAGTAAGGGCTTTTGATGGCTCGAAAAGGATGGTACATGGGGAGGTAGACATTCCCATAAAGGTTGGAACCCAAACTTTCAATTCAACTTTTTATATGATGGACATCCTCCCTTCATACTCCTGCCTGCTAGGCCGACCATGGATCCATAATGCTGGCGCTGTTACTTCTACGTTTCACCAAATGTTAAAGTATCCAGTTCAAGGGAAGATTATCATCATTCATGGAGAGGAAGAATACATGATCATCCATCTCAATTCCTTCAGATATGTGGAATTAGATGGTGAATTTATTGAAACTCCATTCCAACACTTTGAGGAAGTCCCGCAAGACGTGGCAGTGACCAAGGCTGTGTCTCAGATTCCCAAGATTACAAGGCCTCCACTCCAGATTTCATCTCTGAAGGATGCCAAAGCAATGGTAAAGGAAGGTGGATGCATTATCTGGGGGCAACTCCCAGATATCCCATATAAGTCTGACAAGTTTGGCCTAGGTTTCACTTCAAGTGCTCAAAAGGTTGTACGTCGTGCCCGTATTGGAGGACCACCCCTGAAGATCAACAACCTGTTGGCTGAAGATTTTGATATTATGATTCGAAATAAAATGACTGGGCTTTGTTTGAATAAAACAAGTTTGATGATTTAGAGTGGAAGAGAATGTCTGTTTCGAATGGAAATATTGTAAGTCAAGGTTTCGATTGGTAGTTGTGGAGTGTAAGTCTAAAGCATTGTTCGAAATACTGACGAAACTATATCTGTGAGGGTTATTTTCGACACGAATTCGAAATGAAGGTACCAAGGCGTTTGAAATTTAAACGTGAGCGGGATATTGGAAATTCAAAATACCTAAGCATTGGAACGTTCGAGGATGCGTGGAGGCTAGAGGGAAGTGTTGCTCTGCATGCTTCGAACGTGGCAGATTCTGATAACAAGACCGTTATGGTCGAAATAGTATAAATAGAGGTCTTAGTGTTAGGATTTGGTGTGTCATATCTGTTGTACAAATCCAATAAACATTCAAAATACCGCATGGATAGGGAAACGAATGCTCGAAAGATGTACGTATGATAACACCAGTATTTACAATTCAATGAAACTCTTTACATTTTCCAGTTTTGTCTTTCATTTTCGTTTCATTTGTGCTTCAAACATTTTACGTTTCTTGCCTTTACATTAAAGCCTTTACATTCGAAGTCATTTATTCTTTTCTGCACTTAAATACTTTTCTTATGTTCGAACCCTCTAAACATTCAGTAACTTTTGCATCCACTAATTTAATCCTGCCATTTACCCAATTTTAAGTCTTTAAACTTTTTTCATGAACATTCCTAATACCATATAGAAGTTATCCTTCGAACCATTCAGTATAGTAATCGAAGTGGAATGGATATCTTAGAAACAATTCTAATTTGAAGTCTTGAATATGAACACCAGTTTTACAATTAGACTTAACTAAACAACCATGTTCCATAGGATCAATCTAGTCGATCCTGCAAGTTACCAGAGAAATTGAATAACAGTCATTAAGTATATTCGATAGTTTGGAAGACTAGCGCTTGTTCACCAGAAATCACTGTGAACAAATTGGCACGCCCAGTGGGACAGGTTGTTAAGAAAGTTGAAAGTAAAGATTTTTAGGATATAATCTTGTCGTGTAAGTTCTTTTCTGAATATCGATTTCGCCGTTATATGAACCTTAGAAGTGGTCAAACAACTAATAGTAACCAACCCTTACCCAGAAGAAAACGTAGTAGTGGGATGTCTAATCCAAATAATCAACAAGGGGAACAAAATATCCCACATGGAACAGGCACCAATGCGTCTGTTTCGACGGGGACGTCCAACGCGATCCCTACGAACGCACAGTCTGTTGCATCTTCTACCAGTAGTGTGGCCACAAATGGAGCAAGTGGCACAACAACCAATAGTTCGACCCTAGGAAATACAGGGACCACTGGTTATCTTGCAGGATTTGTCCCACCACCAGGGACACAAACCCATTTCGCCACCCCACCACCAACTAGACCACCCGGTTTCGATGGCACTAGACTGAGAAATCCCTCTTATGGGATGCCAACATCTTTTATGGTGGGTTTGCACAATTCTACATCAAATTCGTCACCACAATTTGGGTCCGGATCTGGGGCCAACCAATTTATGACAAATACCTAAGGTTCAGTGGGTCATAATACATTGCCTATCTTGACCATAAAAAATCAGATGGCCTTTAGGCAATTAATGGATGATAGTAACCATAATATGATAGGAGTGTTAGCACAGACTATGCAAGAAATCTTTGCCCCAATAGTACAAAACGTAACTGTAACCAACAGAGAAAACGCAGACAACATGAGTCGAATAGTAGATTTTTTTGCTCCACCAGAAAGGCGTAGGCAGAATCAGGCGGGGGTTTGAGCGAACATACCCGTCATAAAACAAATTGCTGATGACCCACCCTATAGACCAGCCGGAGAGAGGGTCAACTTGGGGGCAAGGGCACAAAGGTTAGAAGTCCCAATGATTCGAGAGGAACCACAAAGGGGAGTTATAGAACCAGGGGCAAGGGTCGAAAGGTTAGAAGTCCCAGAGTTCCGAGAAGAACAACCTAGAGGAGTTGTCATGGTGGGTCGACACCAAGATGTTGACGAAGTCGTTCATAGAATTCGAAATGACAACATCTTGGCAGAAAATAATTCAACCACCATGATAGAAAGGATTATGGATCAAAATGGTCTCAATACAGGAATTAGAAGGCCAAACTATTCCTCTCCCATAGTAGATTATGTGATGCACACTGATTTACCAAGGGGATATAAGGTCCCTAAATTTACAAAGTTCACTGGAGACACCAATGAGTCAACAGTCAAACACATAGCCAGGTATCTGACCGAAGTAGGAGACATAGCAAATAATGAGAACCTTAGGATCAAATATTTCCCAAGTTCCCTAACTAAGAACGCTTTCACATGGTTCACCACATTGCCTCCTGGATCCGTATATACTTGGACTCTTTTGGAGAGATTATTCCATGAACAATTCTACATGGGACAATCTAAAATAAGCCTGAAAGAGCTAGCCAGTGTCAAGAGGAAGTTTACCGAACCCATAGATGATTATCTGAATAGGTTAAGACTCTTGAAGTTTAGATGTTTCACAGTAGTTCCTGAACATGAGTTAGTCGAAATGGCTGCTAGTGGCCTAGACTATTCCATTCGAAAGAAACTAGATACACAACACTTGAGGGATATGGCCCAATTAGCGGACAGGGTTCGACAAGTCGAAAGACTAAAAGCCGAGAAGGCTAGGGTTTTTAAAAATAGCAAGAAAGAAAGGGTTTCCTATGTCGGAACTGAGGAAGCAGAAGATTATCCTGAATTCGAAGAGGTAGAAATTGATCTCGCTGAATTGAAACAGGCTCCACCTTATTCCTGTAAATTACTAGTTCCCACAAAAGGGAAAGAAATTATTGAAAATGAGAAGAGTGACAAGTTCCCAAAGAAGGTTTATACCTTCGATGTAACGAAATGTGATGAAATTTTTGATTTGCTTGTCAAAGATGGCCAACTAATAGTGCCATCGAATGTCAAATTACCACCTTTAGATCAAAGAAAGAAAAGAGGATTTTGTAAGTATCACAGTTTCTTATGCCACAAAACCTCACAATGTTTTCTTTTCAGGGATCTGATTCAAAACGCAATCAAGGATGGTAGATTAAGGTTCGCTGACAAGCCAAAGATGAAGGTGGATGATGACCCTTTAGATGTTGCCGACACCAATTACTCTGAACTTGCATACATTGGAGAGATAAATATGGTTGGAGCAAGTGAAGGTGACACTCCATCAGAGGAGGAAAGCACTGAAGAGGAAAACTACGTGTTAGTTGAAATTTAAAAGGAAGTTACTGAGGACTTCTATAAGGAACAAGAAGCTTTGATCGAAGTAGTTCCTTTAATTGCTTCGAAAGAAATCCTGGCTACTGAAGGCCAGGGAGACCAGAAACAAAATTTGACACAGACTACTGAAGGTTTGAGGCAAAAGTTGGAGAAAGTACAGATCACACTGCCAGTTCTTCCTCAGAAGGAAATATGGGATACCTTGGGGGAGCCCAGCAGAAAGTTCGATTACATGGTGAAATATTCTGCCCCAGAAAGCTCAAAGACCCGAATTGAAGACATCAAACCTACAGGTTGGGGAGATACTGATATCAAGGGAGAAGATGTGGATGTTAACATGGTAAATATGGAGCAACCTTGTTCTGAAATGGAAGAAATGGAAAGGTACTTAGAGAAAGAAAAATACAAGATGGAAGACAGGTATGCTAGGGATGCCAGTCTCAAAGATTACCTCATGTTGTGCCACAAAGAGAATGCTGCAATGATGTTGTGTCCCAGATGTAGCATCATTTGTAATCAGAGAATTGCTGCAGACATTGAAAAAAGACAAAGGGCACGAACAGACGTTAACTGGCGCCAGGATAACCAGCTGTTCAGATACTACCCTAATGCTGGAGAAAGTCTTATGGGGTTCTTAGTTCATTGTCACAAGGTGGAAACCAAATGCTTAATGTGTCCAAGATGTTCTGCAGTATATGATCAGAAAGTGGCTGCAACCTTCGAAACAGTCCCTTTCGCCCCATGTTGGAACCACAGAGAAACTGGTCAAATGGGCCAACGTTTCGAGAACAACTACACCCAACGGAGGCCTGACAGACCTTATCCTAGAGGTGCTCGAAGGGTAACATTTAAAGTTCCTGCTGATGCACCAACGGACAAGTGGCTACAAGTTAGAGCTGACAATGGGAGAGACAAGTGGAGGAATAATGAACGGAATACACGACATGCCATGACGTACAGAAGGCAGTTTAATATGGCGAAAAGAGAAGAAGTGAGGTTGGAAAACTACAAGGGAAAGAACCCTATGTCCAGGTCACAATGGCGAAGGCAACAAAGAGTTCGAAAAGCTGAGAGAGATGCTACGCTAAACAAAGGAGTGGCTTCGAGCAAAGACAAAGAGGAATCAAGCACCAACAAACCTGCACCAAATAATCAACCTGGGGACCAACCTCCGGTTAGCAGGAGACTTTTCTTTGAAACAAAGCAAAATGAATCAAAGGAATATACGCCAGGTCCAGAGGAGAATGAGGATATGCTGACTGACAATTTCGAATCAGAAGGGGAATCTTCACTTAACATCAACTACAATGTGGTATCTGTGTTGCCTTGCGAATTTGGGCAAGAGACTGAAGTCGAAGAGCATGAAGAGGATGATGCAATAGACCTGACGAAACACAGGCCAGTATGCTATTATGTGATGGATAATGGGGCTGTCGAAGAGCAAAATGCTTTCTTCGAATACCCAGAACCAGCCATGCAAAATCACCTAAAGCCATTGTTTATTCGAGCAAAAGTTGGTACACATGGCGTAAACAAAGTCCTGGTGGATGGAGGCGCTGCAGTGAACTTGATGCCTCATTTCATGTTGAAGAAGTTAGGGATACAAGATGTTGACATAAAACCACACAATATGGTACTGTCAAACTATGAAGGTAAAGTAGGCCACACATTGGGGGTGATTCAAGTGGATTTGACAGTAGGATCAAGCTGCAGACCCACTATGTTCATGGTGATCGAAGCTAAATCCAACTACAATTTGCTGTTGGGCAGAGAATGGATCCATGGCGTTGGAGCAGTCCCCTCATCAATGCATCAGAGGTTAGTATTATGGAGAGAGGATAGCATTGTTGAAAATATCGAAGCTTACCAAAGCTACTTCATGACAACAGTCAATTTAGTTGATAAGAGAAACTATGACAAGCACTTGGCCAAAATTGCTCCTTGTACCCCTAACGACGAGATCAATGAGACCAGGAATGCGCATTATTACATGACTCTTCGCCATGATGGAATGTATTGGGATCGAAGGATAATCAAGGGGGATGGAGAAGTCGAAGGCACTGCACAGAGACGGCCAGCGGGCTGGGAATTCGATAATCCTGCCCATGACTGAGTCCTTTTTCTTCGAAAAGATTTCGGCCTACATGGCTGAGAACGAACGGAAGGCGGCCTTAGAAGCTAAAATGGATAGTATGGCTGCAGAAGTAAACAAAACAGATAGGGATGGCTCAAAAGGCTTACCCTTTGAAGAAGAAATAGTTGATATAGATCAAAGGCTAGACTCCATTTATGATAAAGAACCGTTAGGCTTCGAGAGGGATCCCACAGACTCTGGTGCCAAAATGTTAGCACAGGACCCACTAGAAGAGGTAAACTTGGGAGATGAAAACACAAAAAGAATAACTTACATGAGCGCAAAACTCAATTCAAGCCTCAAACAGAAAGTGATCGAAGTCCTTTGGAAGAACAAAGATTATTTCGCGTGGGATTATGATGAAATTCCTGGTTTAAAAAGGGAGTTAGTGGAACACAGACTTCCAATCAAGGATGGCAAGAAGCCCATCAAGCAGACCCCTAGAAGGTTCGCACCTGCAGTTCTCACGAAGATCAAAGCTGAAATTGAAAGGTTGTTGCGCTGCAAATTCATCAGGACCACAAGGTATGTCGAATGGTTAGCAAATATAGTACCTGTTATTAAGAAGAATGGTTCTCTGAGAATTTTCATAGATTTTAGAGATTTAAATACTGCTACCCCCAAAGATGAGTATTCCATGCCTGTGGCAGAAATGTTAATAGATTCGGCTGCAGGATTTGAATATTTAAGTATGTTAGATGGATACTCTTGGTATAACCAGATCTTTATTGCTGAAGAAGATGTTGCTAAGACAGCATTTCGTTGTCCAGGAGCCTTAGGCACCTACGAATGGGTAGTAATGCCTTTTGGCTTAAAAAATGCTGGAGCAACTTATCAAAGGGCAATGAATTCGATTTTCCATGATTTCATTGAGACTTTTATGCAGGTTTACATTGATGATATAGTCATTAAATCAGTATCTGCAGAAACTCATTTGCATCATTTGATCCAATCATTTGAAAGAATGAGAAAACATGGCTTAAAAATGAATCCCCTTAAGTGTGCGTTTTTCGTGCAGGCTGGAGACTTCCTTGGTTTTGTGGTTCATAAGAAAGGAATTGAAATCAACCAAAACAAGACCAAAGCCATTGTTGAAACGAAAGCACCTACATCAAAAAAGGAGTTGCAGTCTTTGCTAGGCAAAATAAACTTTTTAAGAAGGTTCATTTCGAATTTAAGTGGAAGAACCCAGGCTTTCTCTCCGTTACTTCGTTTGAAGCAAGGACAAACTTTCGAATGGAACGAAGCACGTCAGGAGGCGTTTGACAATATAAAAAGATACTTCACTCAGCCTCCTATCTTGTCTCCACCCTCGTGGGGAAAACCCATGAGATTGTACATATCCGCCTCTGAATTTACTATAGGTAGTATGTTAGCACAAGAGGATAGAAATGGCATCGAAAGGGCCGTGTACTATTTATGTAGGGTGTTGAATGATGCAGAAACCAGATATAGCAACATAGAAAAGTTATGTCTCTGTTTGTATTTCTCTTGTATGAAACTTAAATATTATATAAAGCCTGTTGATGTTTATGTTTCATCTCATTTCGATATTATCAAGCACATGCTTTCGAAACCAATAATGCATAGTAGAATTGGTAAATGGGCTTTGGCCTTGACAGAGTTTTCTTTGAATTTCATGCCTTTAAGAGATGTGAAAGGTCAGATAATTTCCGATTTCATTGTTGATCATTCACTGATCGAAGATACTGTCATGGATTATATTGAAATACAACCTTGGAAATTGTACTTTGATGGTTCAACCCATAAAGATGGTAGTGGTGTTGGAGTTCTTATAATTTCTCCCGAAGGAATTCCAACAAAATTCAAGTACAAGTTAGATGGTCCTCATTGCTCGAACAACGAAGCTGAATACGAGGCGCTTATCGTTGGACTTGAAGCTTTGTTGGAATTAGGGGCAACTAGAGTCGAAATTAGAGGAGATTCGGAGCTAGTGGTCAAGAAAATAACAAAGGAATACAAATGCATAAAGGACAATTTGATTACATATTTCGTCATAGCTAATAGGCTACTCAAAAAATTCGAATACATGGATATTAAACATATACCAAGAATAGAAAATCAGTAGGCAAAGGACCTAGCACAGGTTGCTTCTGGGTATAAGGTCTCCACCAAAGCATTTGAAGATTTGGTTGAATTAAGAGGAAGGGTTGTGGCTACTAGACTCATACCATCAGACTTAGAAAATATGAAGTTAGGTTGTGCTGACAAACAGGAATTCGGAGTATTTGCCATAGACACTTTGACAGATGCAGATTGGCAAAGTCCAATAGTGAGTTATTTAAAAAACCCAACACTGAATGTTGATAGGAAGATAAAATACAGAGCGTTAGCATACGTCCTCATGGGAAATGAATTGTTCAAGAAGACCCAGGAAGGCGTATTACTGAAGTGGCTAGGAGAAGGTGAGGCATACTTAGCATTATCAGAGGTCCATAATGGGGCATGTGGGGCACACCAAGCAGGCCATAAAATGAAATGGTTGTTATTCCGATATGGCATGTATTGGCCCAGCCTGCTCAAAGATTGTATAGATTTTGCTAAAGGGTGTGAAGAATGCCAGAAACATGTAGGAATTCAACATGCTCCTGAAAGTGAGTTACATTCGATCATTAAACCATGGCCCTTTAGAGGATGGGCATTAGATTTAATAGGAGAGATCAATCCTGCTTCGTCTAAAGGACAGAAATATATCTTAGTGGGAATTGATTATTTCACCAAATGGATCGAAGCAATACCATTAATAGTTGCTGATCAAGAGGCTATTATTGGGTTCATACAGAAACAGATAATTTATAGGTTTGGATTACCAGAGAGCATAACCACAGACCAAGGTTCTGTGTTCACTGGTAGAAAGATGCAGGAATTTGCTCACGAGATGGGTTTTAAATTATTAACATCAACGCCATATTACGCTCAAGCAAATGGTCAGGTCGAAGCAGTAAACAAAGTGATAATAGGGTTAATTAAAAAACATGTTGGTAAGAAGCCAAAAAATTGGCATAAGACTTTGGACCAAATACTCTGGGCTTGTAGAACATCTCCCAAAGAAGCCACTAACACCATGCCTTTCCAACTAACATTTGGCCATGATGTTGTTTTACCAGTGGAAATTCATCTGCAATCAGTTCGAATTCAAAGGCAAAATGAGATCCCATCTGCATTATATTGGGAGATGATGATGAATGAGTTAGTTGAGTTAGACGAAGTTAGATTGCATGCATTGGAAATCCTGATAAGGCAAAAGGAAAGGGTAGCCAGGGCATACAACAAAAGGGTGAAAGGTAAAACATTCACTGTTAATGACTTAGTCTGGAAAGTCATATTGCCCATGGACAAGAAGAATAAAGCATTAGGTAAATGGTCACCTCATTGGGAAGGACCTTTTCGAATACTAAAAAGATTCTCAAACAATGTGTATGAAATCGAAGAGTTAACTGATGACAAATGGATCTTAAAGGTGAACGGAAAATATTTGAAAAAATATAGACCTCGCCTGCAGGAGATTCGAATAATAGCAACCTAGTCGAAGTATCACAAGGAGATGCCAAAATGGTGTCATACATTGCCAAAATGGCGTTGTTTATATTACAAAACCAAGTGTCAAATAATTCAAATAAGCAAATGTTTAAAAATAAACGTTGTTCCTCAATCTTGCGAAGGTTCTTCTGAAAGACTCAAGCCTTTGTTGGGTATAACGTCTCTCTCCTTCCAGAGTAGTTACTTCCCCTTTGATACGCTTTGCTTCCTCTGTTTCGGAAAGGCCCCTGTTAAGAAGTTCTTCGAATTGGTTACTAACGATGTCAGTTTCGTAAGCCAATTGTTGTTGTTGAGCTTCTTTGACCTTTTGTTGGAGCTCTTGAATTTTTCCTTCCCAAAATAGAATAGACCACGCTCGAACTTCATAGTAAGCCTTAGCTTGTTTTAAACGCGTTGCTTGGTCTCCAGCCTCTGTAGAAAGTTTCGAAGCGCGCTCATAAGCAGCATCCATGCGTTTCATTTCTCTTGAACTTTAGCAGCAGCCAATTCATCTTGTAGGAGACATCCAGTTACATCATCCAATAAAACTTGGAGATCGAACAGTATAGTGCTGATTGGCAAGGAGCAAGTTGTGGAGTTAACCTGAGTAAGAAGTTCCTTCATGGTATAGCAAGCAGTGCTATCCTTTTTAAGAACTTCGAATAGGTCTACATCAAGGATTGTTTTCCTGACTTTGTTAAGGAGTACAGCTCTAGCATCTGGGGAGAATGTGTTTCTAGTTGAACCAGTGCCAACCCTAGTGAAAGGGATGTCCTTTTGGGACAATTTAATTTTCATATACCCAATGGGGTCATTTTGTTTTAGGAGAGCTAGTTCCTCTTCAGTCAGTCGAGGTTGGGAAGTTGGGGAAAGTTCCTTGTTCAAAGGAGTCGCGTCCATTTCGACCTCCATAGTTTCTTTAGTCTTACCCCCATCATCTTCATCCTTGCCTTGCTCATCGCTTTCTCCTTCGTCGCACGGATCCACCACATCGATGGTATTGGTCTCGCTTCTAATAGCATCAGATTTCGTTCCGCCAGCTGAACCACTTTGGGTTTCGTCTTCACCAGAACTTTCTTCTGCAGTTTTTTCACTCTCTTGAGAAGAATCAGTCTTGTCCTTTTCAGCATGAGTGATTGTTGGATTCTCTTGAAGGGTTTCAAGAGGAGATTTCAGAAGGGAAGTTTATGGTGGATTTTCTTTGGACTTGTGGGATGACCCTTAGTTTGCTTCCTTCAAAGGGGGCGAGGTGCCTTGATCATCGTGTGCCTCTGAAGTTCCAGTCAGGACCGCCATGTTGGAAGATCCTTTGTTTTGCACATAGTTGCTGGAGTCCCCATAAATAGAGGAAGTGATTGGAGCATGAATCCCGGTTGGAGGATTTGAAGTAGTTGGGTTTGCATTCGAAGTATCCTGCATAAACAAAATTAGTTAAGAGTATGCACTAAGGTTTAAATAACTATCTTTGTTATGAATTCGAATTTAATTACCTGTGGATTATCGGAAGGAATGTTGCTATCAATATATTCCAATATTACATTGGAGGTCGAAGGTGGAATTTTGGATGTTGTTGAGGGAGCAACGTCTTTGGGATCAAGCCCAAGAACGTTAGTAGGCTCATGGCCTTTGGAGCTTTCTTTCTTCTTCTTCTTCTTCTTAGAAGCTGTTGGAGAATTTTAACCAGTTTTGGGGTCCTTGTCAGTGGGGCCTTGTTTCCGTTTCTTGGGAGTTGTTGGTGGAAGTTTGCTAGTATGAAAAGGGTTAGACAAAAGTTAGATCTAAATATTAAACTCCAGTTTACTCGAAGCAACAGGGTTAGTTAAGTACCTTTGGAGTGGAAATGTCTGCCGCTGCCGGTGTTGTTGTTGTAGTAGTTGTTGTTGTTATTGGTATTGTTGGAGTTGCATCATCACTAACTTCAATAGCTTGTTGAGAAGTGTTCCCTTCCTTGGATTTTGAAGTAACATTCTTTATCCTAATGGATGAAAAGTGGAACAATTAAGGTAAAGTGTTAAAGATAAGGGAATTAGAATACAATTGGAATTTTCCCAAGCATTCACACCTGTGCCTTGATTAGATGTAATCGAAATGGTAGGAAGGTCATAGCGAAGATGTCCTGGGAAATTATGAAGCTAGTAGCGAGCCCATGTCACAGTCTCGGATGGCTTTAATTTCTTTAGAGACTGGTATTTGAACATTTCTTTGCAAGTGAACCACCAAGGGTATGGAGGAAACCAAGCCAGAGCCAGTTCTGAGGTAGGCAACCTAGGAAATTTAGGTGGGTGCATTTCGAGTGCCAACCTATACCTATCCTCAGGTGATAACCCTGAAGGAAGTTTGAGCTTAGAAATTTTTTCTTTAAATTTTTCCTTCAAGGTCTCGGCCGCTTGATGTACAGTGGTTCCCAAGTGTGTGGGATCATAAGTGGTTTCGAAATAATTTTGAAAAGCCCTAATTTCTTTGACGTGAGTGAACATACCTTTCTTGGAGTGTACCTGCACATTGAACGCGCCAGTTAGCTTTTGTTGAATGGTGAGTGTGTCAAACATGTATGTCTGGTAGAACTTAGTCCACCATTCAAGAAATCCTTTTGCTGTAAAGTGTGTTGGCTCGAAAGGTAAAAGCTCAAACTGAGCAAAGTCTTGGTATTGCTCCTGTTGCAATTTGGCCTCTTTTGCTTTGAACGTTTTGCCTGAGGTTATGGCACTTTGTGTTTGGAACAAAGGTTCAGGAATTAATTGGCACAGGCCAAATTATCGAGAAACGAAATTAGGTTGATAAGCCAGAAGGAAAATCTGATTCTTTGTTGGGGTAATTCTTGAGGAAATTAGCCTGGGAAGAAGAAACGCTTTCCAAATGTCCTGCATCTCTTTGCTCTTGACGGCTTCTGAGAGAGGCATTGTGAACTATGATGGTCCACAAGTCCTTTGAGCAAAAGGTGCCATGGACTCTTCGAACTTGTGTCTTTTGGAGAAGATCATGATGTATTTAGAAAATTGGACTTTGAAATCATCCTTGTCATCATTTGGAGTGAGTTTTTGAAGCCTCGTGCCTTCGATGATCCTGTCAGCTATTTTTGGGTCTTGTTCAATGATGGTATCAGCGGTTGATAAAGAAGATTCAAACATAGCATTAAGCCATAATTGAAGTAACCAAAAGGGTCCAGCCAGAAGAATGTTCTTTGGAGCATGGGATTTTAAACTAGAAATTGCTGACCTTAAACTCTCATAAAGGTCGACGAGTAACAGTTCACTCAGACAGACTTTCCTATTTTCATGGAAATCCCTGGCTAGGGGAATGAACCTACTCGCAACTTGCATGGATCTGCTGCAAAAAACATATCGTGACAGCCACAAGGTGAGGAAAGCGATATGTTCTACATCTGAGACATCATCCCCTTCAGTATGATAATGGCTGATGAATTTTGAGAAGCTGGCTAGTTTGACATCGAAGTCAATAATGCTGGAATGTTCTTCGTTGTCAGGGATGTAAGTTTCCCCCACTGGTGAAAGACCAGTGATGGCAGCTATGTCGAAGAAGGTGGGTGTTACCATTCCGCCCGGAAGATGGAAAGTGTTATAAGTACTATCCCAGAAGTACAATGAAGCAAATAGCAATGGGTGACTGTAGGTGAAGCCTGGTTTCGACAGTTTGATTAGGTTATAAATTCCTAATTCTTCCCATTGTTGAGATTTTTTGGATTCCACCTTAGTGAACCAGTTTTGATATGCTACATCTGAGGTGGGGCAGGATCGAAATGGTTTAAAATTACTTTTAATATAATCTAAAATAATAGGATCTTTTGGAGGTAAGGTTGGAGTTTCAGTGGTTTTTGAATCAGATGATTCGCTGAGGTCTTCATTTCCTGCCTTAGGGGCATCCATCTTGTTGAATAAGGGTTTGAATTTATAGCAAACAGGAAAAAAATTCCTAGTATCTTTCAGAATTTCAAAAACAGTTAAGGGACCCATTAGGGCAAACCTTTTTCCAGCAACAGTGGTAGGGATTAATACCTGAGAAGCGTACAACATTTCTTTCTCTTTGGAGATCACTTGAGGATTGAGTACAGATTGATTCTGATAAATACTCACTTTGCTCTCCATGATGGTTTCCGTGTTGATTTTCTTGTTCTTCTTCTTTGATAATTTCTTCAATTATGATGATGTTGATGAAGACATTGTTAAGATTGCTGGAAATTTTAGGGTTTAGAGAAAAGGAGGAGGATTTCAGAATTTTGGAGAAAAAGAAGAAACGATTAAACTGATAAGTTTTATAGAGTGAGTGTGAACACCCACTAAAGGGATTAGGAGTACGTGGAAGTCGTTGATTGGATTCAGAGGGAGGTGGCGTAAGATATAGTGTTAGTAATAAGTGTGATTAATAGTAATCATTATTTTAAAATCGCACCATGTTGTGGTAACTGGTCCAAGATGGTTAAGTGCTCAAAAAGGCGTCTTGATTGACGTGGGTAAAGTCATGCACAGTAAATGTCATGATTCTTCAAAAAGACCTATCAAAATATTGTGAATCTATTTAAAATAAATATTTCTCAAAGAGTTCGAAATACATATTTTAAAGGGGCATTTTGTTGGCTGAAGATTTTGATATTATGATTCGAAATAAAATGACTGGGCTTTGTTTGAATAAAACAAGTTTGATGATTTAGAGTGGAAGAGAATGTCTATTTCGAATGGAAATATTGTAAGTCAAGGTTTCGATTGGTAGTTGTGGAGTGTAAGTCTAAAGCATTGTTCGAAATACTGACGAAACTATATCTGTGAGGGTTATTTTCGACACGAATTCGAAATGAAGGTACCAAGGCGTTTGAAATTTAAACGTGAGCGGGATATTGGAAATTCAAAATACCTAAGCATTGGAACGTTCGAGGACGCGTGGAGGCTAGAGGGAAGTGTTGCTCTGCATGCTTCGAACGTGGCAGATTCTGATAACAAGACCGTTATGGTCGAAATAGTATAAATAGAGGTCTTAGTGTTAGGATTTGGTGTGTCATATCTGTTGTACAAATCCAATAAACATTCAAAATACCGCATGGATAGGGAAACGAATGCTCGAAATATGTACGTATGATAACACCAGCATTTACAATTCAATGAAACTCTTTACATTTTCCAGTTTTGTCTTTCATTTCCGTTTCATTTGTGCTTCAAACATTTTACGTTTCTTGCCTTTACATTCGAAGTCATTTATTCTTTTCTGCACTTAAATACTTTTCTTATGTTCGAACCCTCTAAACATTCAGTAACTTTTGCATCCACTAATTTAATCCTGCCATTTACCCAATTTTAAGTCTTTAAACTTTTTTCATGAACATTCCTAATACCATATAGAAGTTATCCTTCGAACCATTCAGTATAGTAATCGAAGTGGAATGGATATCTTAGAAACAATTCTAATTTGAAGTCCTGAATATGAACACCGGTTTTACAATTAGACTTAACCAAACAACCATGTTCCATAGGATCAATCTAGTCGATCCTGCAAGTTACCAGAGAAATTGAATAACAGTCATTAAGTTTATTCGATAGTTTGGAAGGCTAGCGCTTGTTCACCAGAAATCACTGTGAACACAACCCTGAAGTCGACGCGGTAGAAGATGGTGAAGATGATTGCAACCTAGAGGATTGGATCTTCCCGACTGTCAATGGAGGGCTCAGCAATTGGGAGGCTAGAG
Source organism: Vicia faba (assembly GCA_948472305.1). Classification (NCBI taxonomy): domain Eukaryota; kingdom Viridiplantae; phylum Streptophyta; class Magnoliopsida; order Fabales; family Fabaceae; genus Vicia; species Vicia faba. The sequence continues at coordinate 1,257,717,718 of OX451737.1, read as the reverse complement.
ACTTTGTCCCGATCACTTTTATCCCACAGTAATTTATCTTTACATTTTGTTGGATCTGTAATATTGAAACAATTCGCACTCTTAAAACCTTGTGTCTTACCCGAGGCACAATGGTCCATTTTTAAGGGTTATCATCTCATTTTCATATGACATCAATGAATCATGGACGTTTTCGCATACAAACTTTTGTGCTCATTGTTTTTATTTTACATTTTACTTTCTTTCAAAGATAGTTATATCCTTACACACACCCACACTCACAATGCAGGTATACATCCATTCGGGATCCCATGGGTAACGATACTTCTATGGCCCTTTGTGACTCTGAGAATCTAATCTACCAAGCCAAAGACGAAGGTGAGGAAGATTGTGAAGTACCAAGGGAACTTGCCAGACTGCTACAACAAGAAGAGAGAACCATTCAACCTCACGAGGAACCTGTGGATACAATCAACCTAGGTACCGAAGAAGACAAAAAAAGAGGTCAAAGTGGGTGCCAATCTGGAACCTAGGGTCAAGGAGCTTCTGATTCGGTTGTTACACGATTATGTTGAAGTCTTTGCCTGGTCATATAAAGACATGTCGGGACTTGATGCAGACATTGTGGTACATTGTTTTCCTACAAGAGAAGATTGTCCGCCAATAAAGCAAAATGTTTGCCGCATGAGACCTGACATGTCAGAAAAGATTAAAGCTGAAGTCATGAAGTAATTCAACATGGGATTCTTGGTTGTCACCTCTTACCCTCAATGGGTTGCCAATATTATTCCCGTACCCAAAAAAGGCGGCAAAGTGTGAATGTGTGTGGACTACAGAGATTTGAATAGGGCGAGCCCTAAGGATGATTTTCCACTTCCCCACATTGATATCCAAGTTGACAATACGGCACAACACAAAGTGTTTTCCTTCATGGATGGATTCTCAAGTTACAACCAAATCAAAATAGCGCCTGAGGATATGGAGAAAACAACATTTGTCATACAATGGGGCACATTCTGCTACAAGGTGATGCCATTCGGACTAAAGAGTCTAGGGCAACCTATCAACGTGCCATGGTAGCTTTATTTCATGACATGATACATCACGAAATACAGGTCTACGTAGACGATATGATATCCATATCGCAAACAGAAGAAGAGCATCTTGATCACTTACAAAAGTTGTTTGAGAAACTGAAGAAGTACAAGCTGAGGTTGAATCCAATCAAATGCACATTTGGAGTACGGTTTGGTAAACTCTTAGGCTTTTTGTCGTCAGTAACAAAGGTATCGAGGTCGATCCTGCTAAAGTTAAAGCAATACAAGAGATGCCTGCTCCTCGTGTTGAGAAGGAAGTCAGAGGATTCTTGGGACGTCTGAACTATATTGCCAGATTCATTTCTCACCTGACACCTACTTGTGAGCCAATCTTCAAACTATTGAAGAAAGATCAAGTAGTCAAATGGAATGATGAATGCCAAATTGCTTTTGATAAGATCAAAGAATACTTACAAGAGTCTTCTGTGTTGATGCCACAAGTCGAGGGAAGACCGTTGATCATGTATCTGACTGTTTTAGAAAACTCAATGGGGTGTGTATTGGGGCAGCATGACGAGTCTGGCCGAAAAGAGCATGTTATTTACTACCTGAGCAAAAAGTTTACCGACTGTGAAACCAGATATTCACTGCTCAAGAAAACTTGCTACGCTCTGGCATGGGCTGCTCGCCGGCTAAGACAGTATATGTTGACTCATACTACCTTGTTGATATCTAAAATGGATCCGATAAAATACATCTTCGAGAAGCCTGCTCTTTCTGGGAGAATAGCGAGATGGCAGATGATCCTGGCAGAATATGACATACAATATACTACCCAGAAAGCAATAAAGGGCAGTGTATTAGCCGATCACCTTGCTCACCAAGCTGTAAAAGACTACTAGTCCATGAAGTTTGAATTTCCGGATGAAGACATCATGACATTAGACAACTGTGAAGAATTCAGGCCATATGACGGACCTAAACAAGGATCCTGATGGACCCTGTTCTTTGATGGAGCCTCCAATGCACTCGGCAATGGTATTGTTGTTGTACTCATATCTCCAGAACGGTGTCATACTCCCTTTACTGCCAGACATTTCTTCAATTATATAAACAACATGGCGGAATACGAAGTGTGTATCTTCAGTCTCCAAGCTGCCCTAAACTTAGGGATCAAATCCTTTGATGTATTCGGAGACACAACTTTGGTTATCATCCAGATCAAAGGGGAATGGGACACCAAACACCCAAACCTTATCCCTTACAAAGAACGTGTTTTTACGTTTCTACCACATTTTGAGAATATTACCTTCGAGCATTTCCCGCGAGAAGAAAATCAGCTAGCAGACGCTCTAGCCACAATGTCATCTATGTTTAAACTTAATTGGGATAATGAGGCTCCCCACATCACCATTGAACGAATGGGCGAACCAGCACACTGTCACGAGATTAATACTGAAGAAGTAGTGGACCATCCTTGGTTTCACGAAGTCAAGAAGTATCTCGAGGCTCAAGAATATCTAGAAGGAGATTCAGTCAATGACAAAAAGTTCTTAAGGAGATTCTCTGCTAAGTTCTTCCTTAGTAACAGCATCCTGTATAAACGCAATCATGACTCTGTGTTACTTCGGTGCATAGATAAGGTTGAAGCTAAAAGGATCATGGATGAATTGCATGAAGGCACCTTTGGCACCCACTCTAGTGGGCATACGATGGAAAAGAAAATCCTACGGGCAGGCTATTATTGGTCTACCATGGAAGCAGATTGCTATCAACACTCTCGAACCTGCCATAAGTGTTGGATTTATGCTGACAAGGTGCACGTACCTCGGGTTCCTCTGAATGTCTTGACGGCTCCTTGGCTCTTTTCTATGTGGGGAATTGATATGATTGGGGAAATCAAGCCGACAGCCTCCAATGGACACCGTTTCATCCTAGTGGCCATTGACTATTTTACAAAATGGGTGGAGGTAGCTTCCTTCGCTTCTGTTACCAAGAATGTTGTTGCCCGTTTCATCAAGCAAAACCTTATTTGCCGGTACGGTATCCCGGAAAGGATCATCACTAACAATGGTACAAATCTCAGCAACACTATGATCACCTCCTTGTGCGAGCAATTCAAGATTCAGCATCACAATTCTTCTCCCCATCGGCCAAAGATGAATGGTGTTGTCGAAGCTGCAAATAAAAACATTAAAAAGATCATACAGAAAATGACAGTCACATATAAAGACTGGAATGAGATGCTACCATTAGCTCTCCACAGGTATCTTACTACGACTCACACATCAATCGGGGCAACACCTTATTCTCTGGTTTACGGCATGGAAGTTGTCTTGCCCATCGAGGTCCAGATCCCCTCTCTGAGAATTATGAAGGATGCAGGGCTGAACAAAGACGATTGGATCCAGACTCGACTTGATCAACTGAACTTGATTGATGAGAAAAGACTTATTGTTGTTTTCCATGATCAAATGTACCAAAAACGGATGATCAAGGCTTTCAACAAAAAGGTCAGATGCCAAGTGTATCAAGTTGGGGATCTAGTGATCAAACGCATCATCTTACCACAAGGTGACCCCAGGGGCAAATAGACTCCTACCTATGAAGGACCATTTGTAATCAAAAATATTTTCTCTGGTGGGGAAATGATCTTGACTATCATGGCTGGTGACGACCTGCCACATCCTGCAAACACGGACATAGTCAAAAGATACTACGCATAAGAGACCCGCTAGGTTGACATACCTATACAAACAAGGGCATCTCGGCGAACCAAAAAGGTTCGGGAAAAAATTAGGGATAAAACAAAATTTTGTACACCCGGCAAGTCGAAAACCTGAAAGGGCGGCTTGGGCAAAAAAAGGGTTTCCCGGTGGACTGAAAACCCAAAGGGGCAGTCCATACAAAAGTTATGGAATTAAAGCGTATGACTATGTCCCGTCGGATCACTTTACAGACAACCTTTGGCTTCCACTGAGGTTCTGATCAATTCAATCATCTTTGGGTAAAACAACATAAGAGGCTCAGAGATACGAAGGCTATAGCAGAATGGAAACCCCATGGGACTATTACACATAGATATCTTTTCTTTGTATCAAATTCTCATTTTTACGACAGCATTTCTCTTACTAGAATGTTTGTCCCCTTGTACAAAAATACTTACTCAAAGTCAACACAAAGATATCTCTTTGAAAGTGCAAAAACTATCTGTTTTTCTTTACTCTTGTGTTTGTTTACAAAAACGTCCAATGATTCATTGTTGAACATATGCATTTGAACATAACTACTGTTTACAAATAAACAAAATGAGAAAAGAAATTACTGATGGGTTGAACGGATAGGGAAATACCTCTAGGCTATTCCATAAGAAATCCCCGCAGTACGTCGTTTAATCATCGGTGGAACAAAACTCCGAATTATCACTCCCCAGTAGAAGTCACCAAATTTCTCAGAACTCCCCGACCAGGATTTTTTCAGATAACACATGACATTTCCCTTACAACAGAGTTTATTCCTCTAAAACGGAAATTCATCAATACTTCGACTTCAAGACATGAAGACTTACGTATCCTCAGTGTGATACGGCGGGAGAACTGATTTGAGGTTTTGCGTTTGTGTTCGCAAATATTTCGGTTTAGCAAGAGTCGCCACCGACTTTTTATTTTATCCAAAGGGAAGGTCAAAAAGCACAGGAAAGACCTTTGAGATGTTTTCTTGGGTTCGGGGAGTAGATTATGAAAAGGGAAGGTGCAAGCACCCTTTTTCATCCATGGTTATCCATGGGATCTTAGTTACTTATTGAGATCACTTGCTTTGCTTTTCCAATTGTTTGAAATGGTGCTTTGTGTGTGGTTTTGAAAAATGTTTTGAAAAGAGGCCATCATTGTGGCAACCTTTGTAATGATTCTTGTTTGAATGTATACAAAGGTGTTTGTCTTTTGAAAAGATGTTTCAATGTTTGATTGTTCGAAAGTTTGTTTTGGGAAATGTTTTGAAATTGTATTGTGAGGTGTGTTTGAAAATAGCAAGGATGTTTTGCAAGTTTTTTGATCAAGCAACTAAGAGTTGTCTACCCTATTTTACTCAAAGGTATTTCCTACACATTTTTAACCCTTTTGACAGTTTTGTTTTACCATTTCATTTGGTAAACAACCTTGTATTAGGATGTTAAACGGGACAGGCACGGGTCATCGTATTGACCATGATAGCAATATTGCCAAGTATCTTTAGCAATTTTTTGAGGGACTAGATCATTTTGTATAGGCAACCAAGATAGCGTCATCGAGGGACTATGATCTTTTATTTTATTTTTGTTTTTCCAATATACTCAACATGCATAACATGGCCAATTTTAAAGGCAACAAGTGGATGAAACCCTAAGGGTGAAAGTATGCATTGTGTTGTCAATTTACATGCATTTTGTCTTTGTATTAGTCAAGCTATTTGCTTGATTTTGGATTTTCACATATAAACCCTAATCTCTAACCATGGCATAATTGAAAGCATAAATGCGTAAAATAAATCTACACTATTACAACATTTATATGGGAAGGGGGATACAATTTTTGAATGGGGAATTATTTGCAAGAAAATAAAACCCTAATATTTACTATTACATCCAAATTGAATAATTGGTACAAATGAATAAATTGGCAATAATTAAATAAACAATTTAAATATAAACATGCAAAATATTATGAATATGCAAAAATGTTTTTTTGTTTATTTTTATGTATGTAGAAATAAAGTATTTGATGAATTAAAAAGAAATAAAAAGATTATTTTTTTTATTAAGGGCAAAAACCCTAATTTTCTTTTAAGAAAGTAAATATATATCATATACTTTTTATGTACAATAAAATAAAATAATGTATATACAAAAATAAAATATATTTAGAAAAAATATTATTTAAGTATAAAGGATAAAAAATAAAGGTACAATATTTTTATGTTTTATTCTCAAGTTTTCATTAAATAAAATAAAAGTATGTATATATATATATATATATATATATATATATATATATATATATATATATATATATATATATATATATATATATATATATATATATATATATATATATATATATATATATATATATATATATATATATATATATATATATATATATATATATATATATATATATATATTATATATATATATATATATATATATATATATATATATATATATATATATATATATATATATATATATATATATATATATATATATATATATATATATATATATATATATATATATATATATATATATATATATATATATATATATATATATATATATATATATATATATATATATATATATATATATATATATATATATATATATATATATATATATATATATATATATATATATATATATATATTAATTATATTAGTTATGTACAATAAAAATAAAATAAAATATATACAAGACAAAAATATATTTAGAAAAATATTATTTGAGTATAAATAAATAAATAAAGAATAAAAAATAAAGGTATAATATTATTATATATTATTTTCAAGTTTTCATTAAATAAAATTATATACTAATTAAATTATTTTTATGTTAGAAAAAATAAAAATAAAATACAAAATAAATGTGAAAATTTATAAAAAAATTTTATGTATGAAAAATAAGAAAATAAAATCAGAAATGAAAATAAACACAAAAAATATAAAAATATGAAGAAACAGGCCAGGGGGTGCAGTCAGTAATGAGGGGGGTGTCAAAAACAAGAAGCCAAAGCCCAGCCCAAATCCAGACTTCATCTTCAACCTCTCGTTCAAAAAACGCGTGCGCCTGTACAAAATTCCAGATCCTGCATACGTGCTCTAATGCAAAAACTCATAACATCAAAGTTGTAGCATTTTTCAAGACGAATTCAACCATATAAGAAACTTGATCTAACTCTCAAAGACCAGAGAGAATTTCTCTGGCCCTAAATCCTAACCTAATTTTTTCAGGAAGTTCATGAATCAAATTCTCTTAACATGCTTAACTTAAATGAAAATTGAGCATATGTACAGCTTCATGGCTATGAATACTACATTTTTTATTCATAAACTTAAGCCTAATGATTCCTAAATAGAGAGATAGGAAGTTGACAAAAACATGTTTCAGTTGACTTCGTGTATGGCAATGTGGAGCTTTTCAGTGAGGCCTGAGATGTTTGGGAGCTTGCTTGAACTTCCTCTGACCTTCCCCAATGCCTAGTCTGCCTTGAATGTGCTTGAACAAGCCTGTAGAACTCAACCTGCACAAGCTGAAATCAAAAATGGTAAACCTTGCAAATGGAGTTACAGTAAGTGTTTAAGGGTTGGGATAGCTTGGATAGGTTATATGGAAGGTGTTTGAACAGGCTTGGGGCAAAACACACGAGCAACTTATGAGATAGAACTCAAGATGTAGAAGCTGCCCTGTTTTGCCAATGGTAGGTGATTTTGTGGTATGGAATGTTTCAGGACTTAAAGGCTTGTGTTTTAGGTTCAATACAATGTGTGAAACTTGTCTCAAAAGCTTGCAAGAGTTGGTTTTATCAGATGTGCAAGTTGTGTGATAATTGACATGTTTCTTGGTTATGAAGCAAAAAGCAAGCCATGATGCAAGACAAGCCTGTACATACTATCTATCATCCTGAACTCTACAATCTTGGCCCCTCAAGTTGGTGGATATTGTGTGTTGTACCAGATCTTGTTCAAGGCTCAAGAGATGTGGTTTGACATAAAGCACATTTGACAAAAATGGCAATGTTACCTTTTACCATTTAAGGATTAATTCTTTGTGTAATCCTCCCATGACAAAAACAAAGCCTTAGACCAATGGATTTGCATTTAATTATTGAGTATGGAAGGGTTTTGGGACCTGTAATCTAGTTCAAACAAGGCTGATTAGAGTTTGTAACTTGTATCACTAAGAAAATGCCATGGATCAAAAGTGAGTTTTTGCCAACTTCAAGCATTCGATTCTCCCTAACCACAAATGATTTTGGAGAGTTCTTGGACATTTTGGAAATCTTGCAACATGCTCTACAATCCATCTTTGAAATGCATTTTGATATTCCAAGTGGAACTAGGTGAAAAATTTCCAAGAAGATAGGTCAAAATCCTGCCTAAACTAGGGCAAAATTTCACTAAGTTAAAAGTTTCATGGACCCTTGTTCCAAAAATCATAACTTGAGATCCAAGCCTCTTTTGGGAAAACTTTGTGAATCAAAGTTGTAGATTTTGTGGAGGAATACAAATTTCATGTTGGAAGTTTTGTTTTAATCCAATTGCATCATGGTGAAAATGTTGGGCAAAGTTGGGAAAAAATAAGAAAATTTCATAACTTAGAAAAATTCTAAGTTATGAAATTTTTCAATTTTAAACCCTAATTTGTAAAATTAGGTTTCTTGATGAACAAGTTTCATGTTTTGACATATCTTGATGAAAAATGACCCTTGGCACTTGTTTTTGACCAAAAAGTCAAAGTTTGACTTTTCAGTGTACAGTCAAATTTTGATCAGTTGACTGGAAAATTCATCTGTCAATCCAATGCATTTGAGATCTTTTGAACCTTGTGAATAGGTCAAGATGATTCCATTGAGTCCTTGAGTCCATGCTTGAACTCAATTTGCCATTGGCTAGGTGAAAAATCATAAATTTGCCCTTATTCAATCAAAACCCTAAAAATGACCATTTTGCCCTTTTGATGATCTGATCAAATTTCTTGGGGAGTTGTGGTCCAAACTTGACCAAATGATTCGTATGAGCTCATAATGTTGATGTGGATCAAAAATTGTGAGGTTTGCCTGTAAATTGGCCACAGTTGACTTTTTCCCCAATACAGTTGATTTCTAGGTCAACTGTCCAATTGACTGGGCAAAAATTTGATTCAAAGCTTGAAACTTGGTAGAGGCAATCTTATAGGTCCAACATGAAGTATGAAAGTCACTTTGAGCATTGAAAGTCCAAAAATCCCTGTGCAACCTCAAACCCTAATTTAGGTCATCAGTGCAAAGAGATGCCTTGAGCAGAGCAAAACCCTAATCCTGTCTGGAGTTCAAGGAGTCTTGTGAGGGGAAATCTTGATAAAATGAGAGGGTAAATTTTGGGGTACAACACTCAGCAGCAGTCAGGGATTTATTTTCCCTAATCCAAAAACAGTGCAGCAAATTAGCTCACATACGCATACATTGCATCCATATATCATAAACATTGATAAAACAAATGCATTATATCATACATCTCATACAACATGACTTTGCATTTTAGATAACATTTTACCCTTTTCAGGATAAGAGTAGAAGCTACCGTTAACGATGTTCAAAGTTTTCAGATACAGTTCAGATACGCTCCAGACACAGACGCCATTCTGATACTCATTCAGCTCTCAGATACAATTCAGATACGCTCCAGACACGGACGCCGTTCTAATACTCATTCAGCTCTCAGATACAGTTCAGATATGCTCCAGACACGGACGCCATTCTGATATTCATTCAGATTTCAGATACAGTTCAGATACGCTTCAGACACGGACGCCATTCTGATACTCATTCAGCTTTCAGATACAGTTCGGATATGCTCCAGATACAGATGCCATTCTGATACTCATCGAGATACAGTTCATATACGATCCAGACACGGACGCCATTCTGATATTCATTCAGCTTTCAGATACAGTTCGGATACGCTCCAGATACTGATGTCATTCTGATACTCATCGAGATACATTTCAGATATGCTCCAGACACAGATGCCATTCCGATATTCATTCAGCTTTCAGATACAGTTCGAATATGCTCCAGATATGGATGCCATTCTAATACTAATTCTTTCAGCTTACAAATTACAATTCAGCAATCATTACTAGATGGCATCTACAAGCCCATCTCTAACAACTTTCTATCACCTCTCTAAATGGCATCTTTAAGCCCATTTCCTCTACCATCACATCGTCGAGTGCAAATTTCTAGGCACTTTAAGTGTCCAATCATCTTCCACCTTCAAAGTCACGAATGGAAAAACATGTCAATCTAACTCTTCAGGCTTAAGAAGATTGAACAGGGGCAGTTGTTGTACCCCAAAAATTACCCTCTCACTTATCAAGAATTCACTCACAAGATCTCCTTGTCTCAAGACTGCACTAGGGTTTGATCAGCTCAAGACACCTTCTTGAGCACTGATGAATGAAATTAAGGTTTGAGTTTGCACAAGGATTTTTGAACTTCCAATGCCTCATATGACTTTCATGGATCATCATGGGCCCTCAAGATTACTCAAGTGTATGCTAGATTTTTTTTTAGATAAATCAATTAGTTCTTATCTTAAGTTCTAATACACTTTTTTTTTAAATTCATCATTTTGTTCCAAGTTTTAAGAGTCGCAATTTTAAAAGCCCATGTCATTCTACATGAAGGCACTTTTGGCACCCATTCCAGTGGGCATACGATGGCAAAGAAGATCCTACGGACAAGTTATTACTGGTCTACGATGGAAGCATATTGCTATCAGCACTCTCGAACTTGTCATAAGTGTCAGATCTATGTTGACAAAGTGTATGTACCTTCAGTTCCTCTGAATGTCCTGACTGCTCCCTGGCCATTCGCGATGTGGGGCATCGACATGATTGGAGAAATCAAGCCCACAGCCTCTAATGGACACCGCTTCATCTTGGTAGCCATTGACTACTTCACAAAGTGGGTGGAGGTAGCTTCTTTCGCTTCCGTCACCAAGAATGTTGTCTCCTGGTTCATCAAACAGAATCCCATATGTCGGTACGGTATCTCGGAGAGGATCATCACAGACAATGGTACGAATCTCAACAATACTATGATCACCGCACTGTGTGCGCAATTCAAAATCCAACACCATAATTCTTCCCCTTATCGGCCAAAGATGAATGGCGTTGTCGAAGCCGCAAATAAGAACATTAAGAAGATCATACAGAAAATGACAGTAACCTACAAAGACTGGCATGAGATGCTACCATTCGCTCTCCACGGTTACCGTACCACGGCATTCACATCAACTGGGGCAACACCTTTCTCTGGTATACGGCATGGAGGCTTTCTTGCCTATTGAGGTCCAAATCCCTTCTCTGAGAATCATGGAGGATGTAGAGTTGAATGAAGACGATTGAATCCAAACTCGACTTGATCAACTGAACTTGATTGATGAGAAAAGGCTTACTGCTGTTTGTCATGGTCAAATATATCAAAAACGGATGATCAAGGCTTTCAACAAAAAGGTCAGACGCCAAGTGTATCAAGTTGGGGGATCTGGTGATCAAGCGTATCATATTGCGCAAGGTGATCCAATTGGAAAATGGACTCCTACGTACGAAGGACCGTTTGTGATCAAAAGCATATTCTCTGGTGGAGCAATGATCTTAACCACTATGGATGGCGACGACCTGCCGCACCCTGTGAACACAGACATAGTCAAAAGATACTACACATAAGAGAACTGCTAGGTTGACACACCTAGGCAAAACAAGGGCATCCCAGCGAACCAAAAAGGTTCGGGCAAAAATTAGGGATAAAATAAAAAAATATGTACACCCGGCAAGTTGAAAACCCGAAAGGGAGACTTGGGCAAAAAAGGGTATCGTGGTGGACTGAAAACCCGAAAGGGAGGTCCAGGCAAAAGTTAGGGAATTAAAACGTATGACTATGTCCCATTGATCACCTTACAGACAACCTTTAGCCTCGATTGACAAGCTCAACGGTTCTAATTAATCCAATCAACTTCTGACAAGGCAGCAAGTGGACAAGACGCTCAGAGACATGAAGGCTATAGCAGAATGGGAACCCTATGGGATTATTGCACATAGCTATCTTTTCTTTGTATCAAATTTTCATTTTTTACGACGACATTCTCTTACTAGAATGTTAGTCTCATTGTACAAAAAAAGACTTATTCAAGTTAAATACAAATATATCCCTTTGAAAGTGCAAAACTATCTGTTTTTCTTTATTTTATGTGTTTTGTTTACAAAAACGTCCAATGATTTATTTTTGAACATGTGCATTTGAACGTAACTACTGTTTACAAATGAAAAAAAAAGACAATCACTAATGGCTTTAAGAAATAGGATAACATCTTTAGACTATTCCATAAAATCCTTCATGTTGTGCAGCTTAATGATATCAAGTCCTCTCACATCCCCGGCAGAACAAAGCTTCCAGTTTATCACTCCCCAGTAAAGGTCGCCCGATTCCTCAGGATTCTCCAACAAGATTTCACAAGCAATACACGGAGTTTCCCTTACAGCAGAGTTTATTTCTCTAACAAATAGAAGCTCATCAACTCGTCAGCACTTCAAAACATGAAGACTTACACTCCACGTCCCCAACAACAATCAGGGATTTATTTTCCCTAATCCAACAGTATTACAGCAACATATCTCACATGCCCATACATCACATCCATACGTCATAACATTGACAACACGAATACATACAACATAATCTCATTCATTTTTTTGAGAACATCATTGTACAATGCATTTCATACATCATGACATTGCATACAACTAATCTTTCATCTCTTCAGGAAAGATCAGACAGCAGATGGCTATCCTTAACAATTTACAACGGGGTCAGAGATTAATACCTGAAACAAACCAGGACAATTATCTACACGACCAGCTGAAGCAATCCTACATGGATTTCTTCAGATTCAGCTTTCAGATATAGTTCAGATACGCTCTAGACACAGACTCCATTCTGATGCTCATTCAGATTCAACTTTCGGATACAGTTCAGATATGCTCTAGACACGGACGCCATCCTGGTACTCATTCAGACTCAGCTTTCAGATACAGTTCAGATACGCTCCAGACATGGATGCCATTCTGATACTCATTTAGATTCATATTTCAGATACATTTCAGATACGCTCCAGACACGGATGCCATTCTGATACTCATTCAGATTCAGCTTTCAGATACAGTTCAGATACGCTCCAGATACGAATGTCGTCCTGATACTCATTCGGATTTAACTTTCAGATACAGTTCAGATATGATCCAGATTCGGATGTCATTTTGTCACTCATTCAAATACAGTCTAGAAACGAGTCAGATTACAATCTGTTTATGGATATTATTCTGGTACTCAACCCTACACATCCAGTATTTCAATATAAATCAAACAGAGATTTTTTCTGACACTTCTTCCATTCCCACCAACAATCATTTTTGGATGGCATATGTAAGCCCATCCCCAAAAACTTCCCATCATCTCTCCAAATGGCATCTTTTAATCCCATTCCCTACACCATCAACCATCAGATCCTCGAGTGCAAATTTATGGGCACTCTAGTGTCCAATCATCTTCCACCTTCAAGTCATGAATGGCGGATCCGCCAATCTAACTCTTCAGGTTTAAGAAGATTGAACAGGGGAAGCTGTTGTACCCAAAAATTTACCCTCTCACTTATCAAATATTTTCTCACAAGATCTCCTTTGGTCCAAGACTGCACAAGGATTGATCAGCTCAAGACACCTCTTTAAGCACTAATGACTGAAATTAGGGTTTGAGATTGCACAAGGATAATTGAACTTTTAATGCCTCATATGACTTTCATGGATCATTATGGACCCCCAAGATTACTCATGTCAAGTTTCAAGCCTTGAATCACATTTTTGCTCAGTCAATTGAGCAGTTGACCTAAAAATCAGCTGTATTGGGGAAAAAGGAAAATATGGCCAATTTACAGTCAAACTTCATAATTTTTTATCCATATCAACATTATAAACTCATATATATCATTTGATCAATTTTGGACCATAATTCCTCAAGAAGTTTGATCAAATCATCAAAAGGGCAAAATGGTCAAAATTAGGGTTTTGATTGAGAAAAGACAATTTCTGATTTTTGACCTAGCAAATGGTTAATTGGTTTGAGGCATGATCTTAAGAGTTCAATTGCACAATTTTTACCTAATGGCATGACTCAAAACATTGCTCAAGATCAATTGGATTGATAGTGAATTTTCAGTCAACTGATCAAAAGTCAACTGTACACTGAAAAGTCAAACTTTGACTTTTGGGTCAAAATCAAGTGTCAAAGATCACAATTCATCAAAACATGTAAAAATATGAAACTTATTCATCAAGAAATCAAAAAGTCAAGATTTCATTTTGAAAAGTCAAAGTTTTCTCTTAGAAATTTTTTCTAAGTGTTTAAAACTTCATATTTTTTCACAACTTTGAGCAAATTTTTCACCATGATGCAAGATGATTCAAAAGAAACTTTCAACATGAAAGTTGTAGATCTCTATGAGAGGAAGTTAGGAGAATCGAAGAGAGGAAGTTAGGGTTTCTAACTAAAATTATAGGTCATTTTCATGATGAAAAAAAATGCAATTTCAATATTAGGCTGCATTGCAGACCTTCTAACTTGTGTATCTATCCATCATTAATGGATTACACAAACTTTTGAGCTTTAATCCAAGTGTTTTAAGCTTTATCCAATCCAAAGTTTCATTAATGGAACAAAGTGAACACTTCCATTTTAGAAAAGCAAGCTTTATGTGCAAAGTCAATTCTTGAGCCTCTAACTTGTTCCCTCTGATGACACTCCATCTACAAAGTCAGAAGCAAGTGTGTTTAAAGCATAATCACTCTATCTTAGCCAGTACACAAAGCATTGAAACTTGATTTCTTAAAAAATCACATGTTGAGCTTAAACATGTGATTTTGAATTCTAATCAGATACAAGCCTCCAGACTTGTTGCTTATAAATAGAGGCACTATTTGTGAGCTAAAGGACGAGTTTAAGCATCCTGAAACACACCAAAACTCTCTCAAATCAGAAATTGCCCAAAAACTCCATTGTTGCACAGTTTCTGACCTTGAACATCAAACTTATATTTCCCTCGTGCGTTTCTTGGCCTTTTAGTTTCTAAAGCTTCCTTACATCAAGTGTAACCTATTCCTGTCCCTATTTCATTACTGTAACATCATTTACCATATCCTCCATAACCAAAAACAGAGCATTTCACATTGAATTCTCCAAGCCATTCCAGCCATCCATTGCTCAAGCAAACCATTGCATTAGCTTCCTGGGAACTTGAGGAAGCTAACCTGATCATTGCAGCACCTTGAATCAAGTTCATTTGTATTTCACGATTTCCAGTTTTGAGGTATTTTCTTAAACTTCTATCTCATTACTTAGGCATTGTTAGGCCTTCATTTGTGAAGATAAAATATAGACATCATTGCCCTGAAGCTGTACATGTCCATAGATTTCATTTATATTGATTAAGCTAGGAGAATTTTAGGATTGAATCTCTGAAAATAATTAGGTCAGAATTCAGTACTTTCAAAAACTATCATTCATCTTTGATTTATAGTTCATGATATTTATATGGTTGGATTCATATGAAAAAATGGAGCAACTTTCATGTTTACATTTTTGCAAATGGTTGAGAAATGAACAAGTTGCAAGGCTTCTGGCTGGAGGTTGAAGATGAAGTACATTTAGGGCAAGACTTAGATTATATATTTGTTGTTTTACATAAGTTAATGGATGTATCACCACCCCAGTGGTTAAAGCGCGCTTCTGTCACCATGAGGTCCTGGGTTCAAGCCCCAGTGTGACCTTTTTTTCTTCTTCATTTTTTGACATTTTTTGACCCCTTTTTGCAGCGCTTGGGCCCTCCTCCTTTGGGCTTGGTATTTTTGCTACAGTTGCACACTCCTGACTATTTTTTAACCCCCTTTGACTTTATTTATTTTATTTTTACTTTTTTTCATTTTTTTATTTATCATTATTATTAATATTATCATTAATATTATTATTATTATTACTATTTTCATCAATAAGAAAAAATCCAAAAATATTTATATTTTATTTATTTAGTTTATTTTTCTTTACAAAAAATAAAAGAACAAAAACCATTTCTGTAATTAATTTCCTTTTTACTTACATAATTTAATTTTAATTATTATTATATTATATTATTTATTTTTCTTGTAAAATTCAAATCAATTTAGAACTTAGGATTTTTATTTAATTATTTTTATTTACTAGTTTAATTAAATTCACACAAAAAAAATCCTAAAAAAACACTTTTCCTTAAATTAATTATTTTTACTAACTTAACCTTAATTTTCTTTTTTTAGTTAATTATTTCCTTTTTTTAATTAGGTTAAAAACCCCTTTTCATAAAAAAAAACAACAAAAATCATATTCCTTTCCACATTTGCATTCTTGCATTTTATTTGTCCATTTTTGTACTTTTATTAATTTCAATATGGTTGTAATATTTATTTAGATTTAAATTCTTGAAATATTCTCCATTTGTAATTTGTACATCCCCCTCCCTTAAGTATTGTAATAGCGTAGTAAATTTTAATTTCCGTAATTTATCGCTTTATATACAAAATGCTAGTAATTAGGGTTTTGTATGGAAAGACTAAAACCAATCAATAGAAAACCCCTTATCAAAGACAAATCAAGCATGAAAATCAATACACTTGCACACAAACACCCCTAGGATAAATCCACTTGGTTGCCTTAAAAAAAAATGGCCATATTATGCATGTGAGGTATCTTAGCAAAAACAAGCAAAAAATACAAGATCATAGTCCCTCGATTACGCTATCTATGTTGCCTTTCAAAATAATCTTAGTCCCTAAAGAAAATGCTAAGATGTCTTGTAACATTGATAATCATGGTTATACGATGATCCACACCCGTCCCTTTTACATCCAAAGATAGGGTTACTTACCAACTCAATGGTAAGATAACAATATCAAAGGAAAAAGGAAATTGAACATGAAAGACTTTTGAGTAGGTAGAATGTTCCTAGTTGATTTCTAAATTTCAAAACCTAAACATCCTTGCTATTTTCAAAACAAACATCGACACTTTTAAAACATCTTACAAACTTGAAAACATTTCAAAAGATCAACACCTTTGTATACATTCTTACGAACGAGAATCATTACAAAGTTTGCCTAAACAATGGCCTCTTTTCAAAATACTTTCAAAAAACAACACAAAGCACATTTTCAAACAAAAGCAAGTGATCTAGCAAGTAACTAAGAGCCCATGGAAAACCATGGATGAAAAGGGTGCTCATACCATAACTGGTCCTTATGGTCGTTACTCTTTTTGTGCTTCAAACGATTTGGAGGGGTGGTCTGAAGTTCCTTTTCAACCTGAAACATTGATAAAGATATATATGGAATAAAGAGACAATCACACAAAGTACATATGAAGCTAAACACAATATGAAGGCAAACATGTACTTCTTTCCCTTCGACTGGATCTTTTCCCTCTCGAACCCTCTTATGCAAAGTGACAACATCATTACTGGAAGTGTTGCTGGTTTGTTTCCTCCGTTCGACTACTGCAAAATAAAGTGATACAAGAAGTATAAGAAGAACATAATGGAAATAACAAGATAAGTCAAACGAAATATCCTTCACTTTCCTCACCTTCATGTATAGGAGAAAGAACTTTGACAATGGTTTATTTCAAAATGAAGGCGGCCTCTGAAACTATATATACCATGCTTAGTCGTAACTACTTGTTTAATAGGTTTTAAACCTTCATTCTTAAGAATGCTTAAATATGACCCAAAGATGAATCGTCGTGGAAACAGAGGTCGAAAGGCCAAAGGCAGTTCACTAATAGGAAAATGGGGAATTTTTTGGGGATAAAAGTTCAAAGCAAACTTATATTTGTCCTCCACAAAGTGGAAAATTTTCAAGTCAGGAAATTTGGCTAATAGTTTTTCCTTTAAAGTGGAAGTTGCTTCAAAATAGTTCGACTAAGATCGTTTGGCCTATACACAGTTTTAAAGTAGAGCTAGAAAGCTTGAATCTCTTTTATATGTTTGTCTCTACCTTTCTTGAAATTGTCCTACACAAAAGAAAAAGTATCTGTTAGATGTTGCGTCAATACTAAAACTCTAAAAAAAATCTAAAATGATAACCTCTCCATCAAGTATCAAATTCTTTGGTACAATAAAAGTATGGTTGAAAGGGGAGAGGGGTAAGTTTGGCAGTATCAACAGCATGTCGATATAAGCGCTCAAGGTATTGTTCCTCAGAGAAGTTAACACTACATAGGAAAAGCTCATTAATTCGGTTATAAAAGGACTTGGGTAAAATTTGGTTAAGTCTAAATTGGAGAGATACCAAGTTAGGTTGATAACACAGTATCTTCTCATGTAACCTGGAGTTCCCTAACCTGGTCAAAAGGAGTTTTGTAATGATAATAACTTCCCATATTATAAGTGACTCCACTTCTTGGCCAGCATTAAGAGCAAGAAATGGTCGAGTGAACCATTCAGAGCCATGAGTTTGATTGAAGAAGGGAGCCATGGATGGGATGAAATTGTGACGCTTTGCAAACGTCATCACATACCTTGTAAAAGACTCTTGCAAGGTACGTCAGTTATCAGCAGGAGTCATCAAGGCCAATCAAGCACCTTGTATTACTCTAGTTTTAATCTCTTCATCATCGTCACTTGGCTTGTCGATTTGTAAAGATGGTTCAAACACGACATTTCTCCATAGTTAGTGTAGCCGGTATGGGCCAACTAGCATAAAATTGGCCCTAGGTTTGATATTTTTTAGGGGACTGGCAGCTTGCCCTAAAGATTCATACAGAGAACCTAGTATCATCTGGCTCAGACATATATTTCGACCATCATGTAATTGGTTAGCTAGAGTTAGAAATATTTTCACCAACATCAAAACCATAAAATAGAATATGCAGTGTAACAACCACAATACCAAGAAAGAAATAGGTTCCTCGGTTGACACTTTGTTGGTGTTGGCCTCATAGTGATCAACAATATATTTCCCAAAACTAGCACGATCAGTGTCGAACTTGATGGTATCCTCATCCTTTTCGTTTGGGTCGAAAATATCTCCAGTTGGGTGAGGGCCAGTGATGGCAACTACGTCGAAGTGGGTAGGGGTAATCATACCACAAGGAAGTTGAAACGTATTTTTAGTGTTCTCCCAGAAGTATAAGGAGACAACAAGCATGTTTTAGCAATAAGGGGGTCCTATTTTCAGAAGTTGAATCAAGTCATAAATCCCTATGTTTTTCCAGGTTTGGGCCTTCTTATTTTCGACTTTACCTATCCAAGAGATGTAATCTTAAGCATTCTTGATTGGATGGGTGAAGCGAAAAACGTGAAAAGTGTTGCTCATGTAAGCTAAATTTATGGGATTCTTGGCATCTGTAATGGTTTTATTCTTAGGAACATTAGCACCAATGATGGTTTTATCCTTAACGTTTGGTGCTTTAGAAAGGGGTTTCTTACTAAGGTTTCCTGCACTAGCAGTTGTTTTTTTTCAAAGTAGCTATGGGTTTGGTACGATGATAAGAAGGGAAAAATTCCTTCAACTTATCAGCATCCGCTTTAGGGTCAAGTAACAGACCCATAAACTCATGAATATTACTAGAAAGTGAAAAACGAATCAATACCTGGGATTTATAAATGCGAAGCTTCTCCTCTTGCATTGGTGGTTCAGGAACATATTCTTGGTTCCCAGCAATAATGGATTCGTGAGTCTCGTAGAAAGAGGTAGAAAAGCCTTGGAATCCTTAGAACCCTTTGAATTTTTTTAAATTTGAAGCAACCATCGTTGGGGATGATGAACAGTTTTGAAGAGGAAAAGTAAAAGAAAATTTTGTGCTTTTAGAAGATAAAAGTTTAAAAGTTCACTTGAGAAAATCAAAAGATGAAAGCCAAAAAGAGGAAAAAATGAAGAAAATGAGTATTTATAGAAAGGGAGAGTGAAACATTTCAGCTTCAATTTTTTCACAAATGGAGTTGGTCGTGGGACACGTGTTATACGCCTAGAGGAAGAACCCGTCGTTTGATTTGCATGGTCTGTGTTTTCCTTGAAAAATCGAAGCCATGATGAGTTTTTTCTGAATTTGCACGTCTCAAGGTGACGTTTGATAAAATTGGTCACGATGACCATGATGTCAGCACAGTATTAGGCGCAGTGTCGAAGAAATTCAAAAACACTACTATCTCTATATAGTCGAAAGTGGCATTTTTGGGGGGGCAATTTTTTAGCCTATATTTCGACCACAGCAAGCTCAAGAAGCTCAGAGAAGATCAACTAAACTGTGGAGGTCGAGAAGAGAATTTTTGAGTTAACCCCATCAAGACAATAGTTGAAGTGTCAAGCAAGAGACGACAATGGGGACTTAGCATTTTCGTGGGAATAATCTTCCAACGATTTCGATGAACGAATATACAATCAAGTTTTCGAAAGAGATGTTGACATGCATCATCGACAACAACAGATTGGGCAGGAGAAGAGAAATATAACTGCTTTTTGGTCTTATCCGAAAGTACACATGGAGGCAAATCTCAGGGCAAAATGCATGCAGTAAAGACGTCTCGATCTCCAAGAAGAAAGTCGTTGAAGAAAGTTATTCTAGTATTAGTATAAATAAGAGTTCTAGTGTTAGGATTTGGGGAGTCAAAATCGTTACAAAAACTCACAAATTCAAAGTATCCAAGTGTCAAGCAAGAAAAGAGTCATTGAGCAAAATGTATGATATTGAACATCATATTCTTTATAATTCAAGCCATTTACTTTATTTTAAACTATTTTTTCCTGTATATTACATTTACTTTTCACCTTAATTTCTACCTAGATTTCGACCAAGTCGAAATCCCTCTACTTTCTACAAAACTTTACTTTTTTTACTTAGTAGAAGTCTAAGTAGATTTCACTTCATACCAAGTATTCAAACAAGTCACGAACACTAATGCGTATAAGTCTTAGGATTAATTGGTCGATTCCACAAGTAACATTTTTTAAAAGACTAATGCTTATTTATTAAATTTTACGGTAAACACATAGAAAATATGAAAAGAGTGAATATTTCTTCCATTTACTACATTTTAAAAAATGTTGGACAAAATATCAACCAATGAAGACAAATTCGACGAAATATCATCCTTAAAGAATCATTTTTAAAACGTATGTTGAATCGCCAAGACGCGATCAGGTGAGACTAGCTCAGCAAAGTAACTGTCATAATTGTTCTTTGTCATTGAAATAACAGATACCTAGATTTTGTTTCCTATGAATAAAATATCTTATAAAGAACCATTAATTTGATACTTAAATGGTGAGGCCTTCTCCTAACCAGAATAAACCTTAAACTTTTCAAAATGTTAACTATACCTTCCAAAATCTAAATTATTTTATATATCAAACAAACTTATCTTTCACAATATTTAAAAAAAAAAATCATTTACTTTATATGCATTTTAAGTCATTTATATTTTTATATTTTATATTTTCAAATCATAACATTTCAACACTTTCACTTTCATACTTAAATTCAACTAATAGATGACACAAATAGAATATAGTTAGTTATACTTTCTGTTATATAGTTAGTTATACTTTCTGTTATATAGTTAGTTATACTTTCTGTTATATAGTTAGTTGCTCTTTCCTCCTACTATATAACTGGTGTAATCTTCTTTCATTGTATAAGAGATTCTTACTCACTGCATTTTATCTTCTTGCTCTTTACTTTGAGCTCTCTTACCACTCTTCAATGGCTTCCATGTGTGAAGCATAATATGGTATCATCGTCTTCGATCCTCTTTCCACACTTCCGCACCATTTTTTCCCTTCTATTCATATCTTTTCTTTGATTTCAACATGCCTCCGCATAATGATCCTACTGCAAATCGAATCACAAATTATGATGTTGATTCGGTTTACTATGTTCATCCTAGTGAAGGTCTCAATTCTGTTAATATTCAACCTCAATTGAATGGTTCGAATTACATTTCGTGGTCAAGATCCATGGAAAGAGCTCTTGGAGCTAAGAACAAGATTGCGTTCATCAACGGATCTATTCGTGTTCCAAGTATCAACAATCTTAATCCATCTGCGTGGGAACGATGCAATTGCCTTGTTCATTCATGGATTCTCAATTCTGTAAGTCTTGCTATCGCACAAACCATTATTTTCTTGGAAAATGCTCTTGACGTTTGGATTGATCTCAAAGAAAGATTTGCTAAAACTGATAGAATTCGCGTCTCTAATTTGTCTGCTGAGATTAACAATCTTAAACAAGGAAACAAATCTGTTCTTGATTATTTCACTGAGCTTCGTGGTTTATGGGAAGAATTGAATTCTCATAGACCAATCCCTAGCTGTACTTGTGCTCAACAATGCAGATGTGATGCCATGCGTAGTGCTAGAGAATTTTGTCTTGAAGATCATATTATACAATTCTTAACATGATTGAATGAAAAGTTTTCTGTTATCAAAACTCAGGTTTTGTTACTTGATCCTCTACCATCCATTAACAAAATATATTCTATGGTGGTTCAAGAAGAGAGTAATAATATTTCTGTGTTGAGTCAACCTGATTCTAATTCCACTATTGATGAAGCCAATATCCTTGTTAATGTATATGATTCAAGGAAGTTTGCTGGTAAATCTTCCAACTCTTATGGTGGAACATCTAACAATAAGAAATATGGTAGAGTATGCACTTTTTGTCACAGGACTGGCCATACAATTGATGTGTGTTATCGCAAACATGAATTTCCTCCCAATTTTACCAAAAAATCAACATCAGCAAATGCCTCTACTGCTGCTGCTACACCAAATGTGATGAACACTGGAACAGAAGGTTCTCTCAATAATTCAAGTGCCAGCATCACTCAAGAATAGTATGCTCAATTGATTGGTTTGTTACAACAAACAAATTTGCTGCCTTCCAACCCTAACCCAAATCCAAGTGCCAACCATATTTCCACTCACTTTGGTCATACACCAAATGAGAATTCAGGTAAATCTTTTGTTTCTACAGTTTCCTGTTCTACATACATAAAACCTGATTATTGGATTTTAGATTCTGGTGCCAATGATCATGTTTGTTCATCTCTTAAATTGTTTAGTTGTTACCACAAAATTCAGCCTATCAGTGTTTGTCTACCTAATAGATCTGTTGTTCTAGCTAAACATGCAGGAACAATTCAATTTTCTCCTCACTTGCAGCTTAATAATGTGTTATACACACCTGATTTTTCCTTAAACCTTGTGTCTGTTTCCAAACTTTGTCAATCCACTAATTGTCATTTCATTTTTTCTGCTAATGATTATTTTATTCAGGATGTGAAAACGAAGAGGATGATTGGTTTGGCTAATCAAGTGGAAGGGTTGTACAGACTAAGGACAGATATTGATTCTTTTCCTGCAGCAACTAGTATTTCAAGTATTTCCTCATCCAAATCTCATGTAGAAACTTCAATTCCCAATAATTGTAAAATGATTCCTAAACAAGCTTTGTGGCATTTTAGATTGGGCCATTTATCACATGATAGACTTTCCAAAATGGCTCAAATGTATCCTGATATTTTCAATGACAATAAATCTGTATGTGATGTGTGTCATTATGCTAGACATAAGAAAATACCTTACACTTTGAGTCATTCTAAAGCTTCTCAAAATTTTGAATTGTTGCATTTTGATATATGGGGTCATATCTCTACAAATTCTATCCATCATCACAAATATTTTTTGACAGTTGTTGATGATCACAGTCGATTTACTTGGATCATAATACTTAAAAACAAATCTGAAGTTTCTACACATGTCCAACAATTTGTTGCTCTCATGGAGAATCAGTTCCATACATGTCCTAAGTTCATTAGGTCTGACAATGGACCTGAATTTCTCTTAGCTCAATTCTATGCCTCAAAGGGTATTATCCATCAAAGATCTTGTGTTGAGTCCCCTCAACAAAATGCAAGGGTTGAAAGGAAGCATCAACACTTGCTTAATGTAGGTAGAGCCTTACTGTACCATTCAAATTTACCTAAATCCTACTGGTCCTATGCAATTAGTTATGGAGCCTTTATTATAAATAGAGTTAACACTCCTTTACTCAATAACCAATCCCCTTATCACATACTGCATAATAAACCACCAGACATTAACCAACTTAAAGTTTTTGGATCTTTGTGCTATGCATCTACCTTGTCCAATCAAAGAACTAAATTAGATACAAGAGCCAGAAAATCATTGTTTCTTGGATATGTTGTTGGATATAAAGGCTCTATTTTAATTGATCTAAATTCATTCAACATTTTCATTTCAAGAAATGTCACTTACCATGAACAAATTTTACCTTACCAAAATCAATCTTCATCTATCACACCTCCTTGGGAATATTATAGCACTTCAGTTCCCAATCCAAACCTCTGTCATGACATGTCTAATTTTGCTCAATTTGACCTTTCCAATAACCACCTCAATCTTACACCCACCACAACTGACTCAAATCCACCTTCCAGCTCCTTGGCCAATTCTAATCCACCCACCTCTAATACACAACATCCCACTCGTGCCTCTACAAGAACCAAAACATTACCATCCTTTTTGAAAGATTATGTTTGTACAACCTTCATTGATCCACAATGCCAATCATCTTTAGGTAATCCTAACTCTCTTTCTAATTTCATTTCATATCATAATTTGTCTCCTACTCATTATCGTTTCACTTTTTCCCTTACTACTAATCATGAACCTAAAACATATTCCGAGCCTAGCAAATTTGAATGTTGGAATCAAGCAATGAAAGTTGAACTTACTGCACTTGAGCAAACTGGAACTTGGAAAATTGTGGATATTCCACCCCATGTTAAACCTATTGGTTGTCGTTGGGTTTACAAGATCCAGCATAAATCTGATGGAACCATAGAAATATTTAAAGCTCGTCTTGTTGCTAAAGGATACAACCAGATTGAAGGACTGGATTACTCAGATACTTTCTCACCTGTTGCAAAACTCACCACAGTTCGATTGGTTCTAACTTTAGCTTCAATCCATAACTGGCATCTTCACCAACTCGATGTGAATAATGCGTTTCTTCATGGTGATCTGAATGAAGATGTTTACATGTTGATTCCACCAGGTGTCCAAACTTCCAAACCTAACCAGGTCTGCAAACTCATTAAGTCACTTTATGGATTAAAGCAGGCAAGCAGACAATGGTTTGAAAAATTGACTTCAGTCCTCACAACTCAAGGCTACTCTCAAGCACCTTCTGATCATTCACTATTTCTTAAACAAACATCCTCCACTTTTAAAATTTTACTTGTTTATGTTGATGATGTTATTTTAGCAGGTAACTCTCTACAAGAGTTTCAAACTATCAAAATATTCTTCACCAGCTCTTCAAGATCAAGGACTTGGGCATTCTCAAATATTTTTTGGGTTTAGAAGTAGCTCACTCAAAACGTGGTATCTCTGTTTGCCAAAGAAAATATTGTCTTGATCTTCTCAAGGATTCATGTTTCATTGGTTCCAAACCAGCAAACACACCATCCGATCCATCACTTAAGCTTTGTCAAGATGATAGTTCTACTTATCACGGTGTTCCGTCTTATAGACGACTCATTGGCAGACTAATCTACCTCAACACTACTCGCCCAGATATCACGTTTATCACACAACAACTCAGTCAATATCTTTCCAAACCTTCTACTCAACATTATAACGCTGCTTGCAGAGTTTTGCGATACCTCAAACAATGTCCAGGCCAAGGCTTATTTTTTCCACGAAGTTCATCACTACAAATAACAGGTTTTTCAGATGCTGACTGGGCTGGTTGTATAGACACACGTAAAACCGTTCCCGGATCATGTTTTTATTTGGGAAGCTCCCTTATTTCATGGAGAACAAAGAAACAAACCACTGTTTCTCGTTCCTCTTCAGAGGCACAGTATCGTGCTTTAGCTGCAGCCACGTGTGAACTCCAATGGCTTTTGTACTTACTTTGTGACATGAAAATTGCATGCTCTCAAGTCCCAGTTCTCTTTTGTGACAGTCAAAGCACACTCCACATAGCTGCTAATCCTGTTTTCCATGAACGTACGAAACATCTTGACATTGATTGTCACATTGTACGCGAGAAATTTTCAGCAGGCATGATGAAACTCCTTCCGGTGTCCTCCAACAACAAACATGCTGATTTTTTTCATTAAACCTCTCCTACCCAAACCATTTCACTTCCTCAAAGCCAAGTTGAACTTGATCAACATTTACCAAAGTTCAACTTGTGGGGGGCTAATAGATGACACAAATAGAATATAGTTAGTTACACTTTCTGTTATATAGTTAGTTATACTTTCTGTTATATAGTTAGTTGCTCTTTCCTCCTACTATATAACTGGTGTAATCTTCTTTCATTGTATAAGAGATTCTTACTCACTGCATTTTATCTTCTTTCTCTTTACTTTGAGCTCTCTTACCACTCTTCAATGGCTTCCATGTGTGAAGCATAATATCAACTACCATTTTAACGTAATTACTTACTTTCTCGCAAATCAAATCTTCAAAACTTTTGTCAATCAATTATAACATCTAAATTTAAATTCAATTCGAAGACATTTTCAAAACCACCATTAAGGAAGTGACCTAAGGTTAAACATAAGTCGGAACTCCATAGTCACACTTTAAATATTCATTTGTGTTTAGTTGACTTTTTCTTTGACAAAAAAACATCTATAAACAAATAACTTTTCAAAAGAGTATACAATTATTCTCTTTAAGGGAACTTGTGTCATTTACAATATTTTTTTTACCTTTAATTTCATTGAGAGCATGAAGGAATCTTGTGGTTATTCTCAATTGCTGAGTTTCTCTATGCTTTAGTGTTTGGTTATGAGGGGTTAGGGAATCATCTCGCTTGACTTTAAGGGGAAATCATATAAAAAAGCGAGATAATACATATTAATTTAAAATTTTAAGACACTGAGTATATGAATCTTTTTATTTATAAAGTGTTTAAAATTAATTTTTTTTATTCTAAGTGGGACCCATACTCACACTTGAAACCTATCACTATCCTTCATTCACATTAGGATCTACTTCCGCTCTCCCATAAAGCTTAACCATAGCTCTGATACCACTTATTAGTAAGTCCGGAGAGCAAGACTAGAAATGTCAATGGGCTATACGTTAGGGATTCAAGAGACTTTGACACTACATATCCACTCAAAACCTTAAGGCAATGAGAGTATGTGTCACCTCTCTTATAAACTAAATATTTTCTAAATTCCTAGTCAATATGAGACTTTAGCACTTTCATTTGATATACCAATAATTTGTCAAGGAGTTGTTTGGAATGTGTTTTCCACCTTTATTGTTTATCTGGTTGAAGATTATTATTTCTTAGTGTTACTAGGAAGACTTTTGCATGTCCACTATTGATATAGTGGAAAGTTTTATTAGATTAGGTCTAGTGGTTTTTATTCTCTCAATTTGAGGGAAATTTTTCATGTCAAAAACATGGCGTTCTTGTTGTTTTATTTTCCATGTTATTATTATTATTATTATTATTATTATTATTATTATTATTATTATTATTATTATTATTATTATTATTATTATTATTATTATTATTATTATTCCCAACAAATATGTATCAAGAGTTCTGGTTGGCTTGTTTGTGTATTTTAAATGGAAAAAAATCAAGAGCCCAATATGATTAAGCCCAACTCTACTAATTACACACTCTGGAATACTCTCATGAAAGATATGTTATAAATCAAATATTTGTTGATCCTATTAAAGGGGGGGAGGTAAACCAAATGATAAGTCTGATGTCGAATGCAAGAAGATGAATCAAAAAGACAATTAGCATATTCAGATAATGGTTGGACTTGAGTGTACTCCCACATGTTAAAGTTGAAACTGATGCGTAAAAAATATGGAATAAATTAAAAGAGTTGTATGAGTGCAAGAACATGCAAAATAAATAATGTTTGATCAGAAAGTCGATTATGTAATACAATGACATGGAATCAATGACAGAGTATATGACTGTGTTTCAGAATACTGTGAATCAGTTGGCAGCGACCGAAGTTGGATGATGAGTTGCAAGACTTATTACTACTTAGTTCCTTGCCTAATAACTGGGAATTTTTTTTGTGATACTTACTAATTCAGCTTTGAATGAGAGATTGTTAATGTCAACGATTAAAGATAACATGTTTAATGCAGAAGTTAGAAGAAAGCAACATAGTTCAATTGTTACTCCTAATCAGTCTGAAGCTCTAGTTACCGAGTCAAACGGGAGAAGCAAAACCATAAATTTTCATAAGCGTGACAAATCTGAGAGTCATGGAAAGTCAAGAAGAAAATCAAGAACAAGAAAAGAAATTATATGGTACAACTGCGGCAAGGTGAGACACATAAAAATGAATTGTGGGTTTCTCAAAAGAGAATATTCAAGGGAAAGAGATCAAGGTAATGAGAAGAAAAATGATAAAGACAGGGGAGCAATTGCACGTGACATTGATTTCTTCATTGTTTATGATGATAATTCCATAAACTTTGCATGTCAAGATTCAACTTGGATTATTGATTCAGGTGCCTCGTACCATGTTACTCTTATGCGTAATTTCTTCTCATCTTATACTGTTGGTGATTTTGGAATGGTAAAAATGAGAAATTAGGGAGTTTGTGAAATTGTTGGTATGGGAGATGTTTGGGTTGAAACTGGTGTTGGATGCAAGCTTAAATTGAAGAATGTAAGTGTTTACAGTGATTTCTAGTAAACAATTTCTAGTCTTCCAATTTATTGATTATTATTGTTTACTTGCAGGATCGACTAGATTGATCCTAGAACACATGTGTCATAACTCATTTCTATGTTCATACCCATTATCTTGATAAACTTATATTGTATGTTAAGTTCGAATGTGAGATTCTTAAGAAAGATCTCTAAAATATAGGAATAAACTAACTAAATGTAGAAAGGAAAGGCTTCGAAATAGACTTAGGATTTAATGCTTGAATGTAAAGATAAGGAGTTTCTGAGAAAATAACAGTTTCTGGAAATATGAAATGTTTGAATAAAAGGATAAAGTAAAGGTGAAGTTTCCAACGAAATAACTGTGTTTAAAGGCAAGTAAAACAAGGAAATGCAAGGAAATCGAAGGATTTAAAGGCAGAAATAATGTAATAGCGAACTAAATATAAAAAGACTTGTATTGAAATTGTAAAGAATGATGATGTTCAATACGTACATTGTGTCTTCTGACTCGTTTCCCTTAATTCAAGGTAGTTTGAGTGTTTTGAGATCTTTTAGTACATGAAAAATGAACATCCCAATTCAAACATAAAAACACCTATTTATAGTGTCTTGACCCTAACGGTCCTACTCTAAAATCATGCCACATTCGAAGCATGCAGGCTTCTCACGTTTACTGACTTCCACGCGTCTTCCAAGAATGACGCTTTCATTTGAAATTTGAAATCTGAGCCAATCGAATCATTTTACTAATTTTTCTTCGTTTTCGAAATAACCCAATTACCTGGACCGTTTCCAAATCTGGAACCCTTACATAGAGGAGCTCTTTATATTTTGAACACTAAAAAATCCAAATCGAAATCCATCATCTATCACTGGAAATCGAATAATCCTTCAGCACAATGGCTTCATATTTCCCACCAATATCCAACATTGATATCAATCTCCTTAGGTACTTATTCAAAATCTTATTTTGATAGTGGTTTCTTCTTTATTCGAAATAGTCAACTAACAGTAAGACATGTTCTTAATATTCGTCTCAACTTGATTTCGGTCAAAGTCTTGGATATTTAAGGTTATCACACTTACTTTGATAATGGCAGCATATGTAAAATCACAAAAGGATTACTAGTAGTAGCAAATGAGCAATGTTCCATAACTTTTTACATGGTGCCTGTAAAGTTATGCAAAGAGAAAGTGAATGCAGTTGAAGACACATATAGTGATTTATGGCGTACATGCTTTGGTCACTTGAGTGAGAAAGGTCTCAATATTCTTGCAAAGGAAAAATTTTCTTCAGGTGAAAGGTACTCCTCTAAAAACATGCACTTATTGTTTTTCTAGTAACCAACATAGAGTTTCCTTTAATAGTAATTATCCTCATTAGAGACAAAATATTATAGATTTAGTTCACACTAATGTTTGCATGATGGATGGTAAATATTTAGGTGGTGCGTCATATTTTGTTACTTTTATTCACGACCACTCTAGGAAAGTGTGGTTTTTTGTTTTGAAATCTATTAACCAACTACTCAATGTTTTCAAGCGATTTCATACAAGTTTTGAAAGAGAAAAAGAAGGAAGTTAATATGGTATCAGAGTCTATCGATTTCGGACCATATGGGCGTCCATCGTTTATAGCAACACATGAATCCTAAAAAGAGTGCTAAGCGTGATGGGGTGTGTTAGGAAGATCTTAAGTCCCAAAGTGGTTGGAGATAGAGCTTTGAAATAGTTTATATATAATGACATATCTCACCTTACAGACCGATTTTATAGGGATGATCCCTGGATCCCCTCATGACCCAACAATGATATCAGAGCCTAGTTTGATTATAGATTATTATATCGAAAGTCTTCCTAACAAGGGTGTTCAGTCAGTGTATTTCGTTGATGCCATCTAACGACAGTGCAAATAGATATGGATTGAAAAAAGCTTCCATTTAAGGGAGAGCACACACATAATAATGGATAGACTCATACTTAAGAGAGAAATTATTGGTATATCAAATGTGAGTATGAGTCTCACTTTGGATCAAAAAATGAATGCCAAATACTTTATAAGCGAGAAGACTCATAGATCCAATTAGAGACAGATCTACATTGTGAACAATGAGATAGTTAACCCCACACCATTTTTTTACCTAATAATATTCTATTTAAACTCATTGACCCACATGAATTAAATAAAACTTTCCAATCATCAATAATAAAAACTATCTAGTATTTATTTTCTTTTAAGCTTTATTCTATGTAAAAAAATTTATACATGGTATAAGTTTCAAATCATATCATGAATTTTTAGTAAATTGTTTTTAATTTAAATGAAATTAATGTGCTTTTAAGAATAATAGTAATGATATAATTACTTTTAAAGTGAACATAAATTTTAATCGTGGTAGCTGTATTGGTTGAAAGAAATTTATCTACTATAAACTAGTAAGAAACTCGTGTTATCGCACGGGTCTCGTCTGAACTTACATTACACGTCTATCAGACCATCATTTATAAAGTATGAATTCACTTTTTAATTGGTTGACATTCATATGGTTACAAATATAAGCTAATAATATGCACAAACCTTTAAGCATTGATTCATACTTATAATAAACCATACAATCGATTCTTTAACTTCAATTATATAAATAGCAGTAAAAAAATATTTAGAGATTGACATTAAAATGAATAGTCTACAGCCGGTATCTCATAGATACATTAACATCTACCCGTGGATCTATGTCTGCAAGGACCTTCATTACGATTAACAATCTACGCCTATTAAATTGAGAAATATAGTAGACATAAAAAAGGGAAATATAGTCATACACAATTAATATTTATATAAATGAAAACAAATTGCAGTTATATCAACAATAAATAAGTGCTTATAAAAATACTTATAGTTTTTAGACCAAAATTAGAATAATAATCAAAGATCATGATCAAATACCAAATATCTCCAATGGAATAACCATGACCATTTTACCTGATCAAAGTAGATGATAATGGAAATTGTTGTTTCTGTCTACTACGACATTTGTTTCATTGATAACTGCTCTTATAAGTGATCAGTATTTTGCGGTTTTTAAAAACTTAAAATTAACAATCCCATGGGAGAAACAATTTCTAAAAACATGTAAGTTTCTATAGCAATGACACATAAATGAGCAACAAATGTTTCAAAGAAGCATGTTATATAGAAATGATAAGTTGTTTAATTAACTTATACTAAGAACATGGTTGACATGCTTGAAAAATTAATATTGAGTTCCTAATTATGTGTCATAATGTCTAATTATGTGCCATTGCGTTTTCCAAAATATTTTGAGTTGCACATCAAAAAACCCTTAATCTCTTTTCTATTAAAAACCTAGTGTTGAACTAATATTTCAAAAGATTACGAAAATTTCAAAGCTATTCATTAACAATTCATTTTTCTATCTAAAACTGTAAATTATGTGGACATAAAATCTTCTAGAAATACATCATTTATAAAATGGACATAAAAAAAACATGCTCACGTTAAGCCAACTATTAGGATTCAATACTTTTCATACAAATATCATGACACAAAACATAAAACATAGTTTGAGAAACAACAAAGACTGTTATGAACTTATAATCAATATAAGTTTATCTCATGTCATTAAGAATATATGGTCACATAATCAATATAAGTTTATTTTCCTAATGATTAAATCAGATCTTTTATCATGATAGGTCAAAGTAGTTCTTTTATCATTTTGATTGAATGGCAAGAAGTGCAGCTATGTTATCCCGGCCATTGCCTGCTTAATGCATGAACACGTCAAATTTCAAATTCAAGCCATCATTTTATTAATAATCAACTCAAGCATAGTTCTAAATTATTGTCTTCTACTGCACTTATACCCACAGGAGATGCATTATTGACGTTTGAAGTGTAACCTTAACGTCAACATTAATTTAGAACCATGAAGTTAAGGACTATGTATAACAAAAAAAGTTGAAATCAAAAAGAAAATGAAACCTCTTTAGGGTCAGTAAGCATTACAACAATAAAAGAATCAATAGCATCCTGATTTTTAGTCCTAGCAGCAAGAAGAATCACATGTTCCTTATCCATACCCTTAACAAAAAACTTCAATCAAGTTCCTATCAATACTCCGTTTGTTAAGTGTAAGCGTTCTTATCTTGTCACTACAAAGAACGTCCATACAAGCCATTTCCTCAATAGCAGACATTCTTTTTGTAATATCACCTTGCTGAGAAATTTTATGAGAACCAATAGTTATTGCCACACACAAAACAGTTGGCATAGAAATAGGAATTTCATCAATCAAAAGGACTAACCGATTATCAATACATATGCATAAAATATGGATAAGCTTTAGAAAAGTGTAACACATATGCATTTCTATTAAGGATAGTTTAGATATTATAGGCATATAACAATGCATGAGCTCTACACATATCTAACTGATAAATAGTGCAATATAGATTTAGTTTTATAAAACTTAAATAGTGCATGCTCTTAGTTACATGTTCTTAATTGAATATTTGATAGGCATGTCCAGTGCATGATTATTGGTGTTGTACCCCAAAAATTTTCTTCTCATTTCTCAAGTAATCTCTGACAAGATCTCCCTTGTTTCAAGACTGCACAAGGTTTGATCAGCTCAAGACACCTCCTCAAGCACTGATGACTGAAAATTAGGGTTTGAGTTTGCACAAGGACAAATGGACTTTCAATACCCCATATGAATTTCATGGATCATTTTGTACTCTCAAGATTGCTCATGCCAAGTTTCAAGTCTTGGATCACATTTTTGCTCAGTCAATTGATCAGTTGACTTAAAATCAACTGTATTAGGGAAAAAGTCAATTGTGGTCAATTTATAGTAAAACTTCATAATTTTTGGTCCATATCAACATTATGAACTCATATATGTCATTTGATCAAATTTAGATCACAATCCCTCAAGAAATTTGATCAGATCATCAAAAGGGCAAAATGGTCAAAATTAGGGTTTTGACTGAGAAGGTGAAATTTATGATTTTTGACTTAGCAAATGACTTATTGGTTTGAGACATGATCTCAAGGATTCAAATGTTTCATTTTAACCTAATGTCATGGATCAAAACATCTCTCAAGATTAATTGATTGACAGATGAATTTCAGTCAACTGTACACTGAAAAGTCAAACTTTGACTTTTTTGGTCAAAATCAAGTATCAAAGATCACAATTCATCAAGACATGTCAAAATATGAAACTTGTTCATCAAAAAATCAAAAATTCAATATTTCATTTTGAAAAGGCAAAATTTCTAAACTTAGAAATTTTTCTAAGTGTTGGAAAATTCATATTTTTTCATAACTTTGAGCCAAATTTCCATCATGATGCAAGATGATTCAAAGGAAACTTTCAACATGAAAGTTATAGATCTCAATGAGATATAAAAAATTGTATAACACAACCTCTTATAGAAATGCATGTATTTCAAGTTATGATTTTGTGAAGACATGTTCATGAAACTTGGAAACTTAGTGAAATTTTGCCCTAGTTTAGGCAGGACTTTGACCTAACTTCATGGTAATTTTTCACATAGTTCCAAGATGAATCTTGAAAAATATCAAACATATAGGTTGTAGAGGATGTTACAAGCTTTCAAAAATTTCCAAGAACACATTGAGATCATACTTGATCAAGGATAATTAAAGGCAAGAAGTTAGGGCTTCATTCTTGAATTACAAGTCATTTCTTGATGAACACATGATTCAATCTCAATGCTAGGCTGCATAATATTTGCTTTGCAGACCTCAAAATTGTTTGTAACTCCATAATTAATGTTTTTCACAACTGCTAGAAGCTTTAATCCAAGCATTCAATGCATTTCCCATGCTTAATACCATTTTAGGAAGAAAGGCAACATTGCCATTTTGGAAAAGTGGCTTTATGCATAAAGTCCACTCTTCTTGAGATTCTAACTTGTTTGTCCAGCACACACTTAACATACAAAGTCAAATAAACATGTTTAAATCTTGTAACCACTCTAGATAGCCTTGTACTATGCATTGGGACAATGTGTATCAAGCTTGCTTCAAAAACAAGCCAAAGATCCATAACATGTGAACTTGTACTTCTGATCACCCCAAGCTCTCAAAACCTTTTCCTATAAATTGAGACACTATAATGCAACTTAGGACACGATTTTTCAAGCCTAAAAACTCTCCCAAACTCCATCTAGCTAGAAAGTGCACAAAAACTCCATTTTTGTGTAGGTTCTAACCTTGAACTTGCATCTTCTATTTCCATCGCGCGTTTTCCCTCAAAATAGTTTTCAAAGATTCCTTACATCAAATACAACTCATCCATGTATTTGTTTCTCAACTGTAACACCATTTACCATAACCTCTATAACCAAAAAACAGAGTCTGCACATTGACTTCTCCAAGCCATTCCAGCCATCCATTGCTTAAGCTAATCATTGCATTAGCTTTCTGGGAACTTGAGGAAGCTAACTTGATCATCACAATAACTTGAATCAAGCTCTAACTCAAAACACGATCTCCAACTGCAAGGTGAGTTTTCTGACTTTTCATCTCATTGTTTAGGCATTGTTAGGCTTGCATTTGTGAAGATAAAATATAGATATCATTTCCATGAAACTGTACATATCCATAGATTTCATTTATATGGCTTGAGATTAGAGAATTTTAAGATTGAAATTTCTGGAAAATTTAGGATTCAAATTAGGGCCACTAAAATTCTCATTCATCTTTGATTTATAGCTTTAGCCATTTACATGGTTAGATTCGTGAGAAAAAATGGAACAACTTTCATGTTTACAATTTTAATTTTCATTGAGAAATGAGCAAGATATAGGTTGTCTGGCTGGGCGGGAGGTTGAAGATGAAGTTCAGGCCATAGACTTGATTTGTAATATATATTTATGGTTTGATACAAGTTAACGGATGTACAGCCACCCCAGTGGCAAAGGTAGCACGCATGTATATGGGAGGTCATGGGTCCAACACCCAGCACACTACTTTTTGTTAATTTTTCATATTTTCTCTTCTTTTTTGTTCCAGCAAGCAGGTGCATGGGCTTCCCCCTTTGGGCTTTTGTTTTTCTGCTGACCTCTAACCCCCTGCCTTACTTTTGCACTCCTGACCCAACTTTTTTTTATTTTCTTTTTCTTATTTCATTTTATGCCTATTTTTCTTTATTATATTTTTATTACTATTATTATTATTATTTTTATTTTTATTTTTATTAATAAAAAATATAAAAATATTTTATTTATTATTTACACTTATATATTTTATTTCCTTTATGAAACAAAAAGGATAAAAATATTTTCTTAAACAAATTAATTTCTTTTTCTTAAATAATAAATATTTAGATTTAGGTTTAATTATTATATTATTTTCTTTTAAATTAAAATTAACTTAGAATTTAGGTTTATATTAATTAATTAATTTTCATATTATTTTCATTAAATTAAAACCTTTTTCATGAAAACCCTAAAAAATATTTCAAACTTAATTTCTTTCTTTAATTAGTTTAAGTTTAATTTTGTTTAATTTTAATTAATCATTTTTTTAATTTGGTTAAAACCCCTTCATTAAAAACCAAACAAAATCATTTCTTTTTCCATTTGCATTTGTACATTATATTTTTCAATTCTTGTATATTATTCAATATGATTGTAATAGATAATTTAATTTAATTTTCTTGCAAATCCCTATTTGTAAATTTGTACACCCCTCCCCAATGATGTAATAGCTTAGTAATCTTTACTTTCTGCAATTTATCGCTTTATATAAATGCCAGTAATTAGGATTTGTATGGAAAGATTAAAATCAACAAATAGCAAACCCTAATTCAAGACAAAACAATGCATGCAAATCAAGTACACGCGCACACGCGCACCCTTAGGGTAATTCCACTTTGTTGCCTTACAAAAATGGCCATGTTATGCATGTGGGATATCTTAGCAAAAAGATATCAAAAATACAAGATCATAGTCCCTCGATGACGCTATCAATGTTTCCTTTCAAAACGATCTTAGTCCCTCAAAGAGAAATGCTAAGATATCTCACAACATTGTTATCATGGCTATACGATGACCCATGCCCGTTCCTTTACATCCAAAGATAAGGCTTCTTACCAATTAATGGTAAGATAGCAATATCAAAGGAAAGGAAGAAATGAACAAAGACTTTTGAGTAGGTAGATTGTTCCTAGTTTCTTTCTCATTTTCAAATCAAACATCCTTGCTTATTTTCAAAACAAACAACAACACTTTCAAAACATTCTCCAAACATGAAACATTTTCAAAAGTCCAACACTTTGCATACGTTCTTACGAACGAGAAATATTACAATGTTTGCCTAAACGAAGACGCCTTTTCAAAATACTTTCAAAACCACACAAAGTACATTTTCAAACAAAAGCAATTGATCTAGCAAGCAACTAAGAGCCCATAGATAAGTATGGATGAAAAGGGTGCTAACACCTTCCCTTTTCATAATCTACCCCCCGAACTCAAGAAATAATCTCAAAGATCTTTCCTGTTCTTTTCAGCCTTTCCTTTTGGATAAAAGAAAAGTCGATGGCGACTCTTGCTAACCGCAACATTTGCGATAAAATGCAAAACACCCAAGTCAGTTCTCCCACCGTATCACAGAACTGGCGACTCTGCTAGGGAGAATCTTAAAAGTGGGGTTACCTTAGGGCTAGATCACCTTTACTTGCTTTTATTGTTTGATTTGTTTGCTTTACATTTTGGTTCCTTGTTTGGGCTTGTTCTATTCCTCTACCCGGATTTGGGATACCTTATAGGTAAGTAGCAATACATTATGGAAACTGTGCAGGGTATATTGATATAGTATAAGAAATAGCTATGTTAGTGTGACACATTTGTGGGTACTAGTAGCCCTTGAATAGTCAAGGAGAATACGGGGCCGCTGTGTGGTGTCATGAAGCACTAACTGACTTTAGAACCTTTATTTGACTAACTTTGGACATTAGGAAGTAGTGAGATAACCGGCTTTGGTGCAGTCCGAAGTTGGTTGATACTCGATATTACACTCATTGAGATCAGACTTCTCGGGATATTTCAGTCGTCATTAAAGAGGCTTGCGTTGAAACCATGTCCGACAAGAAAGATCAGTGATATTGAGATCCCTTAGATCCCGTTACTATTTCTAGGACAGGTTTGAGCCAACTAAACTTCAAGAGGGTACTTACCTATGAGACTCCACGCAAGCCTAAACGTAAGGACTTGTTTGTCTTGTTTGTATATGCTTACTTTTACATAACATCATAACATCATACTCATTCTCACTAACCATTTCAAGGATTTTTGGGATTTATCTTTGTTCTGTTGTGTAGGGCATGGCTTCTATTCGCAGGAAAACCATTCAAGTCAATCTCGTAAGAATTCCTTCTCAACTCAAAGAGCTAGCATCAAGGGTCCCTGAGAATTCTTCATTCACCGAAAGACATGGTTTCCTACTAAACTTGGTTACCTCTAGCACAAATGAAGATATGATGAATGTGCTTTTCCAATTCTTTGATCCTCCACACCATTGCTGCACCTTTCCTGATTATCAACTTGTGCCTACTATAGAGGAATTATCTCAACTCTTGAGGATTCCTATTCTCAATCAACTACCTTTCAACGGTACGGAAATAGATCCAAGACCTGAAGAGATTGCCCGAGCACTACACTTGTAACAATCTGATATCACAACTAATTATGAAACAAGGAGTGGTGTCAAAGGTTTCTTGGCCAAGTTCTTGTTTGAGAAAGCTCAAGACTATTGGAACTCTTTGGACTTACAAGCTTTTGAGGAAATCTTGGCCCTTCTCATCTATGGGATGGTTTTGTTCCCAAACCCTGATCAACTCATAGATGTCAATGCTGTCAAAATCTTCACGTCTCGCAATCCGGTGCCTACTTTGTTTGGAGATATTCTACATTCTCTCCATACTCGCACTATGAGGAAGAGAGGAGCCCTCATGTGTTGCACTCCTCTCTTGGAAATATGGCTTATTTTGCATCTTCCCTGATCTGTGTTGAAGAATGAGCAAGGTTTGAGGTGGTCCCATAGGTTTATGACGCTCAAACATTCAGATATCCATTGGTGTTCTCGATCCTTGGAGAACGTTACTATCATCGACCGTTGTGGGGAATTCCTTATGGTCCCTTTGCTTGGTATTAGAGGAGATATCACTTACAACCCTTGCTTAGCCTTACGCCAGTTTGGATATGCCCGAAGGGATGGTCCTCATGAGATGCTCATCCAAGGAGTGGTATTCGACTACGAGAGCGACGATCAAAGTTACTGCTAGAGGTTTATACGAGCTTGGAGGATGGTAAACGAGGTGGATAGCAAGACGTTGGGACATAAGAGTTCTATTCCACTTGAGCCTTATCTTAGGTGGGTACGAGAACATGCTCAGAAACTTGTGATGCCTTATCCCTCCATCTTACCAGTTATCATGGAACATGTGGTTGAAGGAGATGTTTCGCACACTGTCCTCCATCCTGACATGCCTACCTCTCTTGAAGACTTGCAAAAAGGTTAGATTTAGATGAAGGAGGAATGAGATACCTTTGAAGCTCAATTCTACGCTACTGAGAAGAGAGTCTTGGAGTTTACAAAGAAGCTACATAAGGAGCAAAGCGTGAATTCCTACATTGTACCGAAGAGGATGCGCTTGGTCTTTCTATCTTAGAGATTTATTTTGTAAGCCCAAGAGGCATGTTGTAGTCATTTTGAACTAATTAATGAAAATTGACATTTTTTCATTCTTGTCTATACAAATTTAAATCTCATAAGTCCTTGAAATCATTTGCATATATATCTTCCATGCATCATAACATGACAGGTTTTCATACAACAGGTTTCCTTATCTTTCTGCTGTTTATTTCAGCAAGATGGATCTAGAGAAAACTGTGAAGGACCTTCAGGCACAAAACTCTCAATTCCAAGAGACTCTACTGGCCCTAGCCAAGGGGCAACAAGATATGATGGCATTGCTGGCAGTTAAGAAGAAACCCAAGAAGAAAGCCCTGGTCAACATGGACAGAAGGTTCAAAGAGAAAGTTTGTCAGATCCCGATAGTGGAAGACTCATCTGAAGAGGACGAGAATCAGATTGGTGAAGTTAAGAGTACCCAGGCTGACTGTATTAATGATCAAGTGTCTGATGATGATTATTTTGACAAGCAGTATCCACCTGCTGATGTCAAGTATAAGCAGTTAGAAGACAAATTGGAGGCTGTTGAAATCTACACTGTCCCCGGTTTAGATTTTGATGATTTAGGTTTGATCTCTGGGGTTGTTATTCCCCACAAATTCAAAATACCAGTCTTTGGAAAGTACGGTGGAGTTTCCTGTCCAAAACTTCACCTGAAATCTTATGTCGCAAGATACAGCCGCACACCATTGATAAGAAACTCTAGGTTCACTTTTTTCAAGAGAGCTTGACCGAAATGTAACTAGAATGGTTTTACCAGTTAGATGGTTCTTGTATCAACACATGGGAGGACTTGGCTACCGCCTTCTACCATCAATACCAGTATAACACCGACTTGGCGCCAACAAGAGTTCTGTTGCAAGATATGACCATGGGAAAGAATGAAGGATTTAAAGAATACGCACAAAAGTGGAGAGACCTGGCCAATAGGGTTCAACCACCCTTGATTGATAGGGAGAAAATTCACATGTCTATGGGCACTTTATCTGGTCCTTTCTTTAATCTATTGGTTGGCTATTTTTCTTCCGGCTTCACCGAGTTAATCTTAATCAATGAAAGAGTTGAAAGGGTATCAAAAGTGGGAAGATTTCCATGGCATCTGCCTCCACTTCCAATCCTGTCAAGAAACCTTTTCCTATAAAGAAATAAGTCAATGTTGTGTACGGGGCAAGGGCCTGTACCAATAAGAATGATCACCCATCTGTTAATGATGTCTGAATCTCCAATCCAACTCCTACTCAAAGACCATCTGCTAATCACCAACAGTTTGAAACTCCGAGAAGACGATTCACGAGGTTAGGCATGTCATTATCTCAAGCCTTACAACACTTGCTAAAGAATAATTTGGTGACATTGAGTAATCCTCCTACCAACCCAGATACCTCTT
This sequence comes from Vicia faba, assembly GCA_948472305.1. Classification (NCBI taxonomy): domain Eukaryota; kingdom Viridiplantae; phylum Streptophyta; class Magnoliopsida; order Fabales; family Fabaceae; genus Vicia; species Vicia faba. The sequence continues at coordinate 1,257,676,984 of OX451737.1, read as the reverse complement.
CACCAAAGTATAATCTGAATTCCAAATGTGCTTACCACTCAAGTAGCCCCGGGCATGAGACTGACCAATGTTGGGCCTTGAAGAATAAAATTCAGGACTTTATCGATAACAAGACAATTGAGTTTGATCCTCATCCAACTTCGAATGTAATCACTGCACCTATGCCAAATCATGGCAAGGGTGCCAATGCTATTGAAGATACAATTTTTGTTGCTTCTGTCGAAGAATTGACTACTCCGCTGAATGTCATCAAAGATAATCTGTTGAAAGCCAGGATCTTCCCTAGCTGTGTAAAAGACAATGTGTGCTGTACAAAACAACTCAATGGATGTGAAGGGCTGAAGGAAGGCATTAAACGCCTGATGGATAGCCACAAGATCCTATTTAAGAAGACTCCGCTTACCAAAAGTTTGACTGATAAATGTGAAGATCTCTCCATTATAACCATCTCAAACAAGCCTCTTAGGATCTCCCCAAAGGTCCTACCAGGATTTCAAATGAACCAATTGTTGCTCCCTTAATAATTACCAACCATGGACCAATTCCCTACTCTTCAAACAAGGAAGTGCCATGGAACTATGGTGCTAGGGTGTTTTATCATGGGATAAAACAAGACGCTTGGATTGACGAAGACAAAGCTGATGATGTTGGTAACATAGCTGAATCAAGTAAGGTAACCCGAACTGGGAGAATCTTTTCACCCAATATCTCACCACCAGTTGTTACAAAGGCACCCATCCGCATCACTACTACTAAGCCAAGTACTGATACAAGAGGGAAAGAGAAGGTTGTTGAGCCTATTGTGACAGAAATACCCGCAAAGGACATTGTTGATGGAGAACCTTCCACTCGTGAGATGGATGAAATCTTGAAAATAATAAAAAGGAGCGATTTCAAGATTATGGAACAATTGGGGAAAGCCCCTTCTAAGATTTCTATGTTGTTTTTGCTACTTTGTTCAGATGCTCATGCTCGAACATTAATCAAATTTTTGAAAAAGACTCATGTCCCTCATGAGACCATAATTGACCAATTTGAGAATTGCGTGGCGAGTTTGACGGCTGATAATGGCTTGGGATTTTCAGATGCTGACCAAACACCGCTTGGGAAGAACCACAATAAAGCTCTACATGTTTCTATCGAGTACAAGGGGACCACCCTAGCGCATGTTCTAGTCGACACTAGTTCTTCTCTAAATGTGCTACCCAAGGGGGCGTTATATCGTCTAGACTGTGAAGGTTTAGTCTTGAAGCCAAGTGATATCATTGTAAGGGCCTTCCATGGATAAAAAAGGATAGTTCATGGGGAGGTAGATCTTCCAATCAAGGTAGGCTCACAAATTTTCAATTCCACCTTCTACATCATGGATATTCGTCCTGCCTATTCTTGTTTGTTGGGTCACCCTTGGATCCATAAAGTTGGGGCAGTAACCTCAACTCTCCATCAAAAGCTTAAGTATCCTGTCAAAGGATGAATTGTCACCGTCTTGGAGAGGAAGAGTTTATGGTAAGCCACCTCAACTCTTTCAAGTACGTAGAGATTGATGGAGAATTCATTGAGACCCGTGTCAAGCCTTTGAAGACGTGCCACCAATGGTTGCTGCTACCAAATGTTCCTCTGATGTTTCAAAAGCTATTAAGGTCGTGCCAAAGATGGTTTCAGTTAAAGATGCTCGTGCTGCAATTGAAGAAGGAAGTTGTGATACTTGGGGGAAACTCCTCGATATCCCATTCAAAGCGGACAAGTTTGGTTTGGGTTTCACCATCAAGGCTTAGAAGGAAATGAGGCGTGCTCGTGCAGGAAAGCCACCTCTCCGTATTGGAAGCCATAAGGTCAACGATGTAGGTGATTCTGATGAGGAAGCTGCATTTGAAGATTGGGTGTATCCTACTACAATGGAGATAAAGAATTGGTATGCAAATGACTTCGTGCCCATCTCCTTCATTGAGGAGTAATCTACTTCTTTTTTGCTTATTATTAATTCAAGAACATTTTGTCTGTAATATTTAAACAATGACTTTTATGCCATGTGCCTGGCCTGGGACACTATGGTCCATTTGTCAAGGATTTTATTTATGTTCATCTAATCATATGATCATTCAATACAAATCATTGGACTCTTTTGCATTCAAATCTTTGTGTTCATTGTCTTTCTTTTCTTCAAATACATTTTTCAAAATAGCCATGTATCTTACATGCACACACACACTCTTGCAGGTCCTCGTCCACTCTGGATCTTATTGCCCATGACTCTACTATTACCGACTATGACTTCGAATGTCCAATTAACCAAGCCGAAGACGAAGGCGAGGAAGATTGTGAAATACCGGGAGAACTAGCCAGACTTCTATTACAAGAGGGAAAAGCTATTCAGCCGTACAAAGAGTCAGTTGAAGTCATCAACCTAGGTATTGAGATAGACAAGAAGGAAGTCAAGATCGGCACTAACCTGGAAAGCAGTGTCAAGAGCAGGTTGGTTCAAATGTTGCATGACTATGTGGAAGTGTTTACTTGGTTGTATGAAGATATTCCAGGGTTGGATACCGAAATCGTAGTGCATCTTCTACCGATAAAATAAGATTGTCCTCCTGTCAAACAAAAAGTTCATCGCATGAGGCCTGACATGTCTGAAAAGATAAAAGCTGAAGTGATGAAAAAATTTGACACAGGGTTCCTAGCTGTGACATATTATCTCGAATAGATTTCCAATGTGGTTCCAGTACCAAAGAAAGACGGAAAAGTTCGCATGCGCGTAGACTATAGGGATCTGAATAGGGCAAGCCCCAAAGATGACTTCCCTCTACCTCACATTGATGTCTTGGTCGATAATACTGCTCAGCATAAAGTCTTCTATTTCATGGATGGCTTCTCTGGCTATAATCAGATAAGGATGGCTCCCGAAGACATGGAGAAGACCACTTTAGTTACGCAATGGGGCACCTTTTGCTACAAGGTCATGTCGTTCAGATTGAAGAATGCAGGGGCAACATATCAAAGGGCTATGGTAGCTTTGTTTCATGACATGATTCATCATGAAATAGAGGTATATGTGGATGATATGATTTCCAGATCTCAAACTGAAGAGGAACATCTCGATCACCTGTACAAACTATTCGAGAGGTTGAAAAAGTACAAGTTAAGGTTAAACCCTAACAAGTGCACATTTGGAGTATGATCTAGAAAGCTTCTAGGTTTTGTTGTCAGTAGCAAAGGCATTGAAGTTGATCCTGCCAAGGTAAAGGCCATCCAAGAAATGCCAGTCCCCCACTCTGAAAAGGAAGTTAGAGGATTCTTGGGTCGTCTCAATTACATCGCCCGCTTCATATCTCACTTGACTTCTACTTGTGAGACAATCTTTAAACTCTTGAAGAAAGATCAGGTAGTCAGATGGAATGATGAATGCCAAGCTACCTTCGACAAGATCAAAGAACATCTACAAGAGCCTCCTATTCTCATGCCTCCAATTAAAGGAAGACCCTTGATCATGTACTTGACAGTGCTAGAGAACTATATGGGGTGTGTTTTTGGCCAACATGACGAGTCTGGCCAAAAAGAGCATGCTATTTATTACCTGAGCAAAAAGTTTACCGACTGTGAAACTAGATATTCACTGCTCGAGAAAACTTGCTGCACTCTGGCATGGGCTGCTCTCTAGCTAAGACAGTATATGTTGACTCATACCACTCTGTTGATTTCTAAGATAGACCCAATCAAGTACATCTTTGAGAAACCTACCCTCTCCAAACGGATAGCAAGATGGAAAATGATCTTGACTGAGTACGACATTCAATACACTATGCAAAATGTCATCAAAGAAAGCATACTAGCAGATTATTTTGCCCACCAAGTTGTTGATGATTATCAGTCCATGAAGTTCGACTTCCCAGATGAGAACATCATGCTAGTAACCGACTGCGCGAAACCCGGACCATATGACGGACCTGAACAAGGATCCCGATGGACTATGGTCTTCGATGGGGCTTCTAACGCCTTGGGTAACGGAATTGGTGTTGTGATCAACTCCCGTGAAGGTTTCCACACTCATTTCACTTCCAAATTATGCTTCGATTGCACGAACAATATGGTTGAGTATGAAGCGTGTATTTTGGGTCTGAAGGCTGCCATTGATTTGAGGATCAAGCATTTGAATATGTTTGGGGATTTCTCTCTAGTGATTATCCAAGTAAAAGGAGACTGGGACACTAAACACCCTAATCTCATCCTTTACAAGGAACTTGTGCTATCTCTAATTCCTTACTTCGAAGAGATCACCTTTGAATACTTCCCTAGGGAAGAAAATCAGCTAGCCGATGCTTTAGCCACCATGTCTTTAATGTTCAAGGTCAGATGGGACAACGAAGCCCCTATGATTACAATTGAGAGATTCTACGAACCTGCACACTGCTGTGAGCTTAACACTAACGCAGAAAAGCCATTGTACCATGAGGTGATGAGATACCTTGAGGCACAAGAGTATCCTGAGGGAGCATCCATCAATGACAGAAAGTTCTTACGAAGATTTTCAGCTAAATTCTTCCTAAGCAACAAAATTTTTTACAAGTGCAACCATGACTCTACTCTACTCTGATGTGTGGACAAGAAGGAGGCAGAGGAAATTATGGAAGACATGCACGATGGTGTCTTTAGGACTCACTCAAGCGGACATACCATGGCCAAAAATATCCTAAGAGATGGTTAATATTGGTCAATAATAGAGACTGATTGCCAACAACACTCTAGGACTTGTCACAAATGTCAAATCTATGCTGACAAGGTCCATGTGCCTCCTATCCCTCTGAATGCCATGACTGCTCTGTGGCCATTTGCAATGTAGGGCATTGACATGATTGGAGAGATTAAGCCAACCGCTTCCAATGGACATCGCTTCATTCTGGTCGCTATTGATTATTTCACCAAATGGGTCAAAGCCGCCTCGTTTGCCTCAGTCACCAAGAATGTGGTAGCCAGATTCATCAAACATAACCTCATCTGTCGTTATGGTATCCCCGAAAGGATCATCACCGACAATGGGACTAACGTCAACAATGCTATGATTACTGAACTGTGCACTCAATTTAAAATCAAGCATCACAATTGTTCTCCATATAGACCTAAAATGAATGACGCGGTTGAAGCGTCCAACAAAAACATTAAGAAGATTGTGTAGAAGATGGTAGTAACCTATAAGGATTGGCATGAGATGTTACCGTTTGCTCTTCACGGCTACCACACTTCAGCTAGAACATCAACTGGGGCAACTCCCTTTTCTCTAGTTTATGGCATGGAAGTTGTTTTACCAGTGGAAGTTCAGATTCCCTCACTGAGGATTATGAATGAAGCAGGCCTAGGCGAATACGAGTGGATTCAGACGAGATTGGATCAGCTGAACTTGATTGATGAAAAATGATTGGCTGCTGTTTGTCATGGTCAGGCGTACCAAAAACGTATGATCAAGGCTTTCAACAAAAAGATCAAGCCTCGAGTATATCAAGATGGTGACTTGGTGATAAAGCACATCATTCTTCCATAAGGCGACCCCAGAGGCAAATGGACTCCCATCTACGAAGGGCCATTTATTATCAAGAGAGTGTTCTCTGGCCGTGCCATGATGCTGACTACCATGGATGGTGAAGACTTCCCACATCCTAAAAACACGGACATAGTTAAAAAATATTATGTATAAGAGACCCGCTAGGTTAACACACCTAGGAAAAATAAGGGTATCCTAGCAAACCAAAAGGTTTGGGGAAAAATTAGGGATATATGCAAAAGATTGTACACCCGGCAAGTTGAAAACCCGAAAGGGCGACTTGGACAAAAATGGGTATCCTGGTGGACTGAAAACCCAAAAGGGAGGTCCAGGCAAAAGTTAAGGATTGAAAGCGTATAACTATGTCCCGTGGAATCACCACAGTCAACTTTATTACCAAGGTCCGAGTTCAAACGGTCCAAGATCAATCCAGTCAACGGCAAGAGGAATTCGAAGACATTGGGGCAATAGTAGAGTTGGAATGCAATGAGATCATTTCCACATGGCTATTTGTTTTTGTTTTCAAATTTTGTTTTCGACGATTTCCAATTACTAGGAACTCCGTCTCTCTGTACAAAAACTCCTATTCATGGGCAAAATATCAATACAAATATACTTTGAAGTGCAAAATTTTTGTTTTTTTTTAATGCAAACTTGTCTAATGACTAAAATTGAACGAACATATGCATATGAACATAATTAAAACTATTTGGTACATGTGTCCTGTGACACCCCAAATTAATTCAATTGTTAAATAATTATGAATTTAATTATTAAATTAATTAAAGGCTTAATTAATAATATTTTGGATTAAATGAAGGAATTAATTATGGAATTAAAAAGGAAGACCGGGGGGTGTAAAGTTGAATTAGAGGTGTGTGTAGTAAAAAGCTCTATTAAAATAATTACTAATTATTATTATTATTTGGAAAATAATAAAAGGAAAAGGAAAAGAAGAGTTTTGGAAAAAACTCATTGTACGTGAAATTGGAGAAGAGAAGAGAAGAGAGGAAAAAGCCAAACGCCGTGAATTCGAAGGATCATCGCGAGGTAAGGGGTGATTTCGATTATTTAATATGCCTTATAGATTTTGGGATAAATAGAATTGATTAGGTATATTAGGAATCCCAATTTAGGATTTATGAAATTCAAACCCCAATCCCATGAAATTATGTTTTGATTCAATTTGATTCAATTTGAAATTATGTCTTGAATTGTGCATAATGACTTGTATGATTGTAACTGTGTGTTGAATCTGAATTTATGCTAAAATGGGTGAAATAATATGCTTGTGATATAATGTTGATTGAGAAACTTATAATGCATGTTAATTATGAGAAATCTCACCCTTACTTTAATGATTTCAGATTAAAGTTAGCAGCTCAGGAGTTGGTGAGGATGGCTCTAGAGCTATGTTATTTTAGTCCGCATGTCAGTGTCGTGCTCTGATAGATTGTAACACTGGGGGAAACGTTTGAATGACGAGTTTTATTTTCTATTGTTTAATTTATGTTGGGAATACTTACGAAGTGAAGTTATTCCAGTTTTGAGATATTTCCGCTGTGTAGAACGTGATGTTGATTTAAATATTATAATAATAATTCCTTCAGTAAAGCATGACAACTGTAAATTTGAGGTTTTATATTTATCTTGAGTTGTGACATCCCTGTTTTTCATGTTACTCTGATTTAATTAATATATTCGTGGGTTATTTTTAGAAGGGGTGTTACAATAGTGGTATCAGAGCATAGTCGGTCTTGTCTTGTGTCGTTATCCCTTTTGTATGCGACTAGTGTGAGAGGACATTGTCGATACTTGTGTGCTGATGAAGTTGTTTTGTAATGTTACTGAACAATGGCTGGAAGAGGTAACGGAAGAAACGACGATGCTCTTGCTGAAGCATTGGGAATGTTGGCTGGAGTACTCGGAGGGAACCAGTAGGAAGCTGTGATTGGTGCTGACCGACAATTGGGGAATTTTCAGAGGAATAATCCTCCGTTGTTCAAGGGTGCACATGATCCCGAAGGTGCTCAGAAGTGGTTGAAGGAGATCGAGAGGATCTTCAGAGTGATTGACTATGCTGAAGGGCTGAAGGTGAGATACAGAACTCACATGTTAGCAGAGGAAGCTGATGACTGGTGGGTTGCTACCAGAACTGAAATGGAAGAAGATGGTATTGCGTTAACTTGGGCTGTGTTTAGGAGGGCCTTTCTGAAGAGGTACTTTCCTGAGGACATCAGAGGCAAGAAGGAGATTGAGTTTCTGGAACTCAAGCAGGGTAACAAGACTGTCAGTGAGTATGCTTCGAAGTTTACTGAGTTAGCAAAGTATTATGCTCATTATGCTAATGATGCAGATGGAGAATTTTCCAAATGTATCAAGTTTGAGAATGGTCTTCGTGATGAGATTAAGCAGGGTATTCGGTATCAGCGTATCCGAAGATTTCCTGATCTGGTTGACTGTAGTAGGATTTTAGAGGAGGATCTTGCTAGCACTAAGTCGAATGCTCGAGGGCATGTCGATAGGAAGGGTAAGCAACAGATGGATCGTGGTAAGCCTTATGATAGAAATAATCAGAAATCTGGTGGTTGGAGGAAGCCTAGTGGGGGAGACTCTGGTTCTTCCATTAAGTGTTACGGATGTGGTGAAAGGGGGCATAAAGCTAATGAGTGCAAGAATGATGCAAAGAAGTGTGACAACTGTGGGAAATTTGGTCATGTAGCTGCTGAGTGCAGAGTCAGAAGGATAACTTGTTACAAATGTGGTGAAGAAGGTCATACTCGTCCTCAGTGTACAAAACCCAAGAAGGAACAAGCTGGTGGTAAAGTGTTTGCATTATCTGGGTCAGAGACTAAGCCAGATGATCGGCTGATTAAAGGTACATGTTTTATTAATGACATACCTTTGATTGCGATTATTGATACTGGAGCTACGCATTCTTTTATTGCTTTGGATTGTGCTAAAAGATTGAATCTGGAAATTTCTTATATGGATGGAAGTATGGTTATTGATACTCCTGCGTCGGGTTCAGTGACTACTTCGTATGTTTGTAGGAATTGTCCTATTGTGATTTTTGGTAGGGGTTTCGGTATGGATTTGGTGTGCCTACCGTTAGAGCAACTTGATATCATCCTTGGAATGAACTGGTTGGAATTCAACCAAGTTCATATCAACTGTTTTGCAAAGACGGTTATTTTTCCTGAAGAGGTTGGTGTCGAAGATGTGACTATGTCGGTTAAACAGATGAACCTAGCTGTGAAAGATGGTGTTGTGGTATTTATGTTGTATTCTGCAATAGAAACGGAGGGAAAAGCCAAGAGTGATGGATTTCCAGTGGTGAATGAATTTCCAGAGGTGTTTCCGGAAGACGTTAGTGAATTGCCACCTGAGAGGGAGGTAGAATTTACTATAGATTTGATTCCTGGAACTAGTCCGGTGTCGATGGCGCCTTATCGTATATCGGCATCTGAATTAGCAGAGTTAAAGAAACAGTTGGAGGAGTTACTTGAGAAGAAGTTTATCCGTCGGAGTGTTTCGCCGTGAGGTGCTCCGGTGTTGTTGGTTAAGAAGAAAGAAGGTTCAATGAGATTATGTGTTGATTACAGACAGCTGAATAAAGTTACAATCAAGAATCGGTATCCTTTGCCGAGGATCGATGATTTGATGGATCAACTAGTTGGAGCTTGTGTATTTAGTAATATTGATCTGAGATCTGGATATCATCAGATTCAGGTGAAGTCGGAAGATATTCAGAAAACTGCATTTAGAACGAGGTATGGACATTACGAGTATTCTGTTATGCCGTTTGGAGTTACTAATGCACCTGGTGTTTTCATGGAGTATATGAACAGGATATTTCATCCGTATCTTGATAAGTTTGTGGTGGTGTTCATTGATGATATTCTAATTTATTCGAAGAGCGATGAAGAGCATGCAGAACATCTCAGAGTTGTATTGGAATTGTTGAAAGAGAAGAAGCTTTATGCGAAGTTGTCCAAGTGTGAATTCTGGTTAAGTGAAGTAAGTTTTCTTGGCCATGTAATTTCCAAGAATGGAATTGCTGTGGATCCTACGAAGGTAGAAGCAGTATCTCAGTGGGAAGCGCCAAAGAATGCTTCTGAGATCCGTAGTTTTCTGGGTCTTGCAGGTTATTACAGGAAGTTTATAGAAGGATTTTCCAAATTAGCGTTACCGTTGACTAAGTTGACCAGGAAGGGTCAAATGTTTGTTTGGGATGTTGAATGTGAGAAAGGATTTCAAGAGCTGGAGAGGAGGTTGACAAGTGCTCCGATCTTGATTTTGCCAAATCCGACTAAGTCTTTTGTTGTGTATTGTGACACATCATTAATGGGATTAGGTGGTGTGTTGATGCAAGATAAGCAGGTGGTGGCTTATGCTTCGAGACAATTGAAAGTACATGAAAGGAATTATTCGACTCATGATTTGGAGTTGGCAGCTGTTGTGTTTGTTTTGAAGTTGTGGAGGCATTATTTATATGGTTCTCGGTTTGAGGTGTTCAGTGATCACAAAAGTCTGAGGTATCTCTTTGATCAGAAAGAGTTGAATATGAGGCAGAGGAGATGGTTATAATTTCTAAAGGATTATGATTTCGGTTTGAATTACCATCCTGGTAAGGCAAACATTGTTGTGGATGCCTTGAGTAGGAAGTCCTTGCATATGTCGATGTTAATGGTACGTGAATTAGATTTGGTTGAGCAGTTCAGAGATTTAAGTTTGGTATGTGAAACTACTCCGAATAGTGTGAAATTGCGTATGTTGAAACTGACTAGTGGTATTCTGGAAGAAATTCGGAATGGACAGAAGTCCGATGTTAGGTTAGTTGATAAATTGACATTGATCAACCAAGGTCAAGGAGGCGAGTTCCGGATTGATGAGAATGGTGTTATGAGATTTGGTAATAGGGTGTGTGTTCCAGATGTTGCAGAGATTAGGAAGAGTATTTTGGAAGAAGGACATCGTAGTGGATTGAGTATTCATCCTGGTGCTACTAAAATGTACCATGATTTGAAGAAGTTGTTTTGGTGGCCGGGAATGAAAAAGGAAATTGCTGAGTTTGTGTATGCTTGTTTGGTTTGTCAGAAGTCGAAGATTGAGCATCAGAAACCGTCAGGATTGATGGAACCGTTGTTTGTTCCGGAATGGAAATGGGATGGAATCTCTATGGATTTTGTGTCTGGTTTGCCAAGGACATCGGAGAATTGTGATTCTATCTGGGTTATTGTTGATCGGTTGACGAAATCTGCTCACTTTATTCCGATAAGAATGGATTATCCGATGGAAAGGTTGGCAAAATTGTATGTTGAGAAGATTGTGAGTTTGCACGGTATTCCTTCTAGTATTGTGTCTGATCGAGATCCGAGGTTTACATCTAAATTCTGGACGGGATTGCAAGAAGCTTTGGGTACTAAGTTGCGTTTGAGTTCCGCTTATCATCCACAGACAGATGGTCAGACGGAGAGAACGATTCAGTCGTTGGAAGATTTGTTAAGAGCTTGTGTGTTGGAGAAAGGTGGAGCTTGGGATAGTTATCTACCATTGATTGAGTTTACCTACAACAATAGTTTTCATTCGAGCATTGGTATGGCTCCGTTTGAGGCATTGTATGGTAGGAGGTGTCGGACACTGTTGTGTTGGTATGAATTTGGAGAGAGTGCTGTGATTGGACCGGAAATTGTCCAACAGACTTCGGAAAAGATTAAGATGATTCAAGAGAAGATGAGGACTTCTCAGAGTCGTCAGAAAAGTTATCACGATAAGAGGAGGAAAGATCTTGAGTTTAGCGAAGGAGAACATGTTTTTATACGAGTTACTCCGATGACTCGTATTGGTCGAGCTTTGAAGTCAAAGAAGTTGACTCCACGTTTTATTGGTCCATTTCAGATTACCAAGAGAGTCGAGAAAGTTGCTTATCAGATTGCTTTGCCGCCGTCACTTGCAAATTTGCATGATGTTTTTCATGTATCTCAGCTAAGGAAGTACATTGTTGATCCGTCTCATGAGATTCGTGTAGACGATATACAGGTACGAGAGAATTTGACTGTGGAAGCGGTACCTGCGAGAATTGAGGATCGGAAGTTGAAACAGTTGCGAGGCAAGGAGATCGCGTTGGTAAGAGTAGCTTGGGGAGGATCAACAGATGGAAATGTCACTTGGGAGCTGGAGAGCCAGATGAAGGACTCGTATCCCGAACTGTTCGTCTAAGGTATGTTTTCGAGGATGAAAACTCTTTTAGTAGGGGAGAGTTGTGACACCCCAAATTAATTCAATTGTTAAATAATTAGGAATTTAATTATTAAATTAATTAAAGGCTTAATTAATAATATTTTGGATTAAATGAAGGAATTAATTATGGAATTAAAAAGGAAGACTGGGGGGTGTAAAGTTGAATTAGAGGTGTGTGTAGTAAAAAGCTCTATTAAAATAATTACTAATTATTATTATTATTTGGCAAATAATAAAAGGAAAAGGAAAAGAAGGGTTTTGGAAAAACTCATTGTACGTGAAATTGGAGAAGAGAAGAGAAGAGAGGAAAAAGCCAAACGCCGTGAATTCGAAGGATCATCGCGAGGTAAGGGGTGATTTCGATTATTTAATATGCCTTATAGATTTTGGAATCAATAGAATTGATTAGGCATGTTAGGAATCCCAATTTAGGATTTATGAAATTCAAACCCCAATCCCATGAAATTATGTTTTGATTCAATTTGAGGTTATGAGGAAATTGTATGATGTTATGGTGTGTTATAATCTCATTAGAATCATGTACTATAACTTGTTTTGGCAATTCTGTGAGTTGGATTCGTATGGGTATGAATTGGATGGGATTTGGAATGAGTAAATGCTGTCAAAACAGCAGTTTTTAACTTTTCAGGTCGCAGGAACCGGTTCCCAGTGGGGAGGAACCGAGTTCCCAGTGTAAATTTGTGAAGAAACTGACTTTTTCAATGCAGGAACCGGTTCCTGTATAGGTAGGAACCGGGTTCCAGTACATTTTCCAGAATGGGTGTTTTCTGAACTTCGCAGGAACCGGTTCCTGTATATGTAGGAACCGGGTTCTGCTGTAACTTTTTGAAAAATACTAAACTTTGAAAATTCATAACTTTCAAACCGTAAGTCCGTTTTGGGTGCCGTTTTGGACGTTATTTCTTAAATTAAATACTCTATCTTATAAAATAAGAAAAATATTATTTTATGAAAAATTATTTTAAAGAGTCGAATTTCCGATTTTTGGTAAACCCTGGTATTTTGAGAATGATGTAGAATCGTTGTGAATTGTTCTGATTTGGTGAATGAGAATTGATACTCATGTGTTGAGCCTGCTATCCATTATGGTTGAGATGTGATCATGTGATATATTGGTTTTGGCATTATTTGGAATTATGTTGTGATCATATTCCGTTGATTGATGTTGCATGCTAGTGATGTGCATGCATATGCATTGTTTGGTGAAGTTAATTCCCATTGTGTGGAATTTGACTTGTATTGCCGTTAAACGATACCCGAGAGTGATGGGTGGTTAGGCTGGATTCATGTCCGAGTGTGATGGACGAATCGATGATTGCTTCGGCTGGATTCATGTCCGAGTGTGATGGATGAATCGATGGTTACTGTATCCGAGTGTGATGGATCAGTGATGGTGACTTGGTCACGTGTTGGTACCACATGCATTGTGTCTGAATTTATGTTTGCATGGAATTGTAACATGTTAGGATGTCTTCCAGTGTTACAATTCTTTGGTTGATTCTTGAATTGTGCATAATGACTTGTATGATTGTAACTGTGTGTTGAATCTGAATTTATGCTAAAATGGGTGAAATAATATGCTTGTGATATAATGTTGATTGAGAAACTTATAATGCATGTTAATTATGAGAAATCTCACCCTTACTTTAATGATTTCAAATTAAAGTTAGCAGCTCAGGAGTTGGTGAGGATGGCTCTAGAGCTATGTTATTTTAGTCCGCGTGTCAGTGCCGTGCTCTGATAGATTGTAACACTGGGGGAAACGTTTGAATGACGAGTTTTATTTTCTATTGTTTAATTTATGTTGGGAATACTTACGAAGTGAAGTTATTCCAGTTTTGAGATATTTCCGTTGTGTAGAACGTGATGTTGATTTAAATATTATAATAATAATTCCTTCAGTAAAGCATGACAACTGTAAATTTGAGGTTTTATATTTATCTTGAGTTGTGACATCCCTGTTTTTCATGTTACTCTGATTTAATTAATATATTCGCGGGTTATTTTTAGAAGGGGTGTTACATGTCCTGCTAAGCAGTAACAAGCATCTCTTTAATGTATATGGAATATCCCCATATAGTTATTTCATTAGCATTATCCCTATAATACGGCTACAATAAACCAATCCTCAACTGAGTTACCCACAGAGCCTCCTTGCATAGGCTAATCTCCAGCCAAAGTCTCAATCTCTTGAAAGCTCTCTCCCAACTAAGTTGATCCTACAAGAAAAATCCTTGTGGATATATTCCTCAAAGAACTCATCTCATTCGTGGTTCATAGAGTACTCATCAACAGGGTTTATTTCCCCAACAAACAACGAGTAGTATAACTCCCCAGCTGAGTTTGATTTCCCCCGACACAGTCTATCTTCCACAGCTGAGTCCATCCTCCATGGCTGAGTTTATCCTCTACAACTTGAGTTTTCCTTTTAGACTATTGAAAATCATAGGGCCACAACCCCTAATCCCCAATGAAGTCATCAACAAAACCTTTACTATCTCCAAGAGATACTATGAAGCCTAGATCTGACCAAATATTAGTATAATTTTCAAGTTACTATGAAGCCTGGACCCGACCAGATAATATCAACTTCTCAAGTCACTCTAGAGTCTGGACCCGACCAGATGATGGTGAAAGCCTTTCAGATACTATGAAGCATGGCCCCGACCAGATAATAGTACTACTTTCAGAATACTATGAAACCTGGACCCGACCAGATAATAGTTTAACTCTCCAAAGATACTGAAGAACCTAGACTCAACCAGACTAAGGTTTAACTTCTTTCCCCCAGTAGAGTTTGCCTCTACCCCAACAAGTTACTGTAAATCCTGGATCCGACCAGATATCAGTTTTCAACTTCATCTTTTCAAGTAAGTTATTATGAAGTCTGGATCTGACCAGATAGAAAATCCCCTCAGAAGTTCATTGTGAAACCTGGAATACGAGCAAATAACAACTAATTTCCCAACAAGTTACTGTAAAGCCTGGATACGACCAGATATCAGTTCAACTCTATCTTTCAAACAAGTTTATTGTGTATCCTGGACCCGACCAGACAGCAATTAACTTCATCCACCTCAAAACATGTGAAGCCTAGATCCGACCAGATATCAGTTCAAATTCGTCTATTTAAGCAAGCTATTATGAAGCCTGGAACCCGACTAGATAACAACTAGCTACAATCTTCACCAAGACATTATGAAGCCTGGACCCGACCAGATAATAGTATAACTTTTCAAAAAATATGAAGCCTGGACCCGACCAGATAATAGTTACCACTTCAGGTTACTACAAATCTTGGAATCCGGCCAGATAACAATTAACTTCCTTATCTCTAACAGGTTATTGCGAAGCTGAGAATCCAACCAGATAACAACCTAACTTCACTCTCCCCTCAAGAAATCTTCTGCGAAGCCTAGAACCCGACCAGATAACAGATAATTTATCCTTCCCCAGAAAGTTACTGAGAAACCTGGAATCCGACCAGATAGCAGTTGCCTTCCTTATCCTCAGCAAGCTATGAAGCCTGGATCTGACCAAATAACAGCTAGCATTCAAGAGATAATCCCCAACAACAATCCCGGATTCAAAATTACTCAGCAACAGTTAGGGATTTATTTTCCCGGACAAATATGCATCCCACAATCATACATCATAGCATATACATACAAAATGCACTTAGCATAATACCACATCTTATGAATATCATGTATACATCTGCATTGTACTAACCCTTTTACCCAAAGGTGAAACATCAAGTTTTAGTATAAATCGACCAAGGATTTGTGCTAATACATCCTCCAGTATTTACCCTCATTCCTCCATTTGGCATCTATAAGCTCATTCCTAATCCATCTTCGAGTGCAAATTTTTGGGCACTCTAGTGTTCAATCATCTTCCGCCTTCAAGTCACGAATGGCGGATCCGCCAATATAACTCTTCAGGTTTAAGAAGATTGAACAGGGGAAGATATTGTACCCCAAAATTTTCCTTCTCATTTCTCAATTAATCTCTCACAAGATCTCCCTTGGTTCAAGACTGTACAAGGTTTGATCAGCTCAAGACACCTCCTCAAGCACTGATGACTGAAAATTAGGGTTTGAGTTTGCACAAGGAAAATGGAATTTTAATGCCCCATATGAATTTAATGGATCATTTTGTACTCTCAATATTTCTCATGTCAAGTTTCAAGTCTTGGATCACATTTTTGCTCAGTCAATTGATCAGTTGACCTAAAATCAACTGTATTGGAGAAAAAGTCAACCGTGGTCAATTTAAAGTCAAACTTCATAATTTTTGGTCCATATCAAAATTATGAACTCATATATGTCATTTGATCAAATTTGGATCACAAATCCTTAAGAAATTTGATCAGATCATCAAAAGGGCAAAATGGTCAAAATTAGGGTTTTGACTGAGAAGGTGCAATTTCTGATTTTTGACCTAGCAAATGACTTATTTGTTTGAGACATGATCTCAAGGATTCAAAAGTTTCATTTTTACCTAATGGCATGACTCAAAACATCTCTCAAGATTAATTAATTGACAGATGAATTTCAGTCAACTAATGTTCAGTCAATTGTACACTGAAAAGTCAAACTTTGACTTTTTTGGTCAAAATCAAGTATCAAAGATCACAATTCATAAGGACATGTCAAAATATGAAACTTTTTCATCAATAAATCAAAAAGTCAAGAGTTCATTTTGAAAAGGAAAAATTTCTAAACTTAGAAATTTTTCTAAGTATTGGAAAATTAATATTTTTCATAACTTTGAGCCAAATTTCCACCATGATGCAAGATGATTTAAAGGAAACTTCCAACATGAAAGTTGTAGCTATCAATGATATCTAAAACATTTTATAACACAACTTCTTCTATAAATGCATGGATTTAAAGTTATGATTTTGTGAAGACATGTTCGTGAAACTTGGAAACTTAGTGAAATTTTGCCCTAGTTTAGGCAAGATTTTAACCTAACTTCATGGAAAATTTTCCCATAGTTCCAAGATGAATCTTCAAAAATGTACAACATATAGGTTGTAGAGGATGTTACAAGCTTTCTAAAATGTCTAAGAACTCATTGAGATCATACTTGATCAAGGAGAATCGAAGGCAAGAAGTTAGGGTTTCATTCTTGATTTACAAGTCATTTCTTGATGAACACATGATTCAATCTCAATGCTAGGCTTCATAATCTTTGCTTTGCATGCCTCAAACTTGTTTGTAACTCCATAATTAATGTTTTGCACAACTTCTAGAAGCTTTAATCCAAGCATTCAATGCATTGCCCATGCTTAATACCATTTTAGGAAGAAAGGCAACATTGTCATTTTGGAAAAGTGGCTTTATGTACAAAGTCCACTCTTCTTGAGCTTCTAACTTGTTTGTTCAGCATGCACTCAACATAAAAAGTCAGATAAACATGTTTAAATCTTGTAAACACTCTAGATAGCCTTGTATTATGCATTGGCATAATGTCTATCAAGCTTGCTTCAAAAATAAGCCAAAGAGCCATAACATGTGAACTTGTACTTCTGATAACCCCAAGCTCTCAAAACCTTTTACTATAAATTGAGACACTATTATGCAACTTAGGACACAATTTTGCAAGCCTAAAAACTCTCCCAAACTCCCTCTAGCCAGAAATTGCACAAAAACTCCATTTTTGTGCAGGTTCTGACCTTGAACTTGCATCTTCTATTTCCATCGTGCGTTTTCCCTCAAAATAGTTTTCAAAGCTTCCTTACATCAAATAAAACTCATCCCTGTCTTTGTTTCCCAAATGTAACACCATTTACCATAACCTCCATAACCAAAAAACAGAGTATGCACATTGACTTCTCCAAGTCATTCCAGCCATCCATTGCTCAAGCTAATTATTGCATTAGCTTCCTGGGAACTTGAGGAAGCTAACCCGATCATCACAACAACTTGAATTAAGCTCTAACTCAAAACACGATCTCCAGCTGCAAGGTGTGTTTTCTGACTTTTCATCTTATTGTTTAGGCATTGTTAGGCTTGCATTTGTGAAGATAAAATGTAGATATCATTATCCTGAAACTGTACATATCCATAGATTTCATTTATATGGCTTGAGCTTAGAGAATTTTAAGATTGAAATTTATGGAAATTTTAGGGTTCAAATTAGGGCCACTGAAATTCTCATTCATCTTTGATTTATAGCTTTAGTTATTTACATGGTTGGATTCGTGAGAAAAAATGGAACAACTTTCATGTTTGCAATTTAAATTTTCATGAGAAATGAGCAAGATACAGGTTGTCTGGCTGGGCGTGAGGTTGAAGATGAAGTTCAGGCCATGGACTTGATTTGTAACATATATTGATGGTTTGATACAAGTTAACAGATGTACAACCACCCCAGTGACAAAGGTAACACGCGTGTATATGGGAGGTCATGGGTTCAACATCCAGCGCGCTACCTTTTGTTCATTTTCACATTTTCTCTTCTTTTTTGTTCCAACAAGCAGGCGCATGGGCTTCCCCCTTTGGGCTTTTGTTTTTTTTTTTTGCTGACCTCTAACCCCTGCCTTACTTTTGCGCTCCTAGCCCAACTTTTTTTATTTTCTTTTTCTTATTTCTTTTTATTTCTTTTTTTCTTTATTATATTTTTATTACTATTTTTTTTATTAATAAAAAATATAAAAATATTTTTATTTATTATTTACACTTATATATTTTATTTCCTTTATGAAACAAAAAGGATAAAAAAACATTTTCTTAAACAAATTAATTTCTTTTTCTTAAATAATAAATATTTAGATTTAAGTTTAATTATTATATTATTTTCTTTTAAATTAAAATTAACTTATAATTTAGGTTTATTTTAATTAATTAATTTTCATATTATTTTCATTAAGTTAAAACCTTTTTCATGAAAACCCTAAAAAATATTTCAAACTTAATTTCTTTCTTTAATTAGTTTAAGTTTAATTTTGTTTAATTTTAATTAATCATTTTCTTTAATTTGGTTAAAACCCGTTCATTAAAAACCAAACAAAATCATTTTTTCCCATTTGCATTTGTACATTATATTTTTCAATTCTTGTATATTATTCAATATGGTTGTAATAGATAATTAAGTTTAATTTTTTTGCAAATCCCCATTTGTAAATTTGTACACCCCTCCCCGATGATGTAATAGCTTAGTAATCTTTACTTTCCGCGATTTATCGCTTTATATAAATGTTAGTAATTAGGGTTTGTATGGAAAGATTAAAATCAACAAATAGCAAACCCTAATTCAAGACAAAATAATGCATGTAAATCAAACACACTCGGACACTTGCACCCTTAGGGTAATTCCACTTTGTTGCCTTACAAAAATGGCCATGTTATGCATGTGGGATATCTTAGCAAAAAGCGATCAAAAATACAAGATCATGGTCCCTCGATGACGCTATCAATGTTGCCTTTCAAAATGATCTTATTCCCTCAAAGAGAAATGCTAAGATATCTCACAACATTGCTATCATGGCTATACAATGACCCACTCCCATCCCTTTACATCCAAAGATAAGGCTTCTTACCAATCAATGGTAAGATAGCAATATCAAACGAAAAGAAGAAATGAACAAAGACTTTTGAGTAGGTAGATTTTTCCTAGTTGCTTGCTCATTTTCATATCAAATATCCTTGCTTATTTTCAAAATAAACACCAACACTTTCAAAAACACTTTCAAAACATTCTCCAAACATGAAATATTTTCAAAATTACAACACTTTGTATACGTTCTTACGAACGAGAACTATTACAAAGTTTTCTTAAATGAAGGCGCCTTTTCAAAATAATTTCAAAACCACACAAAGCACATTTTCAAACAAAAGCAAGTGATCTAGCAAGCAACTAAGAGCCCATAGATAACTATGGATCAAAAGGGTCCTAACACCTTCCCTTTTTATAATATACCCCCGAACTCAAGAAATAATCTCAAAGGTCTTTCCTGTTCTTTTCAGCCTTTCATTTTGGATAAAAGAAAAGTCGGTGGCGACTCTTGCTAACCGCAACATTTACGATAAAACGCAAAACATCTAAGTCAGTTCTCCCACCGTATCACAATAGGAATTCATTTAAAAATAATGCATGAATAAGAAATACATTAAACTTAAATAGACAACATTTATTGTGGCCACACATCAAATAGGCATCATCTACTTCCTGCTGCAAAGTAAGACAGACATGAAACATAAAAATTATACTCTAAGCGTTGTATTGTATTATGGCAAGTCATCTTCATATAATGAATTTACACAACTAATAACAACGAGTTTACACAACCAATAGCAACTTAACATGAAATCCTTGGTGAATTACCATGTATAGAACCAACTTTATAAAATAGTGGATTGTAGTATCAAATATCATGTACAAGATAATTGACTAATTATGTCGGCATACCGTAGAAGCTACTCATTTACTAATTTTTCCACTTAATTCAATAGTTATATGTGTTTGTAGTCTTACCTATCAGTGGACTGAAAATTAATGGAGAAATAATGTCGGCAGCGGAAGTGATTCTTGAGAGACATCCTTAAACCATTCTCTAAAATAAAGACTAAACTTTTAAGTATATAGAGGTGAAGTTGAGAAAAGTTTTCAATTATTGTACTCTAAACATTCTTAGCCAGTATTGCACTCTATAAAAATGGTAAGATTTATAGAATTTAAAATTGCAAGAATTCCTAAAAGCATTATCTGTTACAGACAACTCTCCATCCAATAGAGAGTTTATATATTCTTGTTATCTCCACTTCAAACTGAATTGCACTATTTAAACATCTTTTAACTATCCTATGCAAAATATAACATTTCATGAGTTTTCTTTGATAAACTGAGTGCACATTTTACAATAGTGCGACCATCCCAGCGGGCAACAAATTTAACATTTTATAAATTTGGTAAGGATTTTTAATAGCATCAAGAGATTAAACTTTCTATCTATTTTCAACATTTTATAAATCTTGTAAAGATTTTTATTAGAGTATACATAAACGTTTATCAATAATGTAACATTTAAGAAGTTGAGCCTCAACTAACTAAGGAAACAACAACCTTAGAAAATGAAATACAAATAAATTTGTAACACTATCTTGAGAGTTTGTTGTAGCATATTTCTTCAAACATTTCACATGCATGTTTAGATCAAAACTTCAATTAAAACTCACTATATAGAAAATAGCACTTAAGTTTATTTCCCTTTCTTTTAGACATTTCTTCAAACACATAATGAGCAACAAAACAAAGAAACAACAACCATAGATAATATAATATATTTTGTAGTTTCGACCACCGAGTTAGGAATCAAGCGTCTACCTATCATAGAAGGAAAAATATACCACTTAAAGAAGGCGAAAATCGTATTATGAATCATAACTTTTGAAAGCAGTTGATGTAAATCAGACATATCTTCCTTAAAGATTGAAAGAATAACCAAGCAAAAAAACAGCATTCGTTATTTATTCTCCCTATCAGCCATCACCTAAAATGAAAAGTTTAAACAAAAACAGTGAGTTCAATGCAATGATAATCAACATTAAATCAATGATTTGAAATAAAATAATAGTAAAGTTGAGTGACTTAGAATCATAATTAGAAAGTAGAAGAAAAGCATAAGTCGCTGAAATATCCAACACAATACATACCATTCATTTACCTTCCAGTTTTCATGTAGAATGGACAATTCACCCCCCCTGTTAGCAGAGATTTGTGTAGCGGGAAACAATGCTCAGACAAAGAGAAGGTGGGAGAAGATGGAAGAATAAAGAATGGACGTAGAGAGAGTTCTGGAAGATGGAAGAACGAAAAATGAAAGATTGAATATGGAAGTATTGAAATGAATGTGTTATATGCTCAGATGTTTAATGCACATGCTTAGTATTTGATGAACAACATGGGAAGTTGTGAGGCTTTCCATTGCCTAAGTAAAGGATATTTCTTTTGAATTGGTTTTCCTACGTTTTCATGAAGCTTAATAGGCACTTTAATGTATAATTAGATATTAAAATAAAAATAAAATAAAATAGAAATCAATATGAAAAAATGTAGACATGACACATCAGCTGCAATAAATACTAAATGAGTATAGTTAAAGCAAGTGTTTAATAAAACATTTTTAACCCTAAAATCAGAAAAGTATTAGTTAGTACGTGAAGTTAGAAGGTTATACTTAAAATTTTCAAGTACTTTACATTTTATATATTTATAATAGATCGTAGAAAAGACAAATTATAAAATTGCATTAATGATAGATTCTTGAATGGTTGTCTAGTTAAGTACATAAAAAAACTATTCTAATTATTGTTAATGATGTAATTATTATTTTACATTTTAAGTATTTATATGTTTTGTTATCTTTATATTTGAAGATATATATATATATATATATATATATATATATATATATATATATATATATATATATATATATATATATATATATATATATATATATATATATATATATATTGACCTCACTTATAAAAAAATTTACATTCGTTTTTGGATCAAATATTTTAAGATTTTAGTTTAATATCCGTGTTGGTAGGAATCTAATACACAAATCTCCATGAGGTTTGCAAAAATCTGTATTTAGAATAGTAACGCTCATCCCATTTCATCCGATTACAATACGTTTCAAATATTTCTTATAGGATCTTTCAATTCATGTGGAAGCTGTCACTTATCAACTTCAAATATTAAATAACTCCCTACCCTACAAATCTTGGTCAATAACTTGGAGAGTTGTCAAAACACAACATCTTAAACATATGATTGATAGGCACTAGCAAAATTATCTCTCACCATTTGGGATATTTTTAGGCATGGTGAAATGAAAAAACAAAGAACCATGAATCTCATTTAATTTGCTTATATTTTGGTCAAAGACAAGCCCATAAGTAGTAGGACATAGATTTGTCAACTAAAATTTGTTAGTATTATTAGTTATGAAAACACTTGTTTAAACATAGCTTTAACTTTAAAATAGGATTTCAATTAGTGGTCGTCATGTGGATTGCTTTGAAAGTTGGTTAGGTTTCAAGACACAAACAAAATTAGCCACGACCCTGGATGGTTTGTGTTTCCTCTATCACTATCTGATTTGAAGTATTCAGCTTAGTTAAAGTGCACCATTCCATCCATTCTTTGTAACAAATTTTAGGCAGAATGGAAATTCTCATTTTGATATGTCACATTAAAAGAAATCATATTCTTTATGTTGAATAGGGGAATGAGAGACCGGTGATACAGTAGAAGAGAATTTTTCAGAAGCGGTGATATAAATTTCTGATATAATGAAATTAGTGAAGTTAAAGATATGTAACTTATTAAGATGAGAATGAATGAATATTATAATGTGCGACAAATCATATATGGTGAGACGTTATTCTCGTTTGATCCGACGTAAGTTGCGAGAGACCGCCTAATCAAATATGACGATTGTTGATGGACGAATGACTTTAATTAAATGTGTAACTCTAGCAAAGATTTTCATATTTACTGTTATTCAACGAAGATATTTCGAATTAAACCTTTAAAGTGAGACCGATTTTGTTGGAGTTTTGAGCTGATAACACTTTAGTTGAAAAAGTAATTCTAAAAATTATATTTTTTACATGAAAAAATACACCCTTACATTTAGATTTTTTATTTTAAATTCTCTTGTACAATAGCTACTAAGAGTTTCTAATAATCAATATTTATTAATTCATATTCAATTTAAGATGAAATAAAAAGTGAAAGTGTACTTTTTTGATAGGAGGATGATGATCTTTCAATTGTAGATTTTTTAATTCTTTATTTTTTTTTCAATGGTATTTTCTATGATATTTTTTAGTATCTATAATTGAGGACCATAACCCCTTATTTATATGAATTTCATACCCTTTCATAAAGAGTCATGTTTATTCAAATTCAGAATTTTACGCTCTTCCATGAAGGATCATGATTATTCAAATTTTCTTATTTCAATTTTATCCCTCATATAATAGAAATAAGATTTTTGATATCCACACAATAATTTTTATGAAAATTATATCTTTAATCATAAACCTTATATTAAATATATCATTTTAATTTAATCAATTAAATAATGATCTTAACAGATTAATTTATCATATGTATGAACTAAAAAATTCTTTAAAAAAAATTCACTTTTTAAATTGAAAATTAGTGATTAATTAAATACGGTTGGTGATTAATTAATATAAGGTACCAATTATTTCTTTGTGATCTCCATGATTTATGACTTTTAATTGTAACTACCATTTCTAACCACTCCAACTTCTTTCAATCATGCAATGAACAAGGAACTAAAGAAGGGGGTGGCAGGTCCCTATACATTCTTGCCTACTATTTTAGGCAATTGTCTTGCACCATGTTTCACATAATTTGTCATCCTAATTAATATTTTAATTAAAAAAGTGCCCTAATTAAATTTTCAAACAAGGGGATTTGGATAAGGTGGGGTTGCTTTGAGTGTTGAAATTCAAGGCTATTCTAACTACTTTCCATTTTCCAAATATTATTTATAAAGGAGAAATATGAATGATTTTTAATATGTTTTTTTAAAATTTAAATTTATCTTATAAAAAATACAGATAAAATAAATATATTTAATTGATCAAATTCATTTTACCATCCATAACAATAATTCTTAATAAAAATTTAAATTCTCTTTAATGATGATTAAAATCAGAAAGAACAAATTTAATGTCGAGTTGGGCGGAGCAGAACCGCCCCATTAACATCCCTTTCGTCCAAATTCTGTGAATGACCAATTGACCATCCTTTAGGTGTTTTGTTTGCCATTCTCTGCTGTTGCTAAATTTGTGTAAGTTGTTTATTGTTGGAATAATATAATAAGTGTGAGTAAGTAGAAAAATAGTCTCACATCGAAAAGGAATGTGGAGACTTAAATATATAAGTGGGAGAATTCACTCATCTATCACCTTAAGATTTTAGGTGGAGAAGTGGTGTGTTTCTCACAAAGTTACTTGTTCGTACACTATGCATCAATGCTCCTAATAATCTCCCCCAATATTTATGAATGCCGATACTGGGTGAGATTTGAGGTTGAATAGAATAATTGAAGGAATGGGTTAAGATCTTGGTGAAGACTATGGATATTCATGAATTCAGGTCAGATATAAATATAAAACATGAAAGATAGTTATAACCATCATGTTATGTTGGGGGATCTGTGGAGCATTCAAAATATTTAATACACATGAATCCGGGGATCTTATAAAATTAATAAAATATATCATTATGAATGTTGAAAAGTTGTATCACATTATTAATGATAATGTCACATCATAAAAATTAATGGAGATTAAATAAGAACAAAAACTCTATTTTGAAAATTACTTGTAGTAGTTTCTCCAAAATCAATTTACCATCGATCTGATGCACTGCCAAAAAGATATAGAAAAATGAAATTTCTACGTAACATTCATACTTTACACGCTATTTTTTTTTGTCCACCATTAATAGTTATTATAATACCTTTGATCCTTAATATAAAAAAATTTATTTTTTAAGTTTATTTTGGACTATATGTAATTTAAATATATTAATTTTTTAATAAATTTAAAAAATATAGTTTTTCTTAATTAAGAATCAGAGGAAGTAATAAAATAATATATTTTTTTAAATATCAAAAATAATTTTTAATTTTATTTTTTTAGAATTAATACACTTTTTACCCCTGTTATTTAATGAAATTAAAAAAAAAATTCTATAAAAGAAACACATGTTCTGTCTTTACTTGATGATTCTTATTTTGATTTTTCTAATACACGATTAGCAGAATTTATAACGTGACAAATTTTTTTATTATTATTATTTTTAATGATGTAAAAGGTTCAATTGACAATTTTTTTAATTTTTTTTTAATTTCATATAACTTTTTATTATTACTTTATTGTTTTATAGTTAAAGATTAAAACCCCAAATTTAAAAATCGGTGCCAAGGAGAGTTGAGCCCACTAGACTGATTATATTTGTTGAATAAACATTTGAACGAAATATATATAACACAACATTTTTCTGTTATATAATTATTTTGATAAAATAAATATTAATTAAATACAAAGAAATAAATTTTAAACAAATAAATTTATAAAATTATTTATTTTTAAATTAAACTTTCATTACAATGTTACAACATTTAAATTAACACTATTATATATTTAATGTTATAAAAATAAATAAATTATATTTTTATTAAATATATACATAAATATAATACTATTAAATATATACATGAATATATTACCGTAACATAAATATACATAAATTAATATTTGAAATAATTTAATTTCTTTACAATATTAAAAAAAAACACATACATATAAATTAAATTGTTTCGTAAATAGTTTGATTTAAAATATATTTAATTTTCAGTTTAATCTATTTAATTTTAATAATGAATGTTTAATAGTTTTAATTTTATTTATATTTTCAATATTATTATTATTTTATTACTTTAAGTTTTTAAATAATAAACGTTAAAATAATGCTTATTTAATATTTATTTAATTTTTATTTAATTTTTAATTTCAATTTCATATTAATTTTAATAATGTTTTTATTATACTCATGATTTTGGAATAAATAATACTCATATAAAAGAATATTTATGTAATAAATAATAAATAATATTCATTTATAATCCTATCTCATGTAAAATTAATTTAAAAAATAAAATAAAATTAAATTTTATGTGATATATATGACTGTTAATATATCTAATCCATATATAAATTAAATATATTAACAATTAAATATATCACAAAAATGAAATTTATTTATAATATTAATCGAAGGATATATGGAATATATACATTTAGGAGAAAATAAAATATAAGAAGTAAATTGTCCTAGTGGTAGCCACACCCTTATTCATTTGTAGGGTAATGGGTTCAACATTTATTGATCACAAAGTTTCGAATTTTTAAAACTTTCAATTTGTAGGCTGTTTTTTTTATAAAGTTTTATTTTTTAATTAAAGAGTAGTAATATAAAATTATGTGATTAATTAACTTCATAATTTTATTAATTAATATTTTATATTTTATTAAACAATTTTGTTTTACTATAAAATTATTTTTAATATCTTAGAGTTTATTAACCAACTTTATCATTTTATTAATTAATTTTTTACATTTCATTAACTAACTTTATTTTACTATTAAAATTTATATTTAATATCTGAGTGTTTCTTAACCAACTTTATCACTTCATTAACTAACTTTTTACATTTCATTAATCAACTTTATTTTATTACTAAAAATTATTTTTAATATCTTGACGTTTATTAACCAATTTCATCACTTTATTAACCAACTTTTTACAATATACTAACCATATTTGTTTTACTACTAAAAATCATTGTTCATGCACTATTCATGATCATGACACTGTTCATGGTCACTATTCATGTTACTGATCACGACAATATTCACTATTCATGTTACTGTTTACCGTATTTGTGAACAGTGAATACGGTGCAGGTGTAAATGATGGTGTAGGAATACCATAGTTGAAAATATAATCTCGAATTCACTTGTACGTTTGTTATTACCTCAAATATGATGATATAAAGATGTTCGGGAACTTAAATATGATTGATTGACTATTGAAAGATCGTAAAATCAGAACTATAAGTCATCGCATAAAGATTCTACCAAAAAAGTGTAATTCCTTGTGTCGAAGAAGGTTGTTGCTCGACACAAGGTGTATCGAAAAGCTTAGTATGTCGAGTTGTTAGCTGTCAAAGTGTTGTAAGCAGGTTGTTACACACAAATTTTGACTTAGGTCTAAAATATGTATTTTGAACTTTTTATAGTTTGGGTCTTTTGGTTTAGGGAGAAAGCAAGCCCATTATAAATAGAGGGAGTAACCCCTATTTTTGTAACCAACTCAGAAAGAGTATTCACATAATTTATAGTTGCAAGTGAATAAAGATTTTCCACAGTTTGTGGACAGATAGAAACTCTACAGAAACCCTAATCTCTTTTCTTCTTTAATTTTCTTTTCTTTTCATCGTTATTGTGTAGTGATAACAATCTTGTTCATCAAGATTGATAGAAATTCTCTATAGGTTTGGTAGATTTTCAACATCTGGTATCAAGAGCTCTGGTTGAGCGATCAAGGGAAGAAGAAAATCACAATGACGATGAATTATGCGAATGGGAATTTTCTAGCTAGTCTTCCAATTCTAAAAGTTGATAACTATGAGAATTGGTGCAAACAGATGAAATTTATATTATGTTATCAATCTTGTTCATCAAAATTGATAGAAATTCTCTATAGGTTTTGGTGGATTTTCAACATCTGGTATCAAGAGCTCCGGTTGAGCGGTCAAGGGAAGAAGAAGAAAATCACAATGACGATGAATAATGCGAATGGGAATTTTCCAGCAAGTCTTCCAATTCTAAAAGTTGATAACTATGAGAATTGGTGCAAACAGATGAAGGTTATATTATGTTATCAAGGTCTTTGGGATCTTGTAAAAGATCTGTTGGAACCGCTTGATGAAGATCCTTCAGATGATGAAGAGACTGAACACAAAGATTGGAGAAGAAGAATTATAAAGCTCTCTTTATAATTCACTAATGTGTTAGTCTAGAAAATTTTGAAAAGGTTAGTTATATAGAATCTACAAAAGAAGCATGTAAGATTCTTGAGAAATCTTTTGGAGGTGCAGAAAAGGTGAAAGAGGTGAGGTTACAAACTCACAAAAAAAAGTATGAATTGCTTCAAATGGAAGATAACAAGAGCATATTTGATTTCTTCACTAGGGTTACAAAACTAGTGAATCAAATCAAGGTTTGTGGAGAGGCGTTAACAACAAGAGCTGCTGTTTAAAAGATCTTGAGATATATGGCTCCGAAGTTAGACCATGTGGTAGTTGCCACAGAAGAGTCGATGGACATGTCAACTTTGTGGAAGGAAGAGCTTCAAGGGACGCTTGAATCTCATGAACAAAAAATGGCTGAAAGAGCTGCAGGCAAGTCGAAGAGTGATGCGGCTTTGTAGGCGTAGTCAACAAGAGAAAGTAAAGGCAAAGGAATGTGGTTCAACAAAGGTAGAGGTGGCTACAACAATTCGAATGATAGAGGAAACCAGCATGAAGGAATTGTGTACAATCATAGAAGACCCTCATACCAAGGAAACCAAAGAGGTGGTATTGGAGGTAGAGGAAGATGTGGTGGTCGAAAACATGACAAGAGTCACATCTAGTGTTATAATTGTCAGAAGTATGGTCACTATTCTAGTGATTGTCCAGAAAAGAGGAAGAATCAAGAAAGTGATGCAAAGTTCGCAAAGTATGAATAAGAAGAGATGATGATGATGATGATGGCCACAATAAGAGATGAATAGAAATTCAAGGATCAATGGTACTTGAATTCAGGATGCTTATCACACTTGTCTGGAAGGAAAGATTGGTTTGTCAACATAAAGCCCTCGATGAAGAACATGGTGAAAGTTTCAAATGACAATACTCTAGCTGCTAAAGGTATTGGTGATGTTATGGTTATGAGGAAAGATGGCAAGAGGTTAGTAATTTCCAGTGTGTTGTACATACCAGGAATGAAGATCAACTTTCTCAGCATATGGCAGTTGGTCGAAAAGAATTATAAAGTGTTTGTTGAAGATAATATGATAAGAGTTGTCGATGCAGGAGGAAGGTTAATCTTGAAGGCTCTTATGTCTCAGAGTAGAACCTTCAAGATTGAACTAAATGTGATGGAGCACAAATTCCTAGCATCGACAGCTAGCATAGATGAGTGGATATGGAATTATCGACTTGGCCATCTCAACCTCAGAGACATCAAAGATTTGAAGATAAGAAATATGGTTTTAGGATTACCAGAAATCACCATTCCAAACGAGGTGTGTGAGGAATATGTGCAGGCAAAGCAACACAAGAACAACTTCAACAAGGATGCAGAAAGCAAGTCGAAGGAAATCCTCGAAGTCATATACTATGATGTATGTGGACCAATCTAGGTGGATTCGATGGGACGTAAAAAATACTTTGTCATATTCATAGATGATTTAAGTCAAAAACTGTGGACTTGCCTGATCAAGAAAAAGTGAAGTGATCGAGGTATTTTCCAATTTTAAATCTATTATCGGAAGACAAAGTGGTCGAAAGCTCAAAGTTTTGAGAACTGATGGTGGTAGAGAGTATGTGTAGAAATACTTCAACATGTTGTGTGAGAAAGAAGGGATTGTACATGAGGTGGTGCCACCCTACACTCTACAACATAAGTTAATTGTAGAAAGGAAGAATCAAACCATTATGAATATGGTGAGAAGTATGTTGAAAGGCAAACATTTACCTAAAGAGTTTTGGGGTGAAGCTGTGTTGACTGTAACATATATTTTGAACAGATGTCCGAGGAAGAAGCTAGAAGGAATTATGCTAGAAGAATGTTGGTCTGGTGTTAAACCTAGCTTGAGTCATCTGAAAGTGTTTGGGTCTATAGTACATAGACACATGCTAGATCAATTGAGAAGAAAACTTTGTGACAAATCGAGTCAAATGATCCTAGTAGAATATCATTCGATAGGAGGTTACAAGTTGTTTGACCTAGTGAACAAGAAGATTGTGATCAGCAGGTACGTGATCATAAATGAGCTTAAAGAATGGGATTAGACTAAAAATCTCAATAAATATTCAGTGAGAATCTTCCTTGAAAAACCCGAAACTCAAGTTGAAAGAGAAGTTTGACAAGAGGAAGTTAGAGATCAACCAAGTACAAGCATACCTCAGAGAACAAGACACATGCTTGCAAGGTTGCACGAGTGTGTGATTACATCAAATGATGTAGTCAATGATGACGGTGAACTGGTACATTATTCTTTTTATGCAAATGTCGAACCAATCAATGCAGCTAAAGCATTGAAGGATTTAAAGTGGGTGAAAGCAATGAATGAATAAGTGAAGTCCATCGAAGACAACAATATCTGGTCACTTGTCGAATTGCCTCAAGGAAAGAAGGCAATCAATGTAAAGTAGATATGCAAGGTGAAGTTGAATCCCATAGGGGAATTAACTCGACACAAGGAAATAATTCTGGTGAAAGGATTTATTTAGAAGGAAGGAATCTACTTTGATGAAGTATTTGCACCCGTGGCTAGAATCAAAACAATCAGGTTGGTTGTTGGTCTAGTGGAAATGAATAGTTGGAACATATGTCAGATGAATGTGAAGTATGCATTCCTAATGGACCCTTAGACGAAGAAGTTTATGTTGTACAACCAGTTGAGTTTGTGAAGAATGGCAAAGAGAGAAAGGTGCACAGGCTGCATAAAGTCCTGTATGAATTGAAACAAGCACCAAGAGCTTAGAATAAGAAAATTGATATTTTTCTAAGGGATAAGGAATTTTTGAAGTGCAAAACTAAGCATGGAGTATATGTAAGAAGAAGTAAGAGTGAATTGCTTATACTATGTCTCTATGTCAACGTTGTTAATAATAGGTAGCTGCAAGAAAGAGATCGAAGACTTCAAAGGTGATCTCAACAAGGAATTCAAAATGTCAGATTTGGGTGACATTTCATATTTCCTTGGCATCAAATTCTACAAGAGTAGTGGAGGTTTGATGAGGCATCAAAGAAGATATCCATGAGAAATTCTCAAGAAATTTGAGATGGAAGAGTACAACTCGACTTCAACACCTATAAAACCAAGGTTGCACCTGTCAAAAGATTCAGACGAAGATGATGTCGACCCAACCCAATATAGAAGACTTATTGGGTCATTAAGATACCTTTGTCACACAAGGTATGACTTAGCATACAATGTAGGTATGATAAGTAGATTCATGCAAAAACCAATGGTATCACACCTAGCAACGACAAATAGGATATTGAGGTGTCTGAAAGGAACTCTTGACTTTGGTATTTTATTTCTTGTAACTGATAAAAGAAAAGAATGCAAGTTAGTGGGGTACACTGATTCAAGTTGGTGTAGTGATGCTGAGGATCAAAATTTCACAATAGGATATATGTTTATGCTAGGTGGTGCACTAGTTGCTTGGAGTTCTAGAAAAGAACCGGTAGTAACATTATCATCGTGCGAATTAGAGTACCTAACTGCTTTTCTATGTGCATGTCAAGCAACACGGATGGTGAGTTTGGTCAAAGAGATAACATGAAAGGATCATGGAGAAATTACCATGAAGATCGACAACATATAATCTATGAACCTGTTAAAGAATCCGATAGCATATGGTCGAAGCAAGAACATCAAAATGATGTTCCACTATCTTCGAGAGAAGGT
Organism: Vicia faba; assembly: GCA_948472305.1. Taxonomy (NCBI): domain Eukaryota; kingdom Viridiplantae; phylum Streptophyta; class Magnoliopsida; order Fabales; family Fabaceae; genus Vicia; species Vicia faba. The sequence continues at coordinate 1,257,644,874 of OX451737.1, read as the reverse complement.
AGCAGATGGGAAGATGATCTTGGAACACTGCAGAACTGAGAATCAGATTGCAGACATCATGATGAAGGGTGTGCCGATAAAAGTGTTCAGAAGACTAAGAGCTATGATGGATATAGATAGCTTAGACAAAATGAATCAGGTGGTGTGTTGAAAGTGTTATTCCTTGTGTTGAAGCAGGTTGTTGTTTGACACAAGGTGTGTCAAAAAGCTTAGTATGTTGAGTTGTTAGCTGTCGAAGTATTGTAAGCAGGTTGCTACACACATATTTTGATTTAGGTCTAAAATAAGTATTTCGGTTTAGGGAGAAAAAAAGTTCGTTATAAATAGAGGGAGTAACCCCTATTTTTGTAACCAACTCAGAGAGAGTATTCAAAGAATTTGCAGTTGTAAGTGAATAAAGATTTTCCACAGTTTGTGTGTAGAGAGAAACTCTGTAGAAACCATAACCTCTTTTCTTCTTTAATTTTCTTTTCTTTTCAACGTTATTGTGTAGTGATAACAATCTTATTCATCAAGATTGATAGAAATTCTTGGAGAACAATATTGATAACCTCTTTGATGCTAGCCATGCGGGGTCACACTTCTAAGTTTTTTTTTCTGTCAAATTTTAGATCCCTTTCCTTTGATCTGAAGTTCCCTTTTATAGCCTCTTCAGAGATAAAAAAATATTATAGAGACCATCAAGTGCTTTGATGGCTCATCAAAGACATGTTCCCTTGTTTGGGAATGAGTATTAATTAAGTCTCTGTTTCCCATCCGGGGTGAGACACCACTACAAAAAACATCTAACATCAGACGCAAAATGCATTTGACCTCGGATATGGAAGTGATGTAATGTGGGGCGCCATGAAAATCTACCACGTAACACCTTGTTTATTAAAACGCTGAGGGGTAAAGCTATTTAAATATGGGTTTGATCCCCAAAATCTACATTTTAATTATTTTCAGAACTGGATGGCGCACTCAATATTAATGCTCGGTGTTTTGTAGAACCGAGATAATATCTCAATGTTCTTACCTCAGTTTTATTTAAAAAATGAGGGGATAATTTTTTTTGTACTGTTGTTTTCACTTGTATTACAAAACCTTATTCCAGAATATAGAACCATATTTTACGGACTCCTGAAACAGAAACATTGTACATTTTGTCAATTTCTCAATCTAAAATATTGTACCATAAATATTCATTGATTACACCAAATGCAAACTTGAAATTGTACACACTTTATAATTTTACATAAAAAATAATGATTAAGAAACAAAAGCAATAAACCATTTACTTACTAGTTTTCCCATATCCCCTCTTCATGATCACGAGGAATAACATGCACATCATCTAAATCATTTCCCTGGGATAATTGACGTACATGTGTTTCTAAACAAGATGTCTCATAGTTAAAATCTTGATTTTCATCGGTATTATCGGGAAGATGTTTACCTTGAATAATAATTGTCCATGTAGTGTTAGAATGACCAACGACATAAAAAACTTATTTTTCTTGGGTTTCCATGATGAATGATTTGATACTATAAGTTTTCTTTCAAATATCAACCCGTGTGAGTCCTAATTCATCAGTTTCTACACCAGTGTTAGTGTCAATCCGCTTGCACTTAAATAAAGGCACTTTAAAAGACACATAGTCAATCTCCAAAATCTCCTAAATGACCCCAAAGTACGCTCTAGATGCTAGTACATGATTGTTATATTTAGAACTAGAAAAGTACATGGATTCAATCTCAACCATAACCCCACTATTTTGCATGGTGCTACGATCATCCCTTGATTTTGTATAGAATGAATATTTACTAATATCACATGCACTCCAAGTAATTACATTAAACTTAGGCATACGTGACAACCATTTTCAAGTATATGATGCACTACTCTCTTTAAAAATACTTTTATTAAACCAAGTTATGAAAGTTTTGTTATGCTCTGTCAACAACCATTTTTCCTTCATCCAGGGGAATTTTTCCTTTATAAGTCTTTCGCGAGCAGACAAGTAAGGCTGAACTTCACTAAGGTTATTCAATATATAAAAATGCGCTTAAAGAACTAATCCTTGATCAAATGTCTTAATATTTAAACATTGAATACCTCTACCATCATAACATCCACCATGATGAGACCCGAGAACTCCTATAAAGTTCGCATATGACAAATAGTTTGTACAAAACTCAATAGCTTCTTTTGTGATATACCTTTCTATGATTGAAGCTTCTAGACCATGATGATTCTTTGTATACCCTTTAAAATCTTTATGTAATGCTCTATCGGATACATCCACCGTAAATAAACTGGACCACAAATTCTAATCTCCCATACTAGATGAACAACTAAGTGAACCATAATGTCAAAGAGTGATAGAGGGAAAAACATCTCTAATTGGCACATGATAATTGCAGTTTCGTGTTCTAGGTCATCTAAATTCCAGGATCAATAACTTATACATATATCATTTAAGAATAAGCACAATCTGGTTATATTTATTCTTAAATTTCTTGGTAAAATGCCACAGATAGCCACTGGTAGAAGTTTTTGCATCAAGACATGGAGATCATTAGATTTTAAGCCAACTAATTTGTGATCGTTCTCTGACTTAAGTTTCTTCACATTTGATGAGTACCATTGGGGAACTTTGATACCCTACAAACAACCGCAAAATTTTTTTTTTCCTTTTTGGACAGAGTGTGACATGCTGGGGGAAAATAGGTTCTATTTCCTACTTCTTTTGAGGCTAACTCTTGTTGTCATCCATTACAACCATATCTTTGTAGGATTAATTAGTATCTTTTTTATTACCTTTAATGTTGAGAAGTGTTCCAATCAAACTACCACATACATTTTTCTCCATATGCATCACATCAAGGCAATGTATTATATCAAGACTAGACCATTATGGAAGATCAAAGAATACCGACCTCTTTTTCCAAATATTTTTCTCCGTGGGCTTTTTTTGTTTCTTTCTAAAGACAACATTAATTTTTTGTTGTCTTCTATAAACTTCCTTCCCAGTTAAGGGCTTTGGAGCGATACCAAACTCCCCTCTTCATTAAAAGCCTTCCGCAATCTACGTCATGGATGATTAGGTCTTAGAAACTTTCCTTTTTGTAATTGGTGGTGACATGTATCAACTTCACATATAGGACAAACTTTATGTTCCTTGACGTTGTATCCTGAAAAATTACTGTATCCAGGAAAGTCATTGATTGTGCAAAACAACATGCCACGTGCTGAAGCAGTAAAGCGGAAAGCAAAAAGTAAAGTATTAATTTTACCGGGAAATATAGGTTATGTCATATCGTGTCCATAGAGATTGGTATCGATTCTCCGTTTTACAAATCATTCATTAATGAGTTTGGGGGAAAATGGGTTGAAGTAAGGAAAGGGGTAAAAACTATTGACAAGAAAATAAATTCATTCTTCATATGAGAAACTTATCAAGCATGCATATAATCCACTCCTCACAAACTTAAACCTATCGACCAATTATACTCAACCTACAATACTCGTCAATGTCATCACATGTCAAACACAACACCCAGTGTATCACCTCAGTAGCGAAATCTCAACCACCTCAACAACATAGAAGTCAATTGTTCCACTCGTGTTAATGATCTCTCAGCCAACACAACCAACACATATGCATTAATCACAGACACCCTAAGTGAATAATATCACCAAATATATCTCTATAATCTATACACTACTAGACAATCATCCAAGATAAGAATTCGAGCAGTATATGTCTATAACAATCCAAATCCCTAGCACAGAGCAAAAATCAAGGATAACAATCCACAAAGAGTTGTAAAGAAAATTAAATATAACTCCATGGGCGACAAATATACATAATATAAAAGTAAATACATATACAAACCCAACCGAAATAGAATACATAAAGAAGAAGAGAAATGAAGCGCAAATCTTCTGGATTGTCAGAGCCGGTCGAAGAGAAATCCACCCCAGATCATCCGCGAGCAAGATCTATAGTTGTTATCTAAGCTAATCCAGCACAAAAATGAGGTTGGTGGAATTTGGAGAATAAAAATCACCCCTAAAATCATATCTAAACAAATGAAACAAAATGAAAGTATAAAGAAAAATTTGTTCCGCGACCATCGCCCGACGACACAACACACCTCGCCCACCGATAAATCTAATACACTTGGCCCAGGTTGCACCACGTGCGAAATAGGGGAAAATATCTCCATCACCCGGCGACAGAGAAGCCTCTCCTAGAGACACTACACTTCCTCGCCCAGCGACACAACAACGAAGCAAGGAAGATTCAACTAAAACATTAACTCTTCTCACTCCACCGTCACCCAACGACGCAGACACGATAGCCCTCTCCTGGCCATTACCTGAAGAAACACACAAGTTCATCAATGTTTATTGCTTTCTCTGCACAAATTTAAATGGCTTTCTCTTCTTGGACTTATTCCTTTATTAATCCAACAATGCATCTTGGAGCTTTTATTCCTCTTGCTCTAACAATGCTCAAATACCTACAAAATGAATACAAAGCTATCAAACGATACACTATGTACACAAAAACTCTAATATACACAAACAAAGATTATTTACTCAAAAGTTGGGTTATTTAACGATTATTAACAACAAAGAGTCAATAAGTGCAACAAAAAGTATATACAAAAATAGCTACAATTTTCACTTATCAGCATGCAACTTAAATTTATCACTTGTATACGCATCATCAACATCAACACCTTCCTCCCACAAAAGTCTTAAATCTTAAATCAACAACGTTAAATAAACATTTATGTCGTTCCCTGGTTGTTTTGGACCTAAAATGATCATCAATAGAATCATATACTCGCGCTTCATGCACAACCATGGAGATAGGTTATAAATTATGAGAAGAACGAGCCATGAAGTATGGTTAGTACTTAAATTATCAAAAAGGTTCATTTTGTAGGTGGCAAGTCCAAGCTTATGGTTCCTAGGTTCAAGGTTAAAATCTAGAAGCAAGGAATCAATTTTCTTCCATTGCCCTGAATCATCTATATGACAAATTTTTCCATCACACACTCTTTCGTTTGCATGCCATCTAGTATTCTTTGCATCACTAACATTAGCAAACAATCTCATAAACCTTGAAATTATCGGTAGGTACCACATCTCCTTAGCAAGAACACCCTTGCTAGTTACACCATCATCATCATCATCATCATCATTATTGTCCTTCTGCTTGTAGTGCGACTCCACACACCTAGGACACTCATTCAACTTTTCAAACTTTTTCCTATATAAGATGCAATCATTACGAAAAACATGTATTTTGACATAGTCCAAACCCATTGGGCACAATATCTTTTTTGCCTCATATGTACGCTTCAAAAACGTGTTACCTTTGGGAAGCATTTCTTTCAACAATTCAAGCAATTTAGTGAAACTTTTTTCCGTCCACTTACCTCTTACCTTAAGATTAAATAGTTTTAACGCAACTAACAATCTTGTAAAAATTTTACATCTCGGATACAAAGAATCTTCCATGTCTCTTTGCAAAGTATCTACCGTATTAGCTTTCTTGAAAGCATCTATCCCAATATCACGAATGATGTCTTCTAGATTATCATTCATAAATTCACCATCTTCATCTTCAACTGTATGTGACAAATGTCTCGTTTTAATCCCTTCATCATGCCATACCCATTTTATATGATTTTGAATAATTCCATCTAGAGATGGCAATGGGTACCCATGGGCACGTGTATTAGTTTCCTGCTACCTGCCCCGTTTAGTAAATATGATACTCATACCTGCCTCATATATGTGTGGGTATCCATTAGACGGGTATTCGTGGATTTTGAGATACCCGCGAGTATATACGAGTATTCATGGATACTTTTACTTTAAAAAAAAAACAATAATAAATTTTTTATTCTTTTTAAAGACAACAAAATAGTTTCAAATTTAACACATAATAATAATAATAACAAAAATAAATCACATTCATTTTATTTCTTCTTTTTACAAATAATCATATTATGCTCAACAAAATAATAATAGTTTCATATTCAACAAAATAATAATAATAATATTAATAATAATAATATTAATAATAATATTAATATTAATAATTTTAGATTAAATAAATTAATATTTGAGTAATTTTTTTAATTATTAATGGATACAGATACCCGTGGGTACATGTACCATCAAATCCATATTCGTACCCGTAAGTAAACGGGTAACTAAATATCCGTTTATTTTATCCATGGATACCTGTTAAGATATCCTACCCGTGCCCGTGATGGATTTTACCCGCGGGTACGAGTTTTTTTGCCATCCCTAATTCCATCACGACCAAAATGCTTGAATATAAAATCCCTTGAATGTTTTTTGTATTATAACATTTCATACAAGGAAACAAAGAAATCTCATTATTGTCAGAAAGGTTTTTTTCCACGAAATCAAGAAATTGCATCACTCCATTTTCATACTCTTTACTTGATCTATTGGATTTCATGCAACTACGATCCATAATCACATAAATCTTCTGGAAAAAATAAAAATAGTACACAAACAACAAAAATAATGCTTCTCAACAACAACAATAACAATAGTAATGAAGAACAACAACAAGAACAATAGTAATGGACAATAATAACAACAAGAATAACAATAACAATAATAATATACCGGAGAATAATGGTGGGTTTTTTTTTTATATTCCCTAGGACTCCTTGGAGAATAATGGTGTTCTTATACTAGGGCTCGAAAGATGAATGAGGTATACATTAAGGGAATAAAAAATATAAAGAGTATTTATCGCGGTTATATTAAAAAATCGAGGTAACATATCCAACGTAAAATCTATAAAAAAAATAAAGGCGCATTTTTGGTTGCAAAAAAAATTAGGGAGTTTTTACCTCGGTTTTACTGAAAACTGAGGTGACATATCCGACATAAAACCTATAAAAAATAAAGGCGCCTTTTTGGCTCCATATAAAACATTAAATTACAGGAGTTAGGAACCGAATCTCAAACCCTGAGCATATATTTATGTCGGATTTATTTAAAACCAAGGGAACAAATTTATTTTTACTTTTTAAAAAATAAAACAAGGCGCTTCCATTACATGTACCCTCAGGTTTTTAATATACATGGTGAAAGTTTCATCATAAAAGAGTTATTTGTTGTAGTGAGACCTCAGATGAGTCATGGCATGCTGCTTAGGAGAACCTCGGGCTAGTGTCTGGAAATTGATGTTTAGAGGATCTTGGTTTGTTTTATTTCTCGGTAGGCAGGTCCGATCCCAATTTCTGAAACCTGGGATGTACATAGTTCCCCAAGCATGAGGCCCTTTATAGGCGATGTGCTTAAGTGCTTGTTATTCTTCAGCTCCAAGGGTCGATTTTATTCGATTATTTATTATTCCCTCTTCTGGCTACGTGACTTCAATAGTCTCATTGTTTCACATCTTATAATAGTTAGATCCCAATTAAGGGGACCCTAGACGTTCATGCTTTTGGGAGTACCTATCTGGATTATATCTCAAACGTACATACGAGATGCGATATCTGAGATACTCTTTTTACAAGTAGACTCTTCTGAATTTCGATAAGTACATATTCCCCAAAGAGTGAGGCCTGATAAGGGTGATTCACATAAGTACTTTTTTTTCTTATTCTTGGAAGGTTAATATAGTTTTGATTCCGAGCAGGAAGATGTCCCATTCCAATTTCTCAAACCCACGATGTACATAGTCCCTAAGCATGAGGCCTGATAAGGACGAAGCGCTTAAGTACTTGTTTTCTTCTTCTCGTAAGGTTGATATAGTTTTGATTCCGAGTAGGATAAAGTCCCATCTCAGTTTCTCAAACCTGAGATGTACATAGTCCCAAGCGTGAGGTCTGATAAGGGTGAAACACTTAAGTACTTATTTTTCTTCTTCTCAAAAGGTCGAGATAGTTTTGATTTCGAGTAAGAGGAGGTCTCATCCCGATTCCTTAAACCCAGATGTACATAGTCCCCAAGCGCGAGGCCTAATAAGGGAAAAACACTTAAGTACTTGTTTTTTTTCTTCTCAGAAGGCCGAGATGGTTTTTATTTTGAGCAGGATGATGTCCCATCTCGGTTTCTCAAAACTGTTAAGTGACAAGTATGACTATAATTCCACATGAAAACTTGGCATTTTTAGGCTCCACTTAACGTTTTCTATCATTGAAGTCCCCAATTATTGCTAGAATATAACTTTAAGTGCATTTAGTTGTGGTGTCTTTGATGTGTTTCTTAGGGTGCAGAAAATTCTTGCAATTCACCAAAGAAGAAGACACAAACAAAAGAAGAAGGCACAAAGCAAAGAAGAGGAATGTGTGCAAGCTCGCCAAGGAAAATAAAAATAGAAGTTTTCCAGTAGGAAAAGTTTCATGATCTCCAGGTGAGCTTCCTGCTTCAACCTTCGTCTGGTGACCTTGACACTTTTTCCCTCAAGAATTTCTTTAATCTCTTTTACTTCATCTTAATTAAGAACTTTAAGTGCATCAATTAAAGATTTCTATAAAGGAAAGGATAATTTCACTTGTCTTCACACATCCATGATGGCTTCATCAGTGGAATCCATCCGGAAACATTCTCCTTTGTCTTTTGAGTGTTCCATGGCTTCAAAAGATCTAAACACAATTCTTCATCTTGAACACGAACCTCCATTAAGCCATCATTAATATCTAGCATCATTCTTGCGGGTTTCATGAAAGATCTACCTAAAATCAAGGGTGCATCATCATCCTCTTCTTCAATATTCGATACAACAAAATCAATTGGAAATAAAAACTTGTCCACCTTAACCAAAACATTTTCAGTTACTCCCGAAGGATGGGTGATAGATTTGTCATCCAACTAAAGTGTCATCTTTGTATGTTTAACTTCAATGTTTCCTAACCTTCAAATCAAAGACAATGGAATCAAGTTTATGCTTGAACCTAAATCAACTAGTGTTTTTCCAATAATGTTTACATTCCCTATAGTGACAGGAAATATGTTGTACCCCAAAATTTTCCCTCTCATGTTTTTCCAAGATTTCTTCTTGCATAGGTGGTTACAAACCTTTGACTAAAGAAAAGGAATTTTTTCAAATGATGGTTAAGTATCCTTCGATTGGCATCTGCAAAAGGTCCTTCGATTGGCATCTACAAAAGGTCCTTCGATTAGTATATGGCCTTTTGATGGGCATTTCCAACAAGGCAGCTTCGACGGGTATCTTAAATAAGGTTGCTTTTCGTTATAGGGTACAAAGTGCCTTTCGACAAGCATGTTAACCAAGTGATGTTTCGATTGCCATATCAACAGGGCGATATTCTGATTGTCCAAGTTAGAGAAAATAAGATAAAAAAGAGCAAGAACTGAGAGGGTTCCAGAAGCTCTGATGATGGGTATTCGAATTCATGCAGATTAGAGAGGATAACTCTGAGCCTTTCTGCAGACTATGGTTCAAATGTAGAAGCTCTGATGCTGAGAATATGAGCTGTTTGAATCAAGATCAGAGCCATTGAAGGGAGCAAGGCTTAAGATTTAATCGAAGGAGTCGTGATAATGAAGTTGGTGCAATTCGAATTCAGAGCCTTCAAAAGAAAATAAATTTTCTGATGAGGGAAGTTCTAGGAAATTCGAATCAGGGCTTAGAGCCATCAAGGATTGTAGAACAAAGCTTCGATTAGTCAATAAGATAACGCTTCGATTGTACCTAGTTCAAAGCCATCGAAGAGAGAAAAAGTTGAGACTTAATCGAAGGAACCATGATGAAAGCCTTAAGCCAAATTCGAACGAAACACCTATCCTAACCTGTCCAGGTTCACCAAAAGTTCAAAATGGCATATTTTCCTTGCAAATATGGAAAGAATTCAATGTTGATCGTGGATTCAACTCTTGAGTTAAAGGCCAAATGCTTGCCTTGTTTGTTCCCAACTCCATAAGAGCTGATTCGATCAGGGTGATTCTCGTAGAATCAAGGAATCGAAGAAGTGGGTGGCTCAACTGAAGGAGCCATGACATCGAAGATGGTACAATTCAAATTAGAGTGAAGAGCCTTAGAAGAGAACAAATTCGAAGGGAAATGGATCTGCAGGGGCATGTAAACTTTCGATTTCTATCATATTGGAGGCCCAAATGACTCATAACAGGCTGGCAGTAACGCATGAAAATAGATTGGCACCTGATTGAATCAAATATAACATGTTTTTATGAAGAAATCAAATCAAATCTCTTCATCATAATGGACAAAGATTTGATACGCAAATGTGGACCTAAAATCCCTTGTCTATATAAACCTCATGATCTCAGAGAAAAAGTACACACAGAGACTGCCTCACAAAAAAACGTAGCCTGCCCCACGAGATTCCAGAAAGTTGCACAAAATTTCCAAAAACTGTCAAACTCAAAGCTGATTTTGCAAACAGCCTCCGTCTAGACTAACACCTGAATCGTGTTCTTGGGATTCACGCAAAAGCATCCCTCATACAATCCCTCTATTGGTAATTTTGTCTTTGATCTCAAACTGGGTGAACATGATTTAAATTCATGTTAAACATATATACATATTGCTGCTAATGTTCATGTTTGTTTGAGTGTGTTACATGTGAGCAAAGATGCATGATTGAGATCATGCCATTGTTGGGGAACGATATGAGCTTACCTTCGATTCTTACAGCTTTAGTTTGTCTTTGATGGGTAAATACCATAGGATTAAGTCAATACTGTGTTTTTTTGTTTCTAACGTAATATTGCTTTTTCGTTTGTACCAATGAATGGAAATCTTCGACCAGGTTGGTGAGGAAGATGCGCTGAAATGAAAAGGACATGGGTTCGACTCCCAGGTCATACATTTTGTGTTTTTCTAACAAACTTCCTTGCAGATCCAGTATCCTAGATCGAAGGATGACACATCCAGATCGAACGCCGCCAGACATGCAGTCTCTCAGGCACCTTCGATCAAGATTCATCATTGGATCGAAAGGAAACCCAAGCCTCTTGAATCCAAGCCTTACTTCCAAGAATGCGCTCTTTTCATTTACTATTTTAGTCTTTCGATTTTATCCTTTCTTTTGATTGTTTGTCCTTACTTCTTCTAAGCTTTAAATTAACTTTAAAAAAAACTACAAAAACATTAGGCTTAGCTTTTTATATTAAATTAATTTTGTCAATTAATTAATTAATTATTTTAATATTTTCTTAAAAAAACTAAAAATGAATAGACTTAGAATTTTTAATTGAATTTCTTTTCATAACAAAAACAAGCAAAAAAAATTCTTTCCACTTAGGATTTTAGACGTATTTACAATTCATGCGCGCATTTATTTACTTTCACATTTTTTATTATTATTGTAACTGCCTACTGGTTTGTAATAGTCTAATTAGGGTTTCAATTTCCGTATTTTACATTTTCAGTCAGATATAATTGTAATTGCCCCAAAGCTTTGTAATAGCTGTAGGTTTTACTTTTCGCACTATATTATATGCCTGTATATAAACTGCTAGTAAATTAGGCGTGTATGGCAAGAACTAATCAATTAATCTTAGATCACTAACATCAAGATAAAAATACCTAAAAAAGAACACTATTGCACACTTGCACCCTTAGGGTATCTCCCACTTTGTTTTCCTTCGGAAATGGTCATGTCCCTCGAACATAGGGATACTCTTAGCAAAGAACCTCAATTTTAAGTCATCATAAAGATCATAGTCTCTAAATGTCCCTCGAGTTGCCTACGAGGAATGATCTTGTCCCTCGATGTTGCCTACGAATATATGATGACAGTCCCTTCGAAATGCTAAGGTATCTCTACATGTTTCCTTCAATGATCATAAATGTCCCTTCGATAGTCCCTCAAACATTCGACGATAAGGCTACCTACTCACTAATAGTAGGATAGCACTATCTAAAGGAAAGGAGGAAAAGACTTCCCTTTTTCGAGTAGGTAGATAGTTCTTAAGTACTTGCTCAAATTTAATCCATTTTCACACCATACTTTCAAAACTACTTTAAAAAATGCTTTATCACACTCTTGAGGATTGATAGAAGAGTTATCATAAAGCAAACAAACTTTTTAAAACACACAAACATGAAAGCAATTTTCAAAAATGAGCAAGTACCTAAGAGCCCGTTGAAAACCACGGATGGAAAGGGTGCTAACACCTTCCCTTTCCATAATCTACCCCTTACTCAGAAAATCTCAAAAAAGGTCTTTTTCTATTCTTTTCACCCTTTCCTTTGTTGGATAAAAGAAAAGTCGGTGGCGACTCTTGCTTACCGCGATATTTGTGAATACAAAATGCAAAACCAGTATTAACAGTCGCTTCTGCCACCATATCACAGAACTGGCGACTCTTCTGGGGAGTACTGTTATAAAGTGGGGTTTACCTTAGGGTCTAGATCATTTTAAAATTGTTTTCTTTGTTTGCCTTGACTGCTTTATCTTTGAGGGTTTGTTGGGGTACTTTTGTATAGATCCTATACTCGGATATGGGGACACTTTTTAGATAAACAACAATAGATCGTGGAGACTGTACGGCGTAGACCGATATGGTTGAAGCGATAGCTGTGTTGGTGTGAAATTTTGGTTGGTACCGGTATCCCTTGTGTCGAATCGAGGAGAATACGAGGCCTTCGCGTGGTGTCGTGAAGCACTAACGAACCTTAGTTGAACAAACTTGGCCATTAGAAAGTAGTGAGATATCCAGTCTCGGTGTAAAGCTGGGAATTGGTTGATACTCGATACTGCACTCATTGAGATCAGACTTTCAGGATGTTTCAGCCGCAAGAAAAGATTGCTAAGTTGAGATAATACCGATAAAGAAAGATCAGTGATATTGAGATCCCTTAGAACCCGATTACTATTACCAGGTGTTGTACCCCAAAATTTTCCCTCTCATATTTCTCAAAACATTGCAAGAAAAATCTCCAAGTTGCTCAAGTTTGCTCAAGAGTGGGTCAGACAAATTATCTCCTAAGGCAGTCAACCCCAAATTAGGGTTTTGTGTTGCATCAAGATCCCTGAGTCCAAATGACCTCAAATTATACCTAATGTCCTAATATGTTCTCAAGGTCATCCATGTCAAATTTCAAGCCTTGCAGAGGAAGTTTGCTCAGTCAATTGCTCAAAGGGTCCAAAAATCGACCGTGCTAGGGCAAAAGTCAACTGTGACCTATAAACAGTCAAACCTAAAGATTTTTTGTCAACATTCTCATTTTGAAGGATATTTCATCATTTGATCAAGGGTTGATCATGATTCATCAAGTATTGCTCAAAATTCATCAAGACTCAAAAGTTGCTAAATTAGGGTTTTGTAGGAAAAGTCAAACCAACTTTGAACAAGCATAACTTTCTCAAACTTTATGAGAAATGACCCATCCAAAGCTCATTTTGAAGAGGATGCAATTTAATAGAATCCATATTCATACCCCAAGATCAAGAAATGCACTCACAAGAAGTTATAAATTTGGACATTATAGGTCATTTTTGAAAGTCAACAAAAACACCTTTTTTTCCAAAGCTTATAACTTGAGCATGGAATATCAAAATGAGATGATACCAAAAGGGTTGGTTAGAGCACATCTCAAGATTTCTAAAAAGTCAAATAACACTTCCAAAAGTTCAAAATCGAAGAAGTTATGCATTGTTGAAGTTGGGCATTTTGGAAAAATTGCCAAGAGTCAACTATCCCCAAAACTTCAAATTTTGTCAAATGGGCCCATTCTTTTCCACTTGATTTGAACTTGCCACATTGCACACGTGTCCTAGCTTCAGCCATGAGCCCATATCTTATTTTTATTATTTTATTTGATTTTTTATTGAATTATTTCATTTTAATCAAATTAAATCATAAAAAAGTCCAAAGCTTTGATTACATGATATCTTTTGATTGTTTCAGGTTTTAATTGTCATCATAATCATCATCAAAATTCGTATCAAACATATCATGCACAAAAAGATGGTGATTTGATAAATTTGGCAAGCTTTAAAGGATGAATCAAATCAAATCATAAGGCATTGATTTAGAGAGATTTGATTCATGATTCTTGACCTAATACATTCTATCATACATAAGGAAGCTAGAGGGCACGAAAATAAGGTTAGAGGCTGCAGAAAGAAGCAAAGCAAAACTTGAAAAATTTACAAAAAAGTGTGAAACCAAAATCGATTCTAGAGGCGTTTTCAGAAGCGAAACTCAACATCAATCAATTTCTGGAGGTTCACTGAGTCAGAACCAATTCCAAGCAAGCTCTCATACACGCCCAAAAGCACTGTAAGAGTCACAAAAATTGGTTCTTTCTTGAATTCGTATATCCTTATTTCTGCATCTTTTGTACAAACCATTTGCATATTCATGATCCTCATCAAATTTCCAAGCTTTCTATATTATCCAATTTCATTTATCTGATATGTGAAGCCAAGTGCCATATCTAGGGTTTCGTGGTTGGTTTTTGGGCGTTTCTTTTACAGGTAAAATTAGCCCCAATAATGGCCATGGACATGACCGAAAGAGAAGGACGAACTCAACCATGTGCTTGAAATTGATTTTCATGGACTGGAATGGATTTTAGAGTGAGCCTACGCATTTAGCTGCGGATCTAAATCCACAGGTAAAGTTACAAGGTTGGAAGGTCAGGGACGACAACGTGTCTCCCTCTGATTGGCCTGATTCAAACTCGCGCGCCCTTTTTTTTATTTTTCTGGCATAATGACGCGTTTTAATATATTATATTTTGTTTGTGTTTAATTAACAATTGAAACGCATTGGTTGAGTGGTGAACCTGTGCATCCAAACGCCTATAGGACCTGGGTTCGAATCCCAGGTCCTCCAAATTCTCTTTGTATTTTTTCTATAGGTTATCACGTGCAGGTCCAAGTACATAGTCTACCATACTCCCTCACTCAATCAAGCGCCAGATGGCCCCATGCCATATCTGGTGATCCAGGATGATGGTCCACCATGGGACCAAGTCAAAAGGCACATATGGAATCCAAAAAGTCCACCAGGCCAGCGTGTTATTGGGCCTTGGAATTGATATTCAGACCTCCAAATCATGCCCATACCTCCTATCTCTCTCTATTTTATATTTTTGTTTTGATTATTTATTATTATTATTTTTATTTAATCCTTAACCAATCAAATCTTTTTCTTTATAAAATTAAAACCAAAAAATATTTTCTTTATTAAATTAAATTTCAGTATTTTATTTTTTTTATTAACAAATATTAACGTAATTAATTTAGGCCATTAATTAGGAATAACTTTAATATATTTGGTCAATAATTAAATTAACTTAGACATAATTAGGTTTTTATTAACATTGATCAATTTTATTTTTCTTTCTTTAAATATCAAAAACCCAAAAATATTCATTTTCATTAATTAATTAATTTGTTTAATTTAATAATTAATTTAGGGTAGTTTATTTCTTAAAATTCAAAAACAAACAAAAAAATATTTTTTTTATTTAAATAGCAAAGGGTCAAAACCCTAGAACTCGCATTCGATTTAATTTCCCACACGCGATCCATTTTATTCGATATTGTATTTGCTTCCGGAATATAACAGATAATTAGGACTAGTTTTATCGCTTTATTTATTTTTTTCGCATTTAAATTTCAAAGGGTTGCTTTTGGCGATGTAAATACCCGACGCCTTGTAATTTAATTTCCGCAATTTATTTTCTGCAATTTATAATTGTTAGATGTTTAATAATAGGAATGCATGACAAGAATGAATGTTTAACCTAAAATCAACATAGATCACCATTAACATGTACAAAGACAAAATTAACTGAAAACGACACACTCACACATGCGCACTCTTAGGGTACACCCCACTTGGTTTCCTTCGTAATGCGGTCATTAAGTATAGGTCACTTAAGAGGTCGCCCTCTTGTCCAAAGATCATATTCGCCTCGAAACGGTTGCCTCAGATATTGTTGCCTCAAAACAAATGATCTAAGACATTAGGGTTACGGCTAAGGCGTCCTAACATTGCTTTAGTGACCGCACGTCCCTTAATCGAATTGACCCTTAAAACTCCAACGACAGTGCTACATACTCATCAATAGTAGGATAGCATTGTCTAAAGGAAGATAACATAGAACAATTCTTTTTTCGAGTAGGTAGATGGTTCTTAAGTACTTGCTCTTTCAAAAACAAAATCTTTTTCACACTTAGACCTTTCAAACAAACAAACTTTTTTCAAAACCCACAAACACAAAGAAAAGAAATTTTGAAAACAATATGAGCAAGTACCTAAGAGCCCGTGGATAACCACGGATAGAAATGGTGCTAACACATTCCCTTTCTATAATCTACCCCCCGAACCCGAGAAACATCTCGAAAAAGGAATTTTTCTGTGCTTTTTTTTCCTTTCCTTGTTGGATAAAATAAAAGACGGTGGCGACTCTTGCTTACCGCGACATTTTGCGAAAACAAACGCAAAATGCAAACCAGCATTCCAAAAACAGTCAGTTCTTTCCCACCGTATCACAGAACTGGCGACTCTGCTGGGGATATTTAAAAGTGGGGTGTACCTTAGGATTAGATCATTATGTTTTCAATTGATTGCTTTGTATGATTTATCTTTGTAGGTTTGAATCAGAGTTACTATAGATCTTAACTCGGATATGGGGATACCATTTAGGTAAGTAGCAATAAACTGTGAGGGAACTGTACGGCGTAGACTGATACGGTTGAAGCAGTAGCTACGTTGGTGTGGCACTTTAGTTTGTACCGATATCCCTTGTGTTGGAACGAGGAGAATATGGGTCTTCTAAGGGGTCATTAAGCACCAACTGACCTTAGAACCTTTAAATTGACCAACTTGGACATAGGACAGTAGCAGTATGCTACACTCATTGAGACTAAACTCTCGCGATGATTCCGGCCGCAAGAAAAGGTTGCTAAACTGGAACTATGACCGATCGAGGGTAGTCAGTGATATTGAGATCCTCTAGAACCCGATTACTATTTTTAGGACAGGTTTGAACCAACTGAACTGAAAGAGGGTAGTACCTAGACTCCTTTCCAGCCTGAAATATAAGGGCTCTCTGTGTGACTTGTGTGCCTTTACCATGTTTGCTATTTGTGGATACTTATGGTGTGCTTTCTATCATGACATCATGACATCATGACATCATAACATTGCATACATCTTGCATTGGACTAACCTATTTCAAAGACAGGAGGGATTCATCTTTGTTCTATTTTGTAGGTCATGGCACCCATGCGTAGGAACACCATCCGGATTAAATTTGTCCAGGTTCCCACCATGCTTAAAGAATTGGTTACAAAGATGTCTGATACTACCTCCTTCATCAGAAGACACGGGCATCTTCTTGGTTTGGTCACTTCCAAATTGGACGAGCAGATGATGAGTGTCCTAGTCCAATTCTATGACCCACTGTACCATTGCTTTACTTTCAGGAGTACCAGTTGGTCCCCACCTTAGAAGAGTTCTCTAATCTGCTCGGTATCTCTATTCTGGAGCAGACCCCGTTTACAGGTTGGGAGAAGACCCTTAGACTGGAAGAGATTGCTTCAGCCCTTCATCTGACCAAGGATGAGGTAATGTCAAACTGGGAAACTAGAAGTGGAGCAAAGGGCTTTCTGACTAAGTTCTTGGTTGGTAAGGCTAATCACTTCTGGGATAGTCTAGACTTCAAGGCATTCGAAGATATTTTGGCTCTTTTGATATACGGCTTGGTATTGTTTCCTAACTCTGACTCCTTTGTTGATGTGAGTGCGGTAAAAATCTTCATCTCTGGTAATCCTGTACCCACTCTTTTGGGTGACATCTTTCATCATCTTTATGGCCGTACTGCTCGAAAGCGGTGAACCTTGATGTGCTGTGCTCCATTATTGGCGAGGTGGTTTATTTCGCACCTCCCCAAATCAGTGCTGAAGAACAAAGAAGGCATGGGCTGGGCTTATAGGGTTATGTCTCTCTCTCATAATGACATCATTTGGACTATCAAGGGTATGGATGAGGTGGCCATTATTGATCGCTATGGGGAATACCCCAATGTTCCACTGATAGGAACCCATGGAGGAATTAATTACAATCCATGCTTGGCCTTACTTCAGTTTGGGCGAGCCAGAAGGGAA
The DNA here is from genome assembly GCA_948472305.1 of Vicia faba. Taxonomy (NCBI): domain Eukaryota; kingdom Viridiplantae; phylum Streptophyta; class Magnoliopsida; order Fabales; family Fabaceae; genus Vicia; species Vicia faba. Next base: position 1,257,626,760 of record OX451737.1, on the reverse strand, counting down.
GGACCTCATGAGCTGCTAATGCCTAGTATCATTTTTGATTTTCAAGGGGATAGTCACGAGCAACGCCGCAGATTCATAAGGGCTTGGGATAGAGTTCACAGATCTGATCCACACGAGCTAGGCCCAAAGACTTCACTTCCGATGGAGCCATATCTCAGATGGGTTCGTATCCGTGCCCAAAAGCTGGGAATGCCATATGAAGCTGTCTTGCCTATCATTGTTGAAGTTGCTGATGAGGAAGGGGTTCCTCCTGCTATCTTACACCCTTACATGCCTACGGACATTAGGGAATTGAAGAGGTCCTGGATGCAGCTGAGAGAAGAGCGGGATACTTACCGAGAAAAGTATCACGAGCAAGAGCAAAAGATCCAGAAGTTGACTATGCAGCTGGAGAGGGAGCAGATCATCAATGACTATGTCAGCACTAAAGGCAAACGTCCATGGGAGCGCTGATGTCCTTTGATTATTTACAGTTTTTATTTACTTTTCAGTATTTCCTTTCTTGTAACGCCTTAAGGGCATTTGTTGAACAATTGAATTTCAAGTTTATCTAATAAAAGTGTGTTTCATGTTTGATTTACAAATTTGAATCTCTCGACGTCTTTGAAATCATATCATACGCATTTCATTCCATGCACTTCATAACAGGTACCCTTACAGGTCTCTTATCTTCTTCGCTGTTTATTTCAGCATCATGTCTTCCGAACCATCAACCGAGCAAGCGATCAAGGCTCTACAGGCTCAAAACGCCCAGTTCCAAGAATTGTTCATGAATCTAGCTAAGGGTCAGCAAGATCTGAAGACCCTTATTCTGAAAGAGAAGAAGAAGAAGAAGAAGACGGTCCTGTTCAACATGGGTCGTAGATTTGAAAACAATTTGTGAGATGAAGTTGATTTGAACACCTCATCTGGAGGGAAATATAGCCAGGAAGAAAGGAGGGCTCCTAGCCCTGTGGTTTCAGACAACGAGACGGACTTCGACGAAGACCAGTATCCTCCGGCTGAGGATAGATACAAGCAACTGAAAGACCGGTTGAGTGCGATGGAAGTTTAGAAAGTTCCTGGCCTGGACTTTGGTGATCTGGGTCTGTCATCTGGGGTGGTGATTCCCCACAAGTTCAAACCGCCAGCTTTTGCTAAGTACGACGGAGTTTCTTGCTCGAAACTACACCTCCGATCGTATGTAAGGAAGATTCAGTTGTACACCGCTGATAAGAACCTATGGATCCACTTCTTTCAAGACAGTTTCTCAGGGACTCAGCTTGAATGGTTTTACCAGCTAGAAGGAGCCAGTATCCGTAGTTGGGAAGATTTGGTTGCTGCTTTCTACAAGCAGTACCAATACAATGCCGACCTTGCTCCCACGCGTACCCAACTCCAGGGTATGTCAATGGGTGCGGGCGAAGGTTTCAAAGATTATGCTCAGAAGTGGAGGGACCTCGCTGGAAGAGTGCAACCACCCTTGGCTGATATGGAGTTAGTTGATATGTTTCTGGGGACCTTATCTGGTCCGTATTTCAACCATCTGATTGGGAGTTCATCATCCAGATTTACGGAGCTGATTATGACTGGTGAAAGGATTGAGGCTGGTATTAAGTCTGGTAAGATACATAAGGGTGCTTCATCAGGCACCGAGAAGAAGCCTTTTAAGAAGGAGTCCAGTGCTGTTTACAGTTCAAAAAGCCAGAATAGACCTGAACGCCGCCAAGCTGTTAATGCGGTGGTCATTTCAAGACCTGCTGGTGCTTCTCAGCACAACAATCAACAAAAGGCTGAGAGACCTCGAAGGCAATTCACCCATCTCAACATGACTTTGTCTCAGATTCTGCCGCAGTTATTGAAAACCAATCTAGTAACTCCAAGGGAGGCTCCACAGAATCCCAACACTGCATCACCAAAGTACAACCCTAATGCCCGCTGTGCTTTTCACTCTGATAGCCCGGGACATGATACATATGATTGTTGGGCTTTGAATAAAAAAATACAAGACTTAATTGATGCGAAGGAGATCGAGTTCGGAGCACCAGAAAAGCCTAAACAAGACGCAAGGGTGAATGCTATCGGGGATGACGATGATGAAGAGTTTGATATTGACAGCTGGATATACCCAACTGCCGATGGTGGATTAAGCAACTGGACAACGAAGGATTCTATGCCTGTTTCAGTTATTACCCAGTAATGAAGCTTTTTGTTTTGTATTTGTAACAGACAATGTTTTAAACTTTACGGCCCGATGTCTTACTCGGGGCACCGTGGCCTCATTTGTGAGGGCTTTATGTGTGTCATTTTCATATATCATTAATAAAAGCATTGGACGTTTTCTTGCATTTCAAATTTCGCGCTCCTTGTTTTTCTTTTATTATACATTGCAAAACAGCTATTTTACACACACTCACATATACAGGTCTACATCCACTTTGGATCCCACTGATAACGACTCTGCTACTGCCAGTTATGACTTCGAAAGTCCGATCAACTTAGCCGAAGACGAAGGTGAAGATGATTGTAAAGTGCCTGGTGAACTTGCTAGACTGTTACTTCAGGAAGAGAGGGCTATACAGCCGCATGAAGATCCGGTAGAAACGGTAAATCTGGGTACAGAGATAGACAAGAAAGAGGTCAAGATCGGCGCAAATCTGGAGTTTAGTGTGAAGCAACGGTTGATTCAGATGTTGCGTGACTATGTTGAGATCTTTGCCTGGTCTTATGAAGATATGCCTGGGTTAGATACCGATATTGTGGTTCACCGATTGCCTACCAAGGAAGACTGTCCTCCAGTAAAACAGAAAGTCCGCCAAATGCGCCCAGATATGTCTGAGAAAATCAAGGCTGAAGTGAGGAAACAGTTTGACGCCGGTTTTCTAGCAGTTACTTCTTACCCACACTGGGGGGCCAACGTGGTTCCTGTGCCGAAGAAGGACGGTAAGGTTCAGATGTATGTTGAATATAGGGATCTGAACAGGGCGAGTCCCAAGGATGATTTTCCTCTGCCTCATATCAACGTTCTGGTTGACAACACCGCTCAGCATAAGGTATTCTCCTTTATGGATGGTTTCTCTAGTTATAATCAGATTAAAATGGCTGCCAAAGACATGGAGAAGACAAATTTTGTTACTCAGTGGGGTACCTTTTGCTACAAGGTCATGCCTTTTGGACTGAAGAATGCTGGGGCGACGTATCAGCGTGCCATGGTTGCTTTGTTCCATGATATGATCCATCATGAGATTGAGGTATACGTCGATGATATGATTGCCAGGTCCCAAACCGAGGAAGAACACTTGGACCATCTTGAGAAGCTACTTGACAAGTTGAAGTTGTACAAGTTGAGGTTGAACCCGAACAAGTGCACCTTCAGGGTGAGATATGGTAAACTGCTGAGTTTCATCGTAAGCGATAAAAGTATTCAGGTGGATCCTGCAAAGGTGAAAGCTATACAGGAAATGCCAGTTCCCCAAACAGAGAAAGAAGTCAGAGGCTTTCTGGGACGTTTGAAATATATTGCCCGATTCATCTCGCACCTGACTGCTACTTATGAGCCAATCTTCAAGCTACTGAAGAAAGATCAAGTAGTACGTTGGAACGATGAATGTCAGGCCACTTTAGAAAGGATCAAAGAGTATCTCCAAGAGCCACCTATTCTGATGCCTCCAGTTGAAGGGAGACCTTTGATCTTATACTTGACAGTACTCGACAACTCAATATGGTGTGTGCTGGGTCAGCATGACGAGTCTGGCCGAAAAGAGCATGCTATTTATTACCTTAGCAAAAAGTTTACCGACTGTGAGACCCGATACTCACTGTTCGAGAAGACTTGCTGCGCTTTGGCATGGGATGCTCGCTGGCTGAGACAGTATATGCTGACTCACACTACTCTATTGATATCAAAGATGGATCCAATCAAGTATATCTTCGAAAAGCCTGCTTTGTCCGGAAGAATAACAAGATGGCAGATGATATTGACTGAGTATGACATCCAATATACGACCCAAAAGGCAATTAAGGGAAGTGTGTTAGCAGATCATTTGGCACATCAGGCAGTGGATGATTACCAGTCTATGAATTTTGAATTCCCGGATGAGAATATCATGATAGTGACTGATTATGAGACACCTGGACCGGATGAAGGACCTGAGGAAGGATTCCGATGGTCTATGTACTTTTTATGGAGCTTCAAACGCTTTGGGCAATGGCATTGGTGCCGTGATCATATCTCCTAAAGGCTCTCATACTCCGTTTACCGCCCGACTATGTTTCAACTGCACTAACAATATGGTGGAGTATGAAGCGTGCATCATGGGTCTTCGAGCAGCAATTGACCTACGGATTAAGTTCTTGAGTGTTTTTGGAGATTCTGCTCTCGTGATCAGTCAGATCAAAGGAGAGTGGGATATGAAACACCCGAATCTTATTCCTTACAAGGAGTATGTGTTGACGTTGCTTCCGCACTTCGAAGAGATAACCTTTGAACATTTCCCTAGAGAAGAGAATCAGTTAGCGGACGCGTTAGCTACGATGTCTTCTATGTTCAAAGTCAATTGGGACAACGAAGCTCCCCATATTATCATTGAAAGATTGGATGAACCTACGCACTGCTATGACATTGAAACTGAAGAAGTAGCAGAAAAACCCTATTTTCATGAGGTGAAGAGGAACCTTGAGGATCAGGAATACTCCGAGGGCGCATATGTTAATGACAAGAAGTTTCTGAGGAGGTTCGCAGCAAAGTTCTTCATCAGTAACGGTATCCTTTACAAGCGTAACCATGATTTGACCTTACTGCGTTGTGTGGATAAGAATGAGGCAGAAAGGATCATGGCAGAGTTACATGAAGGTACTTTCAGAACTCATTCCAGTGGACACACCATGGCAAAGAAAATCCTTCGGGCAGGATATTATTGGTCCACAATGGAAGCCGACTATTATCAGCATTCTTGGACATGTCACAAGTGCCAAGTCTATACTGATAAGGTGCACATACCTCCAGTACCTCTGAATGTCTTTACGACACCTTGGCCTTTTGCAATGCGTGGCATTGATATGATCGGAAAGATCAGACCTACGACATCCAATGGGAACCGTTTCATCCTGGTAGCCATTGATTACTTTACGAAGTGGGTTGAAGCAACTTCATTTGCTACAGTAACCAAGAACGTCGTGGCACGATTCATTCAGCACAATCTGATTTGTCGATATGGTGTACAAGAGAGGATCATTACAGATAATGGTACTAATCTCAATAATAAAATGATCACTGAGCTCTGCAAGCAGTTCAAGATATAGCATCACAACTCTTCTCCATACCGGCCGAAGATGAATGGGGATGTTGAAGCGGCTAATAAGAACATTAAGAAGATTGTGCAGAAAATGACGGTGACATACAAAGACTGGCACGAGATGCTACCATTCGCTCTTCATGGGTACCGTGCCTCAGCGCGGACGTCAACAGGGGCAACACCCTATTCCTTGGTATATGACATGGAGGCCGTATTTCCCATTGAAGTTCAGATACCCTCTCTTAGGATTATGAAGGATGCAGGTTTGAGTGAAGATGACTGGATTCAGACCCGGCTTGATCAGCTGAACCTAATCGAAAAAAAGAGACTTATTGCTATTTGTCATGGTCAGACGTACCAAAAATGAATGATCAAGGCATTTAACAAGAAAGTCAGATGACAAGAGTATCAAGTTGGGGACCTGGTTATCAAACACATTATCTTACCTCAAGGTGATCCCAGGGGCAAATGGACCCCTACTTAAGAAGGGCCATTTGTGGTTAAAAACATTTTCTCAGGAGGAGCTATGATTCTAACCACCATGGATGGTGACGACCTTCCTCACCCCGTCAATGCAGACATAGTGAAAAGATACTACGCATAATCAAAGACCCGCTAGGTTGACTGGCCTAGGCAAAAATAAGGGCTTCCCGGCGAACCAAAAGGGTTCGGGAAAAAATAAGGGATGAAAATGAAAAAAATTTGTACACCCAGCAAGTCGAAAACCTGAAAAGGAGGCTTGGGAAAAAAAGGGTATCCCGGTGGACTGAAAACCCGAAAGGGCGGTCCAGGAAAAAATTAGGGATTAAAGCGTAACACTATGTCTCATTGGATCACCTTGCATCCAGACTTCGGTATCGACTATCAAGCTCGAACGACACTAATCAATCTGATCTACCTTCAACCAGTAGCAAAGAGATGAGATGCTCGAGGACATAAAGGTAATAGCAGAGTTGGAACCCAGTGGGATTATTCACATAGCTGTTTTGTTTAGTCTTTCACAAATTGTGGAAATTCTATTATTTGGCGGTGTTCTCCTACTAGGACATCAGCCTCTTGTACAAAAACGCCTATTTACATGCCAAACTTCAAAATCAATACAATTCATTTTCAGACAAATTTCAAACTGTTTTTCCTTTTTCTGTTTTGTTTTGCAAAGAACGTCCAATGTTCATTTTTGATATATGCATTTGACATTAATTGCTGCTCATAAATATTTACAGGCGAAACAAAAGACGATTACTGGTAATATCAGAAACAGGGGCAATGAGAATTGTCCAAACTATACAGTTGCTCTATCCACCAGGTACAAAGGTAGATTCAACTGAAGAACATGGCTAAGATACCTTCACTCCCCGCAGAGTAAGACAATAATAATAGCTCTCCCCAGCTGAGACTTGCAACTGTAAATGAATCGGTAATATTCTCCCCAAGCAGAGTTTATTTACCATCAGCACTAAAAAGGCTTGATACCCCCGACAGTCTTAATATTCCCCAACGGAATATAAGAATGCTCCCCGGCAGGGTATAAGATATCCCCAGTGGAGTTAAAATTTTCCAAGCGCAGTCTGAAAAAGCTTCCCCAACGGATTTGGGAGAATCACCCCCAGTAGACTCTGGAAGTTTATCCCCAGCGGAGTACAAAAATAAATCTCCCCAACCGAGTTCAAAAGATCATCCCCAACCGAGCTCAAAGGATTATCCCCACAAAAGTCTAACAGGTTATCCCCAGTGAAGTCGCCACTGAGAGATCGTCCCCAGCGGAGTTCTTTCCTTTCACAAACAGGAATTCAATCCTTAATAGGATTCAATATCACCAGCGATGATAATTCATCCCGACGGAATTTATCAGTGGAATCTTCAGCAGAACATCTCTTCCCCACAGAATAATTTCCTCATCAGTTTATTCCCCCAACGGAGTCATCCTCTCCTGCAGGTTTATTCTCTTCGTTCGCCATCCCCAGCGAAAACGAAGAAGCCAGCTCTATTCTTCAACAGCTATCCGGGATTTATTTTCCCCAGCTAGAAACATTACATTTCCATACATCATGATACAGGCATATACGCATCATACCACACAATATCATTTATTTTGAGAGCATCATTGCTTGATATATATCATGCATTTCATACATCATGACATTGTATATGACTAACTCTTTACCTTTTCAGGGAAAGACAGATCAATAAACACCATTGACTACTTATATGACCTGGTAGTCCCCTAAAAAACTACATCTATTGGGGGCTGTTTTAGCGGATTCCTCAGAAAGATGATCTCACAAGACTTTCTTCTGGTTCAGTTAAATCGATTCTAAGATTTTTCTGATTCTTATCCAGTCAAATTTAATTCAATACCTTCTCTGGTTCAGTCAGATCGATGCTAAGATCTCCCTGATTCTTATTCCAGTTGAAGATATTCCAAGACTTTCGTCTGGTTCAGTTAAATCGATTCTAAGATTTTTCTGATTCTTATCCAGTCAAAGTTAATCCAAGACCTTCTCTGGTTCAGTCAGATCGATGCTAAGATCTCCCTGATTCTTATTCCAGTTGAAGATATTCCAAGACTTTCGTCTAGTTCAGTTAAATCGATTCTAAGATTTTTCTGATTCTTATCCAATCAGAGTTAATCCAAGACCTTCTCTAGTTCAGTTAGATAGACGCTAAGATCTCCCTGATTCTTATTCCAGTCGAAGACCTCCTATCAAAAGTCTCCAAATGGCATCTGTAAGCCCATTCCTGACATCACAATGCTGATACCACTTCATGCGAGTGCAAATTTCTGGGCACTCTAGTGTTCAATCATCTTCCACCTTCGGATCACGAAAGGCACGAAAGCCAATCTATATCCTCAGGTTTAATAAGATTGAACAGGGGCAGGTGTTGTACCCCAAAATTTTCCCTCTCATATTTCTCAAAACATTGCAAGAAAAATCTCCAAGTTGCTCAAGTTTGCTCAAGAGTGGGTCAGACAAATCATCTCCTAAGGCAGTCAACCCCAAATTAGGGTTTTGTGTTGCATCAATATCCCTGAGTCCAAATGACCTCAAATTCTCCCTAATGTCCTAATATGTTCTTAAGGTCATCCATGTCAAATTTCAAGCCTTGCAGAGGAAGATTGCTCAGTCAATTGCTCAAAGGGTCCAAAAATCGACTGTGCTAGGGCAAAAGTCAACTGTGACCTATAAACAGTCAAACCTCAAGATTTTTTGTCAACATTCTCATTTTGAAGGATATTTCATCATTTGATCAAGGGTTGATCATGATTCATCAAGGATTGTTCAAAATTCATCAAGACTCAAAAGTTGCTAAATTAGGGTTTTGTAGGAAAAGTCAAACCAACTTTGACCAAGCATAACTTTCTCATACTTTATGAGAAATGACCCATCCAAATCTCATTTTTAATAGGATGCGGTTTCCTACAATCCATCTTCATACCCCAAGATCAAGAAATGCACTCACAAGAAGTTATAAATTTGGACATTATAGGTCATTTTTGAAAGTCAACAAAAACACCTTTTTTGCCAAAGCTTATAACTTGAGCATGGAATATAAAAATGATATGAGACCAAAAGGGTTGGTTAGAGGACATCTCAAGCTTTCTAAAACGTCCAAGAACACTTCCAAAAGTTCAAAATTGAAGAAGTTATGCATTGTTGAAGTTGGGCATTTTGGCAAAATTGCCAAGAGTCAACTATCCCCAAAACTTCAAATTTTGTCAAATGGACCCATTCTTTTCCACTTGATTTGAACTTTCCACATTGCACACGTGTCCTAGTTTCAGCCATGAGCCCATATCTTATTTTTATTATTTTATTTGATTTTTTATTGAATTATTTCATTTTAATCAAATTAAATCATAAAACAAATCCAAAGCTTTGATTACATGATATCTTTTGATTGTTTCAGGTTTTAATTGTCATCATAATCATCATCAAAATTCGTATCAAGCATATCATGTACAAAAAGATGGAGATTTGATAAATTTGGCAAGCTTTAAAGGACGAATCAAATCAAATCATAAGGCATTGATTTAGAGAAATTTGATTCATGATTCTTGACCTAATACATTCTATCATACATAAGGAAGCTAGAGGGCACCAAAACAAGGTTAGAGGCTACAGAAAGAAGCAAAGCAAAACTTGCAAAATTTACAAAAAAGTGTGAAACCAAAATCGATTCTAGAGGCGTTTTCAGAAGTGAAACTCAACACCAATCAATTGCTGGAGGTTCACTGAGTCAGAACCAATTCCAAGCAAGCTCTCATACACGCCCAAAAGCACTGTAAGAGTCACACAAAATCGCTTCTTTCTTGAATTCGTATATCCTTATTTCTGCATCTTTTGTACAAACCATTTGCATATTCATGATCCTCATCAAATTTCCAAGCTTTCTATATTATCCAATTTCATTTATCTGATCTGTGAATCCAAGTGCCATATCTAGGGTTTCGTGGTTGGTTTTTGGGCGTTTCTTTTACAGGTAAAATTAGCCCCAATAATGGCCATGGACATGACCGGAAGAGAAGGACGAACTCAACCATGTGCTTGGAATTGATTTTCATGGACTGGAATGGATTTTAGAGTGAGCCTACGCATTTAGCTGCGGATCTAAATCCGCAGGTAAAGTTACAGGGTTGGAAGGTCAGGGACGACAACGTGTCTCCTTCTGATTGGCCTGATTCAAACACGCCCGCCCTTTTTTTTTATTTTTCTGGCATAATGACGCGTTTTAGTATATTATATTTTGTTTGTGTTTAATTAACAATTGAAACGCATTGGTTGAGTGGTGAACGTGTGCATCCAAACGCCTATAGGACCTGAGTTCGATTCCCAGGTCCTCCAAATGCTCATTGTATTTTTTCTACAGGTTATCACGTGCAGGTCCAAGCACATAGTCTACCATACTCCCTCACTCAATCAAGCGCCAGATGGCCCCAGGCCAGATCTTGTGATCCAGGATGATGGTCCACCATGGGACCAAGTCAAAAGGGGCACATGGAATCCAAAAAGTCCACCAGGACAACGTGTTATTGGGCCTTGGAATTGATATTCAGACCTCCAAATCAGGCCCATACCTCCTATCTCTCTCTATTTTATATTTTTGTTTTGATTATTTATTATTATTATTTTTATTTAATACTTAACCAATCAAATCTTTTTCTTTATAAAATTAAAACCAAAAAATATTTTCTTTATTAAATTAAATTTCATTATTTTATTTTTTTTATTAACAAATATTAACTTAATTAATTTAGGCCATTAATTAGGAATAAATTTAATATATTTTGTCAATAATTAAAATTAACTTAGACATAATTAGGTTTTTATTAACATTGATCAATTTTATTTTTCTTTCTTTAAATATCAAAAACCCAAAAATATTCATTTTCATTAATTAATTAATTTGTTTAATTTAATAATTAATTTAGGGTAGTTTATTTCTTAAAATTCAAAAACAAACAAAAAAATCTTTTTTTTCTTTAAATAGCAAAGGGTCAAAACCCTAGAACTCACATTCGATTTAATTTCCCACACGCGATCCATTTTATTCGATATTGTATTTGCTTCCGGAATATAACAGATAATTAGGACTAGTTTTATCGCTTTATTTATTTTTTTCGCATTTAAATTTCAAAGGGTTGCTTTTGGCGATGTAAATACCCGACGCCTTGTAATTTAATTTCCGCAATTTATTTTCTGCAATTTATAATTGTTAGATGTTTGATAATAGGAATGCATGACAAGAATGAATGTTTAACCTAAAATCAACATAGATCACCATTAACATGTACAAAGACAAAATTAACTGAAAACGACACACTCGCACATGCGCACTCTTAGGGTACACCCCACTTGGTTGCCTTCGTAATGCGGTCATTAAGTATAGGTCACTTAAGAGGTCGCACTCTTGTCCAAAGATCATATTCGCCTCGAAACGGTTGCCTCGGATATTGTTGCCTCAAAACAAATGATCTAAGACATTAGGGTTACGGCTAAGGCGTCCTAACATTGCTTTAGTGACCGCACGTCCCTTAATCGAATTGACCCTTAAAACTCCAACGACGGTGCTACCTACTCATCAATAGTAGGATAGCATTGTCTAAAGGAAGATATCATAGAACGATTCTTTTTTCGAGTAGGTAGATGGTTCTTAAGTACTTGCTCTTTCAAAAACAAAATCTTTTTCACACTTAGACCTTTCAAACAAACAAACTTTTTTCAAAACCCACAAACACAAAGAAAAGAAATTTTGAAAACAATATGAGCAAGTACCTAAGAGCCCGTGGATAACCACAGATAGAAAGGGTGCTAACACCTTCCCTTTCTATAATCTACCCCCCGAACCCGAGAAACATCTCGAAAAAGGAATTTTTCTATGCTTTTTTTTCCTTTCCTTGTTGGATAAAATAAAAGACGGTGGCGACTCTTGCTTACCGCGACATTTTGCGAAAACTAACGCAAAACGCAAACCAGCATTCCAAAAACAGTCAGTTCTTTCCCACCGTATCACACCAGGATAGGTTGAGCCAACTAAATTTCAAGAGGTTACTTACCTACAAACCCCATGAAAGCCTAAACCTAAGGCTGCTTGTGTGATTTGTTTGCTTTCAACTTGATCTACTTGCAGGGTTTTTATCTAACAACATGATCTCCTTGCAGGATTTGTTTATAGTCATTATCCAGTAACCTGGGCTTCTTAGAGTCACTTGTCTTCATCAACTTACACTTTTGCTTAACGCATAGCATACACATCATAACATAATGCCACAAAATTTCCTTAACCATTTCAAGGATTTCGAGGGTTTGTGATGCAGGTTACGATAAATCAGACGTCTAGCAAGGGGCAAGGGGATTCATTTTCCTCTAGCCAACGCTGTCAAAAGACCAAAGTGACAACTTGAGTCAGGGGCTATGACCCACTTGATATGGTGAGCTTGATTCTTGTAGAAGGACCTTCAACGATACAAAGTGCTTCAATCAAAGCTGTAAAGTTCAACGCCTAACATTTTTCTTGTTTACCCTGCGAGATCCTTGAAAACATTTGCATATCATACTTGTCATTGCATAACAGGTAGTCTCCAGTACATGTTTCTCATGTTCTCGCTGTTTATTTCAGCAATGGCTCTCAAACAAGATAACAAATATCTCAAAACTCAAGAGGCTCAGTTCATGGAAATGTTCCTAAACCTATCCAGGGGGCAGGAAGAATTGAAAACACTCCTCAATAGGAACTTGACCAAGAAACATCCTGACAACCACAAGGATGACCAGTTGGAACAACTGCAAGCTAAAATGGAAAGGATGAGAACCCAGATGAACGGTCAAATGGCTCTTATCCAAAGTTTAGCTCGAGAACAAGAAGAGTTGAGGATTCTCATCAGAAAGCTTCATCAAGACATATATGACTGTCTGGTGCAAACAACTGGAATTAAGGATCGAGTCTTTAATCAGCCTCAAATGAAACAAGAAGATTTGGTTATGAAGACACCTTTCAAAATGGCGGCTATGCCAAGAGTCCAATAACGACCTCGCCAACCATAAAAGGGTGATCAACAAAAGAAAGACAAACCCAAGAGATAATTCACTAGAATCAACATGTCGCTAGCTCAAGCGTTACAACACATGTTGAATGCAAAGTTGATTACCTTAAAGGCTCCTTTGCGAAATCCAAATACTTCTGCTCCTAGTTACCACCCCAACGAAAGGTGTACATACCATTCTGATTGTCCTGGACATGATACAAATGGCTGCTGGGCTCTGAAGAACAAAATTCAGGATATGATTGACGTCAAAGGGACTAAATTCGAACCTCCAGAGACTCATAAAGTGATCACTGCTCCTAGGCCAAATCATTGAGAACGTCCAGTTCAGTTTTTTATTTTCCATTTGTAATTTCATTTGTTGTTCAAACAATTAATATCATGCCAAACTTTGGTTTTCCCATTAATGCATTGCATATGTTTTATCTTGAATTATTTCATCTGTATTCATTATATTCAAACTATGTTTTTACTTCCTTTTTTGTGATATTCAACTCTGGATTAAAAGCTCTAAGCCTTTAGAGGGAGGATGACAAGAAAGATACCATAATATCTACATTATACTTTTAAACAGACCATGCTGACGATGTATAGGCGTTGTTTCAAATCCTAAACAATGGAGTTATAAGGAAGATAATCCCTAGTCAACCCCTTTGAGCCTAAGAAGTAGGAGTTTTTCTTTTTACATAAATTAAAACCCTTAATCGTAACCTGGGGCAGAGTAGTTTTCTCAGTTGATTCAGGAGCACATTCAGTCGTAATATTCCACTTCATACGTAAGGAATGACATCAAAGACATCCTTCAAAATCAGAAGATGGTGATGGTTTCGCATAATCATTAAAACCGACAGTCATTATCTCTCAAAAGAGAAGCCCGCTAAGTTAAATCCTATGAAGGAGACTTAAGAAAAAAACGGGGGCATCGCGCTGACTGTAATCATAAAATAAACTATTCAGGCAAAAGACAGGGATAGCAAAAATAAAAAGGAAAGAGGTCTTACAAATCCTCAACAAAAGGTCACAGAAATGACTGCCTTCTCAGACAAACGTTCAAGTTGCTGAACCATCACCAGAACATCAAGGATAAGATGCTGGACTCAATCGGGATCTAAACGCATAATTAACTGAGCATAGGACTTAAGAACATCACGAAGAACGAGTGGGTACAAATAAACTTTGAGCCTTTATAGTTTGATTCTTAAACCGTGAACCAGGCCACACTACAACCCTTAAAAGTCCTAACTGAAGCATGGGTTAGTTCAGAAGCATATTATTGCAACAGGTATCGTGACTCCTATAGGACTTGCTACAAATCCTGAGCTGGTATCACACTCTTACAAATTTTGTCAGTTTTACTAAAAAAAAAGAATTTTCAAACTTCAAGACAGACATAAGTCTTGCATTCTTAAAATACCACTGTTTGCATATGACTATTTGTTCAACAACAGAGAAATTCACACGACAGATATACGATGAACATAAATCCTCTCAGAGGACAGAATCACCTTAGAGGGAAGGACATTCTAGTAACAGGCTTTTCATAATCAAAGGGCATAACATGATGTCCAGCTGATCTGGGGCACTCAAGTCAAGATTCGGGGAACTTCTCAAAAGTGCCAAATAGTCAGGGGGCAGATCTCCATCTGAATCACTTGGGACATTGGACATGAATTCTAGCAACGAATCACGTGCAACCAAGCAAACATCTTCTGGCAGTGTGGCAACACTTACTACTATGGACAACGACAATTCTCCATACCATGTGAACATGGACATAGTCGGAAAATACTACGCATGAACAAAGACCCGCTAGGTTGGCTGGCCTAGGAAAAAATAAGGGCATCTCAGAGAATCAAAAGGGTTCGGGTAAAAATTAGGGATATACATATGAAAAATCTGTACACCCGGTAAGTCGAAAACCTGAAAAGGCGGCTTAGGCAAAAAAGGGTATCCCGATGGACTGAAAACTTGAAAGGATAGTCCAGGAAAAAGTTAGGGATTAAAGCGTACGACTATGTCCCATCATCTTGTCACTTGTCTATCAATAGAAGACTTATCATCCTGATCAGCATTTACCAAGCACCCCAAGTGTTGGGATGACACTCAAACCATCCACAAAGTCACTGCAGTTACTTTCTCCAGTAGGTATAAGGGCAGAGGCGTCCTGTTGCGAAGTCGCCACCGCATCCTCAGCATACATCATGGTGATGTCTATATCCCTGCAGAGTGAAAACAACCAAAGTTTTAACCTTTTGTTTTCCCAAGCAGGAATTACCTTCTCCAGCAAAGTTCCCTCAGAGAGGTTAAATCAATGTTCCCCAGCTGAGTTTTATAATCTCAAACAGTTTATAAAACCTCCTCCCCGATAGAGTTTATTTCTATAACTACGGAAGTTTATCCAATAGAGTTTGTTTCTCTACATCGGTAAAATCCTCCGATAGAGCATCCTTCCCCTACAGAGTCATTCTTAAGTAAGAGTTAAAGATCCCCGACAGAATATCCTCGAGCGAAAAGGGGAAATCCTCGGCAAATCATCTCCATTCATTATCCCAGCGGAAACAAAGGATTCAGCTTCCCAATACTCTCGAGCAGCAGTCAGGGATTTATTTTCCTAGACTAGGAAATATCGCAACAACATCCCATATTCATATATCATGGCATGCACATACACATCACATACAACATAATCTCATTTATTTTGAGAACATCATCACAATGCACTACATACATCATGGCATTGCATATGACTAACTCTTTACCTTTTTCAGGAAAGACCAAATTAACAAACACCGTTGACTACTTATATGACCTGAAAGTCTTCTCAAAGGCTACGTCTGACGAAGGGCTATTTCATCATTTTCCTCAAAAAAATTTTCTCGAAGGACCTTCTCTGGTTTAATTAAATCGATACTCAGATTTTCCTGATTTCTATTCCAGTTGAAGATGATTTAAGACTTTCCTCTGATTCAGTTAGATCGATACTAAGATCTTTCTGATTTCTATTCCAGTTGAAGTTGAAGATGACCCCAAGACCTTTTTCTGGTTCAGTTAAATCGATACTAATATTTTTCTTATTTCTATTCCAGTCAAAGGTAATTCAAGACCTTCCTCTAGTTCAGCTAAATCGATACTAAGATTTCCCTGATTTCTATTCCAGTTGAAGACAACTCAAGACCTTCCTCTGGTTTAGTTAAATCGATACTAAGATTTTTCTGATTTCTATTCCAGTTAAAGATAATTCAAGACTTTCCTCTGGTTCAGTTAGATCGATACTAAGATCTTCCGGATTTCTATTCCAATTGAAGTTAAAGATAACCCCAAGACCTTTTTCTGGTTCAGTTAAATCGATACTAAGATTTTTCTGATTTCTATTCTAGACAAAGTTAATTAAAGACCTTCCTCTGGTTCAGCTAAATCGATACTAAGATTTCCCTGATTTCTATTCCACTTGAAGACAACTCAAAACTTTTCTCTGGTTCAGTTAAATCGATACTAAGATTTTTCTGATTTCTATTCCAGTCAAAGTTAATTCAAGACCTTTCTCTGGTTCAGCTAAATCGATACTAAGATTTCCCTGATTTCTGTTCCAGTTGAAGACAACTCAAGACCTTTCTCTGGTTCAGTTAAATCGACACTAAGACTTTTCTGATTTCTATTCAAATTAAAGAAACTGCAAATCCTGGAGTCCGACCAGATAGCAGTTAATTTCACATTCCCCTAGTAAATCACTGAGAAGCCTGGAATATGGCCAGATGGCAACCATCCTTATCATCCTCAGTAAGTCACTATGAAGCCTGGATCCTGACCAGATAGCAGTTCACTTCCGCCTCTTCAATCAAGAGGTACTCCCCAGTAGAGTGACGGACAATTGAAGCTCCGAAACTCTACTTCGCGAGAAAAGACCAACATTCCTCAGCTGAATCCTCCTCAACAACAGGAATAGGGATCCCCACAAAGGAATATCTTATATAGTCAACATTGTTCTAGATGGAATCTTTAAGCCCATCTCCGACGATCTTCCGCATCTTTTCAAAATGGCATCTATAAGTCCATTCCCGATACTATCTACACAGTCAAGTATCATCTCAAACGAGTGCAAATTTCTGGGCACTCTAGTGTTCAATCATCTTCCACCTTCCGATCACGAAAGGCAGACAAACCAATCTACATCCTCAAGTTTAAGAAGATGGAACAGGGGTAGCTGTTGTACCTCAAAATTTTCCCTGTCATGTTTTTCCAAGATTTCCTCTTGCATAGGTGGTTACAAACTTTTGCCTAAAGAAAAGAAATTTTTTCAAATGATGGTTAAGTATCCTTCGATTGGAATATGCAAAAGGTCCTTCAATTGGCATCTTCAAAAGGTCCTTCAATTGGCATCTGCAAAAGGTCCTTCGATTGGTATAGGGCCTTTCAATGGGCATTTTCAACAAGGCAGCTTCGACAGGTATCTTAAATAAGGTTGCTTTTCGTTAGAGCGGACAAAGTGCCTTTCGACAGGCATGTTAACCAAGTGATGTTTCGATTGGCATATCAACAGGGTGATATTCTGATTGTCCAAGTTAGAGAAAATGATATCAAAAAGAGCAAGAAATAAGAGGGTAACTCTGAGCCTTTCTGCAGACTATGGTTCAAACGTAGAAGCTCTGATGCTAAGAATATGAGCAGTTTGAATCAAGATGAAGAGCCATCGAAAGGAGCAAGGCTTAATATTTAAACGAAGGAGTTGTGATAACGAAGTTGGTGAAATTCGAATTCAGAGCCTTCGAAAGAAAACAAATGTTCTGATGAGGGAAGTTCTGGGCAATTAGAATCAGGACTTAGAGCCATCAAGGAGTGTAGAACAACACTTTGATTAGTCAATAAGATAACACTTCGATTGGACCAAGTTCAAAGCCATCGAAGAGAGCAAAACTTGAGACTTAATTGAAGGAACCATGATGAAAGCCTTAAGCCAAATTCAAACAAAACACCAATCTTAACCTGTCCAGGTTCACCCAAAGTTCAAAATCGCATGTTTTCCTTGCAAATATAGCAAGAATTCAATGTTGATCGTGGATTCAATTCCTGAGCTAAAGGCCAGATTCTTGCCTTGTTTATTCCCAACTCCACAAGAGCTGATTTTACCAGGGTGATTCTCTTCAAATCAAGCAATCGAAGAAGAGGGTGGCTCAATCGAAGGAGCCATGAATACGAAGCTGGTGCAATTCAAATTAGAGTTCAGAGCTTTCGAAGAGAACAAATTCGAAGGGAAATGGATCTGCAGGGGCATGTCAGCTTTCAATTTCCATCATATTAGAGGCCCAAACGACTCATAACAGGCTGGCAGTAACCCATGAAAATAGATTGGCACCTGATTGAATCAAATATAACAAGTCTTTATGAAGAAATTAAATCAAATCTCTTCATCATAATGGACCGAGATTTGATACTCAAATGTTGACCTAGAATCCCTTGTCTATATAAACCTCATGATCTCAGAGAAAAAGTACACACAGAGACTTCTTGACAAAAAAATGCCGCCTGCCCCACAAGATTCCAGAAAGTTGTACAAAATTTCCAAAAACTGTCAAACTCAAAGCTGATTTTGCAAACAGCCTCCGTCCAGACTAACACCTGAATCGTGTTCCTGGGATTCACGCAGAAGCATCCCTCATACAATCCCTCTGTTTGTAATTTTGTCTTTGATCTCAAACTTGGTAAACATGATTTAAATTCATGTCAAACATATATACATATTACTACTAATGCTCATGTTTGTTTGAGTGTGTTACATGTGAGCAAAGATGCAAGATTGAGATCATGCCATTGTTGGGGCACGATCTGAGCTTACCTTCGATTCTTACAGCTTTAATTTGTCTTTGATGGGTAAATACCATAGGATTAAGTCAATACTGTGTTTTTTTGTTTCTAACGTAATATTGTTGTTTCGTTTGTACCAATGAATGGAAATCTTCGACCAGGTTGGTGAGGAAGATGCGCTGCAACGAAAAGGACTTGGGTTCGACACCCAGGTCATACATTTTGTGTTTTTCTAACAAACTTCCTTGCAGATCCAGTATCCCGGATCGAAGGATAACACATCCAGATCGAACACCCCCGGACGTGCAGTCTCTCAGGCACCTTCAATCAAGATTCCTCATTGGATCGAAAGGAAACCCAAGCCTCTTCGATCCAGGCCTTACTTCCAAGAATGCACTCTTTTCATTTACTATTTTAGTCTTTCGATTTTATTCTTTCTTTTGATTGTTTGACCTTACTTATCATAAGCTTTAAATTAACATTAAAAAAACCACAAAAACATTAGGCTTAGCTTTTTATATTAAATTAACTTTGTCAATTAATTAATTAATTATTTTAATATTTTCTTAAAAAAACTAAAATTGAATAGACTTAGGATTTTTAGTTCAATTTCTTTTCATAACCTAAACAAGCAAAAACAAATCTTTTCACTTAGGATTTTAGACGTATTTTCAATTCACGTGCACGTTTATTTACTTTCACATTTTTTTTATTGTAACTGCCTACTGGTTTGTAATAGTCTAATTAGGGTTTTAATTCCACATTTTACATTTTCAGTCAGATATAATTGTAATTTCCCCAAAGCTTTGTAATAGTTGTAGGTTTTACTTTTCACACTATATTATATGCATGTATATAAATTGCTAGTAAATTAGGCGTGTATGGCAAGAACTAATCAATTAATCTTAGATCATTAACATCAAGATAAAAATACCTGAAAAAGCACACTATTGCAAACTTGCACCCTTAGGGTATCTCCCACTTTGGTTGCCTTCAAAAATGGTCATGTCCCTCGAACGTAGGGATACTCTTAGCAAAGACCCTCAGTTTTAAGTCATCATAAAGATCATAGTCCCTAAATGTCCCTCGAGTTTCCTACAAGGAATGATCTTGTCCCTCAATGTTATCTACGAATATATGATGACAATCCCTTCGAAATGCTAAGGTATCTCTACATGTTGCCTTCAATAACCATTAATGTCCCTTCGATAGTCCCTCAAACATTCGACAATAAGGCTACCTACTCATTAATAGTAGGATAGCATTATCTAAAGGAAAGGAGGAAAAGAACCCCCTTTTTCGAGTAGGTAGATAGTTCTTAAGTACTTGCTCAAATTTAATCCATTTTCACACCACACTTTCAAAACTACTTTCAAAAACGCTTTATCACACTCTTGAGGATTGATACAAGAGTTATCATAAAGCAAACAAACTTTTTAAAAAACACAAACATGAAAGCAATTTTCAAAAATGAGCAAGTACCTAAGAGCCTGTGGAAAACCACGGTTAGAAAGGGTGCTAACACCTTCCCTTTCCATAATCTACCCCCTTACTCAAAATCTCGAAAAGGTCTTTTTCTGTTCTTTTCACCCTTTCCTTTGTTGGATAAAAGAAAAGTCAGTGGCGACTCTTGCTTACCGCTAAATTTGTGAATACAAAATGCAAAACCAATATTAACAGTCGGTTCTGCCATCGTATCACAAAATTTAACTCTCCCATGATCTATTTTTTTAAAGGTAGTTCATTGAATAATAACACTACAACTAGCATCTAGGTTTAAGGTCTCTTGATCCGTATACCTTCTTTTCTTTGTAAGAATATCCTTCATGAACTTAGCACAAGTTGGCATTTGTTCAAGAGCTTTAGAAAATTTCTGCAACCGTTTAAATATATCCAAAAATATTTCATAATGCCTCACCTTATCTTTCTTGATATGAGCATATGGATAAAATAGGTGTTGCATTGGAAGACTATTCATTTTCCCTTTCTCCTCTTGAGACTTTTGAGCCTTTTTCTTATTTTCATCACTCTTTTTCTTTTCTAATCCTTCTTTTTCATTTTTTTCATTTTCAACTAAATCTCCGTCTTTAGTTTTTTGTTCTACTACCTTCTCACCTTCTTCGTTCTCTTCCTCTTGTCTTTTTATCATAGCTTTCTCTATTTCAAAATTATCACCAATGCCTTTATCAACTTCCTTACCACTTTGAGTTAGAATGGATTTGCAATGTTCCTTCGGAATATCTTGACTGTTAGGTTAAGTGTATGCAAATGTCCCCTTATTGATAAGCTAATTGCTTAGCTATTTGACCAACTTGATTTTCTATATTCTTGATGGTCGTAGCAGTGCTATTTTGATTTGCCATAGACATTTGCATAAATTGATTCAAAGTTTCCTCCGTCTTTGGATTTATATTTTGTGATTGAGGATTCTGATTATAATTCTGATAAGCATTTTGTCTTTAGGATGGTCTTGCTTCTGGTCTCCACCATTGGCCATATTGTGTATTATTCCCTATTTGTTAATAACCAAGATTATTTTGATACGATGCTTGCCTCTATTGATATTGATTTTGATTTCCCATATAATTCACCTCTCTATTGCAAAGCTCACATAATGAAACTTGTTGATGTTTGTTTGGGACTTATTACATCTCTTTAAGCTATTGTGGAAGCTTTGACATTTTCTTTGTAAGTTCTTCCACTTGTTGAGATGATAATTTGTTCAAAGCTAATATTGCATATTTGTCCCCAATTTAATGATTCCAGCTTTATTTTGTGAAGATCATCTATTATGTTGAACTTGGTGATCATTGAGTGTCATTCTATCAATAATAGTTATTTCATCTTCTGCACTCTTTAACATTAAATAACCTCCCGCAATTGTATCCAAAAGAAGTTTTGGTTGTAGTTAAAGCCCATTGTGAAAGATATGAATATGAGTAAGGTCATCGAATCCATGATTGGGACATATTTTCAATATTGACTTGTATCGCTCCCATCCTTCACAAAGGGATTCACTTGAACCTTGAGAAAATACGACAATTGACATCTTGGCCTCCATAAATTCGTTGTGTGGAAAGAACCTATCAAGAAACTTTTCCTCGAGCACATTCCAATAGGTTATAGTTTGAGCTGGTTGATCAAGATACCACTCTTTTGCTTCTCGATCAAAGAATGAGTAAACAATCTCATGAAAACTTATTCTTCTCTTGCTTCTGGAGCTTTAAGTGTACCGACAATATCATAGAACTTGGTAAGGCAAGTATATGGATCTTCATGTTCAAGCCCAATAAAAAGACTTGCATTGAAGAAATCCGATCTTTATCTATGGATTTCTTGCATTTTTTGCAGGCCTGATAATATGAGCATTTATTCTTGGGATTTTGAGACAAGGCCCTCTAATAACTATCAGTTCACCTGTGACTTCTTCGACAATAGGAGTTATTGAAGAAGTAGAAGTAGAAGTTCCTTCCAGTTGGTTCCTTTGCTTAGCTAGTTAGCTGCTTCGCTTTCTGGTCTTGTTGTTGTTTTTACGAGCTATTTTTTCAATTTTAGGATAAAAAAGAAGTTGATCTTTTGTAACTTTCCTTGCATAAACAAAGTTCTGAACTACTAGTGTCATACCCCAAATTTACCCGCTTATTTTTCTCATTATTTATAGCCGAATATCCAGTCATTTAAAAGTTATTAGGTCTACAAATTTAAAATGTCTCTTTGATATAATAAATAAAATTATTATTAAAAACAATAAATTTATTTATTCATCAACTTTGTTTATTTTGTATCTATGCTTAGTTTTTTCCAATGTTGATTTATTTAGTTTTGCTCATTTAAAAGGTATATAATAGTTTATTTTGAATTATTTATATATTTACTTTAAAATACAAAATATTATACCATCGTTTTAAATTTTAAATGCTACTTTTATTTAAAATAATTAAGATATCACAATTGGTAAGGGATCATCGGTAAGAATACTGAGCATAAGATTGCGGGTTCGATTCTCATTACACTATCTTTTATATTTTATTGTTCCTTTATGTTTTTTTTATTTAAAAAGGATAAAAAGATCATTTATAGATTATTTTATTATTATTTTCATTTTCTGTTTTAAGGCTATTTTAAATTTATTTTTTGTTTCTCAAATATTTAATTTTTATGCCCTTAATAGTTAAATTTGGAAAAAATAAATAAGATATTTTCAAATCAATCTCAATATTTGGAATAGTCATAAACAAGACTATATTCATAATCTTGTTCACCAAATTATGGAGTAAATTTTAATCAATTTCCAATCTTCAAAATCATGCCAAAAATAGATCAATCTCACTTAATGCACTTTGGATATTTTTTGTTACTAATTATTTCTATTTTTTAATTATTTTCAAAATCACAAAAATCATGTTTTTTTATTATTTAAATATTATTTTTGTATTTTTAATTAATGTATTTTTAAAAATAATTATTTATTTAATTTGATGCACTTTTTATCAAAATTGAGTGCAAAAATTATAATAATTACCAAAATTATTATTATTTTTTTATTGGTCAATGTGTGTCAATTTGTGTCATAACTCACTTCTGATTGGTCAGCTTGCTGACCAAGATAAAATCATAAAATTTGAGCTTTTCTTGGTGTGGACTATTTCTTTTTTGGGGTGTCTTTAACCTAATTTCAAATATATAAATAGGGCTCTCTTCACCCTAAATTTTTCATCAGCAACCATTTGGAAAATCAATAATCATTTGCAGATCAACAACTCACTAGAGTTCTTCTAAAAGTTATTGCTCTTCACATCGAAGAACAGTAATAACTAAATCCTACAGTCTCCATTCCATCATCAATCTGAAAAGAGGGATCTTGTACCGAAGAAAAAAATGAGAATCTTGCACCGAAGGAGAAAGGAGAAAAGCACAAAGAAAAGGAAAAGAAGGATGGAGGGAGAAACTTAATTTGATCAAGACATTTCAGGTTGATATTTTTTTTATATCTTTAAGCATGTGTATGAATATTGTATTTGATGTAAATTAGAATTTATTCTTGTTTGAGTTTTGATTTGATTATTTGACTGCTCTTTGTTTTGTTTATGGTTTATGATATTCGTGTTTTTTTTAATTATTATTATTTTCATAATTTTTTTAATTAAAAAAAACCTTTTCTCTAACTCTAAAAGACGTTTTTTTAACCTTAACTTTATTATTATTATTATTATTATTATTATTATTATTATTATTATTATTATTATTATTATTATTATTATTATTATTATTATTATTATTATTATTATTATTATTATTATTATTATTATTATTATTATTATTATTATTATTATTATTATTATTATTATTATTATTATTATTATTATTATTATTATTATTATTATTATTATTATTATAGAAAAAACATTTTTTTTTAAACCTAAAAACTCTTTTTTCTAACTTTAACTTTACTTCTTATTATTAGTATTAAAAAAAAGAACTTTTTTATCTTAACTTTTATTCATCATTAAAAATACAAAAAAACAATAGAAAAATCTAAAAATCTAAAAAATAACTTTAATTTCTTTCGATAACAAAATACACACCAGATTTTACTTTTACACCCCTTCTTTAATTAATTTATTAATTTAGTTCTTTAATTAAATTATTCTATTTTCTTCATTTAATTAGGATATATATATATATATATATATATATATATATATATATATATATATATATATATATATATATATATATATATATATATATATATATATATATATATATATATATATATATATATATATATATATATATATATATATATATATATATATATATATATATATATATATATATATATATATATATATATATATATATATATATATATCATATTTTTAGCATTTTGCATTAAATTATAATTTTGCATATTAATAAATAATTATTGGATATTTTATCAAAAATAATTAATATATTTTTAATAATTAGGAAAAAGTAGTTATTTATTAATTAAATATTCTTTAAAACACTAACCCTATTTTCTAATTGCATTAAATCTTTTTCTCATTCAAATTTATTTTTTACATATTGCATAACATATTCTCTAAAACACCTAACCAATCAAATGCTAACCTTTTTCTTTACTAACTTAATTCAAATTCAAGATATTTTCAAAAAGGATTGTGAATCTATTTTATGTTAACTGCGAACTACGTCTACGATTATGCTATTTTCAACCCAAACATGATTCAAGGATTAATTCAAAATATTTACACAATCCATAAAAAAACAAACCAAACACTTTGAACTATGAATTGAGACTCTGATTCTCATAAGAGGATACGTAGGCATAAGACTTAAAAACCGTGGCGAGTTCCCCTAATTAAAAATTAAAACCCTATCCCTAAACCTTAAACTTAAATCCTAGTATCCTTGTGAAAAACGTAGATGAAGGTTGTGTAAAACCTTCCCTTTGTCTAAAGTGAGTCAAAACTAGAAACTCAATATCAAGTTTAGGGTTATTCCGTTATATTCCCGTCGTTAGGACAAAAATTGATGGTGGCGACTCTATATTTTTTGCCGGTTATTACAACTAGCTACACAAATGAATAAACACGAGGGATAATGAATATATAATTTTAACAGTGCAAAATGACTTCAAATAATAGAAACTGTTGCAATGCTTGCAATATCTATACTCCAATCCCCGGCAACGACGCTATTTTGATGATTTGAATCCTAGGCAAAAAGAGGCTTTCAATACAATTTGGATATGGTGGAAGCCAACAAAAGAGATTTCATGTTTATGCATGATTCCATGCATCAGTTGTAGCTACAGATTAGGGAGCCACATGCTGAGCACCGACTTGTAACTTAAGAAGAATTCCAGGAGCATGTCAATTTGCCTGAGGGCAGGCCGGTTTTATCTAGATGATGCAGTAGGCCATGATGAAGAGGAAGGTGTTGGAGATTCAGGTTCTGATGATAACATGGAGGTTTAGTAGGAGGCGACAATGATAGAAATCTTGCCATGGCTAAGTGAAATTTTTAAAAGTTTTTCTTTCATTATTTCTTATTATATTTATGCTTATATTTCAGTTGTATTTTTCAAATAAATTTTGAGTTTGTCTACCAGATTGGCTTTCTAACTTTCTTAATGAATCAAAGTAAGACTCAATCAAGTTTCAATGCCAATCAACAAAAATGTAGTGGTGATGATAGAAATTTTGACAAGGAACAACAAGAAAGGTACATGGTTATCGTTTTGTAGAATGTTAGCATGAATTTGAACTTTGTGCTTTATGCAAAATTATTTTATGCATCATTTTGCAAAACTTGTTCAAATTCTTGAATCGCTTAAGATGACTGGTAATTCTTGTTTTAACTTGTTGATTAATGTTAAATCCTACATTTTTCATGAATACATGAAAGCATGGAAAGATCAATGCTTTTTTTATGATGAGAAAACCACCAAACCAAAAATGACTTATATCCACCTTGCGAGAGAGTGAGTATTTGTGAACCCCCTTTGAGACATAAAAGTCATGAATGAATCAATTGTAAACTTCAAACAAATCACTAAGTATACCACTTGGTGAATTTGTTGTTTATCATCAAAATATTACCATTGATTCATTCCAATTTCTTGAATGCAAAGACATAGCCCAATTTTGTTGAAAACACCAAAAATGAAGAATATGTTCTTGAAAAGAAAAAGAAAGAAATGTTTAAAGTTAAGGAGAGGTTGTATTAAGAAAGAAAAGAAAGAAAAATTATGGACCAAAAAGTCCAATTACAAGAAAGATAAGAGAAGGAAAACCAAGAAGAAAGAAAAAGATTGCATTGTTTATCAAAAGAGATTGAGGGGTGAAAAATAAAATGATAAAACACTAGTGCAGAAATGACTTTTTACATCGGGTGAAACTGACTTTTTACATCGGTTCTGAGTCCGATGTAAAGTCAGGCGATATAGTAAATCAGGTACTTTTTACATCGGTTTTGGGACCGATGTAAAAAGTCCCTTTTTTTACATCGGTTATAATATAAGAACCGATGTAAGAAACAGTTATTATGCACATTTTTTAAAAAAATGATGTAATTTTTTACATCCGTTGGAAGTAATACCCGATGTAAAAAGTCTCTTTTTTACATCGGTTATAATATAAGAACCGATGTAAGAAACAATTATTATGCACATTTTTTTAAAAAATTGATCCAGTTTTTTACATCGGTTGGAAGTAATACCCGATTTAAAAAGTCCCTAGTGACGCAACTTTTTACATCGGTTATTACTCCCAACCGATGTAAAAAGTCCCTTTTTTGAAAGTTTTTACATCAGTTTTGAGTAATAACCGATGTAAAATGTATGAAATTTTTTTGGAATAGATTATTTATTTTCAGGATGTTTTCCTGTACAAATATAATTTGTACCCATTTTTTCATATTTTTCCAATATCACACAGACTATATTTATGTCGCTATATAGATTTCATAGCTTTCCAACATCACATATATCACATCTAGGTCGATGTTTTCATATTTTTCACAACAAACTTACAAATTGAACAATTGTATTGCAAACTTGTATTGTATTACAACAAACAAATTCACAACAAACTTACAATTACAAATTCTTCACAAAATATACAACAATATTCAACTATTTATAAGTCTTTTTCAAAACTTACAATTACATATTATTCACAAAATATATAAAAATATCCAACTATTTCTAAGTTTCCAAACTTGAATTACCAATATAAAATCTTCGGTAGACAACACCAAAATCAAATTGCCTGACAATAAATAATAACAATTAACATCAGCAAAAAAAATCAAGAAACTCAATACATGTGCAAAAACCACATGTATTGTGCAAAAACCATAACTTATACAATTCTATAAAACTCACCAAGATAAACTTAATTTTCATGTAACTCAAAGAAACATTTTGCCCAACGAAGTCGCAAATCATACAAATCATCTGGTGTTAATTCTATTGGGTCATCAAATACCTAGAATACATAAATATAACAATATAGAGTTATTTTTAAAAAATTCATATTAAGTCGAAAAACAAAAAGTAAATAACAACGTAAAGTTATTTTCAGTACCTGCATCCAATTGTCGGTTATATTAGCAGAGACAATATCCAAAATATTTTTCATCACATAGTATCCACAATCATTAGAGTTATGTTGTTGCCTTGTCTACAATTGAATGACATAATTAGTGAATATTTATCATAAATTTAACTATAGAATTACAATTTACATCACACTTACATTGGGATGAAGCCATGTAGCCTTTTTTCCTCTCCATCGCTCTCCCGCATATTTAATCCATTCTTTCTTCAACCTATCCTTCTTTGAGCCAGTGACTTGTGGTTTAACAAACAAAAGATCATTATAAGAAAGTAACATTCCTCATATATCTATTTACATCCAACAAGATGACCAAAAATGTAAATTAAACATATTAGGGTATTAGATTCAATGACTTCACTATTTTGATAACTTTGTAACATTAGACAATTTAAAATATAAATAAATAATTAAAATATATTATTTATTGAGAGATGAAATCCCTAATCCTCTCATGATCAACCTACTATCGAAGACAGTTCTCTCCTGGCGGTCTCCAACCTTTGCTAACTTGTTTTCATCACCAGACGTCTGTGTCTCTGCTTATACACATTGCATGTTCTCTTGTCCAGTTCTCAATATATATGTTACATTTTTCATTTTTGGTGTCAATTCCATTGATAAGAACTGGTTCAATAAACTGCAATTTTTTATTTTGATTGATTAAAGATAGAAGAATATGAACATTGAGAGGTTTTTAAATAATCATCCTATTATTATTCTTCTCCAATGTGAAGGAATAAGGGATGGACTTTATACATAGCAAGGTGTAGTTTATGCTGTCCTTTTATTTGTGTTGTATCTTTCCTTTAAATTTTGATTTCGGATAGAGACATGTTATGTTCTTTTGGTTGTTCTTGATTAATAAAACAAAATAAAAGCATCAAGACTTTAATGGATGCTATAAAAGCTACAAGCAATGTCTGTAAGGGCAGATAAACTGAAGCAAGCATTGACCCTCCTCTATAGTTAAAATGAAAGTTCTACGGACTTCATCATGTCAAAGTAACTAATCGTAAACTCCTACTAAGAACAAGACATAAACAGCTGTATGATACAGTTAAATACAATTCGAGGGAATATTCTGACTTTTTTTACTAGCAAGCATGTTTGGGATACTACATTGGTAAAATTGAACCAGACTGAAAAAATAATCCCTCCCCCCAGCAAAAACTGAACCAAACAACAATGATTAAAAATAATCCCTCCCCTCCATTCTACTCAACCAAATAGGCCCTTAAGATAAGTTGTATCTTTTTGTTTTCCATTAGACAAAGTGAAGAAGAACATAAAAGAGTTCACCATGCATTGCAAGGATAGGGATATAGGGTGAACAAACACACCACATGTTTGAGCAGTTCTTCTATGATTTCCTTATTTTAACAATATTAGCTGGTTAATCAACCTCAATCAAAATGTGTAGAGAATTCATTGATACGCTCATAGTTTGTTCTTACTCACAATTTTTCTTCCTTAAGATTGAAAGATTAACAATAATCTCAGTTGATATCAGAAGTAAAATTAAGTATACAAATCAATTGCAAAATAATTCATATCTTGTAGGCATTTTGCAAAATAATTCATACCTTGTATGGATCTTTATCAATCCTTTGCCTCTAATATAACCACGACAACCGGTACTATCTTTTAGACGTTTCAAAGGAATGTGCGTTTAATTCTGAATCCTTAACCACGTGCGCCATCCTAGTTATCAAATATCCTTAAAAATCTAAAATTTATTAAATAAAAATACTCAAAATAATTGATGTTAAAAGTAATATCATTATCTAACACCTCATTTATTTAGACAATACTCCAAACAAGATGTATGATACTTTTACAATGATACTTGGTCTAGAAAGTAACAACTAAATCCGCACAAACAAAAACAACAACATAATAAGCAAAACATTTTCATTTGGGCAGGTAGTGTGAGTCCAAAATCCAAAACATGGTCATATTAATTTGAGACAGTTATTGTTTTAGGTGGTTTGTTTCAGCAACAGAACAACAGCACCTACTACAAACTTGTTGACTTAAAGCGCTTGAAATGAATTTCTACCTAGTGTTAACATAAGGTATTGAATTAAATCAAGAGAACAAACATTGAATCAATAAAACCAAAGTGAAGAATGTGACTTACAGTTGAAACAACGAGCGAGGAAGGGCGTGAATCGGCCGGTGAAAAGTCGTGAACGGCGACGAGGAAACGTGAAACAGCGGCAAGGAGATGTGAAACGGCGACAAGGAGACGTAATCAAATTTCAACGAACCGCATCATCTGTGTTCATTATCTGTGTTCATCAAACAAATCTGCAAATTCACAACAAACATCATCATCAATGGCGGTCGAAGCAATGAACAACGAACATAAACCACGATGAACAGAAACAGCGATGAACAGAAACATCAATGAACAGAAACAATGATGTATTATATGGGCGATGAACAGAAATGGCGACGAACAGAAACGGCGGTCGAAGACGATCAACAACGAAATGTCGGTCGAAGAACTTCAAAGACGATGAACAACGGAATATTGATGATGGTGGCTGGGAAACGGCGGTCGACGAACTTCAAAGTCGTGAACGGAACTGTCGTATGCGTACAGTGAGGCGTATGGGTTGTGAAACGGCGGAAATGAAAGTATTGTACAGTGGAAATATTGAAATATTGTGAATTTAGGAATTAAGGGTTTGGAACCTATTACATCGGTGGAACCTATTACCCGATGTAAGGGTTTGTACAGTGGAAACATTATTACATCGGTGGAAACTATTACCCGATGTAAGGGTTTGGAACCTATTACATCGGTGGAACCTATTACCTGATGTAAGGGTGTGAGCCTAAGCAGTTTTTTACATCGGTTATTTGGTGGACCAATGCAAACGTCTTTTTAATAGTTTTTTACATCGGTTTAAAATAAGTCCCGATGTAATTTTTTTAATATATTTTTGCTTGTTTTTTATTTACATTTCTGCCACCTTGTTTCTTATTTACAAAAATGCCACCGTATTTTTTTCTGAAAAACTTTTACATCGGTGGATGAGATTGCCCGATGTAATAGGTAGCGAAATATTTTTTTTCTTATATTTTATATCATTGCAAATAAATACCTGATGTAAAAAGTTTGTTAATTGTATTTTTTACATCATATATTTTGATACCCGATGTAAAAACCTTTTCTCAAATGTCTTTTTTTTTAGTAGTGAAAGAACAAGAATATATTTTATATCAACTTGAAATGTTATTCATAGTTTTAAACCAATGTTGTTTCAAAAACCTCAGAAATGAGCCTTTATTGTGAAACCCGACCAAGTTACCACGATGAAAAGCCCTTAGTGATCTATGCTTCAATGATTTCATAGTGATTGTTTAGATGAATACATGAATTGATCAGGATGTTAGGAAGGTTATTGGATAAGAGTTTTTGTCCCGCATGAATAAGTTCACAAAAATTCTTCGTCCATTTTATGAAGACGAGAGTTAGGGTAATTCAAGTATGAATATGTTGTTGCTTGAGAATGTATAGCATGATATTTGTGTTTAGAACTCAAGTTATAACCATGTTTTGATTCTAGAAAGTGATTGTGCATTACCTGTATGTGTGCATTCCTTTAATTTTAACCATACATTTTTCTCTTGTAGAATTTGAAGCTTGGAAAATCTTCTTGTTTTGAAAGAGTTTAAAATTTGATTAAGGACAAGCAATGTGTAATACGGTGGGAGAACTGAGTTTCTTCCAGAGAGGGTTGGTATTTTGATAGTAGTTGTTCTAGACACATGATTGGTGTCAAGAAATTCCTGGTGGATATTAAATCACATTCCACTAGCTATGTCACTTTTAAAGATGGAGCAAAATATGAAATAAAGGGTGTTGGAAAACTGGAATGTACATGACTGCCTAGTCTTGATGATGTGTTATATGTTAAAAGGCTAAATGCCAATTTGACAAGTATTAGTCAACTAAGTGACCAAGGTCTCAAAGTTAACTTTATTAAGTCTGAATGCTTGGTAACAAATGAGAAGAATGAAGTTATCATGAAGGGAACCAAATCAAAAGATAACTTCTATCTGTGGAGTCCTAAAGAAACGTGATATCTCTCCACATGATTAATGTCACCATAAGATGAAGTCAAATTATGGAATCAAAAGCTTGGACACTTACACCTGAAAGGCATGAAGAAATTCTTGTCTAAGAAAGCTATTAGAGGTATTCCCAAGATGAAGATTGATGAAGGAATAATCTGTGGTGAATGTAAAATTGGGAAGCAAACTAATATGTCACATAAGAAGCTCTAACATATGACCACTTCAAAAGTTATGGAGCTACTTCACATGGACTTGATGAGACCTATGCAGGTTGAAAGTCTTGGAGGAAAGAGGTATGCCTATGTTGTAGTTGATGACTTCTCAAGGGTCACCTGGATGAATTTTATCAAGGAGAAGTCTGAAGTGGTTGATGTTTTCAAAGAATTATGTCAAAGGATTCAAAGAGAGAAGGATTATGGTATTGTCAGAATTAGAAGTGACCATGGGAAGGAATTTGAAAATAGAAAGTTTGATGAATTATGCACCTCTGAAAGGATTAGTCACGAGTTCTCTTCACCCATCACCCTTTAATAGAATGTTATGGTGGAACGCAAGAATATGACTATTCAAGAATGTGCCAGGGTCGTGCTTCATGCCAATAAAATTCCATATATTTTTTGGGTTGAAGCCATGAACACTGTTGCCTGCTATATCCATAATAGAGTGACTATCAGATCTGGTACATCTACTACACTTTAAGAACTGTGGAAAGGAAGAAATCCAACTGTGAAGTATTTTCATGTCTTCGGAAGCAAGTGTTATATTTTGGAAGATCATGAGCAGAGGAGGAAGATGGATCCTAAAAGTGATGAGGGAATTTTTCTGGGATATTCCACAAACAGTAGAGCATATAGAGTATTCAAATCCAGAGCTAAGGTGATGATGGAATCCATAAATGTGGTAGTTGATGATTCAATTAAAGAAGTTGATGTCACAGATGATGTTGAAACATCTATTCCCATTAATAATGATGTTTCTGAAGATGTTGCAGACTCAAGCACTAATACTGAACCTGAAGAAACTGAGACAACTCACAAAGAAGCCTCAATCAGGATTCAGAAAGATCATCCTAAAGAGCTTATAATAGGAAATCTGATTGAATGGATAATCACCAGATCAATGGAAATTATGTCAAATGCTTGTTTTGTTTCAAATTTTAAACCAAATAATATAAAAGAAGCCTTGACTAAGAAGTTATAGATTAATGCTATGCAAGATGAAATTGATCAATTCAAAAGAAATGAGATTTGGGAATTGGTGCCAAGACCTGAAGGGGTAAATGTTATTGGTACAAAATGGATGTATAAGAACAAGTCAGATGAACAAGGTGTTGTTACCAGAAACAAAGCTAGACTTGTTGCTCAAGGATACACTAAAATTGAAGGAGTGGACTTTGATGAAACATTTTCTCATGTGGCTCGCTTAGAATCTATTAGATTGTTACTTGGAGTGGCATGTTTTTTAAAGTTCAAGTTATTTCAAATAGATGTTAAAACTACCTTCTTAAATGGCTAAAAAATGAAGAAGTGTATGTTGAACAGCCAAAAGGATTTGTTGATCCCACTTTCCTAAATCATTGTTCAAACTAAAGAAGGCATTAAATGGGATAAAATAAGCTCCAAGAGCTTGGTATGAGAGGTTAACTGAGTTTATCATCAACCATGTATATAGAAAGGGTAGAATTAATAAAACTCTCTTTTTCAAAAAGAAGGGTGGAAAACTTATGATAGCTCAGATCTATGTGGATGACATTGTTTTTGGAGGGATGCCGGATGAGATGGTCCAACATTTTGTCAAGAAGATGCACTCTGAGTTTGAAATGAGTTTGGTAGGTGGATTAACATACTATCTTTGTTTACAAGTTAAATAGATGGAAGACTCCATCTTTCTTTGTCAAAGCAAATATGCAAAGAATATTGTGAAGAAATTTGGATTGGAGAACACCATTCACAAAAAAACTCCTGCTCCTACACATTTAAAGGTATCTAAAGATGAGAAGGGTATAAGTGTTGACCAGAGTTTGTATAGAATCATGATTGGTAGCCTTCTATATCTTACTGCAAGCAAAGTAAATATAGCCTTTAACATTGGAGTTTATGCTATATATCAAGCAGAACCCAAAGTGAGTCAGATCAATCAAGTCAAAAGAATTATGAAGTATGTGATTAGTACATGTGATTATGGAATGATGTATTCTTATGATTCTAATTTTATGTTGGTGGGGTATTGTGATGCTGATTAGGCAGGTAGTGTTGATGACATGAAAAGTATCTCTGAAGGATGTTTCTTCTTGGGAAACAATTTAATTTCATGGTTCAACAAGAAACAAAATTGTATCCCTATCTGTAACACGGTGGGAGAACTGACTTGGTGTTTTGTGTTTGATCGTAATTGTTGCGGATAGTAAGAGTCAACATCGACTTTTATTTTATCCAATAAGGAAAGGTTGAAAAGAACAGGAAAGACCTTTTGATATTATTTCTTGAGTTCAGGGGGTAGGTTATGAAAAAGGAAGGTGTTAGCACCCTTTTCATCCGTAGTTATCTACGGGCTCTTAGTTTCTTGCTATATCACTTGCTTTTGTTTGAAAGTGTGCTTGTGGTGTGGGTTTTGAAAGTATTTTGAAAACGTCTTTGTAATGGTTCTCGTCTCTATAAGAACGCGTACAAAGTGTTATTTTGAAAATAGTTCCAAGAGGTGTTTGTGGAGTGTGTTTTTGAAAGTGATTTTGAAAGTGTGTCTTTGTAATGGTTCTCGTTTCTATAAGAACTCGTACAAAGTGTTTTAACTTTTGAAAATGTTTCAAATGAAAGTATTGGTGTATAACATGTTTTTGTTGTGAGCAAGCGAGCAACTAGGAGCATCCTACCTACTCAAAAGGTCTAATGTTCTTTTTATCCTCCTTTAGATGTTGCTATCTTACCATTGATTTGGTAAGAAGCCCCATCGTTGGATGTGAAGGGACAGGCGTGGGTCAATTGTACAGTCATAGAAGGCAACTTGTGAGACGCTTTAGCAATTTTCGTAACGGACTAGATCGTTTTACCAAAGTCAACATCGAGGGACATCAAGGGACTACGATCTTTTTTATTAAAGGGTCTTTGCTAAAGCGTCCCATATTCGAGGGACATGACTGTTTTTCCGAGGCATCAAACGAGGTTACCCTAGAGGTGCGCGTGTGAAAGCGTGTTTGATTCAAGTTAATTTTTTGATCAGGGTTATCTAGCGATTAATTTTAAATCTTGCCATGCACGCCTAGTTACTATATAGTATAAGGAAAACAATAAATTGCGAAAATTAAAATTCTACGCTATTACAGAGCTTTCGGGAATGGGGGTACGAATTTACAAATGGGGATGGATAAATGCGGTTAAAAGTCTAAATAGGAAATCAATACAACCAAATAGAATCGAGCAATTAATTGAAACTACAACAAATCTATGAAGTAAAAATTAATTAACACAGTAAAAATATGGAAAATAAAATTCTTGGTATTTTGTTTGTGAAAAAATTAAAAAAAAAGAAAGTAAAGATCTATTATATACATATATATATATATATATATATATATATATATATATATATATATATATATATATATATATATATATATATATATATATATATATATATATATATATATATATATATATATATATATATATATATATATATATATATATATATATATATATATATATATATATATATATATATATATATATATATATATATATATATATATATATATATATATATATATATATATATATATATATATATATATATATATATATTTGAATTTTATCATGTGGAAGTTAAATAATTTAAAAGAAAGTTAACTAATGAAATTATTCACCATTTTTCTAAAATTAAAATTTAGAACTAAGTTATAAAAATTATCTAACAAAACTTCACGAGTTATTAAATTAAAACAAATAAAATCAAAACTAACAAAACAAAGTAGAAGGGTGGTGTTAAACTGAATATGGGTGTGTGAGGTTGAAATCTGGATGGGCTAGAAAAGAACTGTAAAGCCCAATAGTTTTTTTTTATTTGCAAAAAAGAAGACACTAAACTCAGAAAAAAGGAAAACGTCACAGGGGGTCTCGAACCAGGGACTTCTCCTCCAAAGCATCATGTCTTAACCAACTTCACCATTCACTCATTTGTTTATTTATTTAACTTTGCTAATATATAACTTAAAGCCTAAAAAATGGGTTGGGCCAAATAGAATAGGCCTAAACTCGGTTCTGGGAAGGAAAGAGAAAAGGTTTTGTAATCCTAGGAACAAAGGCGCCTTTATTGTTTAGTCTTGGAAAGAGAAAAGCTTCTACTATTATTATATATTAAAAAAAGAAACGATTAACAAAACAAAACAACCATCTTTCTTTCGTACCATCATCACCTTCATCCTCTAACCGTTCCAACAACATTCATCTTCTCTCACTCACCATCATCAACAATTACCTCCCCTTAATCCTCTGAACCCTATTCATCTTCTACTCCCACTGCCAACGATTCTTTTCTCTGCTAAATCGAATACCCCATCTCTCTCTCTCAGCCTCTCTCTACTTTACAAAGCTTTCAAAACAAAAGGAAAACAACAATGATAACCACAAGTAACCGATCAATTTAAACAGAAGACATGCATTCCAGATAAGAATCGATGTCAAATGAGAGAAAAAAATTATAATCAAAGATGGATCGGATTACCGTCAGAGAGGTGATTTTCTTCGAGAATTTTTTTAGGTATAATGCTTCCATTCCCTTTGTGATTTGATTCTGACCTCTATCTCCTTCTTTTGGAACTATTGTTTGGAATTTGTATTGTTTTTAGTTACTGCTTGCAGAGAGGAAGTAGTAGCTCACGAAAAATAGGTTAGAGACTGATGATAGGTTGGCTGTTGTTCGTGAGAGAGAGGCCGATGCAGAATGAGGTTATGGAGGTTGACTTGTAAAATATATTCAAATTCACTTTTAAATAAAAATGATGCCTTGTTGTAAATCTTGAATTCTTGAATAAACTTGAATAATATTTAATTCCAAAGCAGCTTAAGAAAAAGTCTTACATTTTAATAATGTCGCGCTTGAAAATATATGAATAGCCATGAACTTTGAATTAGGTTTGACAATTTGATTTGGTTCATGAATAAAAGCATAACTTTAATCATGTTTTCATTCAAAAGTTCGAATAAATTTGAGCAAACTTTAGCAAACTCGTTCTTTGATACCTTGAATTCAAAATAACTCACGTGAATGAACTGTAAAAGATTTGGAAGAAAGTTGTGATATCGTGTAATTCTTCGCTAACCTAGATTGAAATCAAGAAAATTATTCAAATGAATCCTCAAATCATTTTCACCAAGATCATAAATCGATTTCCAACATGGCAACTTGTATTATAAGCAACATCTTGTTCGAACTCAATATGAATCTCCGAATTTAACATCTCGTTCCATGGACAATCTCAACATGAGAATCATAGCCTAATTAGAAGTTGAAAACATTCTAAATCAAGAAAATGACCTATGACAAATTGATAATCTCCAAAGTCTTTTAAACACAGTTTCCTTTGATTCTTAAAGAAGATTTGTTGATGACATCGCCCATGGCAATGTGCAAAAATAGTCGTCTCGAGATCTTGAAAATTGAGGACATTACGACTCTTGGAAGGAAGGCGACAATTATCTAAAATTAGGTCAGAACCAGAAAGTGACCTCTAAAATATTCGAATTTCCGATGATCTTTCGTGCATAATCAGCTCTTGACTTGTGAAGAGAAATTGGAGATGAAGCCAAGGAGAGTCATACGCAAACAAAACCGCTCAAAAATGTCGATTAATGAAGAAGTTACAATTGTTTGAACTTGATCTCGCAAAGGTCGACTTTTTGGTCAATTAAGTCATTTTTAGTCATCTGAACCATTGACTGAGCAAACTTGCAATGCGAGGTTTGAAACTTTGCACGAACATCCTTGAGGAGACATGGAGATCTATGAAGATGATTTGAAACCTTGGAGACTTAATTTTATTTGGGAAATAACAAACTCTATTTGTTGACTTACTGCCTAGGAAGAGAATCTTTCTGATCAACTTTTGATCCAAATTGAGTATTCGAGAAACCCTAGGATAGTATCTTGAATAAAAAACGGGAGGGAAAATTTTAGGGTACAACACTATCTACAACTGAATCTGAGTACATTGATGCAAGTAGAAGCTGCTCTTAACTAGTATGGATGAAACACATGTTGTCTGAATATAATGACACACAAGATGTCATGACATTATTTTGTGACAACTTGAGTGCTATTAGTATTTCCAAAAATACTATTCAGTATAGTAGGACTAAGCACATTGATATTAGACATTATTTCATTAGAGAACTGGTTAAAGAGAAAGTCATAACTCTTGAGCATGTTAGTGCTGAAAATCAGCTTGCTGATATTTTTACTAAGGCCTTGATTGATGTACAATTTGAAAAATTAACAGGTGAAGCATTGGCCGAATGGAGGAAAGTTTTCAGATGGAAGGCTTAGTGTGAAGTATGTTATTCTTTATAGAATTTCTACTATTAATTGGGTTCCCACAAACCATACCTCTACTATTTCTACTGGCCTTGGTAAGTTTAACTATGTTGTTGGAAAAGAGAATTATTTTGATTTTGGGGAATACATCTTTGAGCAGACTTTGAAGTAAGCATCCTCATATGTTGTGAAGCTACCTATTTGTTTTCCTTATCTCATCTGTGGAATTGTCTTGAATCAACATCCTGATATTTTATTGGAGGTTGATGGTGTGAAGAAAAGGGAATATCCTTTGTCTTTGCATTATAAACTATTTGGTGGAACACATGTTCCAGACATTGTTGTGATATCTTCTCAGGTACCTGGTCTTGCAACTTCCAGAAAAGGAATTATTGCTCACCTGAAGGAGACTTTCAGTGAATTAGATGAATCCACCACGACTAGAAATACTAGGAAAATTAAGCTTAAATAGTTGATGAAGGCTTCGATGGAAGAAGAAGAAGACAAACAGGCTAGATATGCTACTACTGTTGTTGTCAGTGATGCATCAGATGATGGGGAAATTGAAGATGATAATGCTGCTAAAAAGACTGCATCTAAGGGTGATGATGTTGATGATGAACAAAGTGCATCTGAGAGTGTTGAGACTGATGATGAGAATAATGCCTCTGGTGGTGATGATGTTGATGATGAAGGATAAAAGTATGAGACTGTTTATGATGCTGGTATTGATGTTCATGCATGACTATGCTTCTTTGTATTTTCTCTTTGTTTTGGTTCTTTGGTTTTGTAAAGGTTAAATTCCCAGACATATCTTACAACTTGTGTGCATAATGCTTACTTTCTACTTTTCTTTATGTGTTACTGTGGTTATTTTGGGTGATATACTTACCTTTGTCATATTTTGGCTAAAAAGGGGGAGTAGTATAGCCACTAACTGCTAACTGATTACATGTGCTATTGAGGGCACTAACTGATTACCTGTGCTACTGAAGGGGGGGGGGGAGTTCTGATTATGTGTTGCTGCTATTGAGGGGGAGAATTTGTAAAGTTTTGGATTGGCATAAAGTGATGTCAGACATGATGTCTTGATATAAATCTGACTGACTGAGAATTTATTTTTCTCAATGTTGATGTGTTTGCAGATTCCACTAACTAATACTTTGATAGTATTGTTGCTGCAAATACCTTTAATAATCTGATTTTTCTATAGAAACCTCATGCTGATGTGCTTATGATGTGCGTGTTTAACTTATTTTCAAACCTTTGTTTTTTTGTTGGAATCTGAATTATGGATTGTTTATTTGTTTTAGCCAAAATTTTCCAAAGGGGGAGATTATTAATTCTCTATTTTATGATTGACATTAATTTTGGTAAAACTAGTTTGACACCAACATGCTGAATAGGATGATCTAACTTGAAGATAAAACATGTTGGACAAGATGTCCTATACAGATCATTTAACATCGTGTCTGTTACAACTGTGAACTTGGATATATTTGGTTTTAACAGATTGTGAATATTTTGGGAATATTGGGTTATTCTATATGGCGTCCAAGACTGAGGAATCAGAGATTCTATTTGAATTTAAAAGATTAATTTGTTTTCCTAAATGTTGAGACATTTTAGGAAACATATGATCGGAGTCCTATTTTTATGCAGAAAATTCTGCAGATGTTTAGCAGCTGTCCTGCTGCATTTTGGAAGCCCAAATTCAGCCAGACATTGCATATAAAAAGAAGGATACAAACCTAAATTAAGTGTGGAACATATTGTATCTTCATGTGAGATTTTAGGGTTTATGTTCTTTTTAATTTCAAGCCTCTCTAATATCATTCTGATATAAGAGTAGGACCGT
Organism: Vicia faba; assembly: GCA_948472305.1. Classification (NCBI taxonomy): domain Eukaryota; kingdom Viridiplantae; phylum Streptophyta; class Magnoliopsida; order Fabales; family Fabaceae; genus Vicia; species Vicia faba. The sequence continues at coordinate 1,257,586,542 of OX451737.1, read as the reverse complement.
CTATATTGAGTTGTAAGTTCTGTCAATCATTCTTAAGCTTTTAAGCATTGAGTGATTATGTGTGTCTTTGAAGTGTAACTTATGAAACATTCTAAGTATTAGTGTTTTCATCACTATTGTGATTGAATGGGATTTGAGAAGGGTCTCATACCTAAGTGAGTCTTAGGTAGAAGTTAAGCACGGGTAGTGATTAGGTGAGTAGATTGTAAACTGGTGATAGTTTGATGTGGGTCTACAAACGGATACTTTTTAGTGGACTTCCTCCCTAGCTTGGTATCCCTTAGATGTAGGTGTTGTTATACACCTAACTGGGTAAACAATCATGTGTGTTTGTTTACTTTCAACACTCTTATCTATTTTTCATATTGTCATTGTGTTTTGATCAAATATCAGTGTCTCGGTACCTCTTAGGACATATGATACTTGCATACCAGAATTTCAATTGGTATCAGAGCAGGCATCCTCCTCTATATCTGAGTGAAATTCAGGGAAGATATTTTCTGGTACAATGAACAAGGAATTCTGAACAGACCACCCATTCTTGATGGAACCAATTATGACTATTGCAAAGCTCGTATGGTGGATTCCATTAAATCCTTGGACAACAAGGCTTGGAAATCTGTTGTTAAGGGACGGGATCCACCAATGGCTAGCGATAAGGATGGGAAGACTATTGGTATGTGTTGTACCCCAAAATTTGCCCTCCCATATTCTCCAAGAAATGGCCAAGTCAAGCTACAAAATTCCCCAAGGATTGCACAGTCCAACTGTCTCCTATACAGTCAAAACTAGGGTTTGTGTTCTGATCAAGGAAATGAAGTTTTCAAAGGTCCAATCAAGTCTCACATGCTTACAAACATGGTCAAGTATCCTCATATCAAGTTGCAAGGCATTCAGCTCAAAATTGTACAGTCAAAACCCTAAATTGCACTACAGTCAACTGTAGGGGCAAAATGGTCATTTGGCAGTCAAAAGTTCAAATTTTTGGTCAACATATCATTTTGAAGCCACAAAAATCATTTGATCAATGCTTGATCATGATTCTCAAAATTTGGCTCAGAAATCATCAAAGATGCAAAAGTTTCCTTATTTGGACAGCTGAAAAAGTCAACTGAAATTGACCAGGGCATAACTTTCACATGGATTATCAGAAAAATTCCATCCAAAGCTCATTTTGAAGAGAAAGACATTTCCTACAATTCATCTTCATATTCCAAGTCCAAGAAATGCTCTCACAAAACGTTATCAATTTCAACATTATAGGTCATTTTCAAAAGTCAACAAAAAGGGACTTTAATTCAAAGGCCATAACTTGAGATTGGTAAATCAAAATGACATGGGACCAAAGACATTGGTTAGAGGACTCAAAGACCTTTCCAAAATGTCCAAGAACATAAGAAAAGCTTAAAAATTGAGCAAGTTATGCCTTGTGGAAGTTGGGAAATTTTTGGATATTTTGAAAAGTCAACTTTGATCCAAATGACCTAAAAATGCTAATGGGCCCATTTTTCTTCCATGATTCATCATTCCAAGCATATGCACGACCACTTGGCCCAAAGGGAAGTATTTTCTCATTTTTTATTTATTTATTTGAATTATTATTTATATTAATTCATTTAAATTATTTAAATACATGAAAAATATCTAACTTGCCTTAACAAATCTTTTTATACATGTTTTGCCATCAAGATTTCGTGCACATGCTAATTAGGAAAGAATTGGATTGATTGGATGCTAATTGGCACAAGAACACTTGAAAAAGATTGAAAAAAGATCCTTAACAAATCAAATCTCCAATTCATGAATTCAAGAGATTTTGAGCAATATTTTTAACCTAATGCATTCCATACAAATACTTGAACACAACCCTAATGCCCATACACAAAAAGCTGCGCTAGAGACCAATATACAAACTTGGAAATTTGGCTTAAAAACTGAATTCTGAAAAAAAGGTTGGAGGACGATTCAGGCAAAAAGAACCATTCTATCACCTTCCTGGAACATCAAGGAAAGTTTTCAGATCAAGAACACCCACTCTAACGCGTAGAATCGGTATACAGAAGTCAACTTTTTTTCATAAAAAGGCATAATCGTATTTTGATTTTCAAGCACAATCATTGCATTATTTTTATGGATTATTACTCATTGATGGATTCTGATACTAACTGTACCATTTAATTGTGTTTTTGTGCACTCAATACGATTTCACCATTAGCGAGCATTAGGGTTTTTCAGCTTTTGAATTAGGGGTTTCCAGGTATGGTAAAATTGGACGTTCTCAGGACCATAATTAGACTCAGCGCTTGAAGACGAAGACGATGGAACCCTCGCGCTCAATTTATGAGCGTTGAGGGGCTAATCGCTATTTTCTCAAAACGTCCCTAAAACCACGCTATGAAAACCGTTGCTTTTGTTTTTGTATTACAGGGACGAGGAAGGAGATGGAGTCGTGGCACACGCTGACTGGCTTATTCAAAATTCGCGCGCGTTTCCAAAGCCATTAACAATTTCCTTTTATAATATTTATGCGTTATATTACTTTACAGATGAACAAAGCGCTTCAGTGGCAAGGTGGTTGTGCTGGCAACGTTAAAGACCTGGGTTCGAGTCCCAGGTCTGCAATATTCTTCATATTATTTTTCAAACAAGGATAACGTGTTGTTTCACTTGCTGAGGACCATGGTACGCTTCCAAATTAAGCGTGACACGTCTTTCTCAAGATCAATCCAAAGGCATAGAATTGATGAACACCCTAAAACCCCAGTCAACGTGCCACATAATGCCTGGAAAAGTCAACGAATTTGAAGCTTGTTGGGCCAGAATTCTTGGGCCACACCTCACAATTTGGGACTTCCACCCCCCCTGGTTTGCAATTTTCATTATATTTTATTTTTCAATTATTGTTTTATCCTATTTATTTGTTTTCATTTAATTAATTATTTTTTTTACAAAATACAAAAATACATAAAAATTCAGAAAAGATAAAAAATGTGATAAATAATTTTTATTTCTAATATTTTCATAAATAATTGTATGTAAATTAATTAATTTAAATTAGGTGCTTTAACTTTAATTTCTTTTAATAAAAATGTAAAAAATGTAGAACTAGGTTTAATTGATAATTTTTATTCCTTTTAATTTTCCTTTTTTTTCATAATATTATTTATTTATTTATTTTTATAATTAAATTGTACATAAATAACTTAGGTTTAAATTAGGTTAAAAACTTCAATATTTTTTCTTAATAACTTAAAAATAATTAGAATTAGGTTTAGTATTTAGTTTTAATTAATTCTTTTTCTAGTAAATCTTAAAAAACATAAAAACAAAAAAACAATTTCTTCTCTCTTAATTAATTTCATCATATTAATTTAATTTTGCGAAAGGGTCCAACGCCCATATTTTTAATTGTTAAATTTTGCATCTTTATCTTTTTCCGCTTAATTAATTATGTACCTCTCCCAAAGCTTTGTAACATCTACTTTTCGCACTTTTAATTTATTTACTTTCTGTCAAATCGGGTCCGGTTTAATTTTGGCGATGTGGACCCGCGCCGTTTGTAATAGCTTTAGATTTACTTTTGCCTCGCAATTTTTAACTCTTAACAAAAGCATGAAAGAATGTATGGACTTAAATAAAATCAAGCGTAGATCACAATGAACATGACAAGACAAATATCAATGAAAATGACACACAATTCGCACACACCACCCTTAGGGTACGCCTCACTGTTGCCTTGCCTCGAAAGGTGATCGTCGAGTAGAGGATGTCTTAGTAAGTCCTCATGATCCGGGAACCTGGCATGAGGGTAGCTTCTAAGGTGTCTTCCCATTGCTCTGGTGATCACCATGTCCCTACAAACTCGAATTGACCCGAACACCTCCAACGGTGGTGCTACCTACCTCTCAATGGTGGGATGGCACTACCTTAAGGACTCTTACACAACCTAATTCCTTAGGGTAGGTAGATGACTCATGGGTACTTGCTCTCTAAAAAACAAACAAAACAATCTTTTCACACAGACACTTTCAAAAGTTTTCAAAACAAAATTTTCAAACACTCTTGAGGACAGATACAAGAGTTACCTAGAAATTTTTCAAACGAAACTTTTTCAAACCCACTCACATTTGGAAAACAAACCATTTTTGAAAACACAAATGAGCAAGTATCTAAGAGCCCATGGATAACCATGGATAGAAAGGGTGCTAGCACCTTCCCTTTCTATAATCTACCTCCCGAACCGAGAGCAATCTCTATAAGGAATTTTTCTGTACTTTTGTCCTTTCCATTTGGAGAAAATAAAAGACGGTGGCGACTCTTGCTTCCGCGACATTTCGCGAACCAGCGTTAAACAGTCAGTTCCAGATCCACCGATCACTGAACTGGCGACTCTGCTGGGGACCAAACTTAAAGTGAGGTGTACCTTAGGGTAGTTCATAACTGTGTTTTCAATTGTATTGACTTGCTTGCTTTATTATTGTGGGACTGTCTTGGGAGTTCTATAGATCCTAACCCGGATCTGGGGGATACCTTCTTAGAAAGTAGCAACAAGGCTGTGAGGGAACTGTGCGGGGTATACCGACATGGTTGAAACAGTCTGCTACGTTGATGTGGCACTTTGGTGTGTACCGGTAACCCTTGAGTTCAGTCAAGGAGAGTACGGGGCCTCCGCGTGGTGTCTTGAAGCATCAACTAACCTTAGGAACCTTAATTGAACCATCTTGGCCTCTTTAGGGTAGTGAGATAACTGACTTTGGTGCAGTCCGAGGTTGGTTGATACTCGATACTACACTCAATTGAGGGTTGCTTTCCTGGAATATTTCGGTCGCCAGTTCAGTGGCTAAATCGAAACGATGAACAATGAAAGCAATCCCGTGATATTGGGATCCTTAGAACCCGGTTACTTCTAATAGAACAGGTTGAGCCCACCAACTTCAAGAGGGTAATACCCAGACCCCATGCTGGCCTGAACTCTAAGGGTTTCTCTTGTGTGACTTGTGTGCCTTCCAACTTGACTACTTGCATGCTTGTTATCTGACACTTGAGTTTCTTGCAGGTTTTGTTTATAGTCCTTAACTGGGACTCATAACAGGGTTTACTGAGTGTTTTTCAGGTTTTATTTGGTCCTTAATTGGGACTCATGACAGGTTTTACTTGAGCTTCTTGCAGGTTTTAGTTTGCAGTCCTTAATTAGGACTCATAACAGGGTTACCTACATTACCCCATGCATAGCATGCCATCATACCATTGCATACATCCTAATCCATTTCAAGGATCTCAAGGGCTTGTGTTGCAGGTCATGATAAATCAAACATCTAGCAAGGGGCAAAGAGGATTTATTTTCCTCTAGCCAAAGTTGTCAGGGGCTATGACCCACTAGATATGGTGAGCCTTTGACTCTTGAAGAAGGACTCTCAACAATATGAAGTGCCTTCAATCAAGTCACCAGCTTCCAATGCTAACAATTTTCTTGTTTATCCCGCAAGGTCCTTGAAAACATTACATGCATGTCATACACATCATTGCATAACAGGTATCCTTGTTGCAGGTCACTTACCTTCTCGCTGTTTATTTCAGCAATGGCTTCCCAACAAGATAACCAGGACCTTCTTGCTCAAGAGACTCGATTCGGGGAAATCCTCCTGAATCTATCCAAGGGGCAGGAAGAGCTAAGGACACTTCTCATGGAGACTTTAGTCAGGAACAGCACTGAGGACGAACGGCTGAAACATCTGCAAGCGGAAGTGGATGCAATGAAAGCCCAGATGCTGGGGCAGGTGACTGCCATTCAAGGGTTAGCTCAAAGACAAGATGAGCTCGAGGTTCTCGTCAACCAACTGCTTCAGGGTAACCAACTGGGGAAAATGTCTAAGGGTAAAAAGCCAGTCGTCGTTCAACCATCTTTGAGACAAGGAGGTAAGGGGAGAGCTCCTCAAATGACTTCAGTGCCACAAATTCAGCATCAACCTCACCGGCTTCAGCCCGACAAGTCCAGGAGGCAGTTCACCCCACTCAACATGTCGCTGTTTCAAGCTTTACAACGCCTGTTGAGATTGAATTTGATCACATTAAGGGCACATCCCCAGAATCCCAACACAGCACATCCTACTTATGATCCCAATAAAAGGTGTGCCTACCACTCTACCTGTCCAGGACATGATACAAATGAGTGTTGGGCTCTGAAGAACAAAATCCAGGACCTGATTGATGAAGGGGCATTGGAGTTCACACAAGATGGTCAGGCTGAATTTTTCTACTCCCTCCAAGGCTCACCATTTGGAGTGACAAGCCCTGAGACTAGAAAGCTTTTGTTCATTCGAATGTTCAAGTTGTAATTTTTCTTTTGTTCAAACATTTACTCATATTAGAATGTTGTTATTTCATTAATGCATCGCATATGTCTGTTTTGAAGCAATATATTCGTATTCACTAAATGCAAATTATTTTCATATTTTTTCTGATGATCAACTCTTAATTAATAATTCTAAGCCTCTTGAGGGAGGATGACGAAAACGATACCATAATCTACAGTATGCTTTTGAACAGACCCCGCTGATGAGGTACAGGCATTGTTTCAATCCCTAAACACTGGAGTTATAAGGATGATAATCCCTCGTCAACCCCTCTGAGCCAAAGAAGTAGGAGTTTTTCTTTTCGAAATTTAAAACCCTTAATCATAACCTGGGGCAGGGTAGTCTCTCAGTTGATCCAAGTGCATAACAAATGGCACCAAAGAGGTCCTTACAAAAAAAAAGAAGACAGTAATGATTCCGAATAATCATAAGGATAGGCAGTCATTATATCTCAAAAATAAAAACCCAATAAGTCAAAACCTATGAAGGAGACTTACAAAACTGGGGCATCCCGCTGACTGTAATCACAAAAGAAACAGTTCAGGCAAAAAATAGGGATAATAAAATCAAAAAGAAAGAGGTCATACAAACCCTCAAACAATAATAACAAAAAATGTCTGCCTATTCAGAATAAATCATCAATATCTGAACCATCATTGGAACATCAGAGCAAAGACTCAAACAAGGTCTAACGTATGATCAACTGAGTTTAGGTTTGGAGAATATCACGAAGAGCGGGTGGGTACAAATAATTTGAGCCTTTATCCTTTGTTTCGTAAACCGTGAACCAGGCCACGTTATAACCCTTAAAAGTCCTAGCTGAAGCATGGGTTAGTTCGAAAGCATACTGTTACGAAAGGTATCCTGACTCCTTTAGGCCTACGGTAAATACGGAGTTGACATCATGTTTTACAAACATTCACTTGTTTTATGAAAAAGAATGCATTTTCAAAATCTTCAAGACAGACATAGGCTTTGCATTTTTAACATAACTTTGTTTGCATATGACTTTTTGTTTGAACAACAGGGAAATTCGCACGAGGAATACCTAGTGAACAAAAGCACTTCCAACCAAGGGGCACGACATGATCATGGTCCAATCATCTGGGGCAATCCAATCAAGATTCGGAGAATCTCTCAAAAGGCCAAATAGCCTAGGGCAAATCTCCGCCTGAGTCACTTAGGGCACTCCAACAACAAATCTTGCCTGATCAAACACCTTCTGGTGGCGTGGCAAAATACTTCCAACAGGGGCAACTCCTTACATTCCCTGAACATGGACATAGTCGAAAAAATACTACGCATAATCAAAGACCCGCTAGGTTGACATACCTAGGCAAAAAATTAGGGCTTCCCGGCGAACCAAAAGGGTTCGGGAAAAATGAAGGGATGAAATGAAAAATCTGTACACCTGGCAAGTCGAAAACCTGAAAAGGCGGCTTGGGCAAAAATGGGTATCCCGGTAGACTGAAAACCCGAAAGGGCGGTCCAGGCAAAAGTTAGGGATCAAAGCGTACGACTATGTCCTGTCATCTTGTCACCTGCCTACCTGAAGAAGGTTTGACCCTCAACAATTATCAGCATCCCACAGGTGCCTCCCCCATAGAAATAGGGGCAATAATGGATGGTTTAAGCAATCTGATTGTTCTGTCCTCCAAGGTATCAAGGTAGGTTCCGTGGAAGAACATAACCAATACAGTTCAATACTTCCCCAGGAGAGTCCAATCCAGTTCCCCAAGAAAGTTGGAATTCATCTCCCCAAGCAGTAAGCTTATCCCCAGTAGATTCTGGAAGCTTACCCTAGCAGAGTGCGAACGCGTTTCCCGGCTTTATTCAAAGAGTTATTTCCTTGCTAGGATATAACTGGGTTATCCTCAGCCAAAAGCCACGGAAAGAATGTCCTCGACGGAGTCTTCTTATCCCCAGCGAAGTCCATTAACACTTCCAATATAACGATGGTATCCCCAGCAAGTTATTACCAACAACTCAGCAAGGTATCTCTCTCCCCACAGAGTATTGCTCCCCAGCAAGATTACTAGAGTACTTTTCTCCCCGCAGAGTAATCCATTCGCCAAGTTCATTCCCCGGCGGAGTTATCTTCTCCTACCGGTATTCTTGCAACTATCATCCCCAGCGGAGGCAGAAATCTATTCTTCAACCACAGCCCAGGAGTGACTTCCCGGCACTCGTCAAGGATTTATTTTCCTAAGACGAAAACATATGCTCATAAACATCACATCTTCATACATTATAGCATGCATATGCATCATACTACACGAATCTCATTAATTTTGAGGACATGTAGAAATCATGCAGTTCATGCATCACGATCTTGCATACAACTAATGATTTACCTTTCAGGAAAGGTCAATACAAAGATGATTACAATCAACTATCGCAACTCTTTCTAGATATAGTTCAGATGTGAACCAGATATGGCGACGTTCTGATACTGCTTCCAGATTTCCTTCTAGATATAGTTCAGATGTGAACCAAATATGGCGACGTTCTGATACTGCTTCCAGATTTCCTTCTAGATATAGTTCAGATGTGAACCAGATATGGCGACGTTTTGATACTGCTTCCAGATTTCCTTCTAGATATAGTTCAGATGTGAACCAGATATGGCGACGTTCTGATACTGCTTCCAGATTTCCTTCTAGATATAGTTCAGATGTGAACCAGATATGGCGACGTTCTGATACTGCTTCCAGATATCCTTCTAGATATAGTTTCAGATATGACCCAGAGATGGTGACGTTCTGATACTGCTTCCAGACTTCCTTCTAGATATAGTTTCAGATATGACCCAGAGATGGTGACGTTCTGATACTGCTTCCAGACTTCCTTCTAGATATAGTTTCAGATGTAAACCAGATATGGTGACGTTCTGATGCTGCTTCCAGAGTTCCTTCTAGATATAGTTTCAGATATGACCCAGAGATGGTGACGTTCTGATGCTGCTTCCGGATTTCCTTCCAGATATAGTTTCAGATATGACCCAGATATGGTGACGTTCTGATGCTGCTTCCAGATTTCCTTCTAGATATAGTTTCAGATATGACCCAGATATGGCGACGTTCTGATACTGCTTCCAGATTTCCTTCCAGATATAGTTTCAGATGTAAGCCAGATATGGTGACGTTCTGATGCTGCTTCCAGATTTCCTTCCAGATATAGCTTCAGATGTAAACCAGATATGGTGACGTTCTGATGCTGCTTCCAGATTTCCTTCCAGATATAGTACAGATGTAAACCAGATATGGTGACGTTCTGACACTTATTCCAGTCGAAGACATTTCAAGACCTAGACCGGTTCAGTTAAATCAACCCTAAGATTTTCCTGATGCTTATCCAGTCAAAGGCCTCCTCTGGTTCAGTCGGATCGACCCTAAGATCTCCCTGATTCTTATCCCAGTAGAAGACACCCAAGATTTTTCTCAACGAGCGTTGTCGAAGTTAAAGTCGCCCAAGATTCTCTTACCATTCGTACTAAGATGGTAACTATCCATGGTTCATTCATAGCCGTTTGAAGCTCCAGACTCAGCTCCTGTAACCAGTCAGGACACACCTATGCCAAGCATCTAAAATCAGCTCCTGCAACGTGTCAGGTACTCATTTTTCTTTTGCAGGTACGCAGGTTCTCGCTAAAGAATCTCTTACGCGATCAACATCCCGATGGCATCTATAAGCCCATCATCCTATCCAGCAATCTCCAAATGGCATCAATAAGCCCATTCCCCCATCACACTGCTACCATGTGAGCGCAAATTTCTGGGCACTCTAGTGTCCAATCATCTTCTACCCTCGGATTACGAAAGGCGCGTCAGCCAATCTGCATCCTCAGGTCTAAGAAGATTGAACAGGGGAAACTGTTGTACCCCAAAATTTGCCCTCCCATATTCTCCAAGAAATGGCCAAGTCAAGCTACAAAATTCCCCAAGGATTGCACAGTCCAACTGTCTCCTATACAGTCAAAACTAGGGTTTGTGTTCTGATCAAGGAAATGAAGTTTTCAAAGGTCCAATCAAGTCTCACATGCTTACAAACATGGTCAAGTATCCTCATATCAAGTTGCAAGGCATTCAACTCAAAATTGTACAGTCAAAACCCTAAATTGCACTACAGTCAACTGTAGGGGCAAAATGGTCATTTGGCAGTCAAAAGTTCAAATTTTTGGTCAACATATCATTTTGAAGCCACAAACATCATTTGATCAATGCTTGATCATGATTCTCAAAATTTGGCTCAGAAATCATCAAAGATGCAAAAGTTTCCTTATTTGGACAACTGAAAAAGTCAACTGAAATTGACCAGGGCATAACTTTCACATGGATTATCAGAAAAATTCCATCCAAAGCTCATTTTGAAGAGAAAGACATTTCCTACAATTCATCTTCATATTCCAAGTCCAAGAAATGCTCTCACAAAAAGTTATCAATTTCAACATTATAGGTCATTTTCAAAAGTCAACAAAAAGGGACTTTAAGTAAAAGGCCATAACTTGAGATTGGTAAATCAAAATGACATGGGACCAAAGACATTGGTTAGAGGACTCAAAGACCTTTCCAAAATGTCACAGAACATGAGAAAAGCTTAAAAATTGAGCAAGTTATGCCTTGTGGAAGTTGGGAAATTTTTGGATATTTTGAAAAGTCAACTTTGATCCAAATGACCTAAAAATGCTAATGGGCCCATTTTTCTTCCATGATTCATCATTCCAAGCATATGCACGACCACTTGGCCCAAAGGGAAGTATTTTCTCATTTTTTATTTATTTATTTGAATTATTATTTATATTAATTCATTTAAATTATTTAAATACATGAAAAATATCTAACTTGCCTTAACAAATCTTTTTATACATGTTTTGCCATCAAGATTTCGTGCACATGCTAATTAGGAAAGAATTGGATTGATTGGATGCTAATTGGCACAAGAACACTTGAAAAAGATTGAAAAAAGATCCTTAACAAATCAAATCTCCAATTCATGAATTCAAGAGATTTTGAGCAATATTTTTAACCTAATGCATTCCATACAAATACTTGAACACAACCCTAATGCCCATACACAAAAAGCTGCGCTAGAGACCAATATACAAACTTGGAAATTTGGCTTAAAAACTGAATTATGAAAAAAAGGTTGGAGGACGATTCAGGCAAAAAGAACCATTCTATCACCTTCCTGGAACATCAAGGAAAGTTTTCAGATCAAGAACACCCACTCTAACGCGTAGAATCGGTATACAGAAGTCAACTTTTTTTCATAAAAAGGCATAATCGTATTTTGATTTTCAAGCACAATCATTGCATTATTTTTATGGATTATTACTCATTGATGGATTCTGATACTAACTGTACCATTTAATTGTGTTTTTGTGCACTCAATACGATTTCACCATTAGCGAGCATTAGGGTTTTTCAGCTTTTGAATTAGGGGTTTCCAGGTATGGTAAAATTGGACGTTCTCAGGACCATAATTAGACTCAGCGCTTGAAGACGAAGACGATGGAACCCTCGCGCTCAATTTATGAGCGTTGAGGGGCTAATCGCTATTTTCTCAAAACGTCCCTAAAACCACGCTATGAAAACCGTTGCTTTTGTTTTTGTATTACAGGGACGAGGAAGGAGATGGAGTCGTGGCACACGCTGACTGGCTTATTCAAAATTCGCGCGCGTTTCCAAAGCCATTAACAATTTCCTTTTATAATATTTATGCGTTATATTACTTTACAGATGAACAAAGCGCTTCAGTGGCAAGGTGGTTGTGCTGGCAACGTTAAAGACCTGGGTTCGAGTCCCAGGTCTGCAATATTCTTCATATTATTTTTCAAACAAGGATAACGTGTTGTTTCACTTGCTGAGGACCATGGTACGCTTCCAAATTAAGCGTGACACGTCTTTCTCAAGATCAATCCAAAGGCATAGAATTGATGAACACCCTAAAACCCCAGTCAACGTGCCACATAATGCCTGGAAAAGTCAACGAATTTGAAGCTTGTTGGGCCAGAATTCTTGGGCCACACCTCACAATTTGGGACTTCCACCCCCCCTGGTTTGCAATTTTCATTATATTTTATTTTTCAATTATTGTTTTATCCTATTTATTTTTTTTCATTTAATTAATTATTTTTTTAAAAAAAATACATAAAAATTCAGAAAAGATAAAAAATGTGATAAATAATTTTTATTTCTAATATTTTCATAAATAATTGTATGTAAATTAATTAATTTAAATTAGGTGCTTTAACTTTAATTTCTTTTAATAAAAATGTAAAAAATGTAGAACTAGGTTTAATTGATAATTTTTATTCCTTTTAATTTTCCTTTTTTTTCATAATATTATTTATTTATTTATTTTTATAATTAAATTGTACATAAATAACTTAGGTTTAAATTAGGTTAAAAACTTCAATATTTTTTCTTAATAACTTAAAAATAATTAGAATTAGGTTTAGTATTTAGTTTTAATTAATTCTTTTTCTAGTAAATCTTAAAAAACATAAAAACAAAAAAACAATTTCTTCTCTCTTAATTAATTTCATCATATTAATTTAATTTTGCGAAAGGGTCCAACGCCCATATTTTTAATTGTTTAATTTCGCATCTTTATCTTTTTCTGCTTAATTAATTATGTACCTCTCCCAAAGCTTTGTAACATCTACTTTTCGCACTTTTAATTTATTTACTTTCTGTCAAATCGGGTCCGGTTTAATTTTGGCGATGTGGACCAGCGCCGTTTGTAATAGCTTTAGATTTACTTTTGCCTCGCAATTTTTAACTCTTAACAAAAGCATGAAAGAATGTATGGACTTAAATAAAATCAAGCGTAGATCACAATGAACATGACAAGACAAATATCAATGAAAATGACACACAATTCGCACACACCACCCTTAGGGTACGCTTCACTGTTGCCTTGCCTCGAAAGGTGATCGTCGAGTAGAGAATGTCTTAGTAAGTCCTCATGATCCGGGAACCTGGCATGAGGGTAGCTTCTAAGGTGTCTTCCCATTGCTCTGGTGATCACCATGTCCCTACAAACTCGAATTGACCCGAACACCTCCAACGGTGGTGCTACCTACCTCTCAATGGTGGGATGGCACTACCTTAAGGACTCTTACACAGCCTAATTCCTTAGGGTAGGTAGATGACTCATGGGTACTTGCTCTCTAAAAAACAAACAAAACAATCTTTTCACACAGACACTTTCAAAAGTTTTCAAAACAAAATTTTCAAACACTCTTGAGGACAGATACAAGAGTTACCTAGAAATTTTTCAAACGAAACTTTTTCAAACCCACTCACATTTGGAAAACAAACCATTTTTGAAAACACAAATGAGCAAGTATCTAAGAGCCCATGGATAACCATGGATAGAAAGGGTGCTAGCACCTTCCCTTTCTATAATCTACCTCCCGAACCGAGAGCAATCTCTATAAGGAATTTTTCTGTGCTTTTGTCCTTTCCATTTGGAGAAAATAAAAGACGGTGGCGACTCTTGCTTCCGCGACATTTCGCGAACCAGCGTTAAACAGTCAGTTCCAGATCCACCGATCACTGTATGCTTCAAATTTATTATTGTTTTCTTCAACCTTTGCTTCCAAGTATGTAAAACATTTTCATTGGAAGCAAGTTTCTTATAATCATATAATGTTTCTTTTTATAGATTATCAAAAAAAAATTTTACTCCATAAAAGACAACTTATCAACATTAGCATATTTTAGAATGACTTATATTCCTTTTCTTGCTTTGAAGTTGATTTTCCATAAAACAATAGTTTTCCTCTTCATCCCTATCACTTGAGCTTTCATCACTTGAGACATCACTATCACTATCCCAAGCAACATAGGCTTTTCTAGAATTCCTAGAGTTGTTTCTTTGGCCTTTTCCTTTCTTATTGGTAAGACATGGACACTCTGGTCTATAATGACCCGACTTTCCACATTCATAACATATACCTTTTCCCTTATCCTTTTTGTTGTCTTCATCTTTAGAGGATGTGGATTATCTTCTAAATTTCACAAGATTATTGTTGGAGTGTTTGACACCATTCTTCTGAATGTAACGATTGTATCTCCTCACAAATAATCCCATTTGTTCATCATTTGAATCTTCTTCATCACAAGAATCAATATCATTAGTGTGCTCATCCTTTGAGGACTTTGAACTTGAAGCTTTAATATCTTTAGACTTCAATACTTCCTCCTTATTGGTGTCTATACTTTTTCTTCTTTTTCTCAAGATTTTTCATGTTTTTCCAAGAAATTAAGTTCTTGCTCGTGTTCTTCTAACTTTCCAAACAAAGAAGAGAGATCAAGTGTTGCAAGATTATTGGCTTCCTTGATCGCGGTGACCTTTGGTTGCAAATTCCTAGTAAGACATCTCAAAACCTTGTTTGTAGAAATAGAATTGGAAATAAGATTACCTAGCAAATTTAAACGATTAATAAGATGCGAGAACCATATTTGCATTTGAGCAATGGTTTCACCATGTTTCATGCGAAAGAGCTTAAACTTTAGATTAAATGAATTAATCCTATCTTGTTTGATCTCATTAATTCCCTCATAGGTAACTTGTAGAGAATCCCACATAGCTTTAGCGGTTTGACATTGGGAAATGCAATAAAACTCATCAATAACAAGAGCTGATATCATAATAATTTTCGCTTCCTAGTCGTTTGCTTACTTTTTATTATCATCCTCATTCCATAAGTTTTACGGCTTTGGTACGGTAGCACCATCAATAATATATGTCACCGGTGTTGGAACATTTTGAATGGCTTTCCAAACACCTTTGTCATATGAGTTGACATGAATTTGCATACAAGCTTTCCAATAACTATAGTGTAAATACCATGGTTTTGTGATTGGCTAAAATTTTCCAAAACACATGGTTTGCCATAACAGGTTTGCTGTTATGTGTTTTTCAGCCAGATGTCGAAGATAATGTCATGACATATTGGTCTGGTGTAACAGGTGATGCTGTATGGTTTATTCTTGATACATTTAAATTGATTATGTAAGATTCCTTTTTGGTTTATTTCATTTATTTTTTGCAGGTCAAGGATATTTATATCTGGAACAAGTATCTTATCTCCAATTGTACACATGTTATAATTGGTTGATCGGGACTAATTAGGAAACCTTGTGTTTTTGTTCAAAGATTCAAGGAGATTTTCCTGCATAGATTGGTGCAACCCTCAGCATGGACAATAAGGAATATTTAGGCGCAGTTGCAAGGCCCAAGAATTGCTGAGGAGTATTTAAAGAAAATACCTAGACCTAATATCATGAAGAACTTTTAAAAATAAGGGGAAATCGTATTTTCTCAGTCTTAGGGTCATAGGGTTCTTCAAGGGAGTTTCTGTTTTTATTTGTATATCCTCATGTATCTCTAATACATTTGAGTTGACTTGTTGTTACTTGTTTTTCAAGTTATTGTTCTCATTCGAACCTTTTAAGCAAGATTATGAGTATTGTGATTGAAGTGCAAACTGAAGTTTTAGTTTTGTTTTGAGTCACTATGATTGTGGATTGATTATGTATTTCCACTAGGATTGGGAAAGGTCTTTTATTACTGCGGTGATTGGAAGTGAATGGGTTCTCATATCTAGGAGGTGCCTAGGTAGAAGTTACATTGGGTTAGTGATTAAGTGATAAGTTGTAGACATGGGAGTTTAGCTTAGAATTAATACTGTTGATAATGGATTTCCTTCCTGGCTTGATAGCCCCTAGCGTAGGTGAGTTGCACCGAACTGGGTTAACAACTCTTCGTGTTATTTTACCTTCTGCACTTTATAATTCTGCATAGTTTTAATTTTGGTAAAAGCTTATGTTCTTTCAGCAGATATCGTAATTTCTGTCGTGACATGGTGCTTGTGTGTTGAGACATCAGTCTTGACATTTATATTGTGTGTGCCATAATTTTAATTGGCATCAGAGTAGGCACCCTGTTTTGTTGGGTGAGCTCTTAGGAAACTATCTTTGGGGACTATGGACGAAGAAGGAGGATATTACAATAGGCCACCTCTGTTGGATGGTACAAATTATGATTGGTGGAAGATTAGAATGATGTGTTTTCTTAGATCCACGAACATGAAAGCATGAAAGGTTGTCTTGAAATGATGGGATTCCCCTAGCATGAAGGACAAATATGGAAACATACATTTAAAACGAGAGGAAGACTGGTCTGAAGATGAAGAAAAATTAGCTAGTGGAAACTTCGAGGCTTTAAATGCTATATTCAATGGCGTAGACATAAATGTCTTTAGGATGATAAATACATATACCTTGGTCATGGATGCTTAGGAAACTCCCAGGACAACTCATAAAGGTACATCTACAGTAAAGATGTCAAGGCTTCAAGTTCTCACATCTAAGTTTGAAAATCTGAATATGAATAATAATGAGAATGTTCACGATTTTCATATGAAGATTCTTGAAGTTTCTAATGCATCAGGCTTATTGGGATAAAAAATGTCAAAAGAAAAACTGGCCAGGAAGATTCTTAGGTCCTTACCTAGGAAATTTGACATGAAGGTAACTGGCATTGAGGAGGCTCAAGACATCAGAAGCATGAAAATGGATGAAATTATTGGATCTCTACAAATTTTTGAGTTAAAGATGAGTGAAAGATCTGAGAATAAGGATAAGAGTATCACAAGTACTCTTGACTCTGATGTGGAACTATCACAAGGAATTATGCTTCTTGAAGAAAAGTTTAATCAGTTACTGAACAAGATAAAATCAGAACCACATTTTCAGAACATCATTTCTAACATCATAAAGGTTAGTAGTGTTAGAAGTGTGGAAATAACAAAGAATGTAGCTATGACTGCAAATATCTCTGTGTGAAGAGTGAAAAAATGAGTGAGTTAAATAAAGCTCAAAAGAAAACCATGGCTAAACTTCAGGAGGAGAAAGGAGAACTTTAGGCTAAAAACTATGAACTTGAAGAAAACATATTGTTGATCACCTCTAAAATTTAAAACATGACAAATGGATCTAGTAGACCGAACAAGGCTATTCAAATCCATGAAAAAGGCAGAAATTTCAGTAGGATATGTATTAACTATTAGCCCTTGAATGATAAAGGAAACTCCTATGTGACAAAACACAATGTTGGTGGTAAAACAACCATGTCAGAGTCAATGTTTCAACATCCTGTCAAGGGACAAAAATTCTAAAATAAGGTAAATTTTCACCCCTGGAAATGTCACTATTATGAAAAGTATGGTCGCATAAAACCCTATTGCTTTAGACTGTATGGGTATCCAAAACATACCTCTCAATCCATGAATGAGTATGTAAAGGGAAGAATCAAGAAGAGAAGAGAATGCAAGGATAAGCCCACTAATCATGGAATGTATACGAATAAAGTATCTAAATATATTGTATTCCTTTTCTCATGTTCAGCAGTTAAGGATGATGAAATCAAGGTAGACAAACAGAATTGTAAGGGTTTGATTTCATCTAGGTCCAAAGAAGATAAAGGCAAAGTGACTCTAAGGAATTGAGAGCATCAAAAGTCAGAAGAGTTCAATGTCCCGCTAAATTCCTTGACAACATTCTGTGAACTCAATAATATCCAGTATGAACGGTCAAATTTTAAAACCTATGTCTTTGGTTTAGACCAATATAAGGAATGTTGTTTATACCAATTAATGAAGCATGCTTATTTAGGAAAATCATTGTATCCCTTATATAAACCTCTCCCACACGCGACTTGTTCTCTCACAGTAAAAGGAAGGGTTTCAACTTTGTGTGTGTGTTCTCCATTTCGTCAATCATCTCAAAGTCAATCATCCATCAAAATGGCGAGTTCCGGTAGCACTAGTTCCAGAGAGGAATTCCTGAAATCCCTCCATGCAGTTCCTCTGGTTGTTCTTCCTCCTACCAATGATTCGTTTACCTCTTCTCCTCCGGTAGCCCCAACCAAGAAAAGGATAAAGACCAGGGCAGTGAGAATGCAGAGAAATCTATTAAAGGGTAAGTATTCTTCATCTATAACTAATACTGATCAAACCAAGATGAATGATTCCAATAGTAAGTTGTTGAAAACATATAATGTTGAAACCTCCGTAAAAGATGGTGCTGAAGAGAGCCCTAGGACTACTAATACTAGGTCAAACGATCATAGTAATCGTAGGACCATCTCTGATACCTTTGGTATTAATCCTAATGTTGCACCGGATGTTGCGACATCCTTGGCACAATCTGGAAGTCCTACTCCGGAACCTAACATAGAAAGTGATATTGAGCCCTCTAAATGAACTCAAGAAGGGATTGTAAAAGATACTGGAAAATATTATTCCATGCAAGGAAGAAAAACCTATGATGATCAAAGAAACACTAGACTAGGCAAAGATCAAAATCCAGATGTGATCATTATTGATGATCTTGATTCAGATGACGTATATATTGTTGGGAGAATGAATCCTTGGATAACAAAGAGGATGGTGAATAGAAAAGGGAAAGCTATTGACACCTCTACCAAGGTTCAAAAACTGTTCAAGAAGAGAACATTTGTTGGTCCTGAGAAAAGTTGGAGTAAAGTTGAAACATTTGCAGAGCAAGACAAATCTTTGAAGAGAAAACAAGTAGTATCTAGTGACTCAAAATATGAGGATGATGTTAAAGCAAATGTTAAAAACATTGGTGCATCTACTAGGAAGATGGTTGTAGGAAATACGATTCCTCTCAATGTACATGATGTGGCACTTAATAATATCTCCTTCCACTATGCTAGATATACAAATAAATGAAGGTTTGTGTGAAAAGAAGATTGGCTTTAGAAAGAGAATTGGACAATAATGCTCTTGACTATAAGTTGGCTTGGTGAAGATTGTAACATGATTTGGAAAGTTCTATGAGACATTGGTAAGAGAGTTTATAGTTAACATTCCTAGATATTTTTGTGACAATATAGGCAGTAGTGAGTACAAAAAAGTGTTTGTTAGAGAACATTGTATAAAGTTCCCACCTAAGATTATCAACAATTATATGGGAAGAAATGAAAGTGAGCAGGGAGAAGTGGAGGTCACTTATGATGTTGTATGCAAAGAGATCACTGCAAAACATGTGTCTCATTGGCCAAGGAAAGAGAAGCTCTTTGTGAGCAAGTTAAGTGTTAAATATGTTATGTTAAATAGGATATGAGATGCCAACTGGTTCCTACAAATCACACCTCCTCTATTACAACAGGGTTAGGGAATTTCATTTATATAGTTGGAACAAAGACCAAATTTGATTTTGGTAATTATGTATTTGAGCAAACCATCAAGCATGCACTCTCTAATGCCGTGAAAATGCTAATTGCTTATCCTAATCTTATTTGTGGCATAATTTTGAGTGAACATCCTAGGATCTTAAAATATTAAGATGAGATATGAAAGAGATTCCCCTTTATCCTTGCACTATAAGTTGTTTACAGGGTCACGTGTTCAGGACAATGCTGATCCAGTTTCAAAAACAGACACAATTTCTGCAATCAAGGACACATGTAAGGAATTGGGTGAGACAATCAAGAGCTGCTGTGAAAGGAAAAATAAAATGGAAATAATCATCAAGTCTTTGGAGGAAGAGAAGGATAAGGATGATGTGGAGGAGGAAGAACAAGAAGTTGAAGAAGATAATGATGTAACTAAAGGAAGTAATGAAGAGGAACAATTAGTCAGAACACCAAGGGTTGAGCTTCCATACTTTGTTTTGTTTACCTATATGTTCCGATAATATCTTGTTTAAGGGCTTATGACCCATTTTTGTAAGGCATTGTGTGCCATTATGGTGTAATTCCTAACAATATCTCGTGTTTCTAACTAATGACTTTGTTTGATCTCTACATGTGTGTTTTCATCTGTGGTATTGCCTGAGCGTAATATGTTCTAAAGTGCTATGTGTTTCCACTGTGTACACTTACTCTGTTTCCTTTTGTTAATATTTTGGCTAATTAGGGGGAGTAAAGTGTTGTGTTGTTTGTGGTTACCTATGCAACTATCTAAACTATTTATGGGGAGCATGGTAGTCTTGCATGCTTTTTGTTTCTACTGCTGCTACTACTGATATAGCTTTGTGTGCAGGATGATGATGTCTTAAAAGATGTTCCAAGATCTTGTGTCTGTGTGTGTTGAGAATTCTGATGTTTGATTTTTCTCTTCTGACTTGAATTTCTCCTTGAGGGGGAGAACCTATTATGTCTGTCAAGATGAGTGCTAGCGTACTTGTATGTGTAGCTGTTGTAACTCTGATATATATCTTTATTATGTAGCTTGTTTTATTTGTGGTTTTATTCCTCTCTCCTAGATCTTTTGTGATAAGAGTGTTTTAGCCAAAAATTTGCCAAAAGGGGAGATTGTTAATACCATGGTTTTGTGATTGGCTAAAATTTGCCAAAAACCATGGTTTGCCAGAACATGTTTGTTGTTATGTGTTTTTCAGCCAGATGTCGAAGACATTGTCATGACATTTTGGCCTGGTGTAACAGGTGATGTTGTATGGTTTATTCTTGACAGATTTAAATTGATTCTATGAGATTCCTTTTTGGTCTATCTCACTGATTATTCATAGGTTAAGGAT
This sequence comes from Vicia faba, assembly GCA_948472305.1. NCBI lineage: Eukaryota > Viridiplantae > Streptophyta > Magnoliopsida > Fabales > Fabaceae > Vicia > Vicia faba. The sequence goes on along the minus strand of OX451737.1, from coordinate 1,257,565,610 downwards.
ATTTATATCTGGAACAAATATTTTATCTCCAGTTGTACACAGGTTGCTATAATTGGTTTATTGAGACTAATTAAGAAACTTTGTGTTTTTGTTCTAAGATTCAAGGAAATTTTCTTTGACAGATTGTTGCAGCTCTCAGCATGGGCAACAAGGAATATTTGGGCGCAGTTGCAAGGCCCAGAATTCTTAAGGAGTATTTAAAGAAACTACCTAGAGCTAATATCATGAAGAACTTTGAAAAATAAGGGGAAATCGTATTTTCTCAGTCTTAGGGTCAGAGGGTTCTTCAAGGGAGTTTCTGTTTTTATTTGTACGTCCTCATGTATCTCTAATAAATTTAATTTGAGTGATTGTTACTTGTTTGTCAAGTTATTATTCTCACTCGAAGCTTTTAAGCAAGAGTTTGAGTATTGTGATTGAAGTGTAAACTTCAGTTTTAGTTTGGTTTCGAGTCACTGTGATTGTGGCTGGATTATAGACTGCCAATGGGATTAGGGTAGGTCTTTTAACACTGCGGTGATTAGAAGTGAGTGGGTTCTCATATCTACTAGGTGTGTAGGTAGAAGTTACACTGGGTAGTGATTAAGTGATAAGTTGTAAACGAGGGAGTTTAGCTTAGAATTAATATTGCTAATAGTGGATTTCCATCCTGGCTTGATAGCCCCTAGATTAGGTGAGTTGCACCGAATTGGGTTAACAAATCTTTATGTTCTTTTACATTCTGCATAGTTTTAATTTTGGTAAAAGCTTATGTACTGTCAGAAGATGTCGTAACATCTGTCGTGACATTGTGCTTGTGTGTTGAGACATCAGTCTTGACATTTATGTTGTGTGTGACAGAATTTCATATAGTTTTCTCCCTTGAAAATTGGGGATCTTTTATAATCCCCTTTACGTTCGTACACCATTTTCTAATAAGTTTCAAAGTAGGAATGAACTGGGGTCTTGAGGCCACTTGTTAGATAATGTCGCCTTATCTGGAGAGGGGTCAATAGATCACCAAGCCAAAATTCTCGAAAAATTCTGGTTTTAAAAATTTGTTTAATACAAGAGTGTAAGTGGAAGTTTTTGAAATTGAATCGTCTATACGAACCAAATTATTCGATGTCAGATATGCAAATATTAAAATTCAATATGGAATGACAACAATAAATTGGAATTAATAAACTTCAATCAATTTACAGCTTATTTAACGTTTATAGAATATTACTAGCAATAATATTTCAAATGATAGCAATTAAAAGACTAAACTAAACAATTTGTCGAACACTTGGTGTGCAACAAATTTTTTCTGAATTTTCTTTTGAATAGAACATGCTAAATAATTTGTCAAACACTTGGTATGTAGTCAAAGTTTCAGAATTTCTTTTGTATTATGTTGATATGGAAAAGGACTTATAATCAAAAGTGATTATAAGCAACCCAACACACAATTCAAAATAAAAACGGTTTCGGAAAATTCATACGCGTCGATAGTTTACTCAATGCTATTTGAAAAATTGATATATGAAAATTAAAGAAAGTAAAGAAATAAAACAAAAGAGACACATGAAGTTATCTTCACAGTTCCACACTTTCGTCCTCGCGTGTGGGTACGTCTATGCCTAATTCCAATAGAATTAGGATAATTCTTACTATGCAAAAAGTTTGATATAAGAGAAGTGTTCCAAGAGCAACTCCATAAACCCTAACATTTATTATTGATTCAACCCCTTCTCTTCCTTTGATCTTGAAAAAGACCAAGACACAATAACTGCAAATTGGTTCTCTAGATCTTGCTACTCCTTTGAGTACTTTATTTCCAAAGCTTTTGCGCACCACCAATTTCAACTATTACAACACAAGACTTCACTTTTTATTCTCCATTTTTTTGCAACTTCCTTTGTGTTCTTTATCTCCAAAGTATCCTTTTCATTCTTTGTCTTCAAAGGATTTCATTAGGCCGCAATCTTCTTATGAATGTCTTGCACGAAAACCCCCGAATCATTAAATGATTTTGGAGGATAAACCCACAGTTTTCCGTATGAAGACCACTGCAAATCTCAACCCAATATTCTCAGCTACACAACCTAATTATCCTTTATTGAACCTCGTCTCGATGGCACCATAACAAAAGATCGTTACAATGGTTTTGTCAGTGTGTATGCATAGGTTGGAGGTTGAAGGTGAAGAGAAATTGCAGGAAATTTTTTATGGTATCATCAACTTGGAATGATGCATGAAAGATATATTTATAGTTATGAAAATATTAGGGAAAAAGAGGAAAGTTCAGAATTAATAGAAAATAGAAATTTTTTCTCTTGAAACAGTATGAGACGACCTGTAGTTTAAATGAACCGACTCATAGTGTTAATTTTAACACCATGAGCCGACCTGAAATGGCCTATGAGCTGGCCTGTCCAAAACAAAAGAAAATAACTTATCTAGTACAATACATGATCCATCCTGAAATGGCCTTTGAACCGGCCTGACCAAAACAGTAGAAAATAACTTATCCAAAATAGTACATGAGTCAACTTGAAATAGCTTATGAGCTGGCCTGCAAGTGCATTTTTAGTGCAAAAAATGATTTTTTGAGACTGGGTCAGTTTTGAATATGTTTCTGATGATTCCTAAGACCTCTAATTTCTTAGGGTGCCACCCAAACTCAGAGATACCTCACAATATACAAAGATGCTATATTCTTGTAGTTTTGACATCACGCAAATCCCATCTTGATGAAGGTTGCACTCACATATGCCAATTCATCTTCTGCCTTCTTTTACCTCTTAAAGGATTTCATCCAACACATCAGATCCATTGTTTAACATCCTAACACCTTTGATTAAATTATCAAGTTTTCATGTTCACAAGGTTACCTCTCTATGAAGTTCATAAATGTCAGCTATGCATTCCTCCTTTTTAGTCTGAGGTTTAATTATCATCATTCTTTGCTTTATCCATATTTGACATACTTCCTCAGCCCTTTTGTACAAATATTTGTAGAATGTCATTAGTTCTTCATAGGATCTTTCTTCTACCATAGATTTACACCTTCCTCTTAATGCAGTCACAATTTTGGTAAATTCTTCCTCAGAAGATTCATCACCTTCATAAGTTGCCCTTAAAATTTCTCAGGCATCTTTAGCAATAATTGGTGTATCTATCTTCCTAAGAACATCCTTGTCTACTCCATTAAATAGAGCATTTAAGACCTCTGAGATAGTAGAAAAAAACTCATTTTATTCTTTGGACCAATCCTCTTTTGGCTGCAAAGACTCATTCCCATATTTGTCCTTCACAATAGGATGATTACATCCTTTCATCCTAACCTTCCAAGATTTTCTATCCATGGATTTCAAAAAGGCTATCATTATATCCTTCCAATAGACATATTTTTCACTATTTAACAAAGGTGATTTGTTGACATATCCTAATCTCATGTCCATAGTACCAGTAAATAATATACCTGGAGCTCACCCAATAAACAAAACAAGGTTCCTGCTTTGATGCCAATTAAAATTATGGCACACGTAATATAGATGTCAAAACTGATGTCTCAATATACAAGCACAATGTCAGGATAGATGGTATGACATCTACGAACTAAAATTACTTTTACCAAAAATTAGAACTATACATAATTGTAAAGTGCAGAAGGTAAAATAACACAAAGAATTGTTAACCCAGTTTGGTGCAACTCACCTACTTTGGTGGATACCAAGCCAGGAAGGAAATCCACTATCAGTAGTATTAATTCTAAGCCTAAACAATCCAAATTTACAACTTATCACTTAATCCCTACCCAATGCAATTTCTACCTAGGAACCTCCTAGATAAGAGAATCCCCTCTCACTTCTTATCACCGTAGTGATATCTACAACCACAATCTCAGTTACTGGAAACCAAACTAAAACATAAGTTTACACTTCAAATACAATACTCAATTTCTTTCTTAAAAGCTTACAGTGATAATATTAACTTGACAAATTGTCAAGTAACAATCAATTAACTCAAATGTATCAAAAGATGCATGAGAACGTAAAAAGAAAAACATAAACTCCCTCGAAGATCCCTCAAACCCTAAGTCTAAGAAAAATAGGCTTCCCCTTATTTTTTACAAATTTCTTAAGTGAAATTAGGTCTAGATAGTTTCTTTAAATACTCCTCAATCGTCCATGGGCCTTGAATCTTCACCCAGATATGCCTTGATGCTCAAGATGAGGTCTCAAAGCCTAATTTAGTAAATTGTGTACAACTGGAGATAAAATCAACTGTTCCAAATTAAATATTCTTAACCTGCAAAAATCAGTGAGATAAATCAAAAAGGAATCTCTCAAAATCACTTTAAATCGGTCAAGAAAAAAACAACATGTACTGATGTTCTAATACAAGATGTTACAACATCTGTCAGAACATTTTCCTTCAAATGAACTTGACCAGCATGTTAGAACATTTTCTATAACATCATACTACAAACCATGTTTTCAAAATTATGTCAATCCTAAAACCATGGTACTAACACTTATGATCAAGAATTATATGCAGTCCTTAGAGATATGTTCTAGTGGTAACATTATTTGGTTTAGAAGAAGTATATTGGACATCAAACTTTGAAGTTTCTTCATAGTCAGAAGGTGATAAATAAGAAGCACGCTCGGTGGGTGAGTTTTCTGCAGAAGTTTCCTTTTATTATTCAGCATAAGTCACAGGCTCTTAACAAGGTAGTGAATGCATTGAGTATGAGGTCTTTCTTACTAATTACATTATTGTAGGAAATAGTATGCTTTGACTACTTGCAAGATTTGTATGAAATTGATGTTGGTTTCAAGGATTTATGGACCAAGTGAAGTGGAAAGCATCCTTGTGCAAATTTTCATATTCGACATGACTATCTTTTTAAAGGTGACCAATTATGCCTTTATTGCTCGTCTTTAAGAGAGAAGTTAATCTAAGATCAGCATGGTGGCGGTCTTATAAGTCATATGGGGAGAGACGAGACCATTGCAAGCCTGAAAGAGAGATACTATTGGCCACACTTGAGGAAGGAAGGTGGTGCTATAGTCATGATAAATTATACTTGTTATGTTTCTAAAGGTCAATTTTAAAGTACTGTTCTATATGCCTTTACCTATTACTGATGATATTTTGTAAGATTTAGCCATGGATTTTATATTGGCCTTACCTCGTATACGATGAAATGTAAATTCTGTGTTCGTTGTAGTAAACAGATTCTCTAAGATGACACACTTCATTTCTTGTAAAATGAATGATAATGAATCCAACATAGCCAAAATGGTTTTAGGGAGGTTGTGCATCTTCACAGGGATCCTACGCCAATTACCTTTAAACATGTACCCCAAATTCTCAGTCATTTATGGATTATTCTTTGGAGATTGTTTAGAACTGTGCTGCATAGGAATTCTATAACTCATCCTTAAATAGATGAAAAAACTGAGGTGACTAACATAACTTTGTGGAATATGATTCAAAGTGTTAATGGAGAGAAGCCAAAATAGTGGGATTTAGTTTTTATTAGGTCGAATTTTCTAATAACAATGTTATGCAGTCAATGTTAGACAGTGATGCCTTATCTAAAGGGGGGGGGGGGGGTGAATAGCTCATCACCAAGCCATAATTCCAGAAAAATTATGTTTCTAAAATTTTGTTTAATAAAAGAGTGCAAGCCGAAGTTTTTGAAATTAAGTCGTCTATACTTACCAAATTATTGGAAGTCAGATATGCAAATATTAAAATTCAATATGGAATGACAACAATATATTGGAATTAATAAGCTTTAATCAATTTATAACTTATTTCACATTTGTTGAATATTACTAGCAATATTATTTCCAAAGATAGCGATCAAAAGACTAAACTAAACAATTTGTCGAACACTTGGTGTGCAACATATTTTTCTAAATTTTCTTTTGAATAGAACATGCTAAACAATTTTTCAAACACTTGGTGTGCAGTTAAAGTTTCATAATTTTACTTTGTATTTTATTGATATGAAAAAGTACTTATAATCAAAAGTAATTATAAGTAACCCAACACACAATTCAAAACAAAAACAGTTCCAAAAAATTCCTACGCGTCGATAGATTACTCAATGCTATTTGAAAAATTGATATATGGCAATTAAAGAGAGTAAAGCAATAAAAGGAAAGATACAAGCGAATTCATCGTCATAGTTCCCCACTTTTGTCCTCGCGTATGGGTACTTCTGCGCCTAGTTCTAATGGAATTACTATAATTCTTACTATGCAAAAAAGTTTGATAAAAGAGAAGTGTTCCAAGAGCAACTCCACAAACCCTAACGTTTATTGTTGATTCAACCCCTTCTCTTCCTTTGATATTGAGAAAGACCCATACACAATAGATGCAAATTGATTATCTCAAACTGGCTACTTCTTTGCAAACTTTATCTCCAAAGCTTTCGCGCACCACCACTTTCAACTATTGCAAAACAAGATTTCAATTTGATTCTCCGTTCTCGTGCTGCTTTCTTTGCATTATTTATCTTCAAAGGGTCTTTTGCGTTATTCATCTCCAAAGTCTTTCACTAGGCCGCAATCCTGTCGTAAATGTCTTTCACGAAAACCCCCAAATCAATCAATGATCTTAGAGGAAAAACCTGCAGTTTTTCCAGATGAAGACCCCGGAAAATATCAATCTAATATTCTTGGCTACACAAGAACCTAATTGGACATTATCGAACCTCGTCTAGATGGCACCCCGTTAAAAGATGGTTACAATGGTTTGTCAATGTGTATGCATAGGTTAGAGGTTGAAGGTGAAGAGCAATTGCAGGAAACTTTTATGGTATCATCAAGTTGGAATGATGCATAAAGGATGTATTTATAGTTATGGAAAAATTAGGGAAAAAGTGGAAACAAAGGAACTAAAAGAAAATAGAAAATTTGTCTCTTGAAACTGTATGAGCCGACTTGTAGCTTGGATGAGCCAGATCATTATGTTAATTTTAATAGCATGAGCCGACCTGACTCAAACAGAAGAAAACAGCTTATCCAGAACAATACATGAGCTGGCCTGAAATGACTTATGAGCTGGCTTGAACCAAGGCAGAGGAAAAACTACTTATTTAGAGCAGTACATAAGCCGACATGTAGTGACTTATGAGACGACCTGAAAATGCCTTTAGTACATGAAATTTTATGAGACAAGGTCAGTTTTAACTATGTTTCTAATGATTCCTAAGACCTCTAAATGTGTAGGGTGCCATCCAAACTCGAAGATACCGCACAATATATAGAAATTTTGTATTCTTATTGTTTTGACATCATGCAAAACAGATCTTGAGAAAAGTTTCACTCACACGCTCCCTCTTTTGATGATGGAAAAACTGCGATGATGATGGCATTTCGTGTGTATTTGACGCTCCCCCTCACTATGTGTCACTAATCTTCATCTAGCATATCCTTCTCCCCCTATGACAATATCAAAAAGAGAACAAGCACATCATTAGAAGTATCGAAGTTTTCCATAATGACCAATATATCATACATAGGCCTTTTTGAAAAATAAGAGTGTGCACTCACATACACCCATATATATGGAATGAAACTAAGATTAAGAAAAAATAGATAAAATACATTTGCAAAGCACAATAAACATCAATACATAAAAGACAGAACTAAAGGAGCACAAAAGTTCTTACAACACCAAGACTTCTGACAACACAAACGATAAGTTGTTCAACAAAATATAAATGACGATGATATTAAATGAATGAAATAAAAGAAAATAACAACACAACAATTCAGGATATCAATGACCCCCATAACCACTATCACTCCTCTGATAGGTCCATCCACCTCTATGCAGTGTCATAAAATGATGATGACTCCTCATGATGCTTTGTAGCATAAGTTTGCAGGTTATTGATTCTGAGTTGAACAACTGAGTTACTTCTTTGGATGTCCTCATGAATAAACTTGAACTTTTCAGTGGAAGTGGACCCAAATATCTCAAAATTTGTGTCCTTAGCATTCAACCTCTCAGTTATCAAACTAAATTGCTCGTTTTGAGCAGTCTGGAAATCAGCCTGCCACTGCAACTACTCTTCACAACGCTGATTCTGTTTCAGCTGCATGTTTTGAAGCATTGAGATAATGTTAAAATTATTTCCTTCATCATACTCATACATGTTTTCCTGAGATCCAGATCCATAGTCATAAGTGCCAGCTTCATATCCTCTATAATTTTCACCATATGCAGTCCAAGAGTTATCTTGCCACTGTCCATCCCAGTGTTGCTCATAGTTGGTTTATTGAGCTTTGGTAGCCCTCAACCATGCCTTATCAGTCTCATAATCAGCATCTGACATATGAACATCCTCTTGCAGATCACTCTCAAATCCTCAGCTTCATCATTCACAAGATCCTCAACATTATTAAGAAACTTAGCAAGATCGTCATAGTTGTAAATTTTCCTTTTTGAGCTAGCTTCCAAGAAATAGTAGACCTTTCTTACATGATCCCAATAATACCATAAGTTCTTTATGGTTCTTGGACACGTCAACTCTTGAAATATCACCACTTTTAGGATGAAAAATGTGAGAAACAATCCAATGCATTATACAAGGTGACTTTTTTGAGACAACTGGTTGTGATGGGCTCATTGTTGTTACTAGACCTAGGTTCCTTTAGTTGCTAATTGGAGTGAATTCTCCATTTAAAGTCATAATTATAGCTTGAGTCTTTGACCAGAGGCTCATTACCTATGGTTATTCCTAAAACAGTCCTCCACATATCTCTGGTAAAATGGTAGAACTTACCTCTAATATTGAAGATGAACTCAGTTTTGAAACGAACTTCAGGAATGTGTAGTTCTTCACCAGTTGCGACTTTATAGTATTTTTTCTTTGTGATAATTCTTCCGTGACACTTCTCATCAAAGAACTTCATATCCTCTTTATCAATTAGATCGAACAAAGTCTTTTCTACTATGCTTTTTCCTTTTCCTATGCCTTTACCCCTTGTAACCTTAGGAGCAATTGAGAATTTCTTCAAGCAATACTTGCATACAAGGTATTTGATAAAATGTGCCAACCAAATATGTTGTAGGATGAAAGATGTAAGAAGCCAAGACTCCCTACAATGATGATATGATGCAAACACACAACAAATACAAGCGCACACTTATGAGTTTTGAGTGAATGATGTTGTGGGTGATGAAAACTTGCATTGTGAGAGTTTGGTATGGAGATATAGGGTTTTATGAGGACTTTAAAAGGATATGAAAAGAGTTGAACCAACTTTATCACATAATTGATGATGGTAAGAGGAGTTTGACCGACAATTCTTGGATGAGAAATGAGGTTTAATGTGGATGCATGAATCTATTTGGTGAGAGAATGAATGTAGAAGAAGAAAAGGTAAAGTGTTATCCAATATGAATCCCATGTGTCAGCTCACTGAAAAATTTCGAACCGACATATACTGTCTATGATCCGGCCTATACTGAACCATGTGAAAACAATTTAAAATATTCAATTTATGAGTCGGCCTATTCACATTATAAGTCTGCTCATAATGAACAAATTTTCTAAAAAAATTTGAAAATTGCAAATCATGTGTCAGCTCATAGACCACACGTGTCGGCCTATACTGACTTAATATTTTCCAAATACCAAAATTATTAGATTCAAGGAATAGAATTTTGAGACACTTAGAGGATGATGTTTATAATGAGTATAAGATCATGCATGAGTGTTTGCTATATGAGTTGAGTGTTTGAACAATTTTGTTGTTATGTGCCTTGAATAATTAATATAGCTAAATGAATACATAAATAACCAAACACAAGAAACACGTAGTCACACAATTTGACTTATGTTACTATAAACACAAATGACATCCAACGTGTATTTTAGAGACCTTTAGTAATAGACAGATAAAAGAACTAGCTTACACTTTTAGAAGAAAATAATTGAAAAGATACAACCTCACCGACAATATGGAGTATGCACAAGAATTTCATATGAAGCTCAAGAACATGAGCTTTAACAACTGCTATGAGTTCCAGGAACCAATACGACCAATGTTTCAACAATTTAACCTTCTCAAGATGATTCCAAGATCTTTTATCAAAGGAGTTTCTTGATGATGATTATAGAGAACACATTCATTCTTTTTGCCACGAAGTCAATAAGATTTGAATATGTTACCTACTAATTATCCTGATGTATCTACACATGAAGCCTCATAACATTTTCATAGAATCAAGACATTTTTCCTGCAATTATCAATAAGACAAACTAGGTACCTAATAATTGTTGGGTTCTTGAGGGTGAGTAACATAATTGTTGCACTTAGGTGACCATTGAGAAATGCCATTAGGAAATGAACATTTCCTAAGTTTTCATTTGGAAATGGTGTGTCCTTTCGTACAACAGTAGTGACAAGTTATGTTCCGAGAGACCCAATTCAAACCCCCCTTTCTTGTGTTTCTTTCTCCTTCAATTGGCATTAGAGCTCTGTTTCTGGTATTGATAGTTATCAAACACTTAACCGTGTCAGAGAAAAATCCAGACGTTTTAAAAACACTATGGTGATTCCACCACCTGCTGTTGTTATGCCTGTTCTCAATGAGAGAGAAAACTATAATGCTAAACCTCCCATATTTAATGGTGAAAGATTTGATTATTGGAAAGATAAACTATAAATTTAATATCCAGGTCATGATGTTGATCTTTGGGACATGGTAGTCGATGGCTACGAACATCCCACAGATGAAAGAGGAAATAAGATTGAAAGGAGATCTATGAACGACCAGCAAAAGAAAGATTATAAGAATCATCATAAAGCAAGAATTATCTTGTTGAAGGTGATTTCTTATATTGAGAATGAGAAGATATCAAATAGTGACTCAAATAAGTCTATAATTGATTATTTAAGAATGACTCATGAGGGAAACACTCAAGTTAAGGAGACCAAAGATTTATCTTTGATTTAGAAGTATGAGGCCTTTAAAATGGAAGAAGATGAAACAATTGAGACTATGTTCTCAAGGTTTCAAACCTTGGTTGAGGACTTAGGGTTCTAAATAAAGGATACTTTACTTCAGATCATGTGAAGAAGATTATCCGAAGCTTTCCATCTAAATGGAGACCTATGGTAACTGCTCTTAAATTGTCTAAAGATATGAACAACACTTCTATAGAAAAACTGGTGAGTTCTTCAAGAACCCGTGAGATAGAGCTGGAACAAGATGAACCTCAGAAGAGAGGAAAATCAGTTGCTCTTAAATCCATCAGAAGTTATAAGAAGACAAGAAATATTCAAGCAGAATAGATCGAGGATTTTGTAGAAGATTCTGATGAAGATGAAGATGAGTTGTCACTTCTGATCAAAGGAAGGTTGTTAGTAGCAAGGATGACACTTGCTATGAGTGTAACGATCCAAGACATTACAAAAATGATTATCCCAAGCTCAAGAAGGACAAACCCCAGAAGATAGATTTCAAAGGAAAGAAAAAAGGGCTAATGGAAACATGGGAAAACTATGATTCATCGGAAGACGACTGAGAAGAAAAACAAGCCAACATAGCATTGATGGTTACTGTTAAAGTTTATGATTTCGTGATCCACGCAGAAGATGTTGCAAACTCTGATTCAGAAACATAAGAGGTATTTTCCGACCTTTATCAATCTGAATTAAATTGTTCTTTACTTGAAATTCTGGAAAAACATGATTTCCTTAAGAACAAATTCAAGGAACTTAAAAAGATCCATGAATCTGCTTCTAAAGAAGAAAACAAACTTAAGGACGAATTTTGATCTTTAAGATAAGAAAATTATATTCTTAATATTCACCATTATGTTCTCAAAAAAAAATAGTTCCAGTCTTGAGAAGAAAATTATTTCAGATGCTTCTGTGAGCACTGATGATGTCATAAAGAAATATGATAAATCATTCCAGAAATTTCTTGCTAGAAGACTGGGTAAAAGCGTCATGACTTCAATGATCTATGGCGTAAGAAAAAACGATACAAAAGGTATTAGTTATTATTCTTATGAAGAATCTGATTCTGAAAAAGAAGATAAACCAAATACTCTTCATTCTTATTTTGTCTCTGCTTGTTCTGAGCCTAAGGTAAAATAAAAAGGTAAAAAAAATTTATTCCTAAGGCTAAGCCTAAAGCAAAGTCCTGTTTAAAGAATGAAATTAAATATATTTATCCTGCTCCTAAGCCCAAGGTTGTGAATAACTCTGGGAAGACTAACAAAAACGGACTCAAGAAGCTACGGGTACCTAAAAATTAGATCATCTATGTTGTAGATATCCTTAGCAGCAATGTCATGACACCAATCATGGTACCTATACTCTGGTTGCTCGGGGAACATGACAAGAAGAAGACATACATTCCAAATATTGGAACTTAAGATTGGAGGCATCGTGGGTTTCAGAGGTGACCAGAAAGGGAAGATCATATGCTCTAGAACAATTGTTAATGATTCTCTCCCTTCTATAAATAATGTTTTACTTGTTGATGGATTAATTCATAACTTATTCTCCATAAGTCAATTAGGTGACAATGGTTATGGTATAATCTTTAATAAAAACTCCTTTAAATCAGTTAGTCAGAAGGATGGGTCAATCATTTTCAATGGCAAGAGGAAGAACTACATCTATAAGATTAAACTTTTTGATCTTAAAGAGAAAAACATAAAATTCTTTCTGTCTATTAATGAACAGAAATGGATCTGACATAGATGTTTGGGCCATGTTAGCATGAGAAGAATATTTCAGCTAAATAAGCTTGATCTTGTCAGAGGCCTTCCAAAACTAAAGTTCTCTTCAGAAGCTCTTTGTGAAGTATGTTAGAAGGGCAAGTTTTCAAAACGTTTTTAAAGCAAAGAATGTTGGTTCTACTTCTAGGCCATTTAAGCTTCTACATATTGCTTGTTTGGACTAGTGAAAACTGCTTCTATCAATGGTAAGAAGTACAGATTAGTCATTGTTGATGACAACAATCGTTGGACATGGGTTAAGTTCCTTAAACTTAAAGATGAGTAACATTTTTGTGTTTACTACCTTCTGTTCTCAAGTGGAAAATGAGATGAATCTCAGGATTGGCAAAGTCAGAAGTGATCATGGTGGTGAGTTTGAGAATAAAAACTTTGAAAAGCTTTTTGATGAAAATGGAATTTCCCATGATTTCTCCTTCCCTAGAACTCCACATCAAAATGGAGTTGTAGAGAGGAAGAATAGGAATTTGTAAGAAACAGCCAGAACCATGATTAACGAGACTAACATGACAAAGCATTTCTAGATAGAGGCAGTCAACATAATGTGTTACATTTAGAACAAAGTCTCTATAAGACCTATTATTGTTAAGACTCCTTATGAGTTATGGAGAACAAAAAACACAATATTTCATATTCTCATCATTTTGGATGTGACTGTTTTATGTTAAACACTAAAGAGAATCTAAACAATTTTGATTCTAAAGCACAAAAGTGTATCGTGTTAGGGTATTTTGAATGCTCAAAAGGCTACAAAGTGTATAACACTTAAACACTTATTGTTGAAGAATCTATTCATTTTAAATTAGATGATAAGCTTGACTTTGAAAGGTCAAAGCTAGTTGAAAAGTTTGAATATCTGGAAATTACCTTTTCAGACTCAGAAGGTGATGATGATGCTAACAAGGATCCTACAGACTCTAAAGAAGTTCAACCAGAAGCGGTTGAAGCTCAGACTCCTGTGAGGAAGCACATAACCAGATCCTCACATTCTAAAGAGTTTATACTGGGCGACAGGTTAGAACCAGTCAGAACCATATCCTCCTTCAAACCTTCTGAAGAATCTGTTCTGGATTTGGTTTCTCTTATAGTGTCAACTTATGTTGATGAAGCACTTCTAGACACATAACGGATTATGGCTATGCAAGAAGAGTTGAATAAATTCTCCATCAATAATGTGTGAGATATTGTACCAAGACACAAAGGAACTCATGTGATTGGAACAAAATGGGTCTTAAGAAACAAGCTCAATGAAAAAGGAGATGTGGAATCTGTTAAGTCTATGAAGGATGAGTTTGAGATGAGCTTAATGGGAGAACTCAAATTTTTTCTAGGAATCCAAATAAATCAAGGACCAAAAGAGACGTTCATCCATCAGAGCATGTTCACCAAAGAACTACTGAAGAAGTTTCACTTGTCTGAATGCAAGACAACGAAGACTTCTATGTATCCTACCTACGTTTTAGAAAAGGGCGAGGTAAGTAGTCAGGTTGATCAAAAGATGTACAACGGTATGATAGGTTCCCTATTATATTTGACTGCTTCTAGGCCTGATATTTTATTCAGTGCCTGCTTGTTCGCTCGCTTCCAATCAGATCCTAGATAATTACACTTAACTATTGTTAAGAGGATTTTTAGGTATCTGAAAGGTACTACTAACCTTGGTTTGTGTTATAGAAAATCAAGTGAGTACAAGTTAGTAGGTTATTGAGATGCTGACTATGCTGGAGATAGACTAGAGAGGAAGAGAACTTCTTTAAGTTGTCAGTTTATGGGAGATAACTTAATCTCATGTTCCAGCAAAAGGAAATCAACAATAGTGCTCTCAACTGCAAAAGACGAATACATTTACGCTTCTGTATGTGGCACCCAGATCCTCTAGATGAAAATTCAACTAGAAGACTATAAAATATTTGAGAGTAACATTCCTATCTTTTGTGACAATACTTTTGCAATTTGTTTATCTAAGAATTCAATTTTGCATTCTAGGACTAAAAATATTGAGATCAAGCATTATTTCATTAGAGACTATGCTCAGAAGGGAATTTTAACTTTAAAATTCATAGATATAGATCATAAATGGGATGATATCTTTACAAAACCCCTTGGTGAATATAGATTCATTTTCATTCTGAAACATTTAAAAATGGTTTCATGCAAAAACTGAAAAAGATGAAATCTCATAATGTTAGCTTTCCAGAATGGAAAAATAGACTCTAAGGCTTGATTGTTATTTTTTTATGCTTATGGAATGTGAGGCTTCTGATAAGTGAAGTTCTCATGTATCATAAGTATCCAAGGTCAGAATCTTGTTTAATGCCTCTGCCCGTTGGAAACTGGAGAGTTTACTTCATTAATGAGGTGTCAGAATAGTGAAAGGTTGGTGATTTAAAATAAGGGGTATATTTTTTTCAAGAGGGGGTATTAATTTTGGTTTGAAACTATGGACCCATTAAGCTGATGAGGAGCTCTGATATAGTTAAAAAAGGCTCCTTGCGTTGTTGACTAAAGTCAACATCTGATTAATTCATTTTATTGGGCAATATTTATATTATTATTATTATTATTATTTCACCGTTATTATTTGATAGATTGCCATTATTATTATTATTATTATTATTTTCATCTTTTTTATTATTATACGTTTGTTTTACTTAGTGTTGACTAATGTTAACATTAGGGTTTTAAACCTTTTGTCCAGATGCGCCCTGATTAGTTCTTGTTCCCTAAGCTAGTTTCAAGATCCCAGATCCAGATTTTATTTTGAATCAAATTAAAACTAAAATAGATTGCAAATCAGATCTTTTATTAATTTTCAATCTGTATACAAGTTACTGTCCAAATACATTACAGAACCAAATCTTCACATAATCAAATAAAAAATTACAAGTTTTTATACAATCAAACGAATCAGATATTACAAACATAATCTTTCCTATTTTCTAATTTCTAAAGACAATTAACAAAAAGTAACAGCAATCAAATATAATTTCCTAATCTGTTCTAATGTCTAACCTATAAATAAAACCCTAAAACTAATTGAAAGAGGAAAACAAATTTTAGAAAAAATTTATAACAGAGAAGAGGAGGAGAAGCAGAAGTCGAAGTCAACCATCTTGCTTGAGATCTGGGTTTCAATTTCTGAAACCCTGGATATGTGTTGCATCATCGTCGTCTGAAAATCAACATCGCGCCATCATCGTATACACCTGTAATCATAGAAGAAGGAAGAGATTAGACAGAGGGAGAAAGAACCAGAAAGGTACGACTACAAGAAGAATCACTGCAGAGGATGTAAGCCAATTCACTTATCTTAGGGCTTGTAATTGTTGAATCTATGACCTGTGTTTGAATTGCTGGATTTCTAAGGGTCAGGGTTCATTAGGGTTCTTGTTTAGGGTTAGGGTTTATCAGGGTTAAGTTAGGGTTCTAACGATTTTAGGTTTCTGGCTTGTGGTAGGTTAGGGTTCTTCACAAACCCTTAGAGTTCTTAGGGTTCACATGAACCCAGATGGCGGTTTGGTTTGAAGGTGGTGGTGCCTTGAAGAAGATGCCGACATAAGCGATTTCTGGCCGGTGGCGCTCAAGGCGGGGGTGATTTCCGGTGACAGAAATCTAGAGAGAAGTTGGAGCTTCTCTCTCTAACCTCCAACGAACGATGTTTTGTTTTGGTGCAGAGAGAGAAAGAGAGAGAGAAAGAAGAGAAAAATGGGCCTTATGCCCGAAAACTTGCTTTTATAAACACGCTCAGATCCTATACGTTGCCTCTTACCATGAACCGTTAATCATTGCCATCTAATCATCATCCAACGTTTCATAATCACACGCCCATCATAAGTCTATGCGCGCCTCCATACCTTGTCCAACAGGCTCAAACAATTATCTAAGACTAGACTCTTGCTGAACTAACCCACATAATCACTTCCCAGTCATAATTCACACCCTCGAAGCTACTGGGCCAAGTTCAACATCTAGACTTCGGCCCTTACCCCATGAACCCCCTAGTTTTGCTACCACGTTCAAAACGACACCACTTGCATTTGGGCCTAAATTCAATATTTGGATTTAGGGCCTTACTATTCATACCCCCAGTCTTTTACTAACAAATAGAAAATACACCCCCTGTGTTTTATAATTAAAATTAATTTATTTTTTTAATTTCATTTATTTATTCCTTTATTCATTTATTTATATATTTTTTATTTTTAGTTTATTAATATATTTATAATAAATTCTATATTATTTATTTTAATAATTCAAATTCTTTTTAAAATACTAATTCATTTAAATATTTTAATTGCAATAAAATTATTTTTCTCATGCATTAAAAAGGTATTTTCTCATATTTCATATTATATCAGAAAATATCTAATCAACAAATTACTAACTATTTTCCACTAACCTAATTCAAACCTTATATATATTTTCAAAAAGGATTATGGAGATATTTCTCATTAACAACGAACTTCGTCTAACAACTCCGCGATTTTCAAACCCAGACTGGGTTCAAGGATTAATTTGAGATATTTCCTAAATCCATAAAAAATACCAACCAATAACTACGAACTACGAATTGGGACTCTGATTCCTCATAAGAGGATACGTAGGCATACGCCTAAAATCGTGGCGAGTTCCCCTAATTAAAATTAAAACCCTATTTGCTAAACCATAAATCTAAACCCTAGTATCCTTGTGAACAAGGTAGATGAGGGGTTCCTAACACATTCCCTTCATCTAAAAACGAGTTAACAACTTAGAATCTCTGACCGAATTAGGATTATCAATTATATTCCCTTCCCTAGGATAAAAATTAATGGTGGCGACTCTTATTTTCAAACCGGTTATAACAGCTGGCGACTTTGTTGGGGACTTAACCCTAGGGTTTAGAAGCCTTCCTCTTAGGTTTAGGTTTTTTTTGGGATTTTAGTGTTTTCAATATTTGCTTTATTTATTTACTTTTGGTTTACTATTAGTATATGTTCATCATTTGTTGGCGGGATTTTATTTAAAAAAAAATTATTTTAAAAAAAACCTTAGAAAGAAGGTTCGTCTATTGGCCAAGAAGTTACATCATCCCTATGAGTTTTTGTGACGACTTTTCCTAGAGTCGGTGGAATTCCAAAAAAGAAATGATTCTTAAGAGATGTCTTATTGGGGGGTAGGACTTTGAAACGAATCCTATGACGTTTTGTATAAACCCTAAACTAAAATCTCATCGTGAGATCTTTCACGACCTTAGAGACGAATGTTTCGGTCTGCAAAGAGCCTTCGCTTAAGGGAGGTCCTTGTGTCTTTCCCTCTAGCGTAATCCATGATAACTTTAAGGAAGCCACCTTATGGGGAGGGTAGAATATCTGTAGGCCAAACCTAGGAGCCTACCAACTAAGGATACCTTTCATGAAATCCAGTAACTATGCCATCCAATCATGCATTTCAGATATTCATTATTTTCCATTCTTTTTGTTTGTCTTATTCACATGATTCAAAAAATAGTAAAAGGTTTTGGGTGAGTGTTCTAAAAATGAATGCCAGAGGGAAACAACTTGTCTGTATTAGTGATGTCAAGCCAGATATGACGAAGATCAAGTCCATCAAAGGGAAATTGTCTGAAAGAGCTTTGAAGATGTTTACTCGCCGTTATGGGGATACTCTTGAGTTGACAAAGGTGGATGTACAATTGGATAATATTAAGCCTTGGTTCAGTTCTACGATCCTCCATTGAGGTGTTTTACCTATCAATACTTTCAACTAGCACCGACTTTGGAAAAATTTGATAGACTTTTGAAGTTTTATAAGGGAAAAGCATATATGGGAATTGGAAAAACAATTGAAATTAAGGACTTATCAAATGGTTTAAGGATCCCTTATCCTGAATTTTAACTTAACTACAAAAAACAAGGTGATGTACAAGGGATTAAGAGATATTGTTTAGAATCTAAAGCCCTTTATTTTTCCAATAACAAAGAATTGGAGTCTTGTGTTGATTGTTTAGGGCTACTTGTATTTGGTGTAATTATGTTTCTGTGGACTTTGGACTATATTAAACCTACAACTATTAGTGTATTTTGGGGCGCAAAATCTTTGAATGCAGACTCAACTCATGCTTTACTTTCTGATATTTATTATGTTCTTGACACTCGTTACGAAAAAGGGAGGGTACGTTAAATTATTGTATCATGCTTTTATATTATTGGTTTATGACTCATCTCTATAAGAAAGATACATGGTTTGAAATATGACAAGATACGAGCGGCCTTAAAAATTAAGGTCTCTTATTGCTAATTCTGTATTGTGGTATGCGAGGAAGCTAAACATTGAAGATATCATTTACAGTTGTGGAGATTTTCTGAATTTTCTGTTGATTAGATCATGTGGTTGCATCAACTTTAACCATACTTTGGCTTTGCGACAACTAGGGAACCCTTTGGAGGGTAAACCCTTCGATGAAAAAATTCAACAATTAATCATTCACGACATGGGCAATAATAACTGAGAGTTGCTCAACAAGGTCATCTGAGCTTGGAATAGGGTTAATAAAAGAAAGACCAAAAGAAAGAATGATGTGGCGAAAGAACCTTACACTCGATGGATTTATGATAGGGTGCAAGTTATTAAGTTACCGTTTGACATTGATCCCGAGTACAAGCCATATGTCCCAGATCCTTTTCCTATGTCCTTAGAAGAAATAGAAAATTTGAAGAAAGCTTTGAATCAAGCTCAAAAGGAGAAAGGAGAACTGGAGCTTAGCCTTCATACCTTAGCTAAGGAGAAAAGACAAATGCAACACAAACTTGAGTCCAAAGATCAACAGATTCAGAAAGATCGTGAAGCATTTGAAAAGGAGAGTCTTAAGCGGAAACATTCGAATGGAGGGTTGTTGAGTGTGACCTTTAACTTGGATTCCCACAACCAATGTTTGGAAGATGCTGGTAGTGAAATCGGGAAACTAGGTAGGTGGTACGAAAAGGCGTTACAAGACAATAAGGAGATGGAAGAAAATTTGAGGGCTCAAATTCAAAGTTTTGCACAAGCTTCTTTAAATCAAGAAGAGCAAATGAAGTATATCACCATGAGACTCTAAGAGAGCTGAGAAACGAATTTAGGGGAACGCCTCAAGAGGATGAGGGCAGAAAGACTTCTCGCCCAAAAGATTGATGAATATGAGCAAGTGTGTCATGAGTTATAAGACCTCCGAAAGAATTTCCTATACAGAGACGAGGGATGTAAAATTATATTGGGAGGAGCAGTATGCAAAGATCGCCTAAGAAGAAAAGATAATCATAATATAATACTGAACCTCTACCAAGAGTATCGGTTCTACAAAGACAAGCACGCAAAACTTGCCTTCTTAGCCAACAATATCATTGAAGACATCCCTAGAAGTTTGAGAGATGCAAAAATTGTGATGGTCCCACTTCCAAAAGACATTGAAGACTTCCTCAAGCTTTGCAAGACTATGGTTGATGGCTTCAGAGCACTAATCTGCATGCGCAATATATAAATTTTATTCTCCTTTTTAAAGACAATTGTTATTTCAATAAAAGTATTTTTTTCCATATCTCGATTGTGTATTTATTTTTAGATGATCACCAATAAAAAAACAAAACCTGAAAAATATAAATACAAAAAAGAAAAAAAAGGAAAATCCAAGTGAATAAGACATTATAAAAACAAAGAAAAACTCTTAGCATATTCATACAGATTCATGCATTCACAAACATCGCATTTCATAACTTCATACAAAACTTATTATTTTTCAAAAACCATCTCTAGTAAAACAATTGGTAGTAAAGCACCACCTCTCCGACCGCCATATCAAACAAGGGCCCATCAAAATAAAGTGATGGAGCTGATCGAAGAGAACCAAGCCGCATTCAGTGAAAATTTGGAGCAGGTAAAAGGCAACATCGACTCAATGAAAGGAGATATAAGTCAAGTTCTTCTAGCCTTGAAGAACATCATAACGAGACAAGAACAAATTCCTAGGGTAGCCTTTGAAGAAGAATCCCAGACTATTGGTGCATCGAGCGGTCACCAACCAAGAAGAGAAACAGAGTCAGGACCTCAAAAGTTAACTATGGCTCAACAAGAGGTCAGACAAGCTGATACTGAAGTATGAAGAACATGACTTAGAAGAAAATCGAGCCCTTCAAAGGACAACCCATACTCGTGTCACTGAAAATCCCTTGGCACTCAACCAGTACAAAGCTCTTGAAGAAAGGATGAAGGTTATGGAGGGTTATGATGCTTTCGATGTCGATGCTCTCGAAACGGGTCTAGTTCCTGACGCGGTGATCCCTCATGTAATACGGTGGCAGAACCGACTGTTATACTGGTTTGCATTTGTATTCGCAAATGTCGCTGTAAGCAAGAGTCGCCACCGACTTTTATTACATCCAACTAAGGAAAGGAAAAAGAACAGAAAAAACCTTTCTCGAGAATGTTTTTTAGTACGGGGGGTAGATTATAGAAAGGGAATGTGTTAGCATCCTTTCTATCCATGGTTTCCATGGGCTCTTAAGTACTTTGCTCATTTTTAAAAATTGCTTGTGTGTGCTTGTTTTGAAAAGTTTTACTTCGTGATAACTCTTGTATTGATCCTCAAGAGTGTGACGAAGTTGTTTTTGAAAACGGTTTTGAACAGTGTTTGTGTAAAATTTGTTTGTTTGAGCAAGACCTAGGATCTAATCTACCTATTCGAAAAAAGTATGTTCGTTTTCCTTTAGACAACGCTATCCCATTATTAAGGAATAGGTAGCACCGTGATTGGAGTTTTAAAGGACGTTCGAAGGGACAAATACGATCACAAAAGCAATGTTAGGAAATCTTAGTAATCATCTGAAAGCCTTAAAGATCTTTTTTCGAGGCAACATCCGAAAGGGTCATTTTAGATCTTTTGGGACTAGAGGACGACCACTAACATTCCCTATACTTCGTGACCGTTTACCGAAGGTAACCGGAGTGGAGTAAACCCTAGCAGTGAGCATGTCCATGTGTATTTTTTCCGTTAATTATCTTTGCACAATTAGGTTTTTCTACTGTCTTAATCTCAATTTGTCTTTTCATACAATCCTATACATACATCTAAGAAGTTTATAGTTTGCGGAAATTAAAATGCGAGAAATTAAAGTCCTAATTATTACAAGGATTTGGGGAGATACATAATTAGTTTTGACTGAAAATAAAATGTAGAATTAAAAACCTACTTAAATCTAGTACAAACTAGGAGCAGTTACAATAATAATAAAAGGGAAAATTAAAAGCGCACGAGGCGAATTAAATGCGAGAAATAATTGGAAAACCTAAAAATATAATTTGAGAAAATATTTATGTTATTTTTTAAGAAAAAACTAGGTTATGTACAAAATTTAACCCTAATTCTAATTATTTTAAATTATAATAAAAAGATAATTAAATTGCCTAAATTTAATAAAACTAATTAATTAATAAAAAAAATTTTATGAAACTTGGTTTTTGATGTTTTTTATGATTTTTTTATTAAATAAAAAAAATATTTTTGGTGTTATTTGCAAAAAAGACATAACTAAAAAATAATAAGAAAAGAATAAAAAATAAATAAAAAAAGTGAGATTGGGCCTGCATAAGCAACCCAAGGGGGGGGGGGGGGGGGGGTGTTTCTGATTTTTGTTAGGCCCACGCAGACTGAGCCCATGCTTGCGCCAGATCCTGTGCTTCTCTCCTCTGATGATGCATGATAGTCCCTCAATGTTGGAATGTGAGATTTGTCTGATGATGGATCTCATGGCTTTGATCTGGGGGTGCACGGTGGGTGCTAAGTTATGAGGCACGCTGGATCTACATTTAAATGTTCAGAAAATAAGAAAATGTTTGGACTTGGGATCGAACCCAGGTCCCTTGCTTCACATGTTGCTACCCCTGCCATCTGCGCTGTGTTGGTTAGTTGTTATAATAATAAGATCCAATCATAATATATAAAACAAAGTGGATAGACTGAAAAAATTAAAAAAACACGCGATTATTCAATCGGACCAATGGAGTGGTGACGAGTCATCGTCTTCTTCCCTGTCCATCGTCTTAGGTATCAGATTTATACCTATAGACAGAGCTCCATAGCCATAACCCTGCAATCTTCAAAAATCCATACAACGCATGATAAATTAATTCTAAATACACCAATCAACTCATTTTAATCTCACGAGTATCATGGCATCATTTTCTTGGCCTAATTTTACCTGTACAGAGAAGCCCCAAAACGACTTCTTAAACCCTAACTATGGCAATCATCAATATATGCGTTAAAACATCAATTAAATCATTCAAACAACATGCAAATATGTTAACAATCACAAATATGCCATTAAAACATGCTTAGGATGCAAGAATTGTCGTAATCGATTTTGAGAAAAAGGAAAACCGTGTGAAGACTATAGGAGGATTATGGGCTTGGGAATGCTTGCAATGGATTATGTTAGCTTCAGGAGATGTCCAGGAAGCGATTGGAGACTTTGGAATGTCTTGAATCACCCTATATGTGAGAAAACGATCCAACACTTTTTTGCCAAAATTTGAGTTTTCTTTCTCTGTTCTCACGGCTGCAACCCTTGTCCTTTTGAATTGTCTTTGTTCATTATATGTAGTATGATGAATTAGGGTAACAAAAACGACCTGAATCTTTTGGAATTATGGAGATTGAATGTGATTTGCTTGCCATATGATATCTTTCCAAAACCATCCAAATCATGCTATTTTTGCCTAAATATGCCTTGATTCGATTTGATCTTATTAGGCCAGCTCAATTATATTTTATTCTCATAAAAAACAGATCAAAAAACCAATCTTTGATATTTTTTGTCATTTATTTGATTTAATGTG
The DNA here is from genome assembly GCA_948472305.1 of Vicia faba. Classification (NCBI taxonomy): domain Eukaryota; kingdom Viridiplantae; phylum Streptophyta; class Magnoliopsida; order Fabales; family Fabaceae; genus Vicia; species Vicia faba. The sequence continues at coordinate 1,257,542,005 of OX451737.1, read as the reverse complement.
ACTTTTAATAAATAAAAATTAAAATAAAATCAATAAATAGATAAAATAATATATGGCTGCTGATTTGGGTCGTGGACCATGTCACTAACATGATACAATCCTGAAATGCTAGGCCTTTTGACAAAAAATGCATTTTTGAGCACATTTGACTTTTGGCAATTTTCCAAAAATGGTCAACTTTGACAATGCATATCTTTTGCAATTTAACCATAGACAGGTGTTCTTTGACTTTTTAGAAAGCTTAGGGTGTCCCCTAAACAACCTTTTTGGTCTCATCTCAATTGGGTCTTCCATGTTCATGCAAGAAGCTTTGACCCAAAAGGTGTTTTTGTTGACTTTTCAAAAGAACCTATAATGTAGAAATTCATATCTTTTTATGAGTCCATTTTTTGAACTTGAGGGATGAATATGAGTTGTAGGAAATCCAATTCTCTTCAAAATGAGCATTGGATGAGAAATTTTTGATAAAGTATGATAAAGTTATGCTTGGTCAAAGTTTGGTTGACTTTTCTTAAGAAACCCTAATTTAGCAAATTTTGAGTTTTGATGAATTAGGAGAATTCCTTGAGGAATCATGATCAACCCTTGATAAAATGATGGATATCACTTCAAAATGTTGATGTTGACCAAAAATATTGAAGTTAGACTGTATGTGGGTCATAGTTGACTTTTGACCTAATACAGTCGATTCTCAAGCATCTGAGCAGTTGACTGAGCAAACTTCTTGTGCAAGGTATGAAACTTGACATGTATGATATTGTGAAAACATTAGGACCATGGAAAATATTTGAGGAATTTGGAGTTCACCCATCTTGATGAACATGGAAACCCTAGTTGGAGGTTCATTGCTTTAGGAGAGAGTTTGTTTGGTCAACTCTTGGGTATCCTTGAGCAAGTTAAGAGTCTTAATGAACATGTGTTGAGTAACATGGGAGGGAAAATTTTGGGGTACAACAACTTCCCCTATTCAATCTTCTTAGACCTGAGTATATAGATTGGCTTGTCTACCTTTCATGATTTGAAGGTGGAAGATGATTGATCACTAGAGTGCCCAGAAATTTGCACTCGCTTGAAGTGAATGTCGATCGATAATATCGGGAATAGGCTTATAGATGCCATTTAGGGGGTGACAGAGAACCGTCCGGGATGGGCTTAAAGATGCCATCAGAGAAGATATTGGTTGCGTAATAGATTCCTTTGCGAGAGTTCCTGTACCTTCCGTGGGGAGGACCTCACTGAGGAAAGTTGATTTATGTCTTGGGAAATAGAGATAGGAGCTTCGGTTGTCCATGGCACTACTGGGAAGTTAATTATTGATTAAGAAGGTGGAAGTGAACTGCAGATCTGGTCAGGGTTCAGGCTATACAATGACTTACTGGGGAAAGGTGAACTCGATCGTAACTGGTCAGGTCCAAGTCTTACCGTGTTAGAAACTGTTATCTGTAGACAAGAGAGAAGGAACAAGGATAGTAGGGTTGCTTCTAAATGAGAGCCTGGATAGTAGGGCTATGAGAAGGAACCTGGGTCGTAGGGGTACTTCGAAATAAGAGCCTGGATAGTAAGGCTATGAGAAGGAACCTGGATAGTAGGGTTGCTTCGAGATGAGAGCCTGGATAATAGGGCTATGAGAAGGAACATGGGTCGTAGGTGTGATCGGTGGAAATAGAACTGACTGTTTTAAAGCTGGTTCGCGAAATGTCGCGATAAGCAAGAGTCGCCACCGTCTTTTATGTTCTCCAACATGGAAAGGACAAAAGCACAACAAAATTCCTTTTCGAGATGTTTCTCAGTTCGGGAGGTAGATTTATAGAAAGGGAAGGTGTTAGAACCCTTTCTATCCATGGTTATCCATGGGCTCTTAGGTACTTGCTCACTATGTTTTCAAAAATTGTTTGCTTTTCAATTGTTTGTGGGTTTTGAAAAAGTTTAGTTTGAAAAAACTTCTAGGTAACTCTTGTATCAGTCCTCAAGAGTGTATGAAGTGTTTGTTTAAAAACTTTTTGAAAGTGTAGGTGTGAAAAGTTGTTTTTGTTTTTTGAAAGAGCAAGTACCCAGGAGAAATCTACCTACTCTAAGGAATTAGGCTGTGTAAGAGTCCTTTAGACAATACTATCCCACTATTGAGAAGTAGGAAGCACCGTCGTTGGAGTTTGTCGGGTCAATTCGATTATAGGGACATGTGGTCACCAAAGCAATAGTAGGACGCCTTAGCGGTAACCCTAATGTCCTAGATCCTTTTTATCCGAGGCAACCGTTTCGAGGCGACTGGATCTTTAGACAGGAGGGCGACCTCTAAAACACCCTATACTTGACGACCACCTCGAGGCAACCAAGTGAGGCGTACCCTAGGAGTGGCATGTGCATGTGTGTTGTTTCAGTTTAAATTATCTTTGAACATGCATCATTGTGAGCTACGTTTTTATTTTATTTTTCATACAAGTCTTGTCATGCATCTTTAGCAGTTAATAATTGTGCGGGAAATAAATTGCGGAAAGTGAATCTACGCTATTACAAGGCGCGGGTATATACATCGCCAAAAACAAACCCTTTGGAAAAATAAATTGCGAGAAAATAAATAAAGCGATAAAAGTCCTAATTATCTATTACATTCTCGGAAACAGTTACATAAATATAATCAAAATAAGAATAATGCGCGAAAAGAAATTGAATTGGGACGTCCTTAGGGTTTTGACCCTTTTTGAGAAAAGAGAGAGATTTGGTCCTTTTTTTGCAATTACATTAAACATTAAACCTAAAACTAATTAATTAAATAATTAAAAGAAAAAAAAGTATTTTTGTATTTTTGTGAAAAAAAGAAGTCAAAGTTAACCTAATTAATAAAAAGACTAAATTAATTAATTTACATTTATTTACAAAATAATAATTAAAGGTGAAAATAATAAATAATAATATTAATAAAAATATTTACATTTTTTTAATTGTCTGAATTTATTATGAAAAAATATTAATTTGTGTTAATTAAATGATAATAATAATAGTCATTAAACCTAATTAAAAAAAAATATAAAAAAGAAAGAAAATAAGCAAATAATGAAACCAGGGGGGTGATGGGCCCAATAGGAGGTGTTGTTTTGGAAATTTCAGGCCCAATAGCTCTCAAACCCGTTTGACCTTGCTGATTCCCCAGAGCATGTGTTGACTGGGAGTATGGTGAGGATCATCTTATGACCACTGGATTTATGATTGGGGCCACATGGCAGGCTGATGCGTGGGATGCATGATAGAACCCTTTTGAAAGTCTGCATGGGATTACACAAGAAAAAATAGAAACAATTATATGGGGGACCTGGGAATCGAACCCAGGTCCCAATGGTTACCAGACAGCTCATCTTCCACTACGCCATTACGTTGCATCTGTTAATATAATGACCATTAATTATAATATAGCAAAATTAATTCATATGTTATCAAAACAAAAAACGCGCGTCTCATTCAAACCAGCCAATCACGTGTAAACACGCAGTCGTCTTCTTCATTAAACCTGCAAAAGGATAAAGAGATAGCGGGGGTTTTTAACCCCCACAAAATAGGATGACAAATAATAGCGATTAGGTCTGTATGCAATATAAATTGTTCGCGAGGGTAGGGTTAAACTCGTCTGGATGCAGCGATCTCAACCATAGGCATTATGAAGCTTAATTTTTCTCATACTGAAAAGCCCCAATTTGAGAACTCAAAAACCCTAAAAATCGTTAATGGCAATTCATAATTCCGTGCATTATAATCCAATTAATTGATACCAATAGCTTTATATGGATGCAAGCAATGCAAAACAAACCATAAATCATATCAAATGCTCATGAATCATGGGTTTCGATTATGAGAAAATTGTGCAAACCGTACGACTGTTCTTGGTGGTTTTGATAGCTTTAGCACGTGGTTTTGATTCCAAAAGGTTTCTCAGAGGTCCAGCAATGTGTTTGAATCCTTAAATCGCTTTGAAAGGGCCTGGGAGTGAGAAAACAATTTTGAGTTTTTCTTGAGTTTTTTGGAATTGGTTATGGCTTTTTGCGGCAGCTTTTCACGTGTAAGGCATTAGGTTTAGCTTCAGTACTTATAATAGAATGGATTTTAGGTTAAATCTTTGACCAAGGATCCATGGAATTTTGGTTTGTATCTTTGATTTTCAATCATATCTTTTTGCATGTTTTTGATTGAAAAATCTTGCCAAATTGAGAGATCCTTGTCCCCTTGATGTGTACACGAAATCTCCAGCACATGTAGGTCATATTTTCTTCATGAAAAGATTGCAAAACCATATCTTGATATTTTCCTACAATTAAATGAATTAATAATCAATTAAAAATCCAATTAATTAATAAAAATAAGAAAATAATTCAATTTAATCTCAATGGGTCGTGCATAAGCCTTGGACAATGTTTCAAGAAGGAATTTGAAGCCCATTAGCAAAAATGATGTGTTTTGAGCAAAGTTGACTTTTGCAAATTCACAAACATTTCCCAACTTCTCCAATGCATATCTTGCTCAATTTGGATCCTATGAACATGTTCTTGGACATTTTGGAAAGGTCTTGAAGTCCTCTAACCAATGCCTTTGGTCCCATGTCATTTGGATTTACCAATCTCAAGTTATGGTCTTTGACTTAAAGTGCACTTTTGTTGACTTTTGAAATTTACCTATAATGTAGAAATTGATAACTTTTTGTGAGAGTATTTCTTGGACTTGGAATGTGAAGATGAGTTGTAGGAAATGTCATCCCCTTCAAAATGAGCATTGGATGGGATTTTTCTGATGAACCATGAAAAAGTTATGCCCTTGTCAAGATACAGTTGACTTTTCTACTGTCCAAAAATAGTAACTTTTGCATCTTTGATGATTTTTGAGCACATCTTGTGGAATCATGATCAAGGCTTGATCAAATGATGATTGTGAACTCAACATAAGATGTTGACCAAAATTTTTGACTTTTGACTGCAAAATGACCATTTTACCCCTGCAGTTGACTGTGGATCAAATAGGGCTTTTGACTGTGCAAATTGGCACTGTGAGTCTTGAGACTTGACATGTAGATGATTGGCAATGTATATAGGCCTATGGGACTTGATTGGACCACTAAAAACCTCCAATTCCTTGAAAGAACAAAACCCTAATTTTGACTCGCTTTAGGAGGCATTTGAACTGTGCAACCCTTGAGGAATCTTGAACCATTTGAAGATGATCTTTGGCAAATCTTGAAGAATATGGGAGGGCGAATTTTGGGGTACAACAGTTGCCCCTGTTCAATCTTCTTATACCTGAGGATGTACATTGGCTTGCGTACCTTTCGTGATCCGAAGGTGGAAGATGATTGAACACTAAAGTGCCCAGAAATTTGCACTCGCATGGTATAGTATCAGCAGTGTGATGTCGGGAATGGGCTTATAGATGCCATTTGGAGATATGATGGATATGAGGATGGGCTTATAGATGCCATCTGGAGATGTGACAGAACCTTGTCGGGAATGGGCTTATAGATGCCATTTGGAAGTGTAATGGATAGTTGTGGAGATGGGCTTAAAGATGCCATCGGGAGATTGTCGATCGCGTAAGAGATTCCTTAGCGAGAACTTGCGTACCTGAGAAAGAAATATAATCTCCTGGCCTGTGACAGGGGTTGATCTTCAAACTCTTCATGCAGATATGTCCTGGCTAGATATAGGTATCGAATCTACAATCAATTACTCACAGATATGCCCTGGCTAGATACAGGTATCGAATCTGGAATTAGTCGCCCACAGATATGCCCTAGCTAGATACAGGTATCGAATCTGGAACAAGTCGTCTACAGATATACCCTGGCTGGATACAGGTATCGAATCTGGAATTAGTCGCCCACAGATATGCCCTGGCTAGATACAGGTATCGAATCTGGAACAAGTCGTCTACAGATATGCCCTGGCTGGATACAGGTATCGAATCTCTAAACTCTTCATGCAGATATGCCCTGGCTAGATACATGTATCGAATCTATAATCAATCACTCACAGATATGCCCTGGCTAGATACAGGTATCGAATTTGGAATTAGTCGTCTACAGATATGCCCTGGATGGATATAGGTATCGAATCTCTAAACTCTTCATGCAGATATGCCCTGGCTGGATACAGGTATCGAATCTACAATTAATCACTCACAGATATGCCCTGGCTAGATACAGGTATCGAATCTGGAATTAGTCGTCTACAGATATGCCCTGGCTGGATACAGGTATCGAATCTCTAAACTCTTCATGCAGATATGCCCTGGCTAGATACAGGTATCGAATCTACAATCAATCGCTCACAGATATGCCCTGGCTAGATACAGGTATCGAATCTGGAACTAGTCGTCTACAGATATGCCCTGGCTGGATACAGGTATCGAATCTCTAAACTCTTCATGCAGATATGCCCTGGCTGGATACATGTATTGAATCTACAATCAATCACTCACAGATATGCCCTGGCTAGATACATGTATCGAATCTGGAATTAGTCGTCTACAAATATTCCCTGGCTGGATACAGGTATCGAATCTCTAAACTCTTCATGCAGATATGCCCTGGCTGGATACAGGTATTGAATTTACAATCAATCACTCACAGATATGCCCTGGCTAGATACAGGTATTGAATCTGGAACTAGTCGTCTACAGATATGCCCTGGTTGGATACAGGTATCAAATCTCTAAACTCTTCATGCAGATATGCCCTGGCTGGATACAGGTATCGAATCTACAATCAATCATGCACAGATATGCCCTGGCTAGATACAGGTATCGAATCTGGAATTAGTCGTCTACAGATATACCCTGGCTGGATACAGGTATCGAATCTCTAAACTCTTCATGCAGATATGCCGTGGCTGGATACAGGTATCGATTCTACAATCAATCGCTCACAGATATGCCTTGGCTAGATACAGGTATCGAATCCGGAACTTTAAACTCTTCATGCAGATATGCCCTGGCTAGATACAGGTATCGAATCTACAATCAATCGCTCACAGATATGCCCTGGCTAGATACAAGTATCGAATCCGGAACTTCAAAAGTTGATGGTAATATCCTTTGACTGACCTTTGTCCGTGAAAAGGCAAAGCGTTACTTGTACGCAATGTCATGACGTATAAAATGCATGATGTCATGATGTTCTCTAGAATAAATGAGATTGTGTGATATGCACTTTATCATGTATGTAAGTAGGAAGTATGAAATGTGAAATGTTTATGAATGTATTTTCGTCTGGGAAGATGAATCCTTGGCGAATGCCGGGAATTTGTTGAATCCTGGGCTGATGTTGAAGAGTAGAGTTCTTCGTTTCCGCTGGGGATGATGATTGCAAGAATAAACCGGTAGGAGAAGAGGACTCCGTTGAGGAATAAACCTGGTGAAGAGATTACTCTGCGGGGAATTACTCTGTGGGGAAGAGATACTTCGCTGAGAATTTAACGATAACTCCGCTGGGGATACCATTGATAAGCTCTGTTGAGAGATTTGATGAACTCCGCTGGGGATAGGAAGAACTTCGCCGAGGACGATCTATCCGTTGTTAATTTGCTGAGGATAACCCAGTTATAGGCTCTGGTGGGGGATAACCTCTGAACATGGTCGGGGAGAGATATTTGCACTCTACGGGGGACAAGCTTCCAGACTCTACTGGGGATAAGCTTCCAGAATCTACTGGGGATAAGCTTCCAGAATCTACTGGGGATATGCTTCCAGAATCTACTGGGGATATTGATTCAACTCTCCTGGGGAAGCTTTTGAGGACACTGGGGAATGGCTCCACTGGGATGTCTGGTATTCCGCCGGGGAACAATCTTATATTTCTATCGAGGAATGTTAAGACTGCCGGGGATGCTCTGAGGAATACCTGTATACTCGGCTGGAGGATATTGAGATTTTCTGGGGATATCCAACTTCCTTAGGGCTGACAGTAGCCTAACTCTGCTTGGGGAGAGTGTTGCTGACTTTCTAGGGATACTGTGCCTTTTTGGGGCTGATGGCAGACCAACTTTGCTAGGGGAGAGTATTGTTGGGTCTTGTCCTACTCTGCGGGGAGTGAAGGTATCTTGGTCATGTTCTTCAGCTGAATCTACCTTTGTACCTGATGAGCAAAACAGCTGTACAGTTTGGACAACTCTTATTGCCCCAGCTTTTATGGGAGAAGGTACTTGTGGACGTCTTGATAACTGCCGATTTGACAGATCTTCTTCTGGTAGGCAAGTGACGAGATGACGAGACATAGCCGTATGCTTTGATCCCTAACTTTTGCCTGGACCGCCCTTTCGGGTTTTCAGTCCATCGGGATACCCATTTTTGCCCAAGCCGCCTTTTCAGGTTTTCGAATTGCCGGGTGTACAGATTCTTTCATTTTCATCCCTTATTTTTTCCCGAACCCTTTTGGTTCGCCGGGAAGCCCTTATTTTTTCCTAGGCCAGTCGACCTAGCGGGTCTTGGATTATGCGTAGTATTTTTCGACTATGCCCGTTCCCTCAGGATGTATAGAGGTGTCACTGTCAGTAGTGTTGTGTTGCCATACTGTCAAAATATGTTTGACCATGCAAGATTCGTTGCTGGAATTCATGTCCAATGCCCCAAGAGACTCAGGCGGAGATCTGCCCCTGGCTATTTGAAATCTTGAGAGATTCCTTGAATCTTGACTTAACTGCCCCAGATTATGGACAATGATCATGCCGTGCCCCTTGATTGGAAGTGTTTTTCCACTTGAGGTGACCCTTTTGTTGAGAAGATTTTTGTTCACTGGATATTCATCGTGCGAATTTCTCTGCTGTTCGAACAAATAGTCATATGCAAACAATGTTATTTAAAAATGCAAAGCTTATGTCTGTCTTGAAGTTTTTTGAAAATGCAGTTTTTTAATAAAACAAGTGAATTTTTGTAAAACGTGATGTCAACTCAGTATTTCACAGCAAGCCTTAAGGAGTCAGGATACCTTTTGTAACAGTATGCTTCCGAAATAACCCACGCTTCAGCTAGGACTTTTAATGGTTATAATGTGGCCTGGTTCACGGTTTAAGAAACAAAGGATAAAGGCTCAAATTTTATTTGTACCCACCCGTTCTTCGTGATGTTCTTCGATCCTAAACTCAGCTAATCGTGCACTAGATCTTGTTTGAGTCTTTACTCTGATATTCCAGTGATGGTTCGGATGCTGATAGTTTATTTTGAATAGGCAGTCATTTCTTTTTGTTGAGGGTTTGTATGACCTCTTTCTTTTTGGTTTTTATTATCCCTGTTTTTTGCCTGAACTGTTTCTTTTGTAATTACAGTCAGCAGGATGCCCCAGTTTTGTAAGTCTCCTTCATAGGTTTTGACTTGTTGGGCTTTAGTTTTTTTTTTGGTAATGACTGCCTGTCTTTATGATTATTCGGAACCATCATTGTTTTTGCTTTGGAAGGACTCTTTTGATGCCATTCATTGGGCACCTGGATCACTGAGTGATGACCTTCATTGTGCACCTGGATCAACTGAGAGAACTACCCTGCCCCAGGTTATGATTAAGGGTTTTATTTTTTGAAAAGAAAAACTCCAACTTCTTTGGCTCAGAGGGGTTGACGAGGGATTATCTTCCTTATTACTCCACTGTTTTAGGATTTGAAAAAATGCCTGTACATCATCAGCGGGATCTTGTTCAAAAGCATACTGTAAAGATCGTGGTATCGTTTTCGTCGACCTCCCTCAAAAGGCTTAGAATCTTTAATCGAGAGTGGATCATCACAAAAAATGAAAGCAATTTGAATATAGTGAATACGAATGGATTGATTCAAAACAGACATATGCGATGCATTAATGAAAGTAATAAAGTTTGCTATGACAATAATTGTTTGTATAAGCAAAGAAAAATACAACTTGAAAATTCCAATGGACAAAAAAAACTTCTAGTCTCAGGACTTGTCACTTCAAATGGTGAACCTTGGAGGGATGGTAGAAGAACTCCGCCTGACCATCTTGTGTGAACTCCAATGCTCCTTCATTAATCAGGTCTTGGATCTTGTTCTTCAGAGACCAACAGTCGTCGGTGTCATGTCCTGGACTAGCAGAGTGGTAGGCACACCTTTTATTGGGATGATAGGTAGGAGCTGAGGTATTGGGATTCCGGGGAGGAGCCCTTAATGTGATCAGATTCAATCTCAACAGGCGTTGTAAAGCTTGAAACAGCGACATGTTGAGCTGGGTGAATTGCCTCCTGGGCTTGTTTGGCTTGCTCTGATCAACCCATTGTTCTTGGTGAGGTCGTTGTTGGACCTGTGAAGTAGTAGTAGCTTGGAGAGGTCTATTCATTGAACCAAACCTTTGACTTCTTGGAGGCTGATTACCGGTTTGGTCCCCAGCCTTGACTACTTGCTTCATACTGTCTTGTTGAAGCTGGTTGATCACAGTTCTCAACTCTTCTTGCTCCCGAGCTAGGCCTTGGATAAGGGCCATCTGCCCCAGCATCTGAGTCCTCATTGCGTCTATCTCAGCTTGCATATGTTTCAGCCGTTCATCCTTACCGTCTTCTGGACTGTTCTTGACCAAATTCCCCATGAGAAGCGTTCTCAATTCTTCCTGCCCCTTGGATAGGCTTAGGAAGATTTCCCTGAACTGAGTCTCTTGAGTACGGAAATCCCGGTTGTCTTGTTGGAGAGCCATTGCTGAAATAAACAGCGAGAACATGAGAAACCTGTAAAGGGTGACCTGTTATGCAATGATATGTATGTATGCATGCAATGTTTTCAAGGATCTCGCGGGGTAAACAGAGAAACTTGTTAGAATTTGAATTTTGTGGCTTGATTGAAGGAACATCATGTTGTTGAGAGTCCTTCTTCAAGAGTCAAGCTCACCATATCGAGTGGGTCATAGCCCCTGACTCAAGTTATCAACCTTGGCTAGAGGAAAATAAATCCCCTTTGCCCCTTGCTAGACAGTTGGTTCATCATGACCTGCATCACAAACCCTTGAGATCCTTGAAATGGGTTAGTCCTTATGCAGGATGTATGCAATGTTATGATGTTATGATGTCATGGTAAAGGCACACCACAAGTATTCACAAAAGGCAAACATGGTAAGGCACACAAGTCACACAAAAGAGCCCTTAGATTTCAGGCTAGCATGAAGTTTAGGTACTGCCCTCTTTCAGTTTAGTTGGTTAAGACCTGTCCTAGAAATAGTAACCGGGTTCTAGAGGATCTCAATATCACTGACTACCCTCAATCGGTCATAACTCCAGCTTGGCAACCTTTTCTTGCGGTCGGAACCATCGCGAGAGTTTAGCCTCAATGAGTGTAGCATACTGCTACTGTTCTATGGCCAAGTTGGTCAATTTAAGGTTCTAAGGTCAGTTGGTGCTTAATGACTCCTCAGAAGACCCATATTCTCCTCGTTCCAACACAAGGGATATCGATACAGACCAAGGTGTCACACCAACGTAGCTACTGCTTCACCCGTGTCGGTCTACGCCGGACAGGTCCCTCACAGTTTATTGCTACTTACCTAAAGGGTATTCCCCAGATCCGGGTTAGGATCTATGAAACTCCAATACAAGCCCACAAATATAAATCATACAAAGCATGCAATTGAAAACATAGAATGATTTAATCCTAAGGTACACCTCACTTATTAAAATCCCCAGCAGAGTCGCCAGTTCTGTGATCGGTGGAAATAGAACTGACTGTTTTAAAGCTGGTTCGCGAAATGTCATGGTAAGCAAGAGTCGCCACCGTCTTTTATGTTCTCCAACATGGAAAGGACAAAAGCACAGCAAAATTCCTTTTCGAGATGTTTCTCGGTTCGGGAGGTAGATTTATAGAAAGGGAAGGTGTTAGCACCCTTTCTATCCATGGTTATCCATGGGCTCTTAGGTACTTGCTCACTATGTTTTCAAAAATTGTTTGCTTTTCAAGTGTTTGTGGGTTTTGAAAAAGTTTAGTTTGAAAAAACTTATAGGTAACTCTTGTATCAGTCCTCAAGAGTGTATGAAGTGTTTGTTTGAAAACTTTTTGAAAGTGTAGGTGCGAAAAGTTGTTTTTGTTTTTTGAAAGAGCAAGTACCCAGGAGAAATCTACCTACTCTAAGGAATTAGGCTGTGTAAGAGTCCTTTAGAAAGTACTATCCCACTATTGAGAAGTAGGAAGCACCGTCTTTGGAGTTTGTCGGGTCAATTCGATTATAGGGACATATGGTCACTAAAGCAATAGTAGGACGCCTTAGCGGTAACCCTAATGTCCTAGATCCTTTTTATCCGAGGAAACCGTTTCGAGGCGACTGGATCTTTAGACAGGAGGGCGACCTCTAAAACACCCTATACTTGACGACCACCTCGAGGCAACCAAGTGAGGCGTACCCTAGGAGTGGCATGTGCATGTGTGTTGTTTTAGTTTAAATTATCTTTGAACATGCATCATTGTGAGCTACGTTTTTATTTTATTTTTCATACAAGTCTTGTCATGCATCTTTAGCAGTTAATAATTGTGCGGGAAATAAATTGCGGGAAGTGAATCTACGCTATTACAAGGCGCGGGTATATACATCGCCAAAAACAAACCCTTTGGAAAAATAAATTGCGAGAAAATAAATAAAGCGATAAAAGTCCTAATTATCTATTAAATTCTCGGAAACAGTTACATAAATATAATCAAAATAAGAATAATGCGCGAAAAGAAATTGAATCGGGACGTCCTTAGGGTTTTGACCCTTTTTGAGAAAAGAGAGAGATTTGGTCCTTTTTTTGCAATTAAATTAAACATTAAACCTAAAACTAATTGAAATTCTGGCAGCAGATACTCAATGTCACAGTGAATGTTATGACACCGTATTTGACTTTCTATAAGACAGTAAATAAAAACAGTAAAGAACACAGTCAATTGTTTACCCAATTCAGTGTGAAACAACACCTACTCTGGGGGCTACCAAGCCAGGGAGGAAATTCACTATAAGAGATATTAATTCAGGAATAAACCAACCAGTTTATCTCCTTCACTTAAGACCTACCCAATGCAACTTCAATCTAAGTTCTACTTAAACCTGAGTTCCTACTCACTCCCCCTCAATCACAGCAGTGATACTTAAAACAATTGACTAATGAATTAATGAAGACACTCTTCAGAACAAACACTTGATTATGCTTCACAACTTTTTAATCAAGTAACACAAACACTCTTGCTTTACAGGTTTGAGTGATACATAAACCCAACTTGACTTTGCTTCAAAGCTTTAGTCAAGAGACACAAAACACTCTTGCTTCAAAGCTTTGAGTGATACAAAAACCCTTACAATCAAAACCTATTCCAAGTCACTTATCACAATGATACTTGCTTGGATTACAACAGTTAAAACTATACATCTCCTAATTGATCTTCAGTCCAAGAGTTACTTTCCAAACAGCAATCCTGTTGAATATATAGCAGCTGTTTCTTCAGTTAGGGTTTCCACAAAAAGCTAGGGTTAATTAGGTTTAACCTTAAGACTTGGTCACAAGACTTTATCAACCAGATTAGGGTTAAGCTAGGTTAACCCGAAGACCACGGGAGATTCTGTTCTGGAAGGAATGAGCCAACTTCCTGAAAAATCTTAGAATTAACCAAACTGCACTACAGTTAGATCAGTACAAGATGTCTTAACATTTGTTATGACATCAGAATTCCTGTTTACTGATTTTGGTAGAAGGCAATAAATGTGATCTTTTGCTAAATGCTCAGATACACACTCATACACAGTAGCTACTGTGTGCCACACTTTTTCTGCATAAAGAACTTAATAATCCAGAATGTTATGACATCAGTCATGACATTTACACACCTGGTTTTACCAAAAATACATGCCAATAACTAAACACTTACAAACTCCCCCTTTGGCATATTTTTGGATAAAACCCCAATCAGAGAATATAGAGCAGCATAATGAATTTGACTGCAGAAAAAATAATGTCTACCAAGTAATTAACACAGAATATCTCCCCCTCTTTAGCCACAAATGGGCCAAAGATACATGTACTTAAATGTTATACAGTTATTCAAAATAGGTAATAAGAAAATCTGAAGACATTTGCATCAACAACATCAGCATCAATGGAGCTATTTTCTTCAGCATTGAGCTGATCTTCAGCAGCAACCTCTTCCCTTCTGATTCGTTCAGTCTCCTCTTGTTCCAACTAGAGAGAGAACTTTGATTGAGAGAATGGGATTTGTTGCAGAGTTGAGAGAGGAAGGAGGCAAATGAGTGTCTATTCTTAATAATTATGAAAGCAATAGGAAAGCATATGATTAACCCAATCAAAATAGACTTAACAAAAATAACTCCTTCTACCCTTGTTTCAAGCAAAGTTAATTGCTACAATTCCTCCTGTTGGCAAATACCCAACTTGCCCCTCAAGTTTTCAAATTGATTTGCATCAAGTGCCTTGGTAAAGATGTCAGTCAGCTGTAGCTCAGTGGCAACATGTTCTAGTTTAATCGTCTTCTCTTCTACAAGGTCTCTGATAAAGTGATGTCTTATGTCAATATGTTTGGTCCTGCTATGCTGAATAGGATTCTTGGAAATGTTGATTGTGCTCAGATTGTCGCAGTACAATGTCATAACATCTTGTGTGATATTATACTCAGTAAGAATCTGTTTCATCCAGATCATTTGAGAACAGCTACTACCAGCTGCAATGTATTCAGCTTCAGCAGTAGAGAGAGACACACAGTTCTGTTTCTTGCTGAACCAGGAGACCAGATTATTTCCTAAGAAGAAACATCCTCCATAGGTGCTTTTTCTATCATCAACACTTCCAGCCCAATCAACATCACAATAACCAGTCAGAGTTGGTTCACAACCATGAGAGTACAGCAAGCCATAGTTGTAAGTTCCACTTACATACTTCAAAATTCTCTTTACTTGGTTGATATGACTGACTTTAGGATCAACTTGGTATCTTGCACAAACTCCAACTGCAAAAGCAATGTCAGGTCTGCTGGCTGTTAAGTACAACATACTTCCTATCATGCTTCTGTACAGACTTTGGTCCACCTTAACCCCACTTGAATCTTTGGATAACTTTAAATGAGTAGGTGCAGGGATCCTTTTGTGACTGGCATTCTCCATACCAAACTTCTTGACAATGTTCTTTGCATACTTGCTTTGAGATAGAAAGATAGATTCCTCCATCTGTGAGACTTGCAGCCCAAGAAAATAAGTCAGTTCTCCCATGAGACTCATTTCGAATTCAGCCTTCATCTGGTCAGCAAAATGTTTAATCATCAATTATGACATTTATTGATTCCATCATGACTTTGGTCCTAGAATTGAATACCCTATAAGCTCTGCTGTTGGAGGAGTATCCTAGAAATATACCTTCATCACTTTTAGGGTCCAGCTTTCTCCTTTGTTCACGATCTGCCAGAATATAGCATTTGCTGCCAAATACATGGAAGTATTTCACAGTTGGCTTTCTTCCTTTCCAGAGTTCATAAATGGTGGATGAGGTTCCCTTTCTGAAAGTGACTCTGTTATGGACATAACAGGCTGTATTCATAGCTTCAGCCCAAAAATGAATAGGAAGTCTTTTGGCATGTATCATAGCTCTGGCAGATTCCTGTATGGTCCTATTTTTCCTTTCTACAAATCCATTTTGTTGGGGAGTTATAGGAGAAGAGAATTCATGACTAATTCCTTCTGAGGAACAGAACTCATTAAACTTACTGTTTTCAAATTCCTTGCCATGATCACTTCTGATTCTGACAATACACCCTTCCTTTTCTCTTTGAATTCTTCTGCACAGTTCTTTAAAGACTTCAAACACATCAGATTTTTCCTTAATAAAGTTAATCCAGGTGAATCTGGAATAGTCATCCACAACAACATAGGCATATCTCTTTCCACCAAGACTTTCCACCTGCATTGGTCCCATCAGATCCATATGTAGAAGTTCCAGAACCTTAGAGGTGGTCAGATGTCTTGACTTTGGATGTGACATCCTTGTCTGCTTACCAACCTGACATTCACCACAAACTCTCCCTTCATCAATTTGCAGTCTTGGAATCCCTCTGACTGCTTCCATGGAGATAATTCTTTTCATTCCTCTTAGATGAAGATGGCCAAGTTTTTGGTGCCACAGCTTCACCTCTTTTTCTTCTTTGGCAATAGAACACACAGTGGAGTTATTAGTGTTCTCAGGCTCCCACAAGTAACAGTTATCTTTAGATCTCACTCCTTTCATTACAACTTCTTGTTTTTCATTAATTACAAGACATTCAGATCTTGAGAAGTTGACCTTGAATCCTAGATCACATAATTGACTGATGCTAATGAGATTAGCAGTCAGGCCTTTTACCAATAGTACTTCATTCAGATTTGGAACTCCAGGGCAGTCCAAATTACCAACTCCTTTGATTTCACCTCTAGCACCATTTCCAAAGGTCACATAACTAGTGGTGTGAGGTTTAACATTATTGAGAATGTTCTTGATTCCAGTCATGTGCTTAGAACACCCACTGTCAAAGTACCAGTCTTCCTTTGCAGAGACTCTCAGGGAAGTGTGGGCTATCAGGGCAGTAGCCTTTTTCTTCCATTAAGGAGTATGTGGTACCCTGTTAGCCTTAAGTTTGACACCTGGGTTCTGATTAGGGTATCCATACAATCTGAAGCAGAAAGGCTTTATGTGACCAAACCTCCCACAATGATGACATCTCCATCTTTGGTACTTTTTCTTCATATTTCTCTGTTCCCGATGTTGAGTGTTATGTTGTGACATCTGCTTTGACATTTGTTTATCAGACCTGGTCTTCTTGTCTGCACCAGATTTCTTTGCTCCCACAAATCCTAGTCCAGACTTGTTTCCTATATTTTGTCCAACCTGAAGGATTTCTTCCAATTTGTCAGTTCCATTTGTCAGCATCTTGACAGATTTGGTCATCTGGTTCAATTTTGAGTTCAGCATTTGAACTTCCCCTTCAAGATGACTTATAGTTTCAAGGTCTGCCCTTTTTTCAGCCTCCAACTTTATGATGAGTTTTGTTTGTCTCTCATTTTGCACACAGACTTCAGCACTTCTGATACACAATTTCTTGTAAGTATCAGCCAGTTCTTCAAATGTCACTTCCTCATCACTAGTGTCACTTTCAGAGGTACAAACACCAGTTAGTGCAGTAACTAGTTTGGCAGATTCTTCTTCAGAATTACTTTCTGAATCAAAGTCAGACCAGGTAACAGTCATACCTTTCTTTTGTTTCTTAAGAAAGGTAGGACATTTAGCTCGAATATGCCCATGTCCTTCACAACCATGGCATTGAATTCCTCTGCCTTGATTTCCCTTCTCTTCAGACCTTGGTCTTCTGCTGGAGTCATAAGATCTGTTAATGTCAGAGGTGATGTTCTCAACATTTGACCTTGACTTTGGATCCATTCTCTTGATGATTTTGTTAAATTGTCTTCCAAGCATGGCTATAGCTTCTGAAATATTTTCTTCTTTATCCTCCTTGTTTTTATCTTCAGTGTTGGATACAAGTGATATGCTCTTGTTTTTCTTGTCAACATTGTCACTGATCCCCATCTCAAAAGTTTGAAGAGACCCAATGAGTTCATCCACCTTTAAGTTGCTGATGTCCTGGGCTTCCTCTATAGCAGTTACCTTCATTGCAAATCTTTTAGGCAGGGATCTGAGAATCTTTCTCACCAGTTTTTCTTCAGACATCTTTTCACCCAATGCTCCTGAGGTGTTGGCAATCTCCAAGATGTTCATGTGAAACTCATGAATGGTTTCATCTTCCTTCATCCTTAGGTTCTCAAACTTTGTAGTCAGCATCTGAAGCCTTGACATTTTTACTTTAGATGTGCCTTCATGGGTAGTTTTGAGAGTGTCCCACACTTCCTTGGCCAGTTCACATTGATGTACTAGTCTGAAAATGTTTCTATCAATTCCATTGAACAAGGCATTTAAGGCTTTGGAATTTCCCAGGGCTAACTCATCTTCTTCTTTGCTCCATTCTTCCTCGGGCTTCAGACTGATTGTCCCATCTTTCTCAATTATGGTGGGATGGATCCATCCTTTGTCAGCAGCTCTCCAAGCCTTTTTGTCCAGAGATTTTAAGAAGGCAATCATACGAGGTTTCCAGTAGTCATAATTTGTTCCATCCAGAATGGGTGGTCTATTTCCAAAAATTCCTTCTTTGTCCATAGTGCCAGAAAGTGATATCCCTAGATCTCACCCAGTAATACAGGCAGGGTGCCTGCTCTGATACCAATTGAAATTCTGGCAGCAGATACTCAATGTCACAGTGAATGTTATGACACCGTATCTGACTTTCTATAAGACAGTAAATAAAAACAGTAAAGAACACAGTCAATTGTTTACCCAGTTCAGTGTGAAACAACACCTACTCTGGGGGCTACCAAGCCAGGGAGGAAATCCACTATAAGAGATATTAATTCAGGAATAAACCAACCAGTTTATCTCCTTCACTTAAGACCTACCCAATGCAACTTCAATCTAAGTTCTACTTAAACCTGAGTTCCTACTCACTCCCCCTCAATCACAGCAGTGATAATTAAAACAATTGACTAATGAATTAATGAAGACACTCTTCAGAACATACACTTGATTATGCTTCACAGCTTTTTAATCAAGTAACAAAAACACTCTTGCTTTACAGCTTTAAGTGATACATAAACCTAACTTGACTTTGCTTCAAAGCTTTAGTCAAGAGACACAAAACACTCTTGCTTCAAAGCTTTGAGTGATACAAAAACCCTTACAATCAAAACCTATTCCAAGTCACTTATCACAATGATACTTGCTTGGATTACAGCAGTTAAAACTATACATCTCCTAATTGATCTTCAGTCCAAGAGTTACTTTCCAAACAGCAATCTTGTTGAATATATAACAGCTGTTTCTTCAGTTAGGGTTTCCACAAAAAGCTAGGGTTAATTAGGTTTAACCTTAAGACTTGGTCACAAGACTTTATCAACCAGATTAGGGTTGAGCTAGGTTAACCCAAAGACCACGGGAGATTCTGTTCTGGAAGGAATGAGCCAACTTCCTGAAAAATCTCAGAATTAACCAAATTGCACTACAGTTAGATCAGTACAGGATGTCTTAACATTTGTTATGACATCAGAATTCCTGTTTACTGATTTTGGTAGAAGGCAATAAATGTGATCTTTTGCTAAATGCTCAGATACACACTCATACACAGTAGCTACTGTGTGCCACACTTTTTCTGCATAAAGAACTTAATAATCCAGAATGTTATGACATCAGTCATGACATTTACACACCTGGTTTTACCAAAAATACATGCCAATAACTAAACACTTACAATAATTAATTAAATAATTAAAAGAAAAAAAGTATTTTTGTGTTTTTTAATGTCTTAATGAAAATAAAAATAAAAGGAAATTAAAAGTCAAGGAAACCCTAATTCTAAATTTATTTTATATTTGTGAAAAAAAAGTCAAAGTTAACCTATTTAATAAAAATACTAAATTAATTAATTTACATTTATTTACAAAATAATAATTAAAGGTGAAAATAATAAATAATAATATTAATAAAAATATTTACATTTTTTTAATTGTCTGAATTTATTATGAAAAAAAATTAATTTGTGTTAATTAAATGATAATAATAATAGTCATTAAAACTAATTAAAAAAATATAAAAAAGAAAGAAAATAAGCAAATAATGAAACCAGGGGGGTGATGGGCCCAATAGGAGGTGTTGTTTTGGAAATTTCAGGCCCAATAGCACTCAAACCCGTTTGACCTTGCTGATTCCCCAGAGCATGTGTTGACTGGGAGTATGGTGAGGATCATCTTATGACCACTGGATTTATGATTGGGGCCACATGGTAGGCTGATGCGTGGGATGCATGATAGAACCCTTTTGAAAGTCTGCATGGGATTACACAAGAAAAAATAGAAACAATTATATGGGGGACCTGGGAATCGAACCCAGGTCCCAATGGTTACCAGACAGCTCATCTTCCACTACGCCATTACGTTGCATCTGTTAATATAATGGCCATTAATTATAATATAGCAAAATTAATTCATATGTTATCAAAACAAAAAACGCGCGTCTCATTCAAACCAGCCAATCACGTGTAAACACGCAGTCATCTTTTTCATTAAACCTGCAAAAGGATAAAGAGATAGCGGGGGTTTTTAACCCCCACAAAATAGGATGACAAATAATAGCGATTAGGTCTGTATGCAATATAAATTGTTCGCGAGGGTAGGGTTAAACTCGTCTGGACGCAGCGATCTCAACCATAGGCATTATGAAGCTTAATTTTTCTCATACTGAAAAGCCCCAATTTGAGAACTCAAAAACCCTAAAAATCGTTAATGGCAATTCATAATTCCGTGCATTATAATCCAATTAATTGATACCAATAGCTTTATATGGATGCAAGCAATGCAAAACAAACCATAAATCATATCAAATGCTCATGAATCATGGGTTTCGATTATGAGAAAATTGTGCAAACCGTACGACTGTTCTTGGTGGTTTTGATAGCTTTAGCACGTGGTTTTGATTCCAAAAGGTTTCTCAAAGGTCCAGGAATGTGTTTGAATCCTTAAATCGCTTTGAAAGGGCCTGGGAGTGAGAAAACAGTTTTGAGTTTTTCTTGAGTTTTTTGGAATTGGTTATGGCTTTTTGCAGCAGCTTTTCACGTGTAAGGCATTAGGTTTAGCTTCAGTACTTATAATAGAATGGATTTTAGGTTAAATCTTTGACCAAGGATCCATGGAATTTTGGTTTGTATCTTTGATTTTCAATCATATCTTTTTGCATATTTTTGATTAAAAAATATTGCCAAATTGAGAGATCCTTGTCCCCTTGATGTGTACACGAAATCTCCAGCACATGTAGGTCATATTTGCTTCATGAAAAGATTGCAAAACCATATCTTGATATTTTCCTACAATTAAATGAATTAATAATCAATTAAAAATCCAATTAATTAATAAAAATAAGAAAATAATTAAATTTAATCTCAATGGGTCGTGCATAAGCCTTGGACAATGTTTCAAGAAGGAATTTGAGGCCCATTAGCAAAAATGATGTGTTTTGAGTAAAGTTGACTTTTGCAAATTCACAAAAATTTCCCAACTTCTCCAATGAATATCTTGCTCAATTTTGATTCTATGAACATGTCCTTTGACATTTTGGAAAGGTCTTGAAGTCCTCTAACCAATGCCTTTGGTCCCATGTCATTTGGATTTACCAATCTCAAGTTATGGTCTTTGACTTAAAGTGCACTTTTGTTGACTTTTGAAATTGACCTATAATGTAGAAATTGATAACATTTTGTGAGAGCATTTCTTGGACTTGGAATGTGAAGATGAGTTGTAGGAAATGTCATCCCCTTCAAAATGAGCATTGGATGGGATTTTTCTGATGAACCATGAAAAAGTTATGCCCTGGTCAAGATACAGTTGACTTTTCTGCTGTCCAAAAATAGTAACTTTTGCATCTTTGATGATTTTTGAGCCATTCTTGTGGAATCATGATCAAGGCTTGATCAAATGATTATTGTGAGCTCAACATAAGATGTTGACCAAAAATTTTGACTTTTGACTGCAAAATGACCATTTACCCCTGCAGTTGACTGTGGATCAAATAGGGCTTTTGACTGTGCAAATTGGCACTGTGAGTCTTGAGACTTGACATGTAGATGCTTGACAATGTATATAGGCCTATGGGACTTGATTGGACCACTGAAAACCTCCAATTCCTTGAAAGAACAAAACCCTAATTTTGACTGGCTTTAGGAGGCATTTGAACTGTGCAACCCTTGAGGAATCTTGAACCATTTGAAGATGATCTTTGGCAAATCTTGAAGAATATGGGAGGGCAAATTTTGGGGGTACAACAGTTGCCCCTGTTCAATCTTCTTAGACCTGAGGATGTAGATTGGCTTGCATGCCTTTCGTGATCCAAAGGTGGAAGATGATTGAACACTAAAGTGCCCAGAAATTTGCACTCGCATGGTATAGTATCAGCATTGTGATGTCGGGAATGGGCTTATAGATGCCATTTGGAGATATGATGGATAGGAGGATGGGCTTATAGATGCCATCTGGAGATGTGACAGAACCTTGTCGAGAATGGGCTTATAGATGCCATTTGGAAGTGTAATGGATAGTTGTGGAGATGGGCTTAAAGATGCCATCGGGAGATTGTCGATCGCGTAAGAGATTCCTTAGCGAGAACTTGCGTACCTGAGAAAGAAAGATAATTTCCTGGCCAGTTAAAGGGGTTGATCTTCAAACTCTTCATGCAGATATGTCCTGGCTAGATACAGGTATCGAATTTACAATCAATTACTCACAGATATGCCCTAGCTAGATACAGGTATCGAATCTGGAATTAGTCGCCCACAGATATGCCCTGGCTAGATACAGGTATCGAATCTGGAACAAGTCGTCTACAGATATGCCCTGGCTGGATACAGGTATCGAATATGGAATTAGTCGCCCACAGATATTCCCTGGCTAGATACAGGTATCAAATCTGGAACAAGTCGTCTACAAATATGCTCTGGCTGGATACAGGTATCGAATCTCTAAACTCTTCATGCAGATATGCCCTGGCTAGATACAGGTAACGAATCTACAATCAATCACTCACAGATATGCCCTGGATAGATACAGGTATCGAATATGGAATTAGTCGTCTACAAATATGCCCTGGATGGATACAGGTATCGAATCTCTAAACTCTTCATGCAGATATGCCCTGGCTAGATACACGTATCGAATCTACAATCAATCACTCACAGATATGCCCTGGCTAGATACAGGTATCGAATCTGGAATTAGTCGTCTACAGATATGCCCTGGCTGGATACATGTATCGAATCTCTAAACTCTTCATGCAGCTATGCCCTGGCTAGATACAGGTATCGAATCTACAATCAATCGCTCACAGATATGCCCTGGCTAGATACAGGTATCGAATATGGAATTAGTCGTCTACAGATATGCCATGGCTGGATACAGGTATCGAATCTCTAAACTCTTCATGCAGATATGCCCTAGCTAGATACAGGTATCGAATCTACAATCAATCACTCACAGATATGCCCTGGCTAGATACAGGTATTGAATCTTGAATTAGTCGTCTACAGATATGCCCTGGCTGGATACAAGTATCGAATCTCTAAACTCTTCATGCAGATATGCCCTGGCTGGATACAGGTATCGAATCTACAATCAATCACTCACAGATATGCCCTGGCTAGATACAGGTATCGAATCTGGAACTAGTCGTCTACAGATATGCCCTGGCTGGATACAGGTATCGAATCTCTAAACTCTTCATGCAGATATGCCCTAGCTAGATATAGGTATCGAATCTACAATCAATCACTCACAGATATGCCCTGGCTAGATACAGGTATTGAATCTTGAATTAGTCGTCTACAGATATGCCCTGGCTGGATACAAGTATCGAATCTCTAAACTCTTCATGCAGATATGCCCTGGCTGGATACAGGTATCGAATCTACAATCAATCACTCACAGATATGCCCTGGCTAGATACATGTATCGAATCTGGAACTAGTCGTCTACAGATATGCCCTGGCTGGATACAGGTATCGAATCTCTAAACTCTTCATGCAGATATGCCCTGGCTGGATACAGGTATCAAATCTACAATCAATCACTCACAGATATGCCCTGGCTAGATACAGGTATCGAATCTGGAATTAGTCATCTACAGATATGCCCTGGCTGGATACAGGTATCGAATCACTAAACTTTTCATGCAGATATGCCCTGGCTGGATACAGGTATTGAATCTACAATCAATCGCTCACAGATATGCCCTGGCTAGATACAGGTATCGAATCCGGAACTTCAAACTCTTCATGCAGATATGCCCTGGCTAGATACAGGTATCGAATCTACAATCAATCGCTCACAGATATGCCCTGGCTAGATATAGGTATCGAATCCGGAACTTCAAAAGTTGATTGCAAGAATAAACCGGTAGGAGAAGAGGACTCCGTTGAGGAATAAACCTGGTGAAGAGATTACTCTGCGGGGAATTACTCAGTGGGGAAGACATACTTCGCTGAGAATTTAACGATAACTCCGCTGGGGATACCATTGATAAGCTCTGTTGAGAGATTTGATGAACTCCGCTGGGGATAGGAAGAACTTCGCCAAGGACGATCTATCCGTTGTTAATTTGCTGAGGATAACCCAGTTATAGGCTCTGGTGGGGGATAACCTCTGAACATGGTCGGGGAGAGATATTTGCACTCTGCGGGGGACAAGCTTCCAGACTCTACTGGGGATAAGCTTCCAGAATCTACTGGGGATAAGCTTCCAGAATCTACTAGGGATATGCTTCCAGAATCTACTGGGGATATTGATTCAAATCTCCTGGGGAAGCTTTTGAGGACTACACTGGGGAATGGCTCCACTGGGATGTCTGGTATTCCACCGGGGAACAATCTTATATTTCTATCGAGGAATGTTAAGACTGCCGGGGATG
Organism: Vicia faba; assembly: GCA_948472305.1. Lineage (NCBI taxonomy): Eukaryota > Viridiplantae > Streptophyta > Magnoliopsida > Fabales > Fabaceae > Vicia > Vicia faba. The sequence continues at coordinate 1,257,517,509 of OX451737.1, read as the reverse complement.
CTCTGAGGAATATCTGTATACTCGGCTGGAGGATATTGAGATTTTCTGGGGATATCCAACTTCCTTAGGGCTGACAGTAGCCTAACTCTGCTTGGGGAGAGTGTTGCTGACTTTCTAGGGATACTGTGCCTTTTTGGGGCTGATGGCAGACCAACTCTGCTAGGGGAGAGTATTGCTGGGTCTTGTCCTACTCTGCGAGGAGTGAAGGTATCTTGGTCATGTTCTTCAGCTGAATCTACCTTTGTACCTGATGAGCAAAGCAGCTGTACAGTTTGGACAACTCTTATTGCCCCAGCTTTTATGGGAGAAGGTACCTGTGGAGGTCTTGATAACTGCCGATTTGACAGATCTTCTTCTGGTAGGCAAGTGACGAGATGACGAGACATAGCCGTACGCTTTGATCCCTAACTTTTGCATGGACCGCCCTTTCGGGTTTTCAGTCCATCGGGATACCCATTTTTGCCCAAGCCGCCTTTTCAGGTTTTCGACTTGCCGGGTGTACAGATTCTTTCATTTTCATCCCTTATTTTTGCCCGAACCCTTTTGGTTCGCCGGGAAGCCCTTATTTTAGCCTAGGCCAGTCGACCTAGCGGGTCTTGGATTATGCATAGTATTTTTCGACTATGCCCGTTCCCTCAGGATGTATAGAGGTGTCACTATCAGTAGTGTTCTGTTGCCATACCGTCAGAAGATGTTTGACCATGCAAGATTCGTTGCTGGAATTCATGTCCAATGCCCCAAGCGACTCAGGCGGAGATCTGCCCCTGGCTATTTGACATCTTTAGAGATTCCTTGAATCTTGACTTAACTGCCCCAGATTATGGACAATGATCATGCCGTGCCCCTTGATTGGAAGTGTTTTTCCACTTGAGGTGACCCTTTTGTGGAGAAGATTTTTGTTCACTGGATATTCATCGTGCGAATTTCTCTGCTGTTCGAACAAATAGTCATATGCAAACAATGTTATTTAAAAATGCAAAGCTTATGTCTGTCTTGAAGTTTTTTGAAAATGCAGTTTTTTAATAAAACAAGTGAATTTTTGTAAAACGTGATGTCAACTCAGTATTTCACAGCAAGCCTTAAGGAGTCAGGATACCTTTTGTAACAGTATGCTTCCGAACTAACCCACGCTTCAGCTAGGACTTTTAATGGTTATAACGTGGCCTGGTTCACGGTTTAAGAAACAAAGGATAAAGGCTCAAATTTTATTTGTACCCACCCGTTCTTTGTGATGTTCTTTGATCCTAAACTCAGCTAATCATGCAATAGATCTTGTTTGAGTCTTTGCTCTGATATTCCAGTGATGGTTCAGATGCTGATAGTTTATTTTGAATAGGCAGTCATTTCTTTTTGTTGAGGGTTTGTATGACCTCTTTCTTTTTGGTTTTTATTATCCCTGTTTTTTGCATGAACTGTTTCTTTTGTAATTACAGTCAGCGGGATGCCCCAGTTTTATAAGTCTCCTTCATAGGTTTTGACTTGTTGGGCTTTAGTTTTTTTTTTTTTTGGTAATGACTGCCTGTCTTTATGATTATTCGGAACCATCATTGTTTTTGCTTTGGAAGGACTCTTTTGATGCCATTCATTGGGCACCTGGATCACTGAGTGATGACCTTCATTGTGCACCTGGATCAACTGAGAGAACTACCCTGCCCCAGGTTATGATTAAGGGTTTTAATTTTTGAAAAGAAAAACTCCAACTTCTTTGGCTCAGAGGGGTTGACGAGGGATTATCTTCCTTATTACTCCACTGTTTTAGGATTTAAAAAAATGCCTGTACATCGTCAGCGGGGTCTTGTTCAAAAGCATACTGTAAAGATCGTGGTATCGTTTTCGTCATCCTCCCTCAAAAGGCTTAGAATTTTTAATCGGGAGTGGATCATCACAAAAAATGAAAGCAGTTTGAATATAGTGAATACGAATGGATTGATTCAAAACAGACATATGCGATGCATTAATGAAAGTAATAAAGTTTGATATGACAATAATTGTTTGTATAAGCAAAGAAAAATACAACTTGAAAATTCCAATGGACAAAAAAAACTTCTAGTCTCAGGACTTGTCACTTCAAATGGTGAACCTTGGAGGGATGGTAGAAGAACTCCGCCTGACCATCTTGTGTGAACTCCAATGCTCCTTCATCAATCAGGTCTTGGATCTTGTTCTTCAGAGACCAACAGTCGTCGGTGTCATGTCCTGGACTGGCAGAGTGGTAGGCACACCTTTTATTGGGATGATAGGTAGGAGCTGAGGTATTGGGATTCCGGGGAGGAGCCCTTAATGTGATCAGATTCAATCTCAACAGGCGTTGTAAAGCTTGAAATAGCGACATGTTGAGCTGGGTGAATTGCCTCCTGGGCTTGTTTGGCTTGCTCTGATTAACCCATTGTTCTTGGTGAGGTCGTTGTTGGACCTGTGAAGTAGTAGCAGCTTGGAGAGGTCTATTCATTGAACCAAACCTTTGACTTCTTGGAGGCTGATTACCGGTTTGGTCCCCAGCCTTGACTACTTGCTTCATACTGTCTTACTGAAGCTGGTTGATCACAGTTCTCAACTCTTCTTGCTCCTGAGCTAGGCCTTGGATAAGGGCCATCTGCCCCAGTATCTGAGTCCTCATTGCGTCTATCTCAACTTGCATATGTTTCAGCCGTTCATCCTTACCGTCTTCTGGACTGTTCTTGACCAAATTCCCCACGAGGAGCGTTCTCAATTCTTCCTGCCCCTTGGATAGGCTTAGGAAGATTTCCCTGAACTGAGTCTCTTGAGTACGGAGATCCCGGTTGTCTTGTTGGAGAGCCATTGCTGAAATAAACAGCGAGAACATGAGAAACCTGTAAAGGGTGACCTGTTATGCAATGATATGTATGTATGCATGCAATGTTTTCAAGGATCTCGCGGGGTAAACAGAGAAACTTGTTAGAATTTGAATTTTGCGGCTTGATTGAAGGAACATCATGTTGTTGAGAGTCCTTCTTCAAGAGTCAAGCTCACTATATCGAGTGGGTCATAGCCCCTGACTCAAGTTATCAACCTTGGCTAGAGGAAAATAAATCCCCTTTTCCCCTTGCTAGACAGTTGGTTCATCATGACCTGCATCACAAACCCTTGAGATCCTTGAAATGGGTTAGTCCTTATGCAGGATGCATGCAATGTTATGATGTTATGATGTCATGGTAAAGGCACACAACAAGTATTCACAAAAGGCAAACATGGTAAGGCACACAAGTCACACAAAAGAGCCCTTAGATTTCAGGCTAGCATGAAGTTTAGGTACTACCCTCTTTCAGTTTAGTTGGTTAAGACCTGTCCTAGAAATAGTAACCGGGTTCTAGAGGATCTCAATATCACTGACTACCCTTAATCGGTCATAACTCCAGCTTGGCAACCTTTTCTTGCGGCCGGAACCATCGCGAGATTTTAGCCTCAATGAGCGTAGCATACTGCTACTGTTCTATGGCCAAGTTGGTCAATTTAAGGTTCTAAGGTCAGTTGGTGCTTAATGACTCCTCAGAAGACCCATATTCTCCTCGTTCCAACACAAGGGATATCGGTACAGACCAAGGTGTCACACCAACGTAGCTACTGCTTCACCCGTGTCGGACTACGCCAGACAGGTCCCTCACAGTTTATTGCTACTTACCTAAAGGGTATTCCCCAGATCCGGGTTAGGATCTATGAAACTCCAATACAAGCCCACAAATATAAATCATACAAAGCATGCAATTGAAAACATAGAATGATCTAATCCTAAGGTACACCTCACTTATTAAAATCCCCAACAGAGTCGCCAGTTCTGTGATCGGTGGAAATAGAACTGACTGTTTTAAAGCTGGTTCGCGAAATGTCGCGGTAAGCAAGAGTCGCCATTGTCTTTTATGTTCTCCAACATGGAAAGGACAAAAGCACAGAAAAATTCATTTTCGAGATGTTTCTCGGTTCGGGAGGTAGATTTATAGAAAGGGAAGGTGTTAGCACCCTTTCTATCCATGGTTATCCATGGGCTCTTAGGTACTTGCTCACTATGTTTTCAAAAATTGTTTGCTTTTCAAGTGTTTGTGGGTTTTGAAAAAGTTTAGTTTGAAAAAACTTCTAGGTAACTCTTGTATCAGTCCTCAAGAGTGTATGAAGTGTTTGTTTGAAAACTTTTTGAAAGTGTAGGTGCGAAAAGTTGTTTTTGTTTTTTGAAAGAGCAAGTACCCAGGAGAAATCTACCTACTCTAAGGAATTAGGCTGTGTAAGAGTCCTTTAGACAGTACTATCCCATTATTGAGAAGTAGGAAGCAACGTCGTTGGAGTTTGTCGGGTCAATTCGATTATAGGGACATGTGGTCACCAAAGCAATAGTAGGACGCCTTAGCGGTAACCCTAATGTCCTAGATCCTTTTTATCCGAGGCAACCGTTTCGAGGCGACTGGATCTTTAGACAGGAGGGCGACCTCTAAAACACCCTATACTTGACGACCACCTCGAGGCAAGCAAGTGAGGCGTACCCTAGGAGTGGCATGTGCATGTGTGTTGTTTCAGTTTAAATTATCTTTGAACATGCATCATTGTGAGCTACGTTTTTATTTTATTTTTCATACAAGTCTTGTCATGCATCTTTAGCAGTTAATAATTGTGCGGGAAATAAATTGCGGAAAGTGAATCTACGCTATTACAAGGCGCGGGTATATACATCGCCAAAAACAAACCCTTTGGAAAAATAAATTGCGAGAAAATAAATAAAGCGATAAAAGTCCTAATTATCTATTACATTCTCGGAAACAGTTACATAAATATAATCAAAATAAGAATAATGCGCGAAAAGAAATTGAATCGGGACGTCCTTAGGGTTTTGACCCTTTTTGAGAAAAGAGAGAGATTTGGTCCTTTTTTTTGCAATTAAATTAAACATTAAACCTAAAACTAATTAATTAAATAATTAAAAGAAAAAAAGTATTTTTGTGTTTTTTAATGTCTTAATGAAAATAAAAATAAAAGGAAATTAAAAGTCAAGGAAACCCTAATTCTAAATTTATTTTATATTTGTGAAAAAAAAGTCAAAGTTAACCTAATTAATAAAAAGACTAAATTAATTAATTTACATTTATTTACAAAATAATAATTAAAGGTGAAAATAATAAATAATAATATTAATAAAAATATTTACATTTTTTTAATTGTCTGAATTTATTATGAAAAAATATTAATTTGTGTTAATTAAATGATAATAATAATAGTCATTAAAACTAATTAAAAAAAATATAAAAAAGAAAGAAAATAAGCAAATAATGAAACCATGGGGGTGATGGGCCCAATAGGAGGTGTTGTTCTGGAAATTTCAGGCCCAATAGCACTCAAACCCGTTTGACCTTGCTGATTCCCCAGAGCATGTGTTGACTGGGAGTATGGTGAGGATCATCTTATGACCACTGGATTTATGATTGGGGCCACATGGCAGGCTGATGCGTGGGATGCATGATAGAACCCTTTTGAAAGTCTGCATGGGATTACACAAGAAAAAATAGAAACAATTATATGGGGGACCTAGGAATCGAACCCAGGTCCCAATGGTTACCAGACAGCTCATCTTCCACTACGCCATTACGTTGCATCTGTTAATATAATGACCATTAATTATAATATAGCAAAATTAATTCATATGTTATCAAAACAAAAAACGCGCGTCTCATTCTAACCTGCCAATCACGTGTAAACACGTAGTCGTCTTCTTCATTAAACCTGCAAAAGGATAAAGAGATAGCGGGGGTTTTTAACCCCCACAAAATAGGATGACAAATAATAGCGATTAGGTTTGTATGCAATATAAATTGTTTGCGAGGGTAGGGTTAAACTCGTCTGGACGCAGCGATCTCAACCATAGGCATTATGAAGCTTAATTTTTCTCATACTGAAAAGCCCCAATTTGAGAACTCAAAAACCCTAAAAATCGTTAATGGCAATTCATAATTCCGTGCATTATAATCCAATTAATTGATACCAATAGCTTTATATGGATGCAAGCAATGCAAAACAAACCATAAATCATATCAAATGCTCATGAATCATGGGTTTCGATTCTGAGAAAATTGTACAAACCGTACGACTGTTCTTGGTGGTTTTGATAGCTTTAGCACGTGGTTTTGATTCCAAAAGGTTTCTCAGAGGTCCAGCAATGTGTTTGAATCCTTAAATCGCTTTGAAAGGGCCTGGGAGTGAGAAAACAATTTTGAGTTTTTCTTGAGTTTTTTGGAATTGGTTATGGCTTTTTGCAGCAGCTTTTCACGTGTAAGGCATTAGGTTTAGCTTCAGTACTTATAATAGAATGGATTTTAGGTTAAATCTTTGACCAAGGATCCATGGAATTTTGGTTTGTATCTTTGATTTTCAATCATATCTTTTTGCATATTTTTGATTGAAAAATCTTGCCAAATTGAGAGATCCTTGTCCCCTTGATGTGTACACGAAATCTCCAGCACATGTAGGTCATATTTGCTTCATGAAAAGATTGCAAAACCATATCTTGATATTTTCCTACAATTAAATGAATTAATAATCTATTAAAAATCCAATTAATTAATAAAAATAATAAAATAATTCAATTTAATCTCAATTGGTCGTGCATAAGCCTTGGACAATGTTTCAAGAAGGAATTTGAGGCCCATTAGCAAAAATGATGTGTTTTGAGCAAAGTTGACTTTTGCAAATTCACAAAAATTTCCCAACTTCTCCAATGCATATCTTGCTCAATTTTGATCCTCTGAACATGTTCTTTGACATTTTGGAAAGGTCTTGAAGTCCTCTAACCAATGCCTTTGGTCCCATGTCATTTGGATTTACCAATCTCAAGTTATGGTCTTTGACTTAAAGTGCACTTTTGTTAACTTTTGAAATTGACCTATAATGTAGAAATTGATAACTTTTTGTGAGAGCATTTCTTGGACTTGGAATGTGAAGATGAGTTGTAGGAAATGTCATCCCCTTCAAAATGAGCATTGGATGGGATTTTTCTGATGAACCATGAAAAAGTTATGCCCTGGTCAAGATACAGTTGACTTTTCTGTTGTCCAAAAATAGTAACTTTTGCATCTTTGATGATTTTTGAGCCATTCTTGTGGAATCATGATCAAGGCTTGATCAAATGATTATTGTGAGCTCAACATAAGATGTTGACCAAAAATTCTGACTTTTGACTGCAAAATGACCATTTTACCCGTGCAGTTGACTGTGGATCAAATAGGGCTTTTGACTGTGCAAATTGGCACTGTGAGTCTTGAGACTTGACATGTAGATGCTTGACAATGTATATAGGCCTATGGGACTTGATTGGACCACTGAAAACTTCCAAGTCCTTGAAATAACAAAACCCTAATTTTGACTGGCTTTAGGAGGCATTTGAACTGTGCAACCCTTGAGGAATCTTGAACCATTTGAAGATGATCTTTGGCAAATCTTGAAGAATATGTGAGGGAAAATTTTTGGGTACAACAGTAGGGTTACTTAGAAATAAGAGCTTGGATAGTAGGGCTATGGGAAGGAACCTGGGTCGTAGGGTTACTTCAAGATGAAAGCTTGGATAATAGGGCTATGGGAAGGAACCTGGTTCGTAGGGTTACTTCGAAATAAGAGCCTGGATAGTAGGGCTACGGGAAGGAACCTGGGTCGTAGGGTTACTTCGGAATAAGAGCCTGGATAGTAAGTCTATGAGAAGGAACCTGGATAGTATGGTTGCTCGAAATGAGAGCTTGGATAGTAGGGCTATGAGATGGAACTTGGGTCGTAGGGTTACTTCAAAATAAGAGCCTGGATAGTAGGGCTATGGGAAGGAACCTGGGTCGTAGGGTTACTTCGGGATGAAAGCCTGGATAGTAGATTAGTTGACCTGTTTGGTATCGGGAACTGAGTTTCCATTAGCTGTCTGCAGACGTGACCTGAATAAATGCTGGGATTGTTGAAGATAATCGTCTTTCCTGAAAATATAACAAGGTTAATTATATGCGATGCATGAAATTCCTGGTGGGATGATGTTCTCAAAATAAATGAGATTATGTTTTACGTGATATTTATGGGCATGTCATGATGCATGTACATGAAATGCTATTGGGGTATGTCTGAGTCTGGAAAATAAATCCCTGACTGCTGCTGGAGAATATAGCATTCCTGACTGTTGTAAAGAATTGTGGTTATTCTACTTCCGTCGGGGATGCTGAACGGAAATGACTATGCTGGAGATTAACTCTTTGTTATTCATGAATATTCTGTCAGGAAGAGATTCTGTTCGAGAATAATTCTGCAGGGAAAAACTTGGAAAGAGAATTTCTGTAGCCGAAGTGATGAGCTCTGTCGGGGATTGAGCTTTTGTGTCCATAGAAATAAATTCTGCTTGGGAGATAAAATTTACTGACCCTCTCGCGATTATGAAATTCGGCTGGGGAATATAGCTGTCAGGTTTCTGAATGACCCTGGATGGGGAGATTACTTCTTGTTTTGGGAAAGCCGACATCAATGCTTTTGAATACTTTTACTTTGTGGGGAGTGTATGTACTGATGATTATGCTCCAAAGATGTGTCTGTCCCAGTACCTGCTGGGCAGAGTAACTGTTGGGTTTGACACTTCTTATTTTTGCCCCCGTTTCTGGAATTACGAGTAATTGTCTTTTGTTTCTTATGTAAATATTTATGAGCAGCAATCATATTCAAATGCATATGTCAAGAATAAATCATTGGACGCTTTTGCAAAACAAAACAGAAACAGAAACAGAAAAAAAACTCAAAGTATCTTGCAAAAATGATTTTGTATTGATTTTTGAAGTTAGCCTATAATAGGTGTTTTCGTACAAGGAGGTTGACGCTCTAATAAGAGGACGCCGCCGTAAAAATAGAAACTATACAATTTTGTGTAAGAGAAAATAGCTATGTGAAACAATGCCATTGAGTTCCAACTCTGCTATTGCCCTCATGTCTGTGAGCGTCTCATCACTTTGCTACTTGGCCGAAGGTTGATTAGATTGATCAGTGTCTTCCGAGCTTGATAGTCGATAACGAATTCTGGTTGCAAGATGATCCAATGGGACATAGTGATACGCTTTTCATCCCTAACTTTTGCCTGGACTCCCCTCTCGGGTTTTCAGTCCACCGGGATACCTTTTTTTGCCCAAGCTGCCCTTTCAGGTTTTCGACTTGCCGAGTGTACAGATTTTTTTCATTTTCATCCCTTATTTTTTCCCGAACCCTTTTGGTTCGCCGGGAAGCCCTTATTTTTGCCTAGGCCAGTCAACCTAGTGTGTCTTTTAATTAGACGTTATATCTTTTCACCATGTCTGCATTGATAGGGTGAGGAAGGTTGTCACCGTCCATGGTGGTTAGAATCATAGCTCCACCCGAGAATATGTTTTTAACCACAAATGGCCCTTCGTATGTGGGGGTCCATTTGCCCCTGGGATCACCTTGCAGCAGTATGATGTGCTTGATCACTAGATCCCCGACTTGATATTCTTAACATCTGACTTTCTTATTAAAAGCCTTGATCATTCGCTTTTGATACGTTTGACCATGGTAGATAGCAGTTAGTCTCTTCTCATCGATTAGATTTAGCTGATCAAGTCGAGTTTGGATCCAGTCGTCTTCGTTCAAACCCGCATCCTTCATAATCCTGAGAGAAGGTATTTGGACTTTGATGGGTAGGACTGCCTCCATGCCATATACCAGAGAGTAGGGTGTTGCCCCTGTCGACGTCCATGCTGAGGTACAATATCCATGAAGAGCAAATGGTAACATCTCATGCCAATCTTTGTATGTCACCGTCATCTTCTGTACAATTTTCTTGATGTTCTTGTTAGCCGCTTCAACAACGCCATTCATCTTTGGCCGATAGGGAGAAGAGTTATGATGTTGTATCTTGAACTGTTTACAGAGCTCGGCGATCTTTGTGTTTTTTAGATTCGTACCATTGTTAGTTATAATTCTCTCTGGCACACCATATCGACAGATTAGATTATGTCGGATAAACCGCGCTACCACGTTCTTGGTTACAATAGCAAAAGAGGCCGCCTCAACCCACTTCGTGAAGTAATCAATGGCCACTAGAATGAAGCGATGTCCATTGGAAGCAGTGGGCCTGATTTCTCTGATCATGTCGATGCCCCACATTGCAAAAGGCCACGGAGCTGACAAGACGTTTAAGGGAACCAGAGGCACATGCACCTTATCAGCGTAGATTTGGCACTTATGACAAGTTCGAGAGTGCTGATAACAATCGGCTTCCATAGTGGACCAGTAATATCCTACCCGTAGGATCTTCTTAGCCATGGTATGTCCATTGAAATGGGTTCCGAAGGTACCTTCATGTAAATCTGTCAGGATCCTCTCTGCTACGCTCTTGTCTACACACCATAGTAATGTAAAGTCATGATTGCTTGTAGAGGATTCCATTGCTGAGGAAGAACTTCGCATCAAACCTTCTCAAAAACTTCTTATCGTTGACAGATGCCCTTTCGGGATATTCTTAAGCCTCGAGATACCTTTTGACTTCGTGAAACTAGGGTTTTTCTACCACATCTTTGGTATCTATTTCACAGCAGTGTGCTGGTTCATCCAACCTTTCAATGGTGATTTGGGGAGCTTCATTGTCCCACCTGACTTTGAACATAGAAGACATGGTAGCTAGCGCATCCGCTAACTGATTCTCCTCTCGCAGGAAATGTTCAAAAGTTACCTCCTCAAAGTGTGGGAGCAATGCCAACACATACTCTTTGTATGGGATGAGATTCAGATGTTTCATACCCTATTCACCTTTGATATGACTTATTACCAAGGCTAAATCCCCGAAAACATCCAGGAACTTCAACCTGAGGTCAATAGAGGCCTTGAGACCCATGATGCAAGCTTCATACTCCGCCATGTTGTTATTGCAGTTCAAACATAGTCGGGCGGTGAAAGGAGTATAATAGCCCTCAGGAGATATGATTACAGCGCCGATGCCATTACCAAGTGCGTTTGAAGCTCCATCAAAAACCATAGTCCATCGGGATCCCTCTTCGGGTCCTTCATCCGGTCCAGGTTCTTCATAGTCAGTCATCAGCATAATATTCTCATCTGGGAACTCAAAATTCATGGACTGGTAGTCATCCATGGCCTGATGAGCCAAATGATCAGCGGATACACTCCCCTTGATTGCTTTTTGGGTTGTATATTGTATGCCGTATTCTGTTAAGAGCATCTGCCATCTTGCTATCCTTCCGGAGAGAGCGGGTTTCTCGAAGATGTATTTGATAGGATCCATCTTAGATATCAACAAAGTAGTGTGGGTCAGCATATATTGTCTTAGTCGGCGAGCAGCCCATGCCAAAGCGCATCAAGTTTTCTCGAGCAGTGAGTATCGTGTCTCACAGTCGGTAAACTTTTTGCTAAGGTATTATACTGCTTGCTATTTTCGACCAGACTTGTCATGCTGCCCTAGCACGCACCCCATTGAATTGTCTAGCACTGTTAAGTACAATATCAAAGGCCTTCCTTCAACCGGAGGCATCAGAATTGGAGATTCTTGTAGGTATTCTTTGATTCTTTCGAAAGTTGTCTGGCATTCGTCATTCCATTTTACCACTTGATCTTTCTTCAGAAGTTTGAAGATGGGCTCACAAGTAGCAGTCAGATGTGAAATGAACCTTGCGATATAATTCAAGTGTCCCAAGAAACCTCTAACTTCCTTCTCTGTATGGGGAGCTGGAATTTATTGTATGGCCTTTCCCTTCGCAGGATCTACTTGGATGCCTTTGTCTTTGACAATGAAACCCAAGAGTTTACCAGACCTTACCCCGAAGGTGCACTTGTTCAGATTCAACCTCAGCTTGTATATCTTCAACCTGTCGAACAACTTTTGTAGATGATCAAAGTGCTCTTCCTCGGTTTGAGACCTGGCTATCATGTCGTCAACATAAACTTCGATCTCGTGATGAATCATATCATGGAACAAAGCGACCTTGGCGCGCTGATAAGTTGCCCCAACATTCTTCAACCCGAAAGGCATCACCTTGTAACAGAAGGTTCCCTACTGTGTGACGAAGGTTGTATTCTCCATGTCTTCAGGAGCCATCTTTATTTGGTTGTAGCCAGAGAAACCTTCCATGAAGGAGAAGATTTAATGCTGTGCGGTGTTGTCAACCAGAACGTCAATGTGAGGAAGTGGGAAGTCATCCTTGGGGCTCGCCTTGTTCAGATCTCTGTAATACACTTACATTCGTACCTTACCGTCCTTCTTAGGTACCTGAACAACGTTAGAAACCCACTGTGGATAGGAGGTGACGGCTAAGAACCCTGCGTCGAACTGCTTCATGACCTCTGCCTTGATCTTCTCTAACATTTCAGGGTGCATAAGGAGGACCTTCTGTTTAACCGGAGGATAGTCTTCTTTAGTCGGCAGACGATGAACCACAATATCAGTGTCTAAACTAGGCATGTCTTCATATGACCAGGCAAAGATCCCAACGTAGTCGTGCAACATTTGTATCAATCGTTGTTTGATCTTAACTTCCAGATTTGGGCCGATCTTGACTTCTTTTCTGTCTATATCTGTGCCAAGGTTTATCATCTCAACTGGCTCTTCATGAGGTTGTATATCCCTTTCTTCTTGCTGTAATAGTCTAGCAAGTTCTCCAGGCACCTCACAATCATCCTCACCTTCGTCTTCGGTTGGTTGATCGGATTTTCGAAGTCATAAATGGCAGTAGCAGAGCTGTTATCAATGGGATCTAGAGTGGATATGGATCTGCAGTATGATACATGAGTGTGTGTAAGAGCATAGCTGTTTTGATAAAGTGAAAACAAAAAAGAAAAACAGAGAGCGCAAAATTTGTGTGCAAAGATCGTCCAATATTTTATTGATGATATATGAAATGACAAATAATAGCCCTCACAAACAAAGCCGATGTGCCTCGGGCAAGACACAAGGATGTAGAGTTTAAATTGTTTATTACAAATCTCAAAATAAGTAAGACAATCACTGCGGAATAAAATTAACCGGTATAAAGTCCCTAGTCGTCCAATTACTCGGTCCAACGTTGGTAGTTGGGTAGATCCAGCTGTCAATGTCATAGTCTTCCTCACTGTCTTTAATGGCATTAGTTCCCTGATTGCTGATGCATAGCGGAGGTCCTCCAGCCCGAATGCGTCGAACAACCCTTTGAGCTCCTGAAGTAAAGCCCAAACCAAACTTGTCAGTTTTGTGAGTAAAATCAGGGAGCTGTCCCCAATTGGTATACTCACCTTCTTCAACCACTGCTCTGGCATCTTTGAGGGAAGCCATCTTCAGAGGAGGTTTGTTGGTAATAGTTTCAGCCGATGCCATGATCTGGGGAACCTCTTCAAAATTCTAGCAAGGAGTCTCTATGAATTCCCTGTCCATCTCTACATACTTGAAGGAATTGAGGTGGCTCACCATATACTCCTCCTCACCATGAACAGTGACAATCTTCCCTTTTACTGGATACTTCAACATTTGGTGAAGTGCAGAAGTAACTACCCCAGCTTCATGGATCCAAGGACGACCCAACAAACAAGAGTATGACAGCCGGATTTCCATCACATAGAAGGTGGACTCAAAAGTCTGGGAACCTACTTTGACGGGGATGTCCACTTCGCCATGTACCATTCTTTTTGACCCATCAAAAGCCCTTACCACGATGTTACTAGGCTTTAGGGTCAAGCCCTTACAGTCCAACTGATCCAACACCTTCTTAGGCAGAACATTCAACGAAGACCCAATATCTACCAACACATGACCCAGAGTGGTTCCCCTGCATTAGATCGAGACATGCAGAGAATCATTATGCTTCCTCCCTTTCGGTGTCAAGTCTGCATATGAAAAACCAAGCCCATTGTCAGTAGTCAGGCTGGCCACACTGTCTTTGAAATGATCGGCGGAGGTTTCTTGCGGCACATGCGCAGTCTTGAGGAATGCAATCAAAGCCTTAGCATGGGCCTCAGAGCATAACAACAGGGACAACATGGATATCTTTGAGGGGGTCTGCCCCAGCTGCTCGATCACATTGTAGTCGCTCTTTTTGATTATTTTCAGTATTTCCTCTATCTCTTGCTTAGAGGCTTCCACGATAATTTTACTAGGTGCCTCTGTCCGGGCAGGCTCACCTATAACTTCTTTGCCTCGGGTGGCAGATGACTCAACAGCGGGGGTTATGATTGGAGTAAGCTCATGAGTAGTAGTTGATATACCAGAAGGAGTAACAGACGGAATAACAATAGGCCTATTGACAGTCTTTGGGGAAATCTTGGGAGAGAAAACCCTTCCACTTCTGATAACCTTGCTGGTCCCGACAATGTAACTGACATCAGGATTGGCCTCTTCATTCTTCAGATCTTGTTTGATGCCATGATAGTACACATCGGCACCATAATTCCAAGGGACTGCTTTGTCCGAGGCATATGAGACAGGACCAAGAAAGGTTATTATTAGCGGAGCGACTCTTGGAGAAGATGTAATCCTAACAGATCTTCTCGAGGAGACCTTGGAAGGATTGGCGGAAATGGTTAAAATTGCAACATCTTCAAATGTAACAATTGGAATCAAAGTTTTTTCGAACAAAGTTTCCTTGTTGTCCATCAGACACTAAACACCTGACTTTAGAAAATGGCAACCAGAGGGTAGAGATGAACACATGTGGCAACCTTCACCATAACCCGGAAATAAACCAGCCGACAACAAATTCTTCTTAACCGTCATAAGAGGAGTAGAAACTTCATCAACTAAGGTCATAAACATATCAGTATCAACAACATTAACTCCACGATTGTGCTTAGGCATGGGAGCAGTTATGACATTGGGCTTTTCCGGAGCATCAAACTCAATCTCTGTGGCCTTGATCAGATCCTGTACTTTATTTCTCAGAGCCCTGCAGTTATTGGTATCGTAGCCAGAACTCTCAGAATGATAGGCACACCGAGCATTTGGGTTATATCGGGGAGATGTGGTGTTCGGATTCTTGGGAGCCTCCTTCAAGGTTGCCAAGTTGGATCTCAGCAGATGGGGTAGAACTTCATCCAACGCCATGTTAATCCGGGTAAACTTCCATTGTGGTCTTTCCACCCATTGTTGATTGTTGCATTGTGGAGCAACTACAGGCCTAGGTATCATTATGGCACTTACTGTCTGACGGTGTTCACCTCTACTTTGGCCTCTCAGACTATAGATGGCACTGGATTCCTTCTTACCAATAAAAGGCTTCTTTACCGAACTCGAAGAGGCATCCTTCTGTATCTTACCACTCCGAATCCCAGCTTCTACTCTCTCTCCAGTTAGAATTAACTCGATGAAACCAGCTGACGAGCTACCGATCAAATGATTAAAGAATGGACCTGATAGCGTCCCCAAAAACATATCGACCAACTCCCTATCAGACAAAGGGGGTTGGACTCTTCCAGCCAAGTCTCTCCACTTCTGTGCATAGTCCTTAAAGCCTTCACTTGCACCCATGGACATACTCTGGAGTTGAGTATTAGTAGGAGCAAGGCCGACGTTGTATTGATACTGCTTATAAAAAGCAGCAGCCAGATCTTCCCAATTTCGGACATTGGCTCTCTCCAGTTGGTAGAACCATTCAAGCCGAGTCCCTGACAGACTGTCTTGAAAGAAGTGAACCCACAAATTTCTATCAGCGATGTGGGGCTGGATATTTCTAACGTAGAAGCGGAGATGGAGTTTTGGGCAAGACACCCCATCATACTTTGCAAAAGTTGGAGCCTTGAACTTCTATGGGATGACAACTCCCGACACCAATCCCAATTGTTCGAAATCCAACCCGGGTATCCTTTGGATTTCCATAGCACTCAGACGATCTTCCAACTACTTGTATCTATCCTGAGTAGGAGGATACTGCTCATCATTGTAGTCTGTATCATTTTCAGAAACTTCAGGACTGGGGTCCTTTTCCCTTGTCTCTCCTTCTTGATTCTCCCCTTCCTTGGATGAAGATGTCAAATTGACTTGCAGCTTTAGCGCGCCCTGAACCTTCTGCCCATATTCAGAATACCAACAACCTTCTTCTTTTTCTTTTTCTCTTTCAGAAAGAGGGCCTTCAGATGCTCCTTCCCTTTTGCCAGATTTATGAACATTTGTTGGAATTGGGCATTTTGTGCCTGAAGATCCTTGAGGCTTTGTTCAGAAGACATCTCTGTTGAAATAAACAGCGAAGAAGATGAGAAACCTGCAATAGTACCTATTTATGCGATGCTATGAATGGGATGCGTATGCAATGATTTCAAGGATTCTTAAAGGCTCAAATTTGTTTAACCAAAAGAAACACACGTTAATTGCATTAATAAGTTCTAATTGTTACAAAGAATGCCTTTTAGGCTTACAATTAAAAAAAACGAAACTTAAAACAAAAAATAAACTAGGTCTCCAGGAGCGCATCCTCTTCGGTGCAATGTAGGCGTTTATGTTCCTTTCTTTATGAAGTAGCCTAGTGAGCTCCAGGAATTTCTTATCGCTGGCATAAAACTGAGCTTCAAACATGTCCCGCTCCTCTTTAAGTTGAACCCATGATTTCTGTAATTCTTCATGATCTGTTGGCATGTAAGCATGATGACCAAGGGAAGTAGTATCTCCTTTAATAGCTGGCTCCACAGTTATTGGTAGGACAGTTGGGTAAGGAATCATAAGGCTTTAGGCGCGAGCTCGTACCCACCAGAGATAAGGATCAAGAGGGATGGAATTCTTGTGCCCTAGCATCTTGCTATCAATTTTATGCACCATGCCCCAAGCTTTTATCAACCTTCTATTGTATCCCTGAGCATCATTCTCATAGTTGAAGGTGATTCCTTAGATAAGCGTATCATGAGGACCATCTCTTCTTGCATAACCAAACTGACGTAAGGCCAAACAAGGGTTGTAAGTGATTCCTCCCCTAATGCCTAAGAGAGGGACATTATGGAATTCACCACAACGATTGATGATGGTAACATCTTCCAAGAACCATGAACACCAATGAATGTCTGAATGCTTAAGGGACATAAACCTACGAGACCATTTCAAACCCTGTTCATTCTTCAAAATAGACCTGGGTAAGTGAGAAACAAACCACCTAGCCAATAGAGGAGTGCAACACAGGAGGGTCCCCGTTTTCTTTAGAGTGAGAGCATGCAGAGAGTGTAGAATATCCCCGAGTAATATACGCACTGGATTATGCGACAGAAAAACCTTAATAGTGTTCACATCTACGAGTTGATCCACATTAGGGAAAAGTACCGTCCCGTAAATGAGAAATTCCAGCACCTCTTCCAAAGCTTGTAAATCTAGGGTATCCAAAAAATTGTAAGCCTTCTCGAACAGAAACTTAACCGGAATTCCTTGGACATTCCCTCTAGTCTCCCAATTTATCATTATGTCATACCGTTGTAAGGACAAAGCTCTAGAAGTCTCTTCAAGCTTTGAATGTTCTTCCGTACCGGTGAAAGGTAACTGATCAAGAATAGGTACCCCCAACAACTGAGAAAATTCCTCCATAGTAGGTACTAACTGGTAATCTGGGAAGGTGAAACAATGGTGCACAGGATCGAAGAACTGAAACAACACTTTTAATAATTCTTCATCAGGTTTTGCAGTGACCAAATTGAGCAACTGACCATGTTTTTTAGTGAAATGAGAACTTTCAAGAACCCTTATTGCCAGGTTCTTAAGTTGGGGAGGCACTTTCACAAGGTTAATCTGTATAGTGTTCCTACGGGCGGATGCTATGTCCTACAAAATAAAGCAAAAATGAGCCTAGGAAATCCTTGAAATGGTTAGTCATGATATGCCATGCTTATGATGTCATGATTATGTTAGAAAATCACAGGTATAACAAACAACAAGCAAGTCACACCAAGTCCTTAAGTTTAAGGCATGCATGAGTTTTAAGGTCATACCCTCTTGAAGTTGGATTGGTTCAACCTGTCCTATGAATAGTAACCGGGTTCTAAGGGATCTCAATATCACCGGTCTTTCCCCTAGCTTCGTACAATAGGCGATTGACTCGCAACCAAACAAAGCTCAAGAGTCCAACCTCAATGAGTGTAGCATCGAGTATCTGTCGAACTTGGGAATACACCAAGGCCGGCCACCTCGCTATGTCCTACTGGCCAAGTTGTGTAATTAAAGGTTCTAAGGTCAGTTAATGCTTCACGACACCACGCGGCGGCCCCGTACTCTCCTCGATTGACTCAAGGGTTACCAGTACCAACCAAAGCACCACATCAACGTAGCTACTGAATCAACCGTGTCGGTATACCCCACACAGTTCCCTCACAATTTATTGCTACTAACCTAAAAGGCGTTCCCCAGATTCGAGCGTAGGATCTATATAACCCCAACAAAACCCTTGAATATAAAGCAGGCAAAGCAAAAAGATAAGCAAGCAAGTTAAAAAATGACCTAGATCCTAAATTATACCCCACTTATTTAAGTCCCCAACAGAGTCGCCAGTTCTATAATACAGTAGCAGAATCGACTGTTATACTGATTTGCATTTGTATTCGCAAATGTCGCGGTAAGCAAGAGTCGCCATCGAATTTTATTTCATCCAACTAAGGAAAGGAAAAAGAACAGAAAAAACCTTTTTCGAGAATGTTTCTGAGTACGGGGGGGGGGGGGGGGGGGGGGTAGATTATAGAAGGGAAAGGTGTTAGCATCCTTTCTATCCATGGTTTTCCATGGGCTCTTAGGTTCTTTGCTCATTTTTAAAAATTGCTTGTGTATGCTTGTTTTGAAAAGTTTTACTTCATGATAACCCTTGTATCGGTCCTCAAGAGTGTGACGAAGTTGTTTTTGAAAATGGTTTTGAAAAATGTTTGTGTAAAATTTGTTTGTTTGAGCAAGTACCTAGGAACTAATCTACCTACTCCAAAAAAGTCTGTTCATTTTCCTTTAGACAGCGTTATCCCATTATTAAGGAATGGGTAGCATCGTCGTTGGAGTTTTAAGGGACGTTCGAAGGGACAAATACGATCACAAAAGCAATGTTAGGAAATTTTAGTAATCATCTTAAAGCCTTAAAGATCTTTTTCCGAGGCAACATCTGAAAGGGTCATTTTAGATCTTTTAGGACTAGAGGACTACCACTAACATTCCCTATACTTCATGACCGTTTACCGAAGGCAACCGGATTGGAGTAAACCCTAGGAGTGAGCATGTGCAATTGTATTTTTCAGTTAATTATCTTTGCACAATTAGGGTTTTCTACTGTCTTAATCTCAATTTGTCTTTCCATACAATCCTATACATACATCTAAGCAGTTTATAGTTTGTAGAAATTAAAATGCGAGAAATTAAAGTCCTAGTTATTACAAGGCTTTGGGTAGATACATAATTAATTTTGACTGAAAATAAAATGCCGAATTAAAAACCTACTTAAATCTATTACAAACTCGGAGCATTTACAATAATAATAAAAGGGAAAATCAAAAGCGCGCGCGGCGAATTAAATGCGAGAAATAATTGGAAAACCTAAAAGTATAATTTGAGAAAATATTTATGTTATTTTTTAAGAAAAAACTAGGTTATGTGCAAAATTAAACCCTAATTTTAATTATTTTAAATTATAATAAAAAGAGAATTAAATTGCCTAAATTTAATTAAACTAATTAATTAATAAATTATTCTTTATGAAAAATGGTTTTTGATGTTTTTTATGATTTTTTGATTAAATAAAAAAATATGATTTTTGGTGTTATTTGCAAAAAAGACATAATTAAAAAAATAATAAGAAAAGAATAAAAATAAATAAAAAAAGTGAGATTGGGCATGCATAAGCAACCCATGGGGTGTGTGTTTCTGATTTTTGTTAGACCCATGCACACTGAGCCCATGCCTGTGCCAGATCCTGTGCTTCTCTCCTCTGATGATGCATGATAGTCCCTCAATGTTGGAACGTGAGATTTGTCTGATGATGGATCTCAGGGTTGAGATCTGGGGGTGCACGGTGGGTGCTAAGTTATGAGGCACACTAGATCTGCATTTAAATGTTCAGAAAATAAGAAAACGTTTGGACCTAGGATCAAACCCAGGTCCCTTGCTTCACATGTTCCTACCCCTGCCATCCGTGATACGTTGGTTAGTTTTTATAATAATAAGATCCAATCATAATATATAAAACAAAGTGGATAGGCTGAAAAAATTAAAAAACGCGCGATTATTCAAACAGACCAATGGAGTGGTGACGAGTCATCGTCTTCTTCCCTGTCCGTCGTCTTAGGTATCAGATTTATACCTACGGACAGAGCTCCATAGCCATAACCCTGCAATCTTTAAAAATCCACACAACGCATGATAAATTAATTCTAAATACACCAATCAACTCGTC
Organism: Vicia faba; assembly: GCA_948472305.1. Taxonomy (NCBI): domain Eukaryota; kingdom Viridiplantae; phylum Streptophyta; class Magnoliopsida; order Fabales; family Fabaceae; genus Vicia; species Vicia faba. The sequence goes on along the minus strand of OX451737.1, from coordinate 1,257,497,182 downwards.
TTGATCTCACGAGTATCATGGCATCATTTTCTTGGCCTAATTTTAGTTGTACAGAGAAGCCCCAAAACGGCTTCTTAAACCCTAACTATGGCAATCATCAATATATGCGTTAAAATATCAATTAAATCATTCAAACAACTTGCAAATATGTTAATAGTCACAAATATGTCATTAAAACAGGCTTAGGATGCAAGAATTATCGTAATCGATTTTGAGAAAAAAGGCAAACCGTGTGAAGACTATAGGACGGTTATGGGCTTGGGAATGCTTGCAATGGATTGTGTTAGCTTCAGGATATGTCCAGGAAATGATTGGAGACTTTGGAATGTCTTGAATCACCCTCTATGTGAGAAAACGATCCAACACTTTTTTGCCAAAATTTAATTTTTTTCTCTATTCTCACGACTGCAACCCTTGTCCTTTTGCATTGTGTTTGTTCATTATATGTAGTATGATGAATTAGGGTAACAAAAACAACATGAATCTTTTGGAATTATGGAGATTGAATGTGATTTGCTTGCCATATGATATATTTCCAAAACCATCCAAATCATGTTATTTTTGCCTCAATATGCCTTAATTCGATTTGATCTGATTAGGCCAGCTCAATTAGATTTTATTCTCATAAAAATCAGATCAAAAAACCAATCTTTGATATTTTTTGTCATTTATTTTATTTAATGTGAATTTTAATAAATAAAAATCAAAATAAAATCGATAAATAGAGCAAATAATATATGTCTGCTGATTTGGGTCGTGGACCATGTCCCTAACAAGATACAATCCTGAAATGCTAGGCCCTTTTGACAAAAAAATGCATTTTTGAGCACATTTGACTTTTGGCAATTTTCCAAAAATGGTCAACTTTGACAATGCATATCTTTTCCAATTTTAACCCTAAAGAGGTGTTATTGGACTTTTTAGAAAGCTTAGGATGTAGCCTAAACAACCTTTTTGGTCTCATCTAAATTGGCTCTTCCATGTTCATGTAAGAAGCTTTGACCCAAAAGGTGTTTTCGTTGACTTTTCAAAAGGACCTATAATGTAGAAATTCATATATTTTTATGAGTGGATTTTTTTAACTTGAGGGATGAAGATGAGTTATAGGAAATTGAATTCCCTTCAAAATGAGCCTTGGATGAGAAATTTCTGATAAAGTATGAGAAAGTTATGCTTGGTCAAAGTTTGGTTGACTTTTCTTGAGAAACCCTAATTTAACAACTTTTGAGTTTTGATGAATTAGGAGCATTCCTTGAGGACTCATGATAAAACCTTGATAAAATGATGGATATCACTTAAAAATGTTGATGTTGACCAAAAATCTTGAAGTTTGACTGTATGTGGGTCATAGTTGTCTTTTGACCTAATACAATCGATTCTCAAAAATCTGAGCAGTTGACTGAGCAAACTTCTTGTGCAAGGTATGAAACCTTACATGTATGATCTTGTGAAAACATTAGGACCATGGAAAGTATTTTAGGCCTTTGGAGTTCACCCATCTTTATGAACATGGAAACCCTAGTTGGAGGTTCATTGCTTTAGGAGAGACTTTGTCTGGTCAACTCTTGGGTATCCTTGAGCAAGTTGAGGGTCTTAATGAACATGTGTTAAGTAACATGGGAGGGAAAATTTTGGGGTACAACACCTCCAAAATTTAAATTACCTTACTTTGGAAAATATAAGGGGCTCATATATTCGAGGAACCATACACGCATGTATTACAGAAAAATGCACGCATATGCACAAGATCATAAGCTGATGATCCATTGCTTCCGAGACAGTTTGTGCGGGGAATCCTTAGATTGTTACATGCAATTGGAACAAATTCATATCCAGACATGGGAAGATTTTGCCAATTCTTTCTTGAGACAGTACAAGTATAATTTGGACATGGCGCCTAACCCTATGCAACTCCAAAACTTGTCTTAGAAAAATGAGGAGTCTTTCAAGGAGTATGCTCAAAGATGGAGAGAAATTGAAGCTCGTGTACAACCACCACTCTTGGAGAAAGAACTGTTCGATATGTTCTTGAGCACTTTAGAATGATTGTACTATGATAAGTTGGTAGGAAGGGTCTCTTCCGGATTCTCTGATTTGGTGACTATTGGTGAAAGGATTAAAGCAGGTATAAAGAGAGGTAAGATATAAGGGGCATCGTCTAGTACCCCTTATATTCCAAAAAGACAAGTACCTAACTTCTCGAAAAATAAGGAAGGATAAATTAATGTTGTCAGATCACATCCAAGGGCACAACATCCATTGCTAATTCCATGAGAACAGAAACAACAAAACAGGTTTGAAAGGCCTCCGAGAATATTTGATCCTCTCCCCATGCCACATACTCAACTATTGCAACATTTAATCAAGGCATATTTTGTAGAGTTAAAGTACAATGCAATACGATGCAAATTCCAGGTGTGATTGTGATATGGTGGCAGAACCGACTGTTAATACTTAGTTTGCATTTTTTGTTCGCAAAATGTTGCGGTAAGCAAGAGTCGCCATCGACTTTTATTTTATCCAATCAGGAAAAGGAAAAGGAACAGAAAAAACCTTTTTTGAGATGTTTCTGAGTACGGGGGGTAGATTATAGAAAGGGAAGGTGTTAGCACCCTTTCTATCCATGGTTTTCCATGGGCTCTTAGGTACTTTCTCATTTTGAAAACTGCTTGTGTGTGCTTGTTTTGAAAAGTTTTGTTTTACTTCGTGTTAACCCTTGTTTCTGTCCTCAAGAGTGTTACGAAGTTGTTTTTGAAAACTTTGTTTGGAAAGTGTTGGTGTGAAAAAGTTTTTGTTTGTTTGAGCACGTACCTAGGAACTAATCTACCTACTCGAAAAAGGTCTATTCGTTTTCCTTTTAGACAATGCTATCCCATTATTGAGAAATAGGTAGCATCGTCGTTGGAGTTTTTTAGGGACATTTGAGGGGACAAATATGATCACAAAAGAAATGTTAGTAATCATCCTAAATACTTAAAGATCTTTTTCCGAGGCAACATCCGAATGGGTCATTTTAGATCTTTCGAGGCTAGAGGATAACCACTAACAAACCCTATACTTCATGACCATTTACCGAAGGAAACCGGAGTGGAGTAAATCCTAGGAGTGATCATGTGCGAGTGTAATTTTCAGTTAACTTATCTTTGCATATTTAGGAGATAAGTTATATGAAAACACATGGATAAAAACAGAAAATGCGCGCCAACATTTGAATGGGCCAGTGAGGTTGCGCCAACTCATCATCTTCCTCCCTGTCCGTCGTATTAGGTCATTACCTTTTACCTACAGACAGTTTTCCATAGCTACAAACCTGTGAGTTTCAAAAATCATCAAAATGCATGATAAATTAAATGTGTACACATGGATCCATTCGTCTTGAACAGACGAGCATCATGGTAATCTTTTTATTTGCCAATTTAACCTGTGTAAGGAAACCCTAAAACAGCCAAACAAACCCTAACCATGGCACATATGCATACAATCATCAAAACACAAAATTACGTAAACCAAAACATTCCGAATGATAATACAAACACAAATGCTATGTTTAATAATGATTAATCATGCGTAAATTAAGAAATCAAACTCAAACTTGGATGTGCAAACCGTGGGTCTTTGACTCGAGATTGTGGATGTGGAAGTGCTTGCAATTGATAGGGATACGTTATGGAGATGTCCAGGAGTCTATTGGTAGTGTTAGAATGGCTTGAATCACCCTCTAGGTCCAAGAACGATCCACTACTTTCTTGCAAATTTTTTAGTTTTGTTGTTGTATTCTCACGACTATCATCCTCCTCCTTTTGGCTTGGGTATGTTCTATATATGTAGTAGAACTGATTAGGTTAACAAAAACAAATTAAATCTTTGTGAATAATGGAAATTGGATTTGATTTTTGTCTTGTATTATATCTTTCCAAAACAAGCATAATCATGCCAATTTTGCTTGAATCATCCCTTGCACGATTTGATATGATATGTCAGCCTAATTGGATTTGATTCCTACAAAAAATCAATCTTTTTTTTTTGCAATTTATTTGATTTAATATAACTTTTAATAAATCAAAATCAAAATAAAAATAAATAAATAAGCAAATAATATATGGAGGCTGATTTTGGTCGTGGACCATGTCACAAAAAATGCACATTTGAGCACATTTGACTTTTGATAATTTTGCAAAAATGGTCAAATTTGACAAGGTATATCTCCTCCAATTTTAACCCTAGAGAGGTGTTATTTTACTTTTTAGAAAGCTTAGGATGTCCCCTAAACAACCCTTTTTGTTTCATCTCAATTGGGTCTTCCATATTCATGTAAGAAGCTTTGATCCAAAAAGTGTTTTTGTTGACTTTTCAAAAGGACCTATAATGTAGAAATTCATATCTTTTGATGAGTGCATATTTTAAACTTGTGGGTTGAAGATGAGTTGTAGGGAATTGCATCATCTTCAAAATGAGACTTTTATGGAAAATTTCTAATAAAGTATGAAGAAATTATGCTTGGTCAAAGTTTGGTTGACTTTTCCTATGAAACCCTAATTTAGCAACTTTTGGGTTTTGATGAATTTGGGGGCATTCCTTGAGGAATCGTGATCAACCCTTGATCAAATGATGGATATCTCTTAAAAATGTTGATGTTGACCAAAAATATTGAAGTTTGACTGTATGTGGGCCACAATTGACTTTTGACCTAGTACATTTGATTTTCAGGCATCTGGGAAATTGACTGACAAACTTCTTGTGCTAGGCATGAAACTTGACATGGATGATCTTGAGAACATATTGGGACCATGGAAAGCATTTTGGACCCTTGGACTTCAACAATCTTGATGAGGAGTGAAACCCTAGTGTTGTACCCTAAATTTTGCCCCTAACTTTTTCAGTCGCATTTTCATACCATATTTTATCATTCAGTCACAATCATTAATAAATAGATTCATTCATCACATTTGCATCCTATCTTTAAGTTTGCTCTTGTGTTGTTGACTAACTTCTAATCAAAATGCAAAAAAATATTTGTCTTTGTCTTTTCATATTTGTGTTTTGTAGGTACCGAGTCGAATCATATGGCAAATAAGGTTTTCTGGTATTATTTCCCTAAAATCTCTATTTGCAAAGAAAAAGAATTAAAAAATTTCATTTTTTTCACTGTACAATCGATTGCTCCTAGAGTGCAATCGACTGCACAAAGTGAATTTTGCGCAATTTTTGGAAAAATACACTGTGCAAATCGATTTGCACTATAGTGCAATCGATTTGCATAGAGTGAAAATAAAAAAAAAATCAGCATTTTAAAATTGTCAAATTTTTGGCTCCAATTTTCCTTCATTTTTGAAAGATGTATAATTAATTCAAATTTTAGTGCCAATTTTTCATTTTTAAGAAGAATTATCATTAATTCAAATTTTGGCTCTAATATTTGAAAGAATTATCATTAATTCAAATTTTGGCTCCAAGAATCAATTACCAAATTACCACTAATCCCAATCCTAAACTCTATAAATAGAGCCCTCATCTCATTCAAATTTGAAGCTTTTGATAGCCAAATCCACCTTGCTAAAAAATCTCTCAAATCTCTCCATCTACCAAATTCACTCAAAGCTCCATTTTCAAAAAGTTAATAAGCTTTGCATTGAAGCTTACTAATCTTTGAGATAAACCTTCATCCAAACACTTTTTCTCCATCAATTCTCTACATCCAAGCTTGGTCAATTGATTCTTGTGGTTGAATTGAAGCAAATTCTTGAAGTTGTTTTGATAATTCTCTAGATCTACCTTTGGTAAGTTTGGATAATTCATCTTTCACAATGTGATCTCTTGGTGATCTTTGGGATTGATTCATTGAGCATTCTTTTGTGATTCCAATGGTGTTATTTTCTCATAATTTGATGGAATTTTCGTGCTCAATTGGATCCATGATCATAAGGTGTTTGATGGAAAGTTTGAACAAGAAATTGGCCTTTTAAAATGCTGTTTTTGGCTGCTGTTCTGTGTGCAATCGATTTGCACTATGTGTAAATCGATTTACACAACACGATTTTGCATAATTTTTTTGAAAATTATACTGTGTAAATCGATTTACATAGTAGTGTAAATCGATTTACACCAGAATAAAATGTGTTTTTTGCCTTGTTTTGGGGCAGCTTTGATCCAAAATGCTTTTTTTACTCATTCCTTTTGATTGTTGGTTTGGATTGCAATTTTAAATGTCCAATTTGTCTTTAAACTCAATGGACTTTGTGATGTAGATGAAGTTGGATAAATTTTCATCAATTAAAATCTACCTAAGAGTGAATTATTTAATTCATTTATGGTGCTTTGGATTAATGATATGTTTAGTGCTTCAATCCATCTAGAGGAGTGGTTGAATTTAAAGATGAAAGAATTTTGAAATGGTGATCCAAATTAGCTTATCATTTCCCTCCCTCTTCATCTTATCCCTTTCTTTTTTAATTGTGCTACATGTAAGGGATGGTGATCTCTATATCATTTATCCAAACATGAAGTACATATATTGCTATTGACCGGCCTCAAAATAGGTGTGACTTCTACATAAGTCCACTTATGATTGCTTAACATAGCGCTAAATTTTGTCCCGATTCGAATAAATGATCATTCGTGGCCCAAACTTATGATTGCAAGCCCAAGTATGTTAATTTGATCTCTTTGATCCAATAACCTTGAGATTCATTGTGTAGAGGCTTTGGTTCTACCAATCCTCTGATGGATCTACAACACCTTTGGTCAACGCGGATCACTTAAACATCGTTGATCATTACATGTTGCCTTGTGAGAATTCCAAAATGGATGATATACTTGACAAAAAGCAAATGCAACTTGTTGTGTAGAGGCTTTGGTTCTACCAATCCCCTAATGAGTTCCAAATGCAAGTTTCAAGATGGTCATCCAACTAACCACTAATTACTAACAATTAACTTTACTTTACGCTTTTATTTTTATGCTTTATGTACCATTTACTTTTAGAATTTTACATTTCATGCTATTTTCATCTTTGCTCACTTGAGCATTTACTTTTATGTCATTTTTATTTTGCTCACTTGAGCTTTTCTTTTCCTTTTAAAGACACTTAATAATCAACATGAACCATAAAAAACTTTAATGATACTTGGACTACATGGTTACTATCCTTTGCATTATGGAGTGATGGACTTCTTGGACTTAGGATTAGAGACCTTGGCCTATCTTGGAGACTTTGTGACTTTATTTGATATTTTGTCTGGAGTTCTTGAGGTTTACCTCAAGACATTGGGTTGTTTGTTTGTTTTGTGTGCAGGTTATTGTGATTACATACTTTGTTTGTAATATGGAATTCACCCGTATACAGACGTTACTCTGCCCAATTTTTGCGAAGACTAAATACACTTGAAGTTTGATTCTCTCAAGACGTCTAGTATCTTTTCTTGCTTGGTTTCAATCCAAAGAATGGGAATTCTACATTGGCTTATAATGTCAAGTATCGGCTTCATGTTGGTTAGACGGTTCTCTTCCTTAGCTTTTACCTTATGCTTTAGGATAGTCCCTTCATCTCCTCCCATCTTCTTTAATTTTCAAAATCTTCTCATCTTTTTTCAAAACCTTCTTTGTTTATAAAATCAAACCGCTTTCATAATAAACCTCGACTTTGTCGAGTGCCTTTTCTTTTAAAACTTCTTTTCTTTAAACAAACTTCAATTCACTTAATCATACTTTGACATCTTTCAAAATTATCAAAACAATTCAACACATTCAAACTCTTTTGTGCGCTCGAGCAGACTTTTACATTCAAAACTTTTTTCAAGATGAGACATGATTCATTGATAGTCGAGCAACATTCTCCTATCCCCATGGTTATAAAGGTGTCGACTTTTCCACTTGAGTACTAGAGGCGTTCTCAAACCCTCACTCTTGTTGAAGCATGGTCCATCTTTCTTACACCTTGTGGGCGTTAGTCGAGATTTCTCTCCTAACAAAGACGACTTGTCTCCTTGTTTAAAAACAATCAACAAACAAGTCTTTTCTAGATGAACTACGTGTACCCTGATCCCCTATTGCACGAAAGGTGGTACGTAGGCACTAAAGGTTCGCAACCGCGGCGGGTGCAAAAAATCATAAAAATATTTCTTTTCTCACCTCCACCATCCATTTTATATATAACACATTTTTATAGCCAAAATATACAGATTTTTACAAAGAGGTTCCTGCGGAGTACCGTGGATGTTTAGGGTGCTAATACCTTCCCTTTGCATAACCAACCCCCTTACCTTGAATCTTTCCCCCTCTTTTGGGTTATTCGCTCTTTTCCCATTCCTTTAGAAACAATAAAGCGCGGTATTGATTTTTATTTTGATTTGTATAAAGTCTAGTCAATCCAATGGCTTAGTCTTGCACATTTCTACCGCTACACCTAGTTTGAAGCTTGTTGCCTTAGGAGGAGGATTTGTCTGGTCAATCCTTAGTCATCCTTGAGCAATTGAGGACCTCTAGAGGCATGTCTTGAGTGAAATGAGAGGGAAAATTTTGGGGTACAACAGCGAGTATAATGCCAATCCTCTGGGGCATACTATAGAAAAATGTTGGGCCTTTAGACACAAGTTTTAGGATTTGTTGGACTCTCAGGACATCACTTTTGATAAGCCAAACACCACGACAAACCCCATGTCTCCGCATGGGAGACCAACAGTGAACGTAATTGAAGTGGTGAACAACTTTGGGGTATCCAGACAAGTAAAGGCCCCAATAAACCATTTGAAAGAATATATGTTGGAGTGTGGGTTCCTCTTGGAAAACAATAAAGCTTTTGAGAAGACATTACAAAAACTGGTGGATCATGGGATAGTTCAATTCGGGAAATACCCTAAAGAAGAATACATAGCTGCGATTGATGGAAGTACGAAGAAGCCATTGGTAATTCCATGTCAAGAGCCAAACCCTAATAAGAAGACTCTTGTGATTCCATGGGGGGAGTCAATGAAAGCACCGCTAATGATACCTTGACAAACTCTGAGAACACTAATGGTTTCGAAGACTACAATGATGATTAGGAGGCCAAATCCTAGACCTTATGAAAGTAACAAAGCAGTACCTTAGAGTTATAGTTCTACTATATACTTCAATGAATTACAACAAAAATGTGGACCATCGACAAGTCAAGGACCTATGATCACAAATATAGCTGGAACAGGGGGCATGACACTCAGTGGACGAATCTATAGTCCCGAACCACTGAATAAAAATGATGCTATAATTAAGGATAAGGGAAAAGCTGGGGTAGTGGCAAGCCAAGAACAAGAGCCCCCGAGCAAGAATTTCTCTAACCAAGAGGTAGAATAATTCCTGAAAAAGAATCAAGAGGAGTGATTATAGGGTGGTGGATCAGCTACACCAAACCCCGACCAAGATTTCGATACTCTCATTGCTCCTCAACTCAGAAGCACATCAAGACTCTCTAATGAAGGTTCTAAGTTCATCTCATGTCACAAAAGATATTACAATAAATCAGTTTGACAATGTTGCAGCAAATCTGACATCTAGATCATATATGGGTTTTAATGATAATGAATTTCCTCCATAAGGGAGAGCTCACAACAAGGTGTTACACATTTCTATTTAGATAGGTACTACAAACCTATCCAGGGTACTCACCGATATTGGTTCTGCCTTCAATGTGTTTCCAAAATCTAGCTTGATGAAGTTAACCCTAGATGTTGTTGTTATAAGGCCAAGTTCTATGATAGTCAAAGCTTTTGATGGTTCCCAATGTACAATATTTGGAGAAGTGGATCTTCCTGTTAAGATTGGCCCACATATGTTTTATATCACTTTCCAAGTAATGGATATAGAACCATCGAATACATGTTTGCTCGAACGATGTTGGATTCATACAGTAGGTGCTGTTACTTCAACCTTGCATCAGAAATTGAAGTTCTTCATTGAAGGAAGATTGCTTATAATCGACGGTGAAGAAGACATCGTTGTAAGTCACTTTGATTCCTACAAATATCTCAGTTCTGATGAAGACTGTATAGCAACACCATTTTAATTCTTAGAGGTTTCTTCAATGGTAACCCTACCGGTGGAGAAAATCAAGAAACCTATTGTGACTTTATGGAGAGACATACAAACAACTGTGGAGTATGGTACCTCAAAAGGTTGGGTTAAACTCATGGAGATACCTGAGAAGAAGAATTGTTTTGGTTTGGGCTACAAATCATCAAAGGCTACCCTGAAAGGTGAAGTGACCAGCAAAAAAAAACACAGAGCCGCCACCAAACTTTATTTATCCTGAACGAAGGGGAAATATCTAGAAAAGCCCAAGAGGATGGATAAGACGGTCTTGCAACCAAAAGAGAGGGTATGAAAGTTGATTATGGGAGAGGAATGTATTAGTACCCCTCGCATCCGTTGAACTCAACAGGATCCATTTCGATTGTTTGTTTCTAAGGGTGCGTCTATCTAAAACTATACTTGCTAAGGGAAATGAAATGGTTTTTATTAGTGTGTTTGTGAGGGTCTCGCAACCCTTTGCCTACGTATCCGGTGAAGGAATTGGAACACCATAGTTCTTCTAGAAAATGTTGGTTTGTTGGTGTTTTTTAGTGGGCGATGTTAACACACACATTCTAGCGACAGACACGGCCTGTACCGCGGTAGAACGGAGATAGCATTCCCTTTTTGATATTGAATTAGTTGTGTGTTTTTGTTAAGTGAGGAATGAGTTTAAAGAAAGATTAAGTGTTTTTGGATTTTTGATTAAGAAAAAAAGTTTTAGTTTTAATTTACAAAAGAAGAAAAAGTCTAAAGGGAGACTAAAAAACCTATTTGTTTTCATACAAGGTGTGGACTTAAAGTTGAGATGAAGGGAGAAAATCTACCTAAGTTAGTATGTGAAGTTTGGACTAGGGTTAAGTTTAAGGGAATTACCTACTGTTATCATACAATTAAAAGGAAAACTATATCCTAAAGTTTATCATGCTAAGGTTTAAAACTTAATATCTAATTCAATATTAAAACGATCCAAACAAAGTTTAATTATATAATAAAATTCTTAAGGGAACATGTTATCAAGAATCAATCAATCAACCTAAGATAAAAGAAAATACAATTATAATATTTTTGGGATTTTTTCAAGTTAAAGAAATATTAAACTCAAAGGGAAGTTAAAACCTAAATCTAATATATTCTAATATTTTTAATTATTTTGTGTAAATAAAATGAAATTAAAATAAGATTAAATTGTAGTTATTTATTTAAAGAAAAAATTAAAATAAGCAAACATGAATAAAATTTAGAAGCTAAAACAAAGAGAATGAAAAAATAAGGTCCAAAAATGGTCCATATGGGTATTGAACCCTGGAACATTGGTTTGCAACTCTAAGTCCTTACCACTACACCATGCTTCCTGATTCGTTAGTGTCACAGTTTGAAAACAATAAAAAATAAAATAATAGAATAAATTGGGCCCAGTTTTGGAACCCGGTCCGGGTTAGGCCAAATACATGAATATGTAAGGGAATTTGAAACAACCAAAAGAAACCCTAATACTGTTAGTGAAGCGGCCATATCTGGCTTTGGGAATGGTCCCTAATTAACTATTTTGGATTTAATCACAATAAAAAAAAATTAAACAAAATTTTGGGACCAATAAAAACACGATTCATTCCCTCTTCCAGTATATTCACGTCTCTTTCTTTACCAATCGTTCTTGGTATCTCTTCCATCTTTCTCAAACTCATCGCCTTCACTCTCTTTCTGTTCTTCCCCCAACATCACCTCTATCTCGATTTTATTTTCATCTCTTTCACTCATATATCTCTCGGTTTCGGTTCTTAATATCTATTTCAACCAAAAATGACAACTCTTGTCCTCAATTCTTGATCCGCTTCTAAGAAACAATGACAAAACTTCTCAGTTTCTCTTTCAATCGATACTTCCTCTGTCAAATGCTTATACTTCCTCGAAAATTGCTCAATCCGTTTTTTTGTATCTCCTCCGTGATTCTGTTTTTTCGTTCACCCAAATATAACAGAATAATGTTCGTCTCGGTTATCATCAACAACAAAACACTTTCACAGATTTGAAAGAATAGCAGCAATAAAGGTATAGCAGCAACAAATACAATTCTACAGTAAAACACACAAACAAGTAGGAATATATTTTTTAAGCATTTAAACAAGAAACATGGCAAGGTGTATGAAGAGAATAGGAGAATTTACATGCTCGGAGCTAGTCCGAGGGGTTCAATTCCGGCCACATATCAAGAAAACAACAGGTAAATAATGCTCTTTAACCATTTCTAAATCTTCTGAGAAATTTTTATTCTTAAGTATGTTGTATTGCTCCTGGGAATTTTTGGAAATTGCAGGATTCTTGAAGCTTTCTTGGTGGGGGAAGCTCTTGTATCAATTTTTACAACATAACAATACTATTTTCTTCTCTCTTTTCCCCCTAAATTACTTCCATATTTCTAGTGTATTTTGTTTGTAGTTGGGGTTTGATGAGTCTGTTCGAAATGTTGAAATGTTGTTGTTTCTGTATTGCAGGGCTGCGATCTTGGTTGTGCATCAGCATAGGGTTGTAGTTTCATGGTGCTTGGAATGTGTAGAGTTAAGTTAATGTTGTGAGGTATTTGGAGTAATGCTGATGTAAGGTTAAGGGTGAGAAGTGTTTATGCAGAAGAATGGATGGAGTGATATGGTGAGTTTTGCAGGAGTGTGACGAAAAGGTTAATGAAGTGAGTTGCAGAAGGATTAAAGTGAGATTGAGAAGAGTTTTGACAAGGTTTTTAGTATATGTTTTGTTCTATTGTTTGAGAAAAGAGAAGATTTGGGCAGGGTTTTGGATAGCTTGTTAATGTGTGTTTTCTTTTTTCTTTCTCTTATATATAGCCGATGAGAGGCCAATTTGGAGGGAGTTTGATGTTTGATTTTTTTGGAAAAATTGTCAGCTAATTCTTGCTTTCTTTGTTTCCATGTTTTGTTTTTCTAATTTGGTGTATTTTTTGGATGTTTTTGGAATGATGTAGGTAGCAATGTGCAGAGATATTTGTGCAGATTTATGGATTATTTTATTTGGCTTTTATGCAGAGCATCTTACTAGTTTGTAAATAGGTTGGTGTACCACATATTTAGGCAGAAGGATAGCAGTATGTGGGCAACATCTGTTATATAAGGTTATGGCAAGGTCTTTTGGACAAAAATAATGAAAGTATGGACATGAAGTTTCTTAGACTTAGGATAAAGTCTCATATAACTCCTTTTGTGTAATGTGACCTTGCATGACATTGTAATGGTAATCGAAATTGAATATGTTCTTCAAAAGTCCTTCTTCTCTTCTAACTTTCCAATCCTTTTTTCTTTTGATTTTGTATTCCAAAGTTGTGATGTCACTTAGTATGAGGTTATGAAACCTTGATGGATGTTTGAATGATGTATGACCTTTAATCATGATGAATGCTTAATTCTTATAACTTGAATATCAAGAAATCCACCTTCAAATTTGCATCCTTAGAACCTTAATAACTTTGAACCAAGTTGAACTCAATTTGAATTCACTGATATTTTTTGGATGCAATTCCAAATCAACTCAATGAAACTCCTCATATAACTTGTATCATGGCTCCAACTTCTAACAATTTAAACTCTCAACTCCTTATCATCGGGTATTCAAAGCAATAAACAAAAACCTTGATCACAACTTCATCTCTCGGGCCATGGTTTGCTCTTTGTAGTTCACATTAACAATCCTTGAAATAATGATCAATGATCTGAAAATGTATCTTTAAGATGTATAAGATTTGTCATGGAAACCCTAATAATTTTTCCATTGAGAAACACTAACAAAATCACACACCAAGGATAAGAAACCATAATCATGAAGTACACTGAAACAAGAAAGCCCTTTATGCTGAGAGAAACCCCAAAACCCTATTTCACTCCATACTTAAAAGATTGCAACCTCGATCTTCTGCAAAATACAGAGAAGTACACTCAGATCCAAGAACTTGGTGAATATGGATGGAGAAATAAGTCCATAATAATGAATCAAAACCCTAGCTCACACTTCATTGCTCAAACAAGAAAAACTAGAAGGACCAGTCTTATTGATGTAGAATCCTCATAACCAATGTGAAGCCCTAGCTTGAATGACCACTGAATGTTTTGAACCAATGCCTTATTGAATGAAGGAATTCATGATATGAAAATGATTTAGAGAAAATGATGCAAACGAAATGCAAAACCTATGTCATATAAAAGTAAAAAGGTAGGACAAATTTGGGGTATGACAGCTGCCCATATTTAATCGTCTTAAACCTGAAAGTGAGATTGGCGTCAGCCTTTCGACCATTTAAGGTAGAAGAAGATTAAATACCAAGACCTGAAACTTGTCCTGGAAAGATGGTGTAAGTGTTATTATTTGTGATATCTGCTGGGGATTTAAAGAAAGGATCAACACAGACAAGTATTGAAAGAAGATACAGACGATCATTAATAAAAGGTTAACATGAACGAGTGTTTAAAGATCCATACAGACGAGTATTGAAAAGAGAAACGAAAGAGTATTAAAAAGAGTGATAACACAGACGAGTGTTTTAAAAATCAATACGAATGATTATTAAAAAGAGATATGGATGAGTATCAAAAAGGTAATAACACGGACGAGTGTTTTGAAAATCAATACAGATGAGTATTGAAACAAGGTACATACGAGTATCAAAAAACTGATAACATAGGCGAGTGTTTGAAAATAAATACAGACGAATATTGAAATGAGATACAAATAAGTATAAAAAAGGTAATAACAAGGCTAAGTGTTTGAAAATCAATACGAACGAGTATTGAAATGATATAAAAACGAGTATAAAAAAGTTATAACACGCACGAGTGTTTGAAATCAATACGGACGAGTATTGAAATGAGATACGGACGAGTATGAAAAAAGTAATAACATAGACAATTATTTGAAATTAATACAGACGATTATTGAAGTGAGATTGTAGCAGCAGAAATGTTTAAGACTAAGCCATTGGATTGACTAGAGTTGTACAAATCAAAATAGAAATCGCCACCGCGCTTTATTGTTTCCAAAGGAATGAGAAAAGAGCGGGTAACCCAAAAAGGAGGAAAGATTCAAGGTAAGGGGGTTGTTTATGCTAAGGGAGGGTATTAGCACCCTAATCATCTACGGTACTCCGCAGGAACCTCTTTGTAAAATCTGTACATTTTGGCTATAAAAATGTTGTATAAAAATAGATGGTGGAAGTGAGAAAAGAAATATTTTTTATGATTTTTGCACCCTCCGCGGTTGCGAACCTTTAGTGCCTACGTACCACCTTCCATGCAATAGGGGATCAGGGTACACGTAGTTTCTATTTAAAAAATTTAAAACACAAGTGTGTTGGTTAATTTTATGAGATAAGACATTATTGTCATTGTCCGTGTGAAAAATATACTTACTACCCACAATCATGAGAAAGGAGAATTTGCATCATCTCAAAGTGGAGGATATGACTTGGATTTTAAAATCAATAATGCCTCACTCAACACCCAAGTGTAAAGTATCCCTCTTTACTACATATTGTAAAAGTATAGTTGTTTGCATCACTAGAAGGATTGACAACAATCTAATCTTTTGAGAAAATTTTAAGATGAAAGCCAAGATGGAAAATGGTTTGAATGATATTGATTGATTTTTAGTCTTCTCACAAAAAATGTTAAGGTATTATTAATGTTGATTGAAGTTTATTTATGCAAAGAGTTTTTGAAAATGCATGGACCTAAGTCCAAATTTATTATGAAAGTGGTTCAAGTTTAAAAGAAAGAAGAGTTTTGAAATTAAAGAAGATGGGAGGAGAAGAAGAGACTATCCTAAAGCATAAGGTAAAAGCTAGGGATAAGAACCATCTAACCAACAAAAAGTCAATACTTGACATTATGAGCCAAGATAGAATTCCTATTCTTTGGATTGAAACGAAGCAAGCAAAGATACTAGACCTCTTGTGAGAACCAAACTTCAAGTGTATTTGGTCTTCAAAAAAATTGGGCAGAGTAACGATTGTATACGGGTGAATTCTAGATTATAAACAAAGAATGTAATCACAACAACCTGCACACAAAACAAAAAAACAACCCAATGTCTTGAGGTAAATATCAAGAACTCTATACAAAATATCAATTAGGGTCACAAGGTCTCCAAAATAGGTCAAGGTTTCTAATCCTAAGTCCAAGAAGTCCCAAAATTCCATAATGCCAAAGATAGTAACCAAATAGTCCAAGTTCCATTAGGTGTTTTAGAAGAAAAAAGAAAAGGCTCAAGTGAGCAAAAAGAAGATAGCATGAAATGTAAATGCTTAAAAGTAAATGGTGCATAAAGCATAAAAAATAATGGGGCATAAAGTAAAAACAAAAGGTAAAATCAATTATTAGTGATTAGTGGTTAGTTGGATGATCATATTGAAACTTGCATTTGGAACTCATTAGAGGATTGGTAGAACCAAAACCTCCACACAACAAGTTACATTTGCTTTTTCTCAAGTATATCACCCATTTGGAATCCTCACAAGTTCCATTTAATGATCAACGATGTTTAAGTGATCCGTGTTGACCAAAAGTGTTGTAGATCTATTAGAGGATTGGTAGAACCAAAGCCTCCGCACAATGAATCTCATGGTTATTGGATAAAAAAGATCAAATTAATATACTTGGGCTTGAAAACATAGGTTTGGGACACGAGTGATCATTTATTCAAATTGGGACAAAATTTAGCGCTATGTTAAACAATCGTAAGTGGACTTATATAGAAGTCACACCTATTTTGAGGCTGGTCAATAGCAATCTATGCACCATTTGTTTTGAGACATAATATAGAGATCATGCTCAAATAACACTTAGTGCAATAAGAAAGGGATAAGATGGAAAGGGGTGGGGAAAGAATATACAAACCATATTTGAATTAAATTTAAATCAAACTATTATTAAAATCATTCATCCATTTTTATGGAGTTAGACTCAACACCATGGATCAATGATGTTAATAAAGTTCATGATCAAAATTCAACCCAAGTCAGCCAGAAAATAATCAAAAAATAATATTGCATTTAATATATACATTAAAAAGGTTTTAAAATGGAAATAAGAAAGAAAAATATCAATTATATTCAAATTATCAAGAAAAATTGAGTAAGGCCATAAAAAATCAGAAAAGAATTCAATTTTTAAATATCTGACTTTTTGGCAATTTTTAAAAGTCAAAACTATTTTAAAATTAATTAAAATTGTTCAAATAAAAATAAAATAGGTCAAAAATAGTAAACATTAATATAAAATTCCATAAAATTTTCAAAAAGTCAGAAATATGCAAAATGATATTTAGAAAAATTTTCAGAACTAAAAAAAAAAAATCAGAAAGCATTTTTAAAGTAATTAAAAGGAAGCAAATAATGCAAAAAATATAAAAAATATATCAAATATCAAAATAAAAATATGAAAGAATAGTCATGAGACCAGAAATAATTCAAATTATTTTTGTGAATTTTTTCATAATTTTTGGATCAAAAATAAAAGAGTTATAAATTTTTGAAAATTAAATCAATTAAAATATAAAATCAGAAAATAAAATAAAACTAAAAAGATATGGGCCATCAGATCATAGTCAAAACACGTTAGTAAGCTAATCCAATGGATCAGACGCGCTGTGCTTGATATGGACCTTAGTGGGATGCGCAGGGAATCAAAAACAGGGAAACCAATGAAATTAAAATGTTTGACATGCTATCATTGGCTGAGACGAGACATGTCATCGTCTTCAACCTCCAACCACTCTTCAATTTGAGATTTCTCTCTCAATACTCAATGGATTTAAAAATTATAAGAAGCACTAGAATAAGGAGAAAGAGTAAAACAGGTTAGTGCTTTATTTTGATCCAAATGATGGAGAATTCTACCTTTTCGAAGTTCAAGAAAGAAGCTCTGAAGATGGACTTTTGTAGCTTGGATTATAGCTCGTTTTTCTTGGTTTAAGTGCTGAAGAGTTTGTATGATGCTTAAGGAAGGCGAATGTGCAAAGAATTTTGGAGGAAAAGGCTGAAATCTCAGAAACTGATTTAAAAAATGTAAAGCTCGTGTGAGGTTTTGACAGAGTGTTTTTGGATTTCAAAGCTTGAGGAAATGAATGGGGTATGACCCTATAATTATAGGGAATCAAAGGGAATGTTTAAGCGTGTCAAATGATGAAGTTTGGAGGGAAATCATGTGAACCTGATGCACGAGCAAAGTGTGATTTGATTTCCATTAAAACTCATCCAATCCTTGCGTTTTAAGGCTCTAATCCACTTTGGAAACTTGGTTAAACATGTTTAAATCATAAACGCGTGCTAATTTGATGTTTAGAGGCTAAAACATGAATTTCAAATTCTGACTTATGAAGAAACTTCAGTTCCAAGTTACCAAGTTCAATCCAATGGCATTCTCAGCTCAAGGGGTCTTAAGGCATGATTCTTGATGCTTTAGAAATATTAGGTTACAAGCTTTTCAATGGAAAAAGAATGGAATCAAATGGATGCTTGAGCTGAAAGTTGCATTGAGTCAAAGTTGGGGGAAAAAGGTTGACTTTCCATACTTATAAATGTTACAAGCTTTTCAATGGAAAAAGAATGGAATCAAATGGATGTTTGAGCTAAAAGTTGCATTGAGTCAAAGTTGGGGGAAAAAGGTTGACTTTCCATACTTAGAAATATTTCAAATCTTTCTTCAAAAGTGACCTATAATGTTTTGCATCTAAACATGGCCTTCCACTGTGAATTTTCTCTTGACCAAAAAATATGGCATGAAACAAACCTCTTGAATGACATTTTGAAACTTTAACCATTCAAAATCTCCAAAAATTGAGAGAGTTATGAATTGTTGAAGTTGGCAAAAAATCATGAAATGACCTGTAATATTTTGTATCCTTATGGAATATTCCATCTATTTTCTAATTTTGAACATAAAAGAAGACATAAAGATCACATCTTCAAGATCAATATGGAAAACGAGTGGGATCAAGGTGATAAAAATTGACCAAGTTATGATCATTTGAAGTCACGCATGAGAAATTCGGGGTTAATTTGGAGGACTTGTAATCTCTCTTCATCATCAAGCTTCTTCCACATGAAAACTCCTTGAAACTTTTGAAGTGATTTGTTTATAACCCTTTTAAGAGAAGGATGTATTTGGAATCACTCAAAAATACCAAAATACGAGCAAGATATGCTTCTTTAAAGTCCAAAACCCTAGCTCCTAGATCAAGAAAATGCCTTGAGGAACTTTGACAATTTTGAACAAACTTCTTGTACCAACACAAATGCTTTGTAAATAGAAGTTGTTGAGGATGAAAATGAGAACTCATAGTAACCAAAACCACTTCCATATCTTGATAATTGAGAGAAATATGCATTTGTGACCAATGGGAACAAAGCCTTGTCCAACCATGACAACTTCTCCTATCAATCCCTTGTACTTTTGAATAAAATTTGATAATCATGAAATGTGGTGAACCAAAATAACCTTGCCACGAAATTTCCTCCAAAACAAATCCAATGGTGAGGTTTGAACTTCTCAAGCTTTATTGACTAGGGCATGGAAAAAAACACATGAACCCATGGAGCAACTTCCTGAATCTCATTGCCTTTACCTACATAATTAACAAGCAATACAAACAAGAATTGCATTTTATTAATTAAAAGAAGAAATTAATACAAAAATATTCATGATCACAAAAGAATACAAGTCAAGGTGCTTGGTGATTCCTCAAAAATAAAAGCTAAATATAGGGAGGGGAACCAAGAATCCTAATGTGATCTTGTTGTGATGGAATCAACATGGTATGATGATGGGATCTTAGGGGGAAAATTGGGGTACAACAGCTGCCCTTATTTAAGTTTCCTCTATCCGGATATACGAAGGTTTAAAATCTTCGTGTCGACGCGATCGAGGATACTTAAATATAAAACAAACCCTATTTTTGTCCCTAAGATGCCAAGCAGTGCTTATGAGCATGAATGCATATGAACAAAACCAAAGAGATGCAAAACACCACTACGGATGTAGCAAAGAATATACATAAACAAAAGAGAGACCCGACCAGGAAAATAAATCACTGATGGATCAAAAGACCTGACTCAGAGAGGATGGTAAAATGGTCAAAGGATACACCAACTCCTACTGAAGGCGAAACTACCGACGCTCACTGAAGGTTGAAAGAGGAAAGAAATAAGAACACAGATGTTCACTGACGGTGAGCTACCAACGTTCACTGAAGGTAGAAGGAAAAGGAATATCATAGCATCATCGTTCATTGATGATGAACTACCAACGTTCACCGAGGGTAGCAAAAAGATAACAATCATCGATGTTCACTGCCGATGACCTACCAACTTTCACTGAAGGTAGAAAGAGAATAATATCATAGCATCGCCATTCACTAACGATGAACTACCAACGTTCACTGAAGGTAGCAAAAAGATAACAATCATCGATGTTCACTACCGATGACCTACCAACTTTCACTGAATTTAGAAAGAGAATATATCATAACATCGCCATTCACTGGCGATGAACTACCAACGTTCACCGAGGGTAGAAAAAAGATAACAATCACCAACTTTCACTGAAGGTGACCTACCAAATTCCACTGAAGGTAGAGAGAAAATATATCATAGCACTGCCATTCACTAACGATGAACTACCAACATTCACTGAGGGTAGAAAAAAGATAACAATCACCAACTTTCACTGAAGGTGACCTACAAACTTTTACTGAATGGTAGAGAGAAAATATAAGTTTCCCCAAAATTATGGTGTTTCACCTAGAACGGGTCTCAACTTCTTCTTTAACCAAGGAACTCCGCCTGGAAAGGGTAATATATATGCTGTCTCAAATAAAGAGACCCGCTACTTGCTGTTATAAGAAGGATAATAAAAAAACTTTATGGGGAAAGCAATATGGCCTTCTGGGGAAAGAAATATGACTTCTTGGGGAATGAATCATGACTTCCTGGGGAATGACATACAACTTCTTGTGGAAATGCCAACATATTCCTGCTGAGGAGATAAAAGTCTTCTCGTGCAAAATAAATGCACATTCTCAAACCAAAACTCGAGGCTTTCAGACATCCAAGGTAATAAAAATGCTGGGAAACAAAGATTCAATCCAGAAATAAACTTGAGTAAAACGGTCTACCAAAGTACATCCTTTGAGAAATAAACTCAAGAGGGAAACCCAATCTATCCATACAAAGAGCTATATAGGAAGGCTAAAGCAAAAATATTCCATGAGGGATAACTCAGTGGGGAAATTGAAAGAATATACACTTTCTGCTTATGACTGACACTCTATTGGAGAGAGGACAACACAATTATGCAAAACAAGATAATATGTCAACAAATATATTAATGAATGTGAATGAGCAATGATTTGCTAAAATTAACTATGCATGCTGAATGTATGAGTATTATCATGTATATGCTGACAAAACAGATATAAATTACTAGGAGTAGCTAGGCAAAAACCAACTCGGGCACAATCAACACTCGGCTAAATCACATCCAAGGTGAACAATCCAAGAAAAAGTAAGTGCCAACCGAGGAAACAAAACCTAATTCATGGTTTAACTTTAATGGGGAGGAACGTAATCCGAAAGCAAACAAATCCAAGTGACAAAAATAGTACAGATTCAGGGGTATAACATCATTCTCCTGGCTTCACCAGGGAATAGCACTCAGACTTCAATGGGGAAACAAATTTTTTCAAAAGTGACACTTCTATTGGGGATTGCAAAATCAATTTCAAGTAGAGCAGATGGACATCAAATCATTAAAACATTCACTGGGGAATTCGTGCTGACTTTATTGGGGAGGTCAACACCGCATTATCAAAGGGAAAACCGATATACGTTCTTTACTGGAGGAACTGAAGACATATGTTCTTCGAGAGTGATTATTGTACCAACTTCTTTGGGAAGAAAGAACCTCTATTAAACAAATAAAATATTCACAGGAGAAATCTTGGATTGAATCTTCATATCATGCACACTCAAAAAAGAGGAGAAATGAACTAAAACTTGACTGGGGACACTGGAGTCACAAACCCAATACAACGAAAACATCATGAGCAAAACTTCTCCGGGAAGCAATACTTCTTAACAGCAATTGAAATCTGTCCATTCCTGGGATCACCACTTTTGTTGTTTCTCTTGCGTCATAAATTTTAAAGTAAAAACAAATTGTAAATTCTTTTTGAAAATCAATTTTGTTATTCAATCTTTTCACTTTGAAAGTTATTATCAATAATAAATGGAGTCTTTGCAAGCTAAATAAAAATAAGAAATACAAAGAATTGGGTAAAAGCTCAAATTTCATTAATAGAATGGTAGTCCGCGAATGGCGAGACTCCATGGATAATTACAAAGTTTGGAAAATGGTAATATATAATGGAAAAGATACATTGAGATACAATGACCACTATCCCCTCTAACAACTTTTGAAATCCTGAGGAGCAGCTTCCGTTGAAGTATGATGAGGATTCGAGAAGATTGTTGCTTCAATGATCAAATCTTGCATGGTGCAGTTACTTGCCAAGAAAGTCCCTAACTTTTGCCTAAGCTGCCCTTGCGGGTTTTCAACTTAGCAGGAAATTTATTCAGTTTATGTCTCTAATTTTTTCCTAGACCACCCTTCCGGGTTTTCGGCCTACCGAGACACTCTTTTTTTCCTAATCCGCCCTTTCGAGTTTTCAACTTAGCGAGTTGTTCTTTTATTTCTTTAGGCGAAGTATTTCTTGACTGCATCAACATTCATGGGACGTGGGAACTCCTCACCATCCATAGTTTCAAGAATTAATGCACCGCCAGAGAAGGCTTTCTTGAAAACATATGGGCCTTCAAAATTGGGAGTCCATTTGTCCCTAGAATCAGCGTTAAAAGACATGATCTTCCTGAGTACGAGGTCGCCTTCTCTGAATTCACGAGGTTTGACCTTTTTATCAAAAGCTTTCTTCATTCTCTTCTGATATAACTGTCCATGACACAAAGCTGTCATTCTCTTCTCTTTGATCAAATTCAATTGGTCAAACCGGTTCAGGACCCATTTAGTCTTTGTCAACTTGGTTTCCATTATCACACGCAAAGAGGGAATCTCAACCTCGACTGGGAGTACAACTTCCATTCCATACACAAGGGAGATCAAAGTTGCTCATGTTGAAGTGCGGACAAATGTTCGATATCCATGCAAAGCAAAAGGGAGAATTTCATGCCAATCCTTATAAGTAACAAACATTTTCTGGATAATCTTCTTGATATTCTTATTAGCAGCTTCAACAACCCCATTCATCTTGGGCCTGTACGGAGATTAGTTATGATGGACAATCTTGAATTGTTCACACATTTCTGTCATCATTTTATTGTTCAGATTAGAGCCATTGTCAGTGATAATTCAGTTCGGCACACCATACCGACATATAAGATTATTCTAATGAAGCGCACAACCACCTGCTTAGTAACATTAGCATATGAAGCAGCTTCCACCCATTTGGTGAAGTAATCAATTGCTACCATGATAAAACAATGTCCATTTGATGTTTTAGGCTCTATTATCCCAATCATGTCAATACCCCACATAAAGAAAGGCCATGGGGAAGAGATCACCTTAAGAAGTGACAGAGGAACATGAATCTTGTCCGCATAAATCTGGCATTTATGGTACTTCTTTGCAAATTTGTAACAGTCACATTCCATTATCAGCCAATAGTATCCCGCCCTTAGCATCTTTTTAGCCATCGAATGTCCATTGGCATGAGTTCCAAATGAACCTTCATGAATCTCATGCATCAACATGTCCGCTTCGTATCTATCCACGAATCTAAGCAAGACCATGTCATAATTTCTTTTATACAACACATTTTCACTGAGGAAGAAACATCCAGCCAATCTTCTTAATGTCTTTCTATCTCTATTCGAAGCACCAATCGGGTATTCCCGAGTCTAGAGAAAATGCTTGATATCATAGTACCAAGGTTTCTCATCTACTACTTCTTTTGTGGTAAATACATGAGTGGGCCTATCCAGTCTTTGGACTATAATTCGAGGTATATCATTCCAAGTATTCACTTGATACATAGAAGCCAAAGTTGTCAAAGCATCCTCCATCTGATTTTCATCTCTTGGAATATGATGGAATTCAACTTTGTTAAAGAAGGGTAATAATCTTCTAGTATAATATTTGTAAGGGATCAAGCCGGGGTGACGAGTATCCCATTCTCCTTTAATATGATTTATTACCAAAGCTGAATCGCCGTACACATCAAGAATTTTAATTCTGCGATTGATGGCTTCCTCGAGACCCATGATGCAAGCCTCATATTCTGCCATATTATTAGTACAATCAAATGTCAACCTTGTAGTGAAAGGAATGTGCGATCCGTGGGGAGTGATGATCATAACACCAATTCCTTTATCGTAAGCATTCACAGCTCCATAAAATATCATACTCTAACAAGATTCAGGGTTAGGACCTTCCTCAGGAAATGGTTCATCATAATCTTTCACTTTCAGGAACATCACATCCTCATCGGGGAATTCATACTCTACAGATTGATGATCCTCCACTGGTTGGTGAGCAAGATAATCTGCCAACAGTCTACTTTTAATAGCTTTTTGAGTGTGGTATTCGATGTCATATTCAGATAACAACATCTTCCAGCGGGCAATTCTCCCAGTAAGAGCGGGCTTTTCAAAAATGTACTTGATTGGATCCATTTTGGAGATCAACCATGTGGTGTGATTCAACATATATTGCCGCAAAAGTTTTGCCGCCCAGGCCAGAGCACAACATGTCTTTTCCAGCATGGAATACCGTGACTCATAATCAGTAATCTTTTTACTGATATAAAAAATGGCATAATCTTTCTTCCCCGTTTCATCTTGTTGTCCCAGAATATAGCCCATGGAATTATCTAACACTGTCAGATACATAATCAACAGTTTTCCTTTGGCAGGAGGGAGAAAGATAGGAGGTTCAAGCAGATATTCTTTAATAATTTCAAATGCCCTTTGGCAGTCATCCGTCCACACACAACCTTGATCTTTCTTTAACAACTTAAAGATCGGTTCACATGTTGCATTCATGTGGGAAATGAATCTGGAAATATATTCAAACGCCCGAGGAACCCTCTGACTTGATTTTCAGTTCTTGGCGCTGACATCTCTTGAATTTCTTTGACTTTATCAAGTTCAATTTCAATTCCTTTCTGGATAACAATGAAACCCAACAATTTCCCTAATCGAACACCGAAGGTACATTTATTTGGATTCAAGCGGAGACGATACTTCCTCAAACGCTGAAAAAACTTCAAAAAATCTTCTACATGCCCTTCTTCAGTCTGGGATTTAGAAATCATATCATCAACATATACCTCTATTTCCTTGTGCATCATATCATGGAATAGGGTTGTTATAGCCCTCTGGTACGTTACACCAGCGTTCTTCAACCCGATGGGCATCACTCTGTAACAGAATGTTCCCCAGGGTGTGATGAACGTTGTTTTTTCCATGTCCTCTAGAGCCATTATTATTTGATTATACCCGGAAAATCCATCCATGAATGAGAAAACCTTGAATTTTGGTGTGCTATCCACTAACATATCAATGTGTGGCAATGGAAAATCATCTTTTGGACTAGATTTATTTAGATCTCTGTAATCTACGCACATGCAGACTTTTCCGTCTTTTTTAGGTACTGGGACAATATTGGCAATCCATTGAAGATACACTAACATCACAAGAAAACCAGCATTAATCTTCTTTAGAACCTCCTCTTTGACCTTCACTGCCATATCTGGGTGAGTTCTTCTTAACTTCTGTTTGATTGGCGGGCACTCTGGCTTCAGCGGCAAATGGTGCTCTACAATATATGTATCTAGACCAACATATCTTGATAAGACCAAGAAACAATATCCACATACTCTTTCAACAGCTCAATCAACCTGCTCTTCATATCAGGATACAACAATGCCCCAATCTTGACTTCTTTCGGATCTTCTTCTGAACCCAAATTGATCACTTTCAATGGCTCTTTATATGGAAGAATGGAATTTTCCTCACGCTCAAGAAACTGTGAGACCTCTTCTGGAATCTCATCATAGTCTTCTTATTTGGCCCCATACACGGGACATTCAAAGTTGGGAGAGGGTGTAGGTTCATTTTGATCAACGGGTTTTTTAATTAATCTGCACATATGATTTATGATTACATTTAGAAACTGACACATATAATAAGTGATCATGCAGATTGTATTTCATTTATTATTTATTTTGAAAGGTTTTTTCTGATTACTATTTTCCAAGAAAAAGCAGAAAATAAAGATACAATTTGGGAAACAAAGATAACTTTTATTATTGATTTCAAAAGTCACAGCAAACAGATAAGCCCTACAACATTAATACTTCCACCTTGGGCAGAGTGAAAGCTTTTCAAAAATATTATCAAATCAAATTACTTTGAAACATGTATGCAAGAGGGAACATCAATGGTGATCCAGTTATGAGCCCTAACTCCGTGCGTCACGTAATTTGGCATTTCCCGCTCTGCTTCCTCTTCCACAATGGCATTAACCCCGGAAATAGTTGGATAAAGATAACTCCCGCTATGGAAGATATCTTGATACTTGCCTGCAGCAGACTTCAACTTCATGCTCTTACCTCTGTCATTCTTCAAAGAGAACCCCAAGCCGGCTTTGTTCTTGTTTACCGGTGGATCCACAATCTGTCCCCATAGTTCACTATGACCCTTACGCACAACATGCTGTGCATCCTTAAGCGAAACCATGGAATTCTCATTTCCTCTTATGTTGTCAATAGATGAAGCTTGGAACTGAGTCCCAACAACTGCTTCATCCGCCTCCACAATGCTGAAAGAGGACAAATGAGATATCAATAATGTTTGTTCCCCATTTATGATCACTACTTTCCCTTCATGTACAAACTTCAGTTTTTGGTGTAAAGTTGAAGTCACAGCCCCTTCCTCATGAATCCACGACCGTTCCAATAAACAGCTATAAGCGGGTACAATATCCATGACCTGGAAAGTAATCAGAAACAAATGTGGGCCTATATGAATAGGCAAGTCCACTTCACCAATAACAGATTTCCTTGATCCATCAAACGCTTTCATAATGATGCCACTCGGGCGCATAGGCGTTCCTCGATATTTGAACTTCATAAGAGTGCTCCTCGGTATAACGTTCAAAGCGGATCCATTATCAATCAGCACATTGGATAGTGAATCATTCTTCCAATTCATAGAGATATGGAGGGCCGGGTTGTGATTCCTTCCTTCATCTGAAAATTTATCATCGCAGAAACTGAAGTTATTACATGACGTAATGTTCCCTACTACGCCGCTGAACTGGTCTACAAGCATGTCACTCTCCATAAAATCTTGGTCTAATACCCTCATCAAGGATTCTCTGTGAGCAGATGAGTTCATCAATAAAGCCAAGATTGACATTTTTGAAGGAGTCTGCAGTAGCTGATCTACAATTCTATAGTCGCTCATCTTGATTATCTTCAAAATATCATCCACTTCTTTCTCTAACGTAGCCACACTAGTCCCACACGTAACCTTCTTGGGTTCAACATTCTCAGCAATTTTCTTTCCAGCACTAACATCTCCTCGAACAATTGGTGTAAACACACAACCGTTGCCTGTCACTCTGCTAGTCTCAGCAATATTTCCGACATCAGGCATTGGCTGGATGGGAACTTCCACTCCATCCTCTAAGATTGTAGCATTGTATTTGTAGGGTACAGCCTTATCTGACTTGTAGGGAACGAGACCCAGCAAACTAATCACCAATGGGGTAACAACTGGCTTGCTATAATATTCAAGGTACAATGACTTTTACCCCTTCTTCAACATAATCAGTCATTATTGAGTCTTTTCCGGAAAAAAATCCTCATCTGAGGAGAAATACTCATCTGCGGAGGCATACTCTTCATCCGACTCTTCTTCAGTCAAATAAACCTCAACCATATCAACTTCATGGTAATTATCCATTTGACCTGTAACCTTGATAGTTCCATTATCTAACAACAACTGAACACCTTTCTTCACGATTGAACATCCTCGGGAGTCCGACAGCAATTTCGGCAAGATCCATACCGGTGTTCTACCCGACCAGCCATGTGGCAGAAAGTAGCATGCAATTGCACAAGGTATTCATTCATATATTCTACATCAAAGATTCTGAACTCTCCAGGACATCCAAAAACCATATTCACCTCCTCTTCATACTCTGCCCTAGGCCTGATTATGTGGATGAGGCCCTCATCCATCATCTCCTGTAAATCAACCTTTATATTGTCGCAACCTTGTATGTCTATATTTCAAATAGCACAACTAGAATGGTCATGCGTATAGTAGATAAATTCACAAAGGTCTGCATGCTTTTTCACCAAATCTCCTCTAACTAGATGAATGTCAAAAATCCGGAAGTCGCTTGTACAATCGGCCACCATATTCACAGCATTTGCTCCTCCATGCTTGGGTAGAGGATTTTCCTTCACATTAGGAACCATATCCTTGAAATATAGAATACCAGACTTCACAAATTTATGCACCTCAGTATTCAAAGGATAATAATTCTCAACATTATGCTCTGGTGCTCCCTGGTTGAAGGCACAAGTTTGGTCTGCTTTGTAAAACCAAGGCAATGGTGATGGTACAGCGGGAGGTGGTCGGGTCTAAACCAACTTCTTCTGAATCAATTTCGGTAGTAATTCCGTATAGCACATAGGAATAGGGTCATAACTCTCCCTTTTCTGATTATAGCCTTGATTCCCCTCCTGGGATGGTCTTTGATAAGCAATAGTGGTTGGAGCTACACCCACAACTGGAGTAACTGAGGCGACTTGTTGATGACGTTGAGAATTCCTTCTAGGAGTGTTAACCCTCCTCTCTTGCATGACAAAATTTGCATCCCCTTCATTCTTTTTGGTAAACCCATAAGATGGCTTCTTCACACCTCCAGATCCTTCTCTTTTCGTTAAACGGACTTCTCTTATAGCCTCTTCTAAGAGGATACCCATGCCTACCATTTCAGTAAAGTCACTTGGCGCACTCGCTACCATCCTCTCGCAGTAGAAAGCACCCAGAGTTTTCAAGAAAATCTTGGTCATCTCCTTCTCTTCCATTGGAGGAATCACTTGGGCGACTACCTAACCCCATCTATGAGCATATTCTTTGAATGATTCCCTGTCTTTCTGAACCATCGCCCTGAGTTGATCACGTGGGGCGCCATGTCCATGTTGTACTTGAATTGTTTGATGAACGCTTCTCCCAAGTCATTGAAAGCATGGATATTGGCGCTTTCCATACTCATATACCACTTCAGCGCAGTAACGGTCAAACTATCTTGAAAAAAGTGAATCAGCAAACGCTGATCATCAGTATGGGTAGACATTCTTCTTACATACATCACAAGATGCGCACAAGGATAAGTGTTTCCCTTGTACTTCTGAAACTCCGGGTCCTTAAACTTTGCAGGTATCTTAACATTCAGGAACAAGCATAATTCATTCACGTTTTGCCCAAATAACTCTTTTCCCCTGAGGGCCTTCATCTCTCTCTGCATCTTGTCAAACTGCTCTTGGAAATCATCCATTCTGTCATAAAGACCCAAGTCTTCCCTTGGTGGAGGAAAAGGATGACATGCATCATCGTTAACAAATGGAGCCATATTCATCGAAGGCGGTGCAGCAGAACATTATGTACCACAGATGGTGCAGGAGTAATAATAGTCTAAACTATTCGAGTATCTTGAGGACCAAGGTTGAAACCTTCATTCTCAAAATTCGCTGGCATTCCCCATGGGTAACCTTGAGGCATGCGATTCTGAATAACAGTTGGAGTAGCAGACGTAGGATTAGTCGGAGCTTCAACGGTAACCCTTGTTGGTTGAGGTTGAACACTCGATGGCTGATTCTGAGCAGCCACCAGAGATTCCATCGGAGCAATAAGGTTGGCCTTGCCGGCCTTCAAAGCAGAAACCTCCTCGCGCAACTCGCGATTCTCTTGTTCTAAGTTGTCCATCTTCTTTCTGAGATTAGCCCGGGTGTGGTAGTGATGAGTCAACTTGCTGAACGAAGTAAAGAAGCTTGGTAAGACACTTGGATATGCATAAAAAATGCAAGAAATATGTGCAATATGATGCATGATGTGCAATGTGCATGATATTATATTGTTCTTTAATACCTTAAGGGATTTAAAATTTAGAGACATATTGCGAACATCAAAGTAATAACACATTTAAAAATACTGAAAAATTTTATTATAACAACTTCAAAATGGATTAAAAGTTTTAATGATCCCAAGTACAAGATGAAAATAAAATCTAAACCATGAAAAGAGAAGCTGATGGAGAACACTCTATATGCTGGCGATTCCCTGTGAGCCTGGTAATCTGAGTCTTCAAACTCTGGTTTTCTTCAGGATATCTGGTGGCGACCTCCTTCCTATCACCTGAATTAGGGAGGGAGTAAATAGCATCTGACTGAGGCTTAGGAGAAAATAAATCCCCTTGCCTCTCCATGGTCTCTATAGATCGTCTCTCAAGGATCTCAATCAAGTCGTCTTTCTCCTTCAAGTCTGCTCTATAGGAAATCTCTAAAGTTTGGCACTTATTCTTCCAAGCGTCCTTTTCCTGTTGCATCCTGACCAAAGCAAGTTGCAGCTCTTCTAGATCATCCAATAAGGGAGGAGTGGTCTTTACAAATAAATCATGCATAGGTGTTTCCCAGGAATATGATATCTTCAACTGAATAGCTCTCGTTTGGACCCACTGAAGATATGGCTCCAGAGAAACAACACCCCTAGGTCCCATGTCTTTCCTACTCTTCTTATGAATGTGACGTCAGGCCTTCGTAATCTGCCCCCGGGCTTCCCTATGGTCTCCTCCCTCCTTCAGAAAGAAACTAATCAAATGAATACTATTTGGTTTATCCCTCATCGGATAACCAAGTTTTCGTCATACAAAAACAGGGTTATAGTTGATTCCTCCCTTTGTACCAAGAAGAGGTACATTGGGGAAACTACCACAACTGTCAACAATCTCTATATCCTGGTAAGCTCGATGATACCAATCAATATTCGAGTGAGTAAGTGCCATGATCTTAGGATCCCAACGAGGTTCCTTCTTGACATCCCAAAAAGCATCAGACTGAGGCATATGAGAGATAAACCACTGGTACAACAAAGGCGCAGATAATCATCCTTCCATGATAAGAATTCCGAAGATGAATAGAGTAATAAGCATCACCCAACAATGTAGGAACTGGGTTTCCAATCATGAAGATCCTGATAGCATTAACGTCAACAAACTTGTCCATATTAGGAAATAAGAACAACTTGTAAGCAAGTAGAGCAAAGATGGCCTCAAAAGCGACTGTACTCTTCATCCTGGCAAAGTAACGAGCTTTATCCAATAAGAAATGGGCCGGTAATCCACTAATCCCTCCTTTAGTAGTCATATGGGCTTCCACCTCAGACTTCCACAGATGAATCAAAGCATCAATCTCATGTGATTTTGGCTCATTATCCAAGCCAGTAAAAGGAATACGATCGATAACAGGTAAATCCAACAGATAAGAATACTTCTCTAGTGTAGGCATCAACTTATAGTCGGGAAAATTAATGCAATGATACATCGGATCATAGAACTAGACCAAGGTTGAGAGAATTCCCTCCTTCATCTTCAGCTTCATAAGAGCAATGATGGATCCATACTTCTTCCGAAAATATGCAGAACACTCAATCTCGAGAATTAGACTGATCAACTCATCTATCTTGGGATCCTTGAAATTGTATTTTCCGATCTTTCTTTTTTCAAAATCCATAGTTACCTGAGATATTCACAAATGGTCAACTTTTAAATCCCTTGAAATAAGATTTCTTCAAAAGATGCTTATGAGTGCATGGATGCATGATACAACAATCACACATAAGATCACGCATATAAGGTTCATAGGTTCAACGTCACGAGCATGAGGTCGAAGGTATTATCCATAAGGTATGGTCTAAAAGTTATCACCTGCCGAACAAGGCTCTAGAGGTTCCCAGAGTCTACATCCTTCCTTCGAATATTACCAACTTCCCGATTAACTCGGTAATTAGTAATACTCTCAAGAAAGACTCGTCCGAGCGTAGCATCACGTGAAAACTATTTATGGATTACTCCGTCATAGCTTTCACACTACACCTAAAAGGCCAAGATGGGTTTGGTATTCTATGGTCCTCAGCTTCAGCAGGCTCCCTGGTCAAAAGCAGTACGTCTTCCCGATTACTCGATAAATGACACCACAGTCAAAGGGGCCTCCACTGAGTGAGGGATCTCATGCCTCCTTTTTTGGGATTACTCCCTCAAAGTTAACATGACTATACCGCCCATCCTATCTTAAAGTTTACCCAAGTCCAGATATAGGACTTATAAGTAATCCCAACACATATATACAACAAATAATATAACACATAAACAACAATAGCATATACACAGATATAAACAAAGATAGGCTCAACCCACTTAGGGATGGACCAGCAAGAGGTCATTCTTTCCCCTGTGAAGTTGCTATTTTTTTCTGTATCTGTAGAAATGTTTAAGACTAAGCCATTGGATTGACTAGACTTATACAAATCAAAATAGAAATTGCCACTGCACTTTATTGTTTCCAAAGGAATGGGAAAAGAGCGAGTAACCCAAAAAGGGGGAAATATTGAAGGTAAGGGGGTTGGTTATGCAAAGGGAAGGTATTAGCACCCTAAACATCTATGGTACTCCGCAGAAACCTCTTTGTAAAATCTGTATATTTTGGCTATAAAAATGTTGTATAAAAATAGATGGTGGAGGTGAGAAAAGAAATTTTTTTAATGATTTTTTCACCCTCCACGGTTGCGAACCTTTAGTTCCTATGTACCACCTTCCTTGCAATAGGGGATCAGGGTACACGTAGTTCCTCTTTAAAAATTTTAAAACACAAGTGTGTTGGTTAATTTTATGAGATAAGACATCATTGTCATTGTCCGTGTGGAAAACATACTTACAACCCACAATCATGAGAAAGGAGAATTTGCATCATCTCAAAGTGGAGGATATGGCTTGGATTTTAAAATCAACAATGCCTCACTCAACACCCAAGTGGAAAATATCCCTCTTTACTACATATTGTAGAAGTATAGTTGTTTGCAACACTACAAGGATTGACAAGAATCTAATCTTTTGAGAAAAGTTTAGTATGAAAGCCAAGATCGAAAAAGTGTATGAATGAGATTGATTGATTTTTAGTCTTCTCACAAAAAATGTTAAGGTATTATTAATGTTGATTGAAGTTTATTTGTGAAATTTTTTTGAAAATGCATGGACCTAAGTCCAAGTTTATTATGAAAGTGGTTCAAGTTTATAAGCAAGAAGAGATTTCAAAAAGAGAGAGAAGATTTTTGAAATTAAAGAAGATGGGAGGAGAAGAAGAGACTATCCTAAAGCATAAGGTAAAAGCTAGGGATAAGAACCATCTAACCAACAAAAAGCCAATACTTGACATTATGAGCCAAGATAGAATTCCTATTCTTTGGATTGAAACCAAGCAAGCAAAGATATTAGACCTCTTGTGAGAACCAAACTTCAAGTGTATGAGGTCTTCAAAAAAATTGGGCAGAGTAACGGCTGTATACAGGTGAATTCTAGATTACAAACAAAGAATGTAATCACAACAACCTGCACACAAAACAAACAAACAACCCAATTTCTTGAGGTAAACCTCAAGAACTCCAGACAAAATATCAATTAAGGTCACAAGGTCTCCAACAAAGGTCAAGTTTTCTAATCCTAAGTCCAAGAAGTCCTAAACTCCATAATGCAAAGGATAGTAACCAAATAGTCCAAGTACCATTACATTTTTTTATGGTTTATGTTGATTATTAGGTGTTTTAGAAGAAAAAAGAAAAGGCTCAAGTGAGCAAAGATGAAGA
Source organism: Vicia faba (assembly GCA_948472305.1). NCBI lineage: Eukaryota > Viridiplantae > Streptophyta > Magnoliopsida > Fabales > Fabaceae > Vicia > Vicia faba. The sequence continues at coordinate 1,257,463,143 of OX451737.1, read as the reverse complement.
TAGCATGAAATATAAATGCTTAAAAGTAAATGGTGCATAAAGCATAAAAAATAAAGGGGCATAAAGTAAAACAAAAGGTAAAATCAATGATTAGTGATTAGTGGTTAGTTGGATGATTATCTTGAAAATTGTATTTGAAACTCATTAAAGGATTGGTAGAACCAAAGACTCGACACAACTAGTTGCATTTGCTTTTTGTCAAGTATATCACCCATTTGGAATCCTCACAAGTGTCATTTAATGATATACGATGTTTAAGTGATCCCCGTTGAACAAAAGTGTTGTAGATCCATTAGAGGATTGGCAGAACCAAAGCCTCCACATAATGAATCTCAAGGTTATTGGATCAAAGAGATCAAATTAACATACTTGGGCTTGTGAACATAGGTTTGGGCCACGAATGATCATTTATTCTAATTGGGACAAAATTTAGCGCTATGTTAAGAAATCGTAAGTGGACTTATATAGAAGTCGCACCTATTTTGAAGCCGGTTAATAGCAATCTATGCACCATTTGTTTTGAGACATGATATAGAGATCATGCTCCAATAACACTTAGTGTAATAAGAAAGGGACAAGATGAAGAGGGGTGGGTAAAGAATATACAAACAGCATTTGAATTAAATTTAAATCAAACTATTATTAAAATCATTCATACATTTTTATTGAGTTAGGCTCAACACCATGGATCCAATGATGTTAATAAAGTTCATGATCAAAATTCAACTCAAGTCAGCCAGAAAATATTCACAAAATAATATATACATTAAAAAGGTTTTAAAAAATATTTTAAAATGGAAATAAGAAATAAAAATATCAACTATATTCAAATTAAGATTTCTCTCTCAATTCTCAATGGATTTAAAAATTTTAAGAAGCACTAAAATCAAGAGAAGGAGTAGAACAAGTTAGCGCTTTATTTGGATCCAAATGATGGAGAATTCTACCTTTTCGAAGTTCAAGAAAGAAGCTCTGAAGCTGGACTTCTATAGTTTGGATTATAGCTCGTTTTTCTTGGTTTAAGTGCTGGAGAGTTTGTATGATGCTTAAGGAAGATGAATGTGCAAAGAATTTTGGAGGAAAAGGTTGGAATCTCAAAAACTGATTTCAAAAATTTAAAGCTCGTGTGAGGTTTTGACAGAATGTTTTTGGCTTTCAAAGCTTGAGGAAATGAATGGGGGATGACACTTTATTTATAGGGAATCAAAGGGAATGTTCAAGCATGTGAAATGATGAAGTTTGGAGGGAAATCGTGTGAACCTGATGCACGAGCAAAGTGTGATCTGATTTCCAAAAAAAATCATCCAATCCTTGCGTTTTAAGGCTCTAATCGACTTTGGCCACTTGGTTAAACATGTTTAGATCACAAACACGTTCTAATTTGATGTTTAGAGGCCAAAACATGAATTTCAAATTCTGACTTATGAAGAAACTTCAGTTCTAAGTTACCAAGCTCAATCCAATGGCATTCTCAACTCAAAGGGTCTTAAGGCATTATTCTTGATGTTTTAGAAATATGAGGTTACAAGATTTGCAATGGAAAAAGAATGGAATCAAATGGATGCTTGAGCTGAAAGTTGTATTGAGTCAAAGTTGGGGAAAAAAGGTTGACTTTCCATACTTAGAAATATTTCAAATCTTTCTTCAAAAGTGACCTATAATATTTTGCATCCAAACGTGGCCTTCCAATTGGAATTTGCTCTTAACCAAAAAAGATGGCATGAAGTATACCTCTTGAATGACATTTTGAAACTCGAACCATTAAAAATATCCAAAAATTGAGAGAGTTATGAATTGTTGAAGTTGGAAAAAAAATCATGAAATGACCTATTATCTTTTGTATCCTTATGGCATCTTCCATACATTTTATCATTTTGCACATAAAATAAGGAATAAAGTTCACATCTTCAAGATAAATATGTAAAAATATTGGGCTCAAGGTGATAAAAATTGACCAAGTTATGATCATTTGAAGTCACACATGAGAAATTGGGGGTTCATCTGGAGGACTTGTAATCTCTCTTCATCATCAAGCTTCTTCCACATGAAAACTCCTTGAAACTTTTGAAGTGATTTGTTGATAACCATTTTAAGATAAGGATGTATTTGGAATCACTCAAAAATACGAAAAGATGAGCAAGATATGCTTCTTTAAAGTCCAAAACCCTAGCTCCTAGATCAAGAAAATGCCTTGAGGAACTTTGACAATTTTGAACAAACTTCTTGTCCCAACACAAATGCTTTGTAAATAGAAGTTGTTGAGGATGAAAATTAGAACTCATAGTCACCAAAACCACTTCCATATCTTGAGAATTGAGAGAAATATGCATTTGTGACCAATGGGAACAAAGCCTTGTCCAAGCATGACAACTTCTCCAATCAATCCCTTGTACTTTTGAATCAATTTTGATAATCTTGAAATGTGGTGAACCAAAATAACCTTGCCATGCCATTTCCTCCAAAACAAATCCAATGGTGAGGTTTTAACTTCTTAAGCTTATTGACTAGGGCATGGAAATAAACTCATGAACCCATGGAGCAACTTACTGAATCTCATTGCCTTTACCTACATAAGTAACAAGCAAGACAAACCAACATTGCATTTTATTAATTAAAAGAAGAAATCAAGACAAAAATATTCATGATCACAAAAGAACACAAGTCAAGGTGCTTGGTGATTCCTCAAGATAAAAGCTAAATATAGGAAGGGGAACCAAGAATCCTAATGTGATCTTGTTGTGATGGAATCAACAAGGTATGATGAAGGGAACTTAGGGGGAAAAATTGGGGTACAACAGAGATATGGACGAGTATTGAAATGATATACGGATGAGTGTCAAAAATAGTGATAACACAGATGAGTGTTTTAAAAATCAATACGAACGAGTATTGAAATGAGATATGCACGAGTATCAAAAAAGTAATAACACGGACGAGTGTTTGAAATAAATACGAACGAGTATTGAAATGACATACGGACGAGTATAAAAAAAGTAATAACACAGACGAGTTTTTGAAAGAGAGGCACAAACGAGTGTTTGAGGGTTAATTTGATATCTTGTATGACACTGACGAGCAAGTCTTTTGCATGAAGTATCTTGGGAAATATGTTGTAGATATCAGATGGAGATTTGTTGGGAGATATCCTCTATGGAGACATACCATTATTTTGATTGGGAATTGAGTACGGCTTATGCATCAGATGCATTTTTGAGTGGTATAGTGTAATGATGGATGTCAACTGGGAATTGTGAGGATGCCATTCTCTGTGGGGATGTATTACTATTTTGAGGATCGGTTTGGGCTTTCGTGCAAGGTACAAATCTGGCTTATGCTCCATATGCATTTTCAAGTGTATGGCATAATGATCCATTTTAATGGATATGCTACGTGTTTGAGGATGTAATGTAATATGCAGTGATGATTACTATATGCAGAGTGCCAAATATTAGGCTTATCGGGGTCCATTTCCCATTTTCTTTGAGATACCGATACAGATTAGTGCTTAAAAACTCGAGAATTGAGTTATAGCCTTGTTGTGGATTAAATTGCAGTCTTGTTGGGGAGGAGTAGCTTGATCTGACTTTCCCTACATCCTAGACATCTTGTGGATGTCTAGGTAGAGACATGGGTCTCTTCAAATGCCTCAAGTTTCCTCAATGTTAGATAGTCGTGTGCTCAACAGTCTGCAGGGGGTGACGATGATAAAAGCTAGGTCGTGCTAACTGTTACGACTTGCTACCTGGGTAGAAAAAAACATTTGAATGCCATGGCACTCCCTTGGGATGCCCTCATCTTAATGTAACGTCGTGTTTCACATCTTAGCTTGTGATTATTACTGCCTTATTGTTTTTAATGCAATGCTTAATAAAGAATTTAAATCACAATTCGCATACTAAAAATAAAGTAAAAAAGACATATTAAAGAAACTTTTTTGGTGAAAAGGAAATTTTATTAATGAGTTTGGCCTATGAATAGGCCTTCGTACATGGAAACAATTCAGAAATGAGGCAATTGCAAAGAAAAGACAAAATACAGAAGGTGAAATGGCAATAAGAAAGTCTCAAATTTCCATTAAAACCGATATTCCTATAGTTCACATATCCTTGACCATCCTAGTGCTTTGCTTCCGAAGGGTAATAGTTGAATTGATCCATCCAGTGTCAAGAGTGTATATTGTTATTCGTGAAGAGTTTTCAGACTACAACCTCACGCTTTTAATCCATAATTTTTTCCTGGACTGCCCTTTTGGGTTTTCAATCCACCGGGATATCCATTTTTTCCTAAGACTCCCTTTCGGGTTTTCGACTTAGAGGGTTATACTTTTTTCTTTTTATCCCTAACTTTTGCCTAAGCCTCCCTTTTGGGTTTTCGACTTAGCGGGTCTTTTTATGTGTCATATTTTTTGAATGAGTCTGAATTGACTGGAAGTGGAACGTCTTACCCATCCATGTCTGTCAAGATTAAAGCACCTCCTGAGAAACCTTTCTTCATGATGTATGGCCCCTCATAGTTGGGAGTCCACTTGCCTCTTGGATCAGAGTGAATTGGGAGGATCTTCCTTAAGACCAGGTCACCTGTATGGAACTCTAGAGGTCAAATGTTCTTGTCAAATACTCTCTTGAGACGTTGTTAATATAGTTGACCATGAAAAATGGCTTCTAGGTGCTTCTGTTCAATGAGATTGAGTTGGTTGAGCCTCGTTTGAATCCATTCAGCTTCATTAAGCTTGGTATCCACATGAACCCTTAATGAAAGAATTTCCACTTTGACTGGGAGCACCACATCCATACCATAGACTAGCGAAAAGAGAGTTTCCCCAGTGGAAGTACATACAAAAATTCTATAGCAATGTAGAGAAAAGGGCGACATCTCATGCCAATCCTTGTACGTTCTCACCATTTTTTGGACAATCTTCTTTATGTTCTTGTTAGCTTCTTCGACTGTGCCGTTCATCTTTGGCAGATAGGGTTACGAATTATGGTGCTCAATCTTGAATTCTTCACACATATCCTTCATCATTTTGTTGTTGATATTTGACCCGTTATCCGTGATTATCTTGTTAGGAGTCCCATAACATAATATGATTTCTTTTTTGATGAAACGAGTGATGACTTGCCTGGTCACATTCTTGTAAGAAGCTGCTTCCACCCACTTGGTGAAGTAGTCAATAGCAACGAGAATGAACCTATGTCCATTTTAAGCACTTGGTTTAATCCATCCAATCATATCAATTCCCCACATTGCAAAGGGCCATAATGAAGTCATAACATTCAAAGGAGTGGGAGGAATATGTTACCTGTCGTGAATTTCTTGTATGATGGATTTTGCTTCGTGTCTATCCACGCATCTGGGCAGAACCGAATCATAGTTTATTTTGTATAGAACGTCTCCGAACAATAAAAACTTGGATGGTAATCTTCTAAAAGTCTGCTTATCGCTAATTGTAGCACCCTCGGGATACTCTTGCTTCTCAAGATATCTTTTGATGTCGAAATACCATGCCTTTTCATCTGACACATCTTCGGTTGTGAGACAATGAGAAGGGAAAACATGTGTTGGCTCCTTGTAATGAAGGATTCTTATATTCGGCGCATGATTCAAATAAATGACTTTGAACATTTCCGCTAAAGCAGCTAGAGCATCTGCCAACTGATTTACTTCTCTAGGAATATGCTCGAAGGTGATCTCATCAAAAGCAGGAAACGACTCTAATATGTAATCCCTATATGGAACTAAATTTGGGTGTCATGTATCCCAATCACCTCGTACCTGGTATATTACTAAGGCTGAATTCCCATAAACTTCAAGAATCTTGATCTTCAAATTAATGGCTACTTCAAGGCCCATTACACAAGCTTCATATTTTGTGACATTATTCGTATAATCAAAGCAAAACCTGGCCATGAAAGGCATGTGAGTATTGCGTGGAGAAGTCAGAACTTCCCCAATACCATGGCCCATGGCATTTGATGAACCATCGAACGTGAGAGTCCATCGTTCCCCTAGTTTGGGTCCTTCCTTATCATTAAGTTTCATAACATCCTTGTCTGTAAAATCGAACTTCATTGACTGATACTCTTCCAATGGCTGGTGAGTAAGATGATCTGCAATAATATCTACCTTTGATAGCCTTTTTTGTGACATACTGGATGTCATACTCAGATAAAAGTAATTGTAACCGAGCCAATATGCCTATTGTTGTACCCCAATTTTACCCCCTAAGATCCCTTCATCATACCATGTTGATTCCATCACAACAAGATCACATTAGGTTTCTTGGTTCCCCTCCCTATATTTAGCTTTTCTCTTTGAGGAATCACCAAGCACCTTGACTTGTGTTCTTTTGTGATCATGAATATTTTTGTCTTGATATCTTATTTTAATTAATAAAATGCAATGTTGGTTTGTCTTGCTTGATTACTCATGTAGGTAAAGGCAATAAGATTCAGCAAGTTGCTCCATGGGTTCATGAGTTTATTTCTATGCCCTAGTCAATAAAGCTTGAGAAGTTCAAACCTCACCATTGGATTTGTTTTGGAGGAAATGGCATGGCAAGGCTATTTTGGTTCACCACATTTCAAGATTATCAAATTTGGTTCAAAAGCACAAGGGATTGATTGGAGAAGTTGTCATGCTTGGACAAGGCTTTGTTCCCATGGGTCACAAATGCATATTTCTCTCAAATCTTAAGATATGTAAGTGGTTGTGGTTTCTATGAGTTCTCATTATCATCCTCAACAACTTATATTTACAAATAATTTGTGTTGGTGCAATAAGTTTGTTCAAAATTGTCAAAGTTCCTCAAGCATTTTTTTCTTGATCTAGGAGCTAGGGTTTTGAACTTCAAAGAAGCATATCTTGCTCATATTTTGGTATTTTGGAGTTATTCCAAAGACATCCTTCTACTCAAATGGTTATCAACAAATCACTTCAAAAGTTTCAAGGAGTTTTCATGTGGAAGAAACTTGATGAAGAAGAAAGATTACAAGTCCTCCAGATGAATCCCCAATTTTCCATGTGTGACTTCAAATGATCATAACTTGGTAAATTTTTATCACCTTGATCCCATTCTTTTTCCATAATCATCTTGAGGATGTGAACTTTATGCTTTCTTTTATGTGCAAAGTGAGAAAATGGATGGAAGTTGCCTTAAGGATACAAAATATTATAGGTCATTTCATGATTTTTTGCCAACTTCAACAATTCCTAACTCTCTCAATTTTTGGATATTTTGAACGGTTCAAGTCCCAAAATGTCATTCAAGAGGTCTATTTAATGCCATCGTTTTTGGTCAAGAGCAAAATCCAAGTGGAGGGCCCTGTTTGGATGCAAGACATTATAGGTCTCTTTTGAAGAAAAAAAAGAAATATTGCTAAGTATGGAAAGTCAACCCTTTTTCTCCAACTTTGACTCAACACAACTTTCAGCTCAAGCATCCATTTGATTCCATTATTTTTTCATTGCAAAGCTTGTAACCTCAGCTTTCTAAAGCATCAAGAGTCACGCCCTAAGACCACTTGAGCTAAGAATGCCATGATTTTGAAGTTGGTAACTTGGAACTGAAGTTTCACCATAAGTCAAATTTTGAAATCTTTATTTTGGCTTCTAATCACAATTTTTCCACGCATTTTTGCCTCTAAACATGTTTATTGAACTTCCAGAATGGATTAGCACAACAAAACTCGTGTTTTGGATGAGTTTTGATCAAATTAGAAGTCACACTTTTCTTGTTTTCAACTTCACACGATTTCCCTCCAAACTTCTCCATTTCACATGGTTGGACATTCCATTTGATTTCCTATAAATAGTGGGTCATTCCCCATTCAATTCCTCAAGCTTGGATAGCCAGAATCACCCTGCCAAACTTGTTCCATAACTCAAAATTCAGCAACTTCAAAATCTATTCTCAAGCCTTTTTCAATCTAATTTTTCCATCAATTCACCTTCCTTGATCTTCCGTGAAGCTAACCATAAAATTACATTCAAGAATCGTGCCCTATATTGCTCCATAGAAGTCCATTTTCAGAGTTCTGCAACTCAACTTCAATAGGTAGATTCCTTCATCAACTCTTCAAAAATTTGATATCATTGTGATGCTCTCATTGCCCTGGTTTTAGTCGCAACACTTGCTTTTTACTGGAAACATGTTTTGACCATGATATTTCAATTCCCTTTTCAAAACTTTCCTTCCAAATTGCTTTAGCTACAGTTTATATAAATTTATCGCGAGGGCGTGGTTTTCTCTGCTTGAAGAGACGAAACAAATGACATAAGTCTCGTGCTCTAATTTTACAGATTGAACAACATGGTTTTTGGACTGGCTGGATATTGAAGATGACCAACGTGTCATCCTTTAGCCAATGAAACAGCAATATTTGGATTTTTTGAATTTCTGATTTACATTTGATTCAGTGTTTTATTCACTAATGACCATGATATGCACAACGCGCCAGATCCCTTGGATTTGATTACTATCGGGTTTTGACTCTCATCCAATGGCCCACATATTTTTTACTTTTATTTTCTTTTCTGATTTTTATATTTAATTGTTTTAAGTCCAAAAAATTTGAAAAAATTATGAAAAATATTTTTGATTATTCTCTTTCTGACTTTTATTTTCTCACAATTTAATTTTGTATTTTTTATAAATTTTTTACTTTATTTGAATTGTTTTAAATGTTTAAAAATACTTTTATGCATTTTTAAATTCAGAAAAAATATGAAATGATCCAATTATATTGTGACAAATATTTGTGACCTTATTTTATTTTTGTTTCTGACTTTGTTATTTTTTTATCATTTTTGGTTATTTTACTCATTTCTTTTAATTTAAAAAATAGTTTTTGACTTTAAAAAAATTACCAAAAAATTTATAAAATCATTTGAGTCCTTTTCTGATTTTTCTATGGTCTTAAATTTTATTTCTTGATTAATTTGAACATAGTTGATTTTTTTATATTTCTATTTTAAAACATTATTTAAAAGCTTTTTGTATATATTAAAATGCAATATTATTTTGTGACTATTTTCTGGCTGATCTTGGGTTAAATTTTTGATCATAAAGTTTATTAACATCATTGGATCCATGGTGTTGAGTCTAACTCCAAAAAAATGGATGAATGATTTTAATAATAATTTGATTAAATTTAATTCAAAAGTGGTTTGTATATTGTCTCTCACCCCTCTTCATCTCATCCCTTTCTAATTGCACTAAGTGTTATTGAAGCATGATCTCTATATCATGTCTCAAAACAAATGGTGCATAGATTGCTATTGACCGACCTCAAAATAGGTGCGACTTCTATATAAGTCCACTTACGATTACTTAACATAACGCTAAATTTTGTCCCGATTTGAATAAATGATCATTCGTGGCCCAAACCTATGTTTGCAAGCCCAAGTATGTTAATTTGACCTCTTTGATCCAATAACCTTGAGATTAATTGTGTGGAGGCTTTGGTTCTACCAATCCTCTAATGGATCTACAACACCTTTGTTCAATGCGGATCACTTAAACATTGTTGATCATTAAATGGTACTTATGAGAATTCCAAATGGATAATATACTTGACAAAAAGCAAATGCAACTTGTTGTGTGGAGGCTTCGATTCTACCAATCATCTAATGAGTTCTAAATGCAAGTTTCAAGATGATCATCCAACTAACCACTAATCACTAATAATTGACTTTATCCTGTATTTTTATTATATGCCCCTTTTTTTATGCACTATTTACTTTTAGCATTTACATTTCATGCCATTTTCATCTTTGCTCATTTGAGCATTTACTTTCTTGTCATTTTTCTTTTGATCGCTTGAGCTTTTCTTTTCTTTTCTTAAGATACTTAATAATCAATATGAACCATAAAATCCTTAATGATACTTGGACTCTTTGGTTACTATCATTGGCATTATGGAGCTTTGGACTTCTTGGACTTAGGATTAGAAACCTTGGCCTATGATTGGAGACCTCGTGACCTTATCTGATTATTTTGTCTAGAGATCTTGAGGTTTACCTCAAGACATTGGGTTGTTTGTTTGTTTTGTGTGCAGGTTATTGTGATTACACTCTTTGTTTGTAATCTGGAATTCACCCGTATACAATCGTTACTCTGACCAATTTTTGTGAAGACTTAATACACTTGAAGTTTGGTTCTCTCAAGAGGTCTAGTATCTTTGCTTGCTTGGTTTCAATCCAAAGAATGAGAATTCCATCTCGACTCATAATGTCAAGTGTTGGCTTCTTGTTGGTTAGATGGCTCCTATCCCTAGCTTTTACCTTATGTCTTAGGATAGTCTCTTCTTCTCCTCCCATCTTCTTAAATTTAAAAAATCTTTTCCCTCCTTGTAAAAACTCTTCTTGTTTTTTAAAATTGAATCACTTTCATAATAAACTTGGACTTATGTCCATGCTTTTTCAAAATATTTTCATAAATAAACTTCAATCAACTTAATAATACTTTGGCATTTTTGTGAGAAGACTAAAAGTCAATCAATCTCATTCCAAGCTATTTTTCCACTTTGGATTTTTACTTTAAAAACTTTTCTCAAAAGATTGGACTCTTGTCAATCCTTGTAGTGATGCAGACAACTATACTTCTACAATATGTAGTGCAGTGAGATATTTTCCACTTGGGTGTTGAGTGAGGCATTGTTGATTTTAAAATCTAAGCCATATCCTCCACTTTGAGATGATGAAAATTCTCCTTTCTCATGATTGTGGATAGTAAGTATGTTTTCGACACGGACAATGATGATGATGTCTTATCTCATAAAATTAACTAACACATTTACATTTTAAAATTTTTAAAGAGGAACTACGTGTACCATGATCCCCTATTGCACGAAAGGTGGTACGTAGACACTAAAGGTTCGCAACCGCGGCGGGTGCAAAAACCATAAAAATATATTTCTTTTCTCACCTCCACCATCCATTTTTATACAACATTTTATAGCCAAAATATATAGAATTTACAAAGAGGTTCCTGCAGAGTACCGTAGATGTTTAGGATGCTAAAACTTTTCCTTTGCATAACTAACCCCCTTACCTTGAATCTTTCCCCATCTTTTAGGTTATTCGCTCTTTTACCATTCCTTTGGAAACAATAAAGCGCGGTGGCAATTTTTATTTTGATCTGTATAAGTCAAGTCAATTTAATGACTTAGTCTTAAACATTTCAACCGCTACAGAGAAAATGGCGACTTCACTGGGGAAAGATTTACCTCTTGCTGATCCATCCCTAAGTGGGTTGAGCCTATCTTTGTTTATATCTGTATATGTGTTATTGTTTTTTATGTGTTATATGTTGTATATATGTTTATCTGGATTTTCCTGGTTTTCAGGGTGCTTGGTGATTACTTATAAGTCCTATACCTGGACTTGGGAAAACTTTAAGATATGAAGGGAGGTATAGTCATGTTAACTTTGAGGGAGTAATCCCAAAAAAAGAGGCATGAGATGCCCCACTAAGTTGAGGCCCCTTTGACTGTAGTGTCGTTTACCGAGTAATCAGGAAGACGTACTGCTTTTGACCTGGGATCCTGCTGAAGCTGAGGACCGTAGCATACCTAATCCATCTTGGCCTTTTAGGTGTAGTGCGGAAGCTATGACGGAGTAATACGGAAATAGTCGTCACGCGATACTATGCTCGGACGAGTTTTTCTTGAGAATATTACTAATTACCGAGTTAACTGGGAAGTTGGTAACATCCTAAGGAAGGATGTAGACTCTGGGAACCTCTAGAACCTTGTTCGGCAGGTGATAACTTTTAGAACAATACCTTATGGGTAGTACCTTCGACCTCATGCTCGTGACGTTAAACCTATGAACCCTATATGTGTGATCTTGTGTGTGATTTTTGCATCATGCATCCATGCACTCATAAGCATCTTTTGAAGAAATTTTATTTCAAGGAATTTAAAAGTTGACCATTTTTGAATATCTCAGATACTTTTTAACCATGGATTCTGGAAAAAGAAAGACCGGGAAATAAAGTTTCAAAGATCCCAATATAGATGAGTTGATCAGTCTAATTCCCGAGATCGAGTGCTCTGTAGACTTTCGAAAGAAGTATGGATCCATCATTCCTCTCATGAAGCTGAAGATGAAGGAGGGTATTCTCTTGACCTTGGTCCAGTTCTATGATCCGATGTATCATTGCTTTACTTTTCCCGACTATTAGTTGATGCCTACACTGGAGGAGTATTCTTATCTGTTGGATTTACACGTTACCGATCGTATTCTTTTTAATTGTTTGGAGGGTGAGCCAAAACCACATGAGATTGCTGCTTTCATTCATCTGGGGAAGTCTGAGGTGGAATCCCATATGACTACTAAAGGAGGGATTAGAGGATTACCAGCTCAGTTCTTATTGGAGAAAGCTTGCTACTTTGTCAGGATGAAGAGTACAGTCGAATTTGAGGCCATCTTTGCTCTACTTGCTTACGGCTTGTTCTTATTTCCTAATGTGGACAAGTTTGTTGACATTAATGCTATCAAGATCTTCATGATTGGAAACCCGGTTCCTACCTTGTTGGGTGATGCTTATTACTCTATTCACCTTCAGAATTCTTATCATGGGGGGATGATTATATGTTGCACGCCTTTGTTGTACTAGTGGTTTATCTCTCATATGCCTCAGTCTGATGCTTTTTGGGATGTCAAGAAGGAACCCCGTTGGGCTCCTAAGATTATGGAGCTTACTCACTCGGATATTGATTGGTATCATCGAGCTTACCAGGATCTAGAGATTATTGACAGTTGTTGTAGTTTCCCCAATGTACCTCTTCTTGGTACAAAGGGAGGAATTAACTATAACCCTGTTCTTGCACAAAGAAAGTTCGGTTATTCGATGAGGGATAAACCAAATAGTATTCATTTGAGTAGTTTCTTTCTGAAAGAGGGATAAGACCATAGGGAAGCTAGGGAGAAGATTGTGAAGGCCTGGCATCACATTCATAAGAAGAGTAGGAAGGATTTGGGACCTAGGGGTGCTATTTCTTTGGAGCCATATTTTCAGTGGGTCCAAACGAGAGCTATTCAGTTGAAGATGTCGTATTCCTGGGAAACACCTATTCCTGATTTGTTTGTGAAAACCACTCCTACCTTCTTGGATGATCTAGAAGAGCTACAACTTGCTTTAGTCAGGATGCAACAAGAAAAGGATGCTTGGAAGAATAGGGGCCAAACTCTAGAGATTTCTTATAGAGCAGATTTGAAGGAGAAAGACAACTTGATTGAGATTCTTGAGAGTCGAGTGTTAGATACTATGGAGATGCAAGGGGATTTATTTTCTCCTAAGCCTCAATCAGATGCTAATTACTCACTTCCTGATTCAGGTGATTGGAAGGAGGTTGCCACCAGATATGCGGAAGAAAATCGGAGGTTGAAGGCTCAGATTTCCAGGCTTACGGGGAAGCGCCAGCGTATAGAGTGATCTCCATCAACTTTACTTCTCAGGGTTTTAGATTTTATTTTCATCTTGTACTTGGGATCATTGAAACTTGCAATCCATTTTGGAGTTGTTATAATAAAAAAATTCAGTATTTCAAATGCGTTATTACTTTGATATTTGCAATAGGTCTATAAATTTTAAATCCCTTGAAATATTAAATAATAAAATAAAATCATGTGCATTGCATACCATGCATCATTTTGCACATATTTCTTACATTTTTTATGCATATCCAGGTGTCTTACCAAGCTTTTTCACTTTGTTCAGCAAGCTCACTCACCACTACAACACTCGAGCTAATTTCAGAAGGAAGATGGACAACTTAGAACAAGAGAATCGCGAGTTGCACGAGGAGGTTTTTGTTTTGAAGGCCGCATGGCCAATCTTACTGCTCTGATGGAATCTCTGGTGGCTGCTCAGAATCAGCCACCGAGTGTCCAACCTCAACCAACAAGGGCAACTACTGAAGCTCCGACTGTTTTCGTATCTGCCACTCCAACTGTTATTCACAATCGCATGCCTCAAGGTTATCCATGGGGAATGCTAGAGAATTTTGCACCTGAAGGTTTCAATCTTGGTCCTCAAGATACTCCAATTGTTCAGACTATTGTTACTCCGGCACCTCCTGTGGTGCATGCTCCTCCTGCTGCACCTCCTTCGGTGAATATGGTTCCGTTTGTTAATGATGATGTGTGTCTTACTTTCCCTCCACCGAGTGAAGACTTGGGTCTTTATCACAGAATGTATGATTTTTAAGAACAGTTTGACAAGATGCAGAGAGAGATGAAGGCCCTCTCGGGAAAAGAGCTATTTGGGCAGAATGTGAATGAGTTATGCTTGGTCTCGAATGTTACGATACCTGCGAAGTTTAAGTTTCTGGAGTTTGAGAAGTACAAGGGAAAAACATGCCCTCGTGCTCATCTGGTGATGTATGTAAGGAGAATGTCTACCCATATTGATGATCAGCGGGTGCTAATTCACTTTTTTCATGATAGTTTGACCGATGCTGCACTGAAGTGGTATATGAGTTTGGATAGTGGTAACATCCATGCTTTCAATGATTTGGTAGAAGCGCTCATCAAACAATATAAGTACAACATGGACATGGCGCCTGACCGTTATCAACTCAGGGCCATGGTTCAGAAAGACAGGGAATCGTTAAAAGAATATGCACAAAGATGGCGTGAGGTAGCCGCCCAAGTGATTCCTCCCATGGAAGAGAAGGAGATGACTAATATTTTCTTGAAAACTCTGGGTGCTTTCTACTACGAGAGGATGATAGCAAGTGCGCCAAATGACTTTACTGAAATGGTAGGAACAGGGTATCCGCTTAGAAGAGGCTGTAAGAGAGGGTCGTTTAACGAGAAGTGAAGGATCTGGAGGTGTGAAGAAGCCATATTATGTGTTTACCAAGAAGAAGGAAGGGTATGCAAATGTTGTTATGCAGGAGAGGAAGGTTAATACTCCTAGAAGGAATTATCAGCGTCATCAGCAAGTCGTCTCAGTTACTCCAATTATGGGTGCAACTCCAACTACCGTTGCTTATCAGAGACCGTCCTAGTAGGGGAATCAAGGGTATAATCAGAGTAGGGAGAGTTATGACCTTATTCCTATGAGCTATAGAGAGCTACTATCAGAATTGATTCAGAAGAAGTTAGTTCAGACCCAACCACCTCCCGTTGTACCATCACCATTGCCTTGGTATTACAAGGCAGACCAAACATGTGCTTTTCATCAGGGAGCACCAGGGCATAATGTTGAGAATTATTATCCTTTGAAGACTGAGGTGCAGAAATTGGTGAATTCTGGTATTCTATCTTTCAAGGATGTGGGCCCTAATGTGAAATACAATCCTCTACCCAAGCATGGAGGAGTAAATGATGTGAATATAGTGGCCGATTATCCAGGCGACTTCCAGATTTTTGATATCAATCTGGTTAGAGATTTGGTGAAAATGCATGTAGACCTCTATGAATTTAGCTACTATACGCATGACCATTCCGGTTGTGCTATTTGCAGTACAGACATACAGGGTTTCGATAAGATAAAGGCTGATTTACAGGAGATGATGGATGTGGGCCTCATCCACATAATCAGGCCTAGGGCAGAGTATGAAGAGGAGCTGAATATGGTTTTTGGATATCCTGGAGAATTCAGAATTTTTGATGTAGAGTATATGAATGAGGACCTTGTGAAATTGCATGCTACTTTCTGCCATATGGCTGGTCAGGTAGAACACCAGTATGGGTCTTGCCGAATTTGCTTCCGGGACTCCTGAGGATGTTCAATCGTGAAGAAAGGTGTTAGGTTGTTGTTGGACAATGGAACCATCAAGATTACAGGTCAAAAGGATGATTACCATGAAGTTGATTTGATTGAGGTTTGCTTGACTAAAGAAGAGTCGGATGAAGAGTATGCCTCTGCAGATGAGTATTTCTCCTCAGATGAGGATTTGTTTTCCAGAAATGACTCAATAATGATTGATTATGTTGAAGAAGGGGTAAATGTCACTGTACCTTGTTTTAGGGCACCCGCCCATCTTGAAGTTGAATATTATAGAAAGCCAGTTGTTACTCCATTGGTGATTAGTTTGTCGGGTCCTATCCCTTACAAGTCAAATAAGGTTGTGCCCTACAAATACAATGCTACAATCTTAGAGGATGGAGTGAAAGTTCCCATCCAGCCAATGCCTGATGTTGGAAATATTGCTGAAAATAGCAGGGTGACCCGCAGCGGTCTTGTGTTTGCACCAATTGTTCGAGCAGATGTTAGTACTGGAAAGAAAGTTGTTGAGAATGTTGAACCCAAGAAGGCTACGGGTGAGACTAGTGGGGCTACGTTAGAGAAAGAAGTGGATGATATTTTGAAGATAATCAAGATGAACGACTACAGAATTGTAGATCAGCTACTGCAGATTCCTTCAAAAATATCTATCATGGCTTTATTGATGAACTCATCTGCTCACAGAGAATCCTTGATGAGGGTATTGGACCAAGATTTTATGGAGAGTGATATTCCAATAGACCAATTCAGCTTCGTAATAGGGAACATTACGTCATGTAATAACTTGACTTTCTGTGATGATGACTTAGCAGATGAAGGAAGGAATCACAACCTGGCCCTCCACATCTCTATGAATTACAAGAATGATTCACTATCCAATATGCTGATTCATAATGGATCCGCTTTGAACGTTATACCGAGGAGAACTCTTATGAAATCGAAATATCAAGGAACGCCTATGTGCCCGAGTGACATCATTGTGAAAGTGTTTGATGGATCACAGAAATCTGTTATTGGTGAAGTGGACTCGCCTATTCATATATGACCACATTTGTTTCAGATAACTTTCCAGGTCATGGACATTGTTCCCGCTTATAGTTGTTTGTTAGGACGGCCGTGGATTCATGAGGCAGGGGATGTCACTTCAACTTTACACCAGAAACTGAAATTTGTACGTGAAGGGAAAGTGGTAATAAAAAATGGGGAACATGCATAATTGATATCCCATTTGTCCTCTTTCAGCATTGTGGAGGCGAATGAAGCTGCTGTTGGAACCCAGTTCCAAGACTTATCTATTGACAACATAAGAGGATATGCAAATTCTATGGTTTCGCTTAAGGATGTGCAGCAAGTTATGCGTAAGGGTCATAGTGAAGTTTGGGGAGAGATTGTGGATCCACCTGTAAACAAGAACAGAGCCGGCTTGGGGTTCTCTTTGTAGAATGACAAAGGTAAGAGCATGAAGCCATAGTCTGCTGCAAGCAGGTATCAAGACATCTTCCGTAGCGGGGGTCATCTTAATTCAACTGTTTCCGGGATTAATGCCATTATGGAAGATGAAGTAGAGCAGGAAATGTCAAATTATGTGACGCACGAAGTTAGGGTTTAGAACTGGATCACCATTGATGTTCCCTCTTGCATACATGTTTCAAAGTAATTTGTTTTGTTAATTTTTGAAAAGCTTTCACTCTGCCTAAGGTGGAAGTATTAATGTTGCAGGGCTTATCAGTTTGCTGTGACTTTTAAAATCAATAATAAAAGTTGTCTTTGTTTCCCAAATTGTGTCTTTATTTTCTGCTTTTTCTTGGAAAATGGTAATAAAAAAACTTTTCAAAATAAATAATAACTGAAATTCAATATGTATGATCACTTGTTATATGTGTCCGTTTCTAAAAGCAATCATAAATCATATGTGCAGATTAATTAAAAAACCCGTTGAATACATTGACCATGCACCCTCTCCCAACTTTGAATGTCCTGTGTATGGGGCCGAAGAAGAAGATTATGATGATATTATAGAAGAGGTCTCACGGTTGCTTGAGCACGAGGAAAATACCATTCAGCCATATAAAGAGCCATTGGAAGTGATCAATTTGGGTTTAGAAGAAGTCCGAAAGAATACAAGATTGGAGCATCGCTGCGTCCTGATTTGAAGAGCAGGTTGATTGAGTTGTTGAAAGAGTATGTGGATATTTTTGCTTGGTCTTACCAAGATATGCCTGGTCTCGATACAGATATTGTAGAGCACCGTTTGCTGTTGAAGCCAGAGTGTTCGCCAATCAAACAGAAGCTGAGAAGAACTCACCCAGATATGGCAGTAAAGATAAAAGAGGAGGTTCTAAAGAAGATTAATGTTGGTTTTCTTGTGACGTCAGTGTATCCTCAATGGATTGCCAATATTGTCCAAGTACCGAAAAAGACAGAAAAGTTTGCATGTGCGTAGATTACAGAGATCTAAATAAAGCTAGTCCAAAAGATGATTTTCCATTGCCACACATTGATAAGTTAGTGTATAGCATAACAAAATACAAAGTTTTCTCATTCATGGACGGATTTTCCAGTTACAATCAAATAAGAATGGCTCCAGAGGACATGGAAAAAACAACGTTTATCACACCCTGGGGAACATTCTGTTACAGAGTGATTCCCTTCGGGTTGAAGAACGCTGGTGTAGTGTCCCAAAGGGTTATGACAACCTTGTTCCATGATCTGATGCACAAGGAAATCGAGGTATATGTTGATCATATGAGTGCTAAATCCTAGACTGAAGAAGGGCATGTAGAAGATTTGTTGAAGTTGTTTCAGCGTTTGAGGAAGTATCGTCTCCGCTTGAATCTAAATAAATGCACCTTCGGTGTTCGATCAGGAAAATTGTTGGGTTTCATTGTTAGCCAGAAAGGAATTGAAGTTGACCCTGATAAAGTCAAGGCAATTCAAGAGATGCCAGCACCAAGAATTGAAAAGCAAGTCAGAGGGTTCCTCAGGCGTTTGAATTATATTTTCAGATTCATTTCCCACATGACTGCAACATGTGAACCGATCTTTAAGTTGTTAAAGAAAGATCAAGGTTGTGTGTGGAAGGATGGCTGCCAAAGGGCATTTGAAAGTATTAAAGAATATCTGCTTGAACCTCCTATCTTGCTCCCTCCTGTTGAAGGATGACTTTTGATTATGTATCTGACAGTGTTAGATAATTCCATGGGTTGTATTCTGGGACAACATGATGATACAGGGAAGAAAGAGTTTGCAATTTATTATCTCAGTAAAAATTTCACTGATTGTGAGTCACGGTATTCCATGCTGGAAAAGACATGTTATGCTTTGGCTTGGGCGGAAAAATGTTTACGGAAATATATGTTGAATCACACCACTTGGTTGATCTCCAAAATGGATCCAATCAAGTACATTTTTGAAAAACCTGCTCTTACTGGGAGAATTGCCTACTGGAAGATGTTGTTATATGAATATGATATTGAATACCACACTCAAAAAGCAATTAAAAGCAGTGTGTTGGAAAATTATCTTTCTCACCAACCGGTTGAGGATCATCAGTCTGTGGAGTATGATTTCCCTGATGAAGATGTGATGTTCCTGAAAGTAAAAGATTGTGATGAACCATTTCTCGAGGAAGGTCCTGACCCTGAATCTCATTGGAGTATGATATTTAAAGGAGCTGTGAATGCTTATGGTAAAGGAATTAGTGTTGTGATTGTCACTCCACATGGATCACACATTCCTTTTACTGCAAGGTTGACCTTTGATTTTACTAATAATATGGTAGAATATGAGGCTTGGATCATGGGTCTCGAGGAAGCTATTGATCTCAGAATTAAGATTCTTGATGTGTATGGCGATTCGGCTTTGGTAATAAGTCAGATTAAATAAGAGTGGGATACTCGTCACCCTAGCTTGATCCCCTACAAATATTATGCTAGAAGGTTGTTACCCTTCTTTAATAAAGTTGAATTCCATCATATTCCAAGAGATGAAAATCAAATGGCGGATGCTCTGGCAACTCCAGCTTCTATGTATCAAGTGAATACTTGGAATGATATATCTCGAATTATGGTTTGACGACTAGATAGGCCCCTCATGTGTTTATAATAGAGGAGGTAGAAAATGAGAAGCCTTGGTATTATGATATCAAGTATTTTCTCCACACTCAGGAATACCCGATCAGTGCATCGAATAAAGATAGAAAGATATTGAGAAGATTGGCTGGCAGTTTTTTCCTCAGTGAAAATGTGTTGTATAAAAGAAATTATGACATGGTCTTTCTCAAATGCATGGATAGACATGAAGTAGGAGGTTCATGAAGGTTAATTTGGCACTCATGCCAATGGATATTCTATGGCTAAAATGATGCTAAGGGCAAGTTACTATTGGCTGACAATGGAATCTGATTGTTATAAGTTTGCAAAGAAGTTCCATAAATGCCAGATTTATGCAAACAAGGTTCATGTGCCTTCGACACTTCTCAATGTCATTTATTCCCCATGGCCTTTCTCTATGTGGGGTGTTAACATGATTGGGATGATAGAACCCAAAGCTTCAAATGGATACTGTTTTATCTTGGTAGCAATTGATTACTTCACCAAGTGGGTGGAGGCTGATTCATATGCCAATGTTACTAAGCAGGTGGTTGTGCGCTTCATTAAGTATAATCTTATATGTTAGTATGGTGTTCCGAGAAGAATCATCACCGACAATGGCTCGAATATGAATAATAAAATGATGACAGAACTGTTGAAGAATTCAAGATTGTCCATCATAATTCCTCTCCATACAGGCCAAAGATGAATGGGGTTGTTGAAGCTACTAATAAGAATATCAACAAGATCATCCATAAGATGGTCATTACTTATAAGGATTGGCATGAAATTCTCCCTTTTGCTTTGCATGGATATCGAACATCTGTCTGCACTTCAATAGGAGCAACTTCGTTCTCCCTGGTGTATGGAATGGAAGATGTACTCCCAGTCGAGGTTGAGATTCTCTCTTTGCGTGTGATAATGGAAACCAGGTTGACAGAGGTTGAATGGGTCCAAAACTGGTTTGACCAATTGAACCTGATCGAAGAGAAGAGGATGAAAGCTTTGTGTCATAGACAGTTATATCAGAAAAGAATGAAGAAAGCTTTCGATAAAAAGGTCAAACCTCGTGAATTCAGAGAAGGAGACCTCGTTCTCAGGAAGATCATGTCTTTCAACACTGATTCTAGGGGAAAGTGGACTCCCAATTTTGAAGGCCCATATGTTTTCAACAAAGCCTTCTCTGGCGGTGCATTAATTCTTGAAACTATGGATGACGAGGATTTCCACGTCCATGAATGCTGATGCAGTCAAGAAATACATCGCCTAAAGAAATAAAAGAACAACTCGCTAAGTTGAAAACCCGAAAGGGCGGCTTAGGCAAAAAAGAGTGTCTCGGTAGGCCGAAAACCAGAAAGGGCGGTCTAGGCAAAAGTTAGAGACATAAACAGAATAAATTTCCCACTAAGTTGAAAACCCGCAAGG
Source organism: Vicia faba (assembly GCA_948472305.1). Classification (NCBI taxonomy): domain Eukaryota; kingdom Viridiplantae; phylum Streptophyta; class Magnoliopsida; order Fabales; family Fabaceae; genus Vicia; species Vicia faba. Next base: position 1,257,441,888 of record OX451737.1, on the reverse strand, counting down.
GCAGCTTAGGAAAAAGTTAAGGACTTTCTTGGCAAGTAACTGCACCATGCAAGATTTGATCATTGAAGCAACAATCTTCTCGAATCCTCATCATACTTCAACGGAAGCTGCTCCTCAAGATTTCAAAAATTGTTAGAGGGGATAGTGGTCATTGTATCACAATCTATCTTTTCCATTACATATTACCATTTTCCGAACTTTGTAACCATCTAAGGAGTATTGTCATTCGCAAATTACCATTCTATTAATAAAGTTTGAGTTGTTACCCAATTCTTTGTGTTTTTTATTTTATTTAGCTTGCAAAGACACCATTTATTATTGATAACAACTTTCAAAGCAAAATGATTAAATAACAAAATCGATTTTTCAAAAATAATTTACAATTTGCTTTTACTTTAGAATTTGTGATGCGAAAAAAAACAACAACAACAAAAATGGTGATTCCAAGAATGGATAAACTCCAGTTGTTTTAAGAAGTTTTTGTTCCCCTCGGGAAGGTTTACTCAGGATTATTTGCCATATTGGGTTCGTGACTCCGGTATCCTCGGTCAAGTTTGGATTCATTTCTCTTATTTTTTGAGTTTTCATGATGTGAAGTTTCAATCTGAGATTTCTCCAGTGAGGTTTTCGTTCTATTTAATGGAAGTTCCTTTTCCAGAGAAGTTGGTACCATAATCACTCTTGAAGAATGCAAGTCCCCGGTTTCTCTAGTGAAGAATGTATTGTAGTTTTCCCTTTGAGGATGTGGTGTTAACCTCCCCCATGAAGTGGGCCTGAATTCCCTAGTGAATGTTTTGATGATTTGGTGTCCATCTACTTTACTTGAGATTGGTTTTGCAATCCCCAGTAGAAGTGTTACTTTTGAAAACATTTTGTTTCCCCGGTAAGCCCGGAGAAGGATGTTCTCTCCTTGTATCTGTACTATTTATCACTTTTTTTGTTTACTTCCAGATTATGTTTCTCCCCAGTAAAGCTAAAGCAGGCAGTATGTTTTGTTTCCGCAGTTGGTATTTACTTTTTTGGAATGATCATCTTGGGTGTGATTTAGCCGAGTGTTGTTTGTGCCCGAGGTGGTTTTTCCTGGTTACTCCTAGTGTTGTATATCTGTTTTGTCAACATACGCATGATAATACTCATACATTCATACATACATCATGCATAGCTAAAATTGGAAAATCATTGTTCATTAACATTTGTTAATATTTTTATTAACATATCACCCTGTTTTGCAGAGTTACGTTGTCCTCTCTTCAATAGAGTGTTGGCCTTAAGCAGAAAGCGTATATTCTTTCAATTTCCCCATTGAGTTATCCCTCGTGGAAGATTTTTGCTTTAGCCTTCCTGTGCAGCTCCTTGTTTGGATGGGTTTAGTTTTCCCTTTTGAGTTTATTTCTCAAAGGATGTATTTTGGTTGATTGTTTCATTCCAATTTATTTATGGTTTAAATCTTTGGTTCCATAACAATATTATTTACTTTGGATTTCTGAAAGCTTCGAGTTTTGGTTTGTGCATTTATTTTGCACGAAGACTTTATCTCCTCAACAGGAATATTATGGCATTTCCCCAGGAAGTCATATTCCTTTCCCCAGGAAGCCATATTTATCTCCCCATAAAGTCATTTCTTTTTACAATCCTCCATGACAAGAAGTAGCAGGTCTCTTTATTTGAGCAACTTGTGCTTCCCTGTAAAAGTCGACGTAACTTTTTTTTACTATCTCCTCTATGAATGGATAGTGTGCAGTTCGTCGTCAATTTACGCTAGTGGATGGCAAGACTTTCAATTTGCAGAGACAGTTCGTTGTGAACTCTTTGCAGGTGATGGTCTCTTTATTTGAGACAATTTATATATTATCCATTCCAGGTAGAGTGTCTCGGTTAAAGAAGAAGTTGAGACCCTTTTTAGGTGAAATGCCAGAATTTTTGGGAAACTAGTTATATTTTTGCTACCCTCAGTGAATGTTGGTAGTTCATCTTCAGTGAACGGAGGTGCTATGATATATTCTCTTTCTACCTTCAGTGAAAGTTGGTAGATCACCATCAGTGAAAGTTGGTGTTTGTTATCTTTTTGCTACCTTCAGTGAATGTTGATAGTTCATCGTCAGTGAACAGCGGTACTATGATATATTTTCTCTTTACCTTCAGTGAAAGTTGGCAGGTCATCGGCAGAAAACGTCGATGATTGTTATCATTTTGCTACCCTAAGTAAACGTTGGTAGTTCATCGTCAGTGAACGGCGGCTCTATGATATATTCTATTTCTACCTTCAGTGAAAGTTGGTAGATCACCATCAGTGAAAGTTGGTGATTGTTATCTTTTTTCTACCTTCAGTGAACGTTGGTAGTTCACTGTAAGTGAACGACAGTGTTATGATATTTTCTTTTCTCTCTACGTTCAGTGAAAGTTGGTAGGTCACCTTCAGTGAAAGTTGGTGATTGTTATCTTTTTGCTACCTTCAGTGAACGTTGGTAGTTCATCATTGGTGAACGGAGGGTCTATGATATATTTTCTCTCTACCTTCAGTGAAAGTTGGTAGGTCATCGATAGTGAATGTCGATGATTGTTATCTTTTTTCTACCTTCAGTGAATGTTGGTAGTTCATCGTCAGTGAACAGTGGTGCTATGATATATTCTCTTTCTACCTTCAGTGAAAGTTGGTAGATCACCATCAGTGAAAGTTTGTGATTGTTATCTTTTTTCTACCTTCAGTGAACGTTGGTAGTTCACTGTCAGTGTACGGTAGTGTTATGATATTTTCTTTTCTCTCTACCTTCAGTGAAAGTTGGTGATTGTTATCTTTTTGCTACCCTCAGTGAATGTTGGTAGTTCATCGTCAATGAACGGAGGTGCTATGATATATTTTCTCTCTACCTTCATTGAAAGCTGGTAGGTCACCTTCAATGAAAGTTGGTGATTGTTATCTTATTGCTACCTTCAGTGAATGTTGGTAGTTCATCATCAGTGAACGACGATGCTATGATATATTCTCTTTCTACCTTCAGTGAAAGTTGGTAGGTCATCGGCAGTGAACGTCGATGATTCTATCTCTCTTCCTTCAGTAAATGTTGGTAGCTTCTCCTTCAGTGGAGGTTGGTCTATCCTTTGACCATTTTACCATCCTCTCTGATTTGGGTATTTTTGATCCACCAGTGATTTATTTTCCTGGTTGGGTTACACTCTTGTTTCTTTATTTTTTGTTACATCCCCAATGGTGTTTTGCGTCTCTTTGGTCTTGCTCAGATGCATTCTTGCTTATAAGTATTGTATGGCATCTTAGGGCCAAAAATAGGGTTTGTTTTATATTTAAGTATCTTCGATCGCGTCGACATGAAGATTTTTAACCTTTGTATCTCCGGATAGAAGAAACTTAAATAAGGGCAGCTGTTGTACCCTAATTTTTCCCCTAAGATCCCTTCATCATACCTTGTTGATTCCATCACAACAAGATCACATTAGGATTCTTGGTTCCCCTCCCTATATTTAGCTTTGATCTTTGAGGAATCACCAAGCACCTTGACTTGTGTTCTTTTGTGATCATGAATATTTTTGTCTTGATATCTTATTTTAATTAATAAAATGCAATGTTGGTTTGTCTTTCTTGATTACTCATGTAGGTAAAGACAATAAGATTCAACAAGTTGCTCCATGGGTTCATGAGTTTATATCTTGCCCTAGTCAATAAAGCATGAGAAGTTCAAACCTCGCCATTGGATTTGTTTTGGAGGAAATGGCATGACAAGGCTATTTTGGTTCACCACATTTCAAGATTATCAAATTTGGTTCAAAAGCACAAGGGATTGATTGGAAAAGTTGTCATGCTTGGACAAGGCTTTGTTCCCATGGGTCACAAATGCATATTTCTCTCAAATCTCAAGATATGTAAGTGTTTGTGGTTTCTATGAGTTCTAATTATCATCCTCAACAACTTATATTTACAAAGCATTTGTGTTGGTGCAAGAAGTTTGTTCAAAACTGTCAAAGTTCCTCAAGGCATTTTTTTCTTGATCTAGGAGATAGGGTTTTGAACTTCAAAGAAGCATATATTTCTCATCTTTTGGTATTTTGGAGTGATTCCAAAGACATACTTCTCTTCAAAGGGTTATCAACAAATAAATTCAAAAGTTTCAAGGATTTTTCATGTGGAAGAAACTTGATGAAGAAGAAAGATTACAAGCCCTCCAGATGAATCCCCAATTTTCCATGTGTGACTTCAAATGATCATAACTTGGTCAATTTTTATCACCTTGAGCCCATTCTTTTTCCAAAATGATCTTGAGGATGTGAAATTTATGCTTTCTTTCATGTGAAAAGTGATAAAATGGATGGAAGTTGCCTTAAGGATACAAAAGATTATAGGTCATTTCATGATTTTTTGCCTACTTCAACAATTCATAACGCTCCCAATTTTTGAAGATTTTGAAGGGTTCAAGTCCCAAAATGTCATTCAAAAGGTCTATTTCATGTCATATTTTTTGTTCAATAGCAAAATCCAAGTGGAAGACCATGTTTAGATGCAAGACATTATAGGTCACTTTTGAAGAAAAAATTGAAATATTTCTAAGTATGGAAAGTCAACCCTTTTTCTCTAAATTTGACTCAACACAACTTTCAGCTCAAGCATCCATTTGATTCCATTCTTTTTCCATTGCAAATCTTGTAACCTCATCTTTCTAAAGCATCAAGAATCATGCCCTAAGACCCCTTGAGCTGAGAATGCCATGATTTTGAAGTTGGTAACTTGGAACTGAAGTTTCACGATAAGTCAGATTTTGAAATCTTTGTTTTGGCTTCTAATCACAAGTTTTCCACGCGTTTTTTCCTCTAAACATGTTTAGTGAACTTCCATAATGGATTAGCACAACAAAACGCGTGTTTTGGATGAGTTTTGATCAAATTAGAAGTCACACTTTTCTTCTTTGCAACTTCACACGATTTCCCTCCAAACTTCATCATTTCACACGCTTGGACATTCCATTTGACTCCCTATAAATAGAGGGTCATTCCTGATTCATTTCCTCAAGCTTGGATAGCCAGAATTACCCTGCCAAACTTGTTCCATAACTCAAAATTCAGCAACTTCAAAATCTATTCTCAAGCCTTTTTCAATCAAAATTTTCAATCAATTCACCTTCTTTGATCTTCCCTGAAGCTAACCATATAATTACATTCAAGAATCGTGCCTTATATTGCTCCCTAGAAGTCCAGTTTCAGTGCTCTGCAACTCAACTTCAATAGGTAGATTCCTTAATCAATTCTTCAAAACTTTGATATCAATGTGATGCGCTCCTTGCTTTTTACTGGAAACACGTTTTGACCATGAAATTTCAAATCCCTTTTCAAAACTTTCCTTCCAAATTGCTTGAGCTACAGTTTATATAAATTTGTCGCGAGGGTGTGGTTGTCTTCGTCTTGAAAAGATAAAACGAATGGCATAAGTCTCGTGCTCTAATTTTATAGGTTGAGCAACCTGGTTTTGAGACTGGCTGGAGGTTGAAGATGACCAATGTGTTATCCTTCAGCCAATGAAACATCGCCATTTGGATTTTTTGAATTTCTGATTTACATTTGATTCAGTGCTTTATTCACTAATGACCATGATATGCACAGGGCGCCAGATCCCTTGGATTTGATTACTAACGCGTTTTGACTCTCATCCAATGGTCCACATATTTTTGACTTTTATTTTCTTTTCTGATTTTTATATTTAATTGTTTTAAACTTCAAAAAATCATAGAAAATTCATTTTAAGTCCAAAAAATTATGAATTTTTTTTTTGATTATTCTCTTTTTGATTTTCATTTTTTTACAATTTCATTTTGTGTTTTGGTATTTTTTATAAATTTTTTACTTTATTTGAATTGTTTTAAATGTTTAAAAATACTTTTATACATTTTTAAATTCATAAAAAATTATGGAATGATCCAATGATATTGTGACAAATATTGGTGACCTTATTTTATTTTTGTTTCTGGCTTTGTTATTTTTTATCATTTTTGGTTTATTTTACTCATTTCTTTTAATTTAAAAAATAGTTTCTGACTTTAAAAAAATTACCAAAAAAATTATAAAATCATTTGACTCTTTTTCTGATTTTTCTATGGTCTTACTTGTTATTTCTTGATTAATTTGAACATAATTGATATTTTTCTATTTTATTTATACTTTAAAACATTTTTTAAAACCTTTTGTATATATTAAAATGCAATATTATTTTGGGACTATTTTCTGGCTGATCTTGAGTTGAATTTTTGATCGTGAACTTTATTAACATCATTGGATCCATGGTGTTGAATCTAACTCCACAAAAATGGATGAATGATTTTAATAATAGTTTGATTAAATTTAATTCAAAAGTGGCTTGTATATTCTCTTCCACCCCTCTTCATCTCATCCCTTTCTTATTGCACTAAGTATTATTGGATCATGATCTCTATATCATGTCTCAAAATAAATGGGTCATAGATTGCTATTGACCGGCCTCAAAATAGGTGCGACTTCTATATAAGTCCACTTACGATTGCTTAACATAGCGTTAAATTTTGTCCCGATTCGAATAAATGATCATTCGTGGCCCAAACCTATGTTTGCAAGACCAAGTATGTTAATTTGATCTCTTTGATCCAATAACCTTGAGATTCATTGTGTGGAGGCTTTGGTTCTACCAATCCTCTAATGGAACTACAACACCTTTGGTCAACGTGGATCACTTAAACATCGTTGATCATTAAATGGTACTTATGAGGATTCTAAATGGATGATATACTTGACAAAAAGCAAATACAACTTGTTATGTGGAGGCTTTGCTTCTACCAATCCTCTAATGAGTTCCAAATGAGAGTTTCAAGATAATCATCCAACTAACCACTAATCACTAATAATTGACTTTATCCTATATTTTTATTATATGCCCCTTTTATTTTTATGCACTATTTACTTTTAGCATTTACATTTAGTGCCATTTTCATCTTTGCTCATTCGAGCATTTACTTTCTTGTCATTTTTCTTTTGATCGCTTGACCTTTTATTTTCTTTTCTTAAGATACTTAATAATAAATATAAACCATAAAATCCTTAATGATACTTGGAATATTTTGTTACTATCCTTGGCATTATGGAGCATTTGACTTCTTGGACTTAGGATTAAAATACTTGGCATATGATTGGAGACCTTGTGACCTTATCTGATTATTTTGTCTGGAGCTCTTGAGGTTTACCTCAAGACATTGGTGTTGTACCCCAAAATTTGCCCTCTCATTTCTCAAAGGATCATCTTGGACCCTCAGTTTTGCTTCCATCCAATTTCAAGCTTTGAATTACAAATTTTCCAAGAAAGTTATTCACAAGGGAAAAATGGTCATTTGCATACTGAAAAGTCAAACCTTGACTTTTTGATCAAAGTCAAGTTTCAAGAGTCATATTTCATCGAGACATGTTGAAATATGAAGTTTGTTTCATCAAGAAATTCAAAAGTGAAAATCACTTTGGAAAAGTCAAAATTCGAAATACTTAGAATTTCTCTAAGTGTTTGAGAAATATGACAAGCTCAGAACTTCTGATTAGATTATCACCATGATGCAAGCTGATTCTGGAAGAACTTATAACACAAGAGTTGTGGATCTCAATGAGATCTCAAATATTGCAGAATAAAACTTCTCCTAAAAATGATGAGATTTCAAGCTACAAATCCTTGAAGACACGTCCATGAAACTGAAGCTTTCAGCAAAATTCCGGACATTTCCAAAACAGGATTTGGTTAGAACTTCTGGGCCAGTTTTCATATAGGTTCAGTCAGAATTCGCAAGAGCAAGTAAAAGAGGATTTACAAAGCTCTTTACAAGCTTTTGGGAAAGTCTGAGAATTCCTACAGAGCATGCTGGAGAAAAGGGATTCAAGGATCAAAAGTTGGATGTCTATTCTAAGTTGCGCTAATGCTGAACTTCTGGCCTAGAATTAAGCTATGATGCACAATCTCATGGAGCATGATTTCTGGTTTGATAAGTCTCATCATTATTTATTGCTCACAACCACTTTTGAGTTGTTATCCAAAGGATTTCCCCACGTGTGAGATAGAAGTACCATTGATGTCCTTGAAAAAACAAACTTTTGTACAAGGTTAGGTTGGGCCCATGCTTTGCTTTTGCCTCTGATGGTACTTTTCCTTAATTCATGCTTACAAATCCAACTTAGGCACGACTAAAAGCTGCTAACCACCATACTTTTTATCTTGCTTCAAGAACAAGTTAGCACGCTAGCATGATGTTGGTACTTTTGACTCCTCCAAGCTACAAAGTTCTTACTTATAAATTGATCTGCATTTGCTACTGTGAAGAGGCCGGTTGAAAATTTTTAAAAAGAAAAAGCCTTGAAACCTTGCTAAAATTTCCAAGAATCTGAAACTGCAAACACAAATACAAAACCTGCCAGTTTTTATTTCTTGCATTCAAACTCCAATTTCCCTCAAGTGTTTCTTAACTAAATCATCCATACACCATTCATAACCCAAGTTAAAGGTTATTCTCGTCTGCTGAGTACGTGAGGAACCTGATCAGAACATTGCAAGCAGTCAGAACTAGGCTCCAGTTCACAAGACCTTTTCCAGCTGCAAGGTAAGCTTCTGCTGACTCTCATCATATTACTTAGGCATTATTAGATTTTCATGTTCAAAATACAATGTAGACATCCCGGCTTTGATTATGTAGATATTCACATATTGCATGTATTTTTACCTAAGTAGAGAGAGTTTTAGTTCATAACTTCTTGAGGAAATTAGGATTCAAAAATAGGATTAGCAAAATTCATACTTGCTTCTGATGTACAGTTCTGATACCTTATATTTTTTAAACCATGATGAAACCTGCCATAAACTGCTATGTGTACATTTTTTGTTTTGTTGAGAAATGACTAAGCTGCAGATGCTCTAACTGGCGTGGAGAAAGAGGTGAAGCTCATCATCAGACCTTACTTTATGTTATATGTTCATTCTTTTGCTACTGATACCAGATGTACAACCACCCGAGTGGTAGAAATCATGCACATAAGACATTAGTGCTAAGGGTCCTGGGTTCTAGCCCCAGAAGCATCTTTTTAGGTTTATTTATTGACATGTTTTACTCATTTGTTTGTCAGGCGATACTCTTAAATCAGAACTTCTAGATATCCTCACCTAATAGCATAATCACTTCATTCTCTCAAATAATCAGAACTTCTGACTTACCAAAGATATATGAACTTCTAAGTTCCCAGCTACGCTATAGCTTCTGAATCCCCCAACTTCAGAACTTGGTGTACCTAAGCCCAGAACTTCTGACCCTCCATTTTTCTACTGACATTTTCTCTCTTGCAACATATTAGATTCAAAACTTATGTTCCTCTTCATTTCAGCAATGTGCTGATTCTGACTCTTTTTTCTCTTATTTATCTTATTTTAGCTTTTAATAACTAAAAACACCAAAAAAACATTTTTATATTTACATACTTTATTTTATCTCTTTTTAAACCAAAAGATCAAAAATATTTTCTTAAGCCAATTTATTTCTTTTCTTAACAAAAACAAAACAAGTCTATTTCAATTCTTGTACATTATTTCAATATGGTTGTAATAGATAATTAGGAATTTAATTTCTTGCAATACCCATTTGTAAATTTGTACACCCCATCCCCTTAATGATGTAATAGTGTAGGACTTTACTTTTCCGCGCTTTTATTAGTTTTATATATTGTTAGTAATTAGGTGTGTATGGCAAGATAAAAACAACAAATAGACAACCCAAAAAATCAAAGACTAAATGCATGAAATCAAACATACTATTCACACATGTACCACTAGGGTAAATCCAGTTGGTTTCCTTTACAAAAATGCCAGACTATACATGTGAGGTATCTTAGCAAAAACAAAGCAAAATATAAGATCATAGTCCCTCGACGACGCTATCTAATTTGCCTTTCAAATGATCTTAGTCCCTAAAAGAGAATGCTAATATACCCTGCAACATTTATAATCATGGTTATAGGATGACCCACGTCCGTCCCATTTACATCCAAAGATAGGGTTACTTACCAAATCAATGGTAAGATAACAATGTCAAAGGAAAAGAAAATGAACAAGAAAGACTTTTGAGTAGGTAGAATGCTCCTAATTACTAGCTCAACTTTAAAACATCCTTGCTATTTTAAAAAACACACACCTACACTTCCAAACCTCTTACAAACTTGAAAAAATTTTCAAAAGATCAAACATCTTCGTATAAATTCTTACGAATGAGAATCATTACAAAAATTGCCTAAACAATGGCCTCTTTACAAAATACTTTCAAAAAACCACACAAAGCACAATTTCAAACAAAAGCAAGTGATCTAGCAAGTAACTAAGAGCCCATGGAAAACCATGGATGAAAAGGGTGCTAATACCTTCCCTTTTCATAATCTACCCCCCGAACTCAAGAAATAATCTCAAAGGTATTTCCTGTTCTTTTTCACCTTTCCTTTTGGATAAAAGAAAAGTCGGTGGCGACTCTTTCTAACTACAACTTTTGCGATCAAACGCAAAACAACCAAGTCGATTATCCCACTGTATCACATAACTGTCGAATCTGCTAGGGTATATTCTAAAAGTGGGGTTACCTTAGGGTTAGATCACATTTACTTGCTTTCATTGTTTGACTTGTATGCTTTACATTATGGTTCTTTGTTTGGGTTTGAATCCTCTACCCGGATTTGGGGATACCTTATAGGTAAGTAGCAATACGTTGTGGAAACTGTACGCTGTATACCGAAATGGTCTAAGCAATAGCTACGTTAGTATGACATATTTGTGGGTACCGGTAGCCCTTGAGTAAATCAAGGAGAATACGGGGCCGCTGAGTGATGTCATGAAGCACTAATGATCTTTTAGAACATGTACTTGACCTACTTGGCCATTAGGACGTAGTGAGATGACCGGCTTTGGTGCAGTCTGAAGTTGGTAGATACTCGATACTATACTCATTGAAGTTTGGTTTTTTTAGATATTTCAGTCACCATTAAAGAGGCTTGTGTTGAGACAATGCTCAAAGAAACAAATCAGTGATATTGAGCTCCTTAGAACCCAATTACTATTTCTAGGACAGGTTGAGCCAACTAAACTTCAAGAGGGTAATTACCAATAAGATTCCATGCAAGCCTAAACCTAAGGACCTGTTTGCTTTGTTTGTGTATATTTACTTGTACATAACATCATGAACATCATAACATCATACTAATTCACTAACCATTTCAAGGATCTTGGGATTTATCTTTGTTTCTGTTTTGTAGGACATGGATTCTATTCGCAAGAAAACTATTCAAGTCAATCTCGTAAGGATTCCTCTTCAACTCAAAGAGCTAGCATCAAGGATTCCTGAAAACTCTCCATTCACCGAGAGACATGGTCTCCTACTCAACTTGGTCACCTCCAACACTGATGAAGACATGATGAATATGCTCTTTCATTTCTTTGATCCTTTACACTATTGCTTCACATTTCCTGATTATCAACTTGCGCCACCTTTGGAAGAATTCTCCCAACTCTTGAGGATTCCCATTCTCAATCATCTACCTTTCAATGTAACGAAAAGAGACCCAAAGCCAGAAGAGATTGCTCAAGCTCTACACTTGCAGTCATCTGATGTCACAACCAATTGGGAAACAAGGAGTGGTGTCAAAGGTTTCCTAGCAAAGTTCTTGTTTGAGAAAGCCTGAAACTGTTGGAACTCTTTGGATTTGCAAGCCTTTGAGGAAATCGTGGCTCTCCTCATCTATGGGATGGTTTTATTTCCAAATCCTAACCAACTCATAGATGTGAACGCCGTAAAAATCTTCATATCCCGTAATCGGGTGCCTACTTTGCTAGGGGATATTCTACATTCTTTTCACACTCGCACTATGAGGAAAAGAGGTGTCCTTATGTGTTGCACTCCTCTTTTGGCAAGATGGTTTATTTCGCATCTTCCTCAATCTGTATTGAAGAACGAGCAAGGTTCAAGGTGGTCACAAAGGTTGATGACGCTCAAACACTCAGACATCCATTGGTGTTCCAAATCTATAGAGAATGTTACTATTGTCGACCGTTATGAAGAATTTCCTAATGTCCCCTTACTTGGCATTAGGGGAGGTATCACCTACAACCCCTGCTTAGCCTTAAGACAGTTTGGTTACACCCGAAGGGATTGCCCATATGAGATGCTCATTCAAGGTTTGCTATTTGACTACGAGAACGACGATCAAGGCCTTCGCCAGAGGTTTATCCGAGCTTGGAGGATGTTGAACAAGGTAGATAGAAATACATTAGGGAATAAGAATTCCATCCCTCTTGAGCCTTACCTCAAATGGGTACAAACTCGTTTTCAGAGTCTTATGATGCCTTATCCCTCCATTCTCCCAGTGATCATTGAGCTTGTTAAGGAAGGAGATGTTCCATGCACTATCCTACATCCTGACATGCCCACCTCTCTTGAAGACTTGCAAATATATTGGATACAACTCAAGGGGGAGCGAGACACCTTTGAAGCCCAATTCTACGCCAGCGAGAAGAATGTTTTGGAACTCACTAAGCAACTCCATGAGGAGCGGAACTTGAATGCCTCCAAAGAGGATGCGTACCACCTTTTTATCTTAGAGTTTTTTGTATTATTTTTCCCAAAGAGGCATTGATGTACTCAAGCTTTAATTTATTAATATAACGTGTGTTTCCTTTTTGTCTAAAACAAATTTGAATCTTTAAAATCCTTGAAATCATTGCATACGCATTTACCATTCATCATAACATAAGCAGGTTTCTTGCAACAAGTCTCCTTATCTTTCTACTATTTTTTTCAGTAAGATGGATCTTGAGTAAACGGTGAAGGACCTCCAAGCTCAAAATGCTCAGTTTCAACAGATGTCCTTAACTCTAGCCAAAGGACAAGAAGAGTTGAAAACATTGCTAGTTGAAGAGAAAAAGAAGAAAAATAAAATAACCGGAGTCCTAAATATGGGAAGAAGATTCCAAGGGAAAGCAAGAAGGACTTTAGACTTTGATATGTCATCTGGTGAGAAAGACAATCAAGATGGGAAAGGCAAGGAAGAAGTTGTTAATCCAGATTCAGAAGAGGAAGAGGAAGAAGAAGATTATTCTGAAGAAGAATACCCTCCTGTCGACGACAAGTATAAGCATCTAGAAGAACGGTTAAGTGCGATGGAAATCCAAAAAGTGCCTGGATTGGACTTTGAGAAGTTGGGTCTAGTTTCTGGGATTGTCATCCCTCCAAAATTCAAAGCACCGGTGTTCGCCAAATATGATGGGGTTTCATGTCCCAAAATGCATCTCCGGTCCTATGTGAGGAAAATCCAGCCTCATACCGCTGACAAGGATTTATGGGTACACTTCTTCCAAGACAGTCTGTCTGGAACTCAACTTGATTGGTTTTATAAGTTAGAAAGAGCCAATGTTCATAACTGGGAAGATTTTGCTGCTGCCTTTTACAAACAATACCAATACAACACTGATCTTGCACCCACCCGTACTCAACTCCAGAGTATGGCAATGGTTTCAAGTGAAAGCTTCAAAGACTACGCACAAAAGTGGAAGGACTTAGCAGGAAGAGTCCAGCCTCCCCTATCTGAAAGAGAGTTAGTTGATATGTTTTTGGGCACCTTGTCCGGACCTTTCTTTAATCACTTAATTGGGAGTTCATCAGCAGGATTTATTGAATTGATATTAACCGGAGAAAGAGTAGAGATCGGGATAAAGAACGGGAAGATTCAAAAAGATGTATCCTCTACTGCTGTAAGGAAACCATTCATTGGAAAGAAGGAAGTGGTTGTTGTATATCCTCAAAGAAATCAAGATAGGGCTAAACGCCATCCAATGGTGGGGGTTGTCATGATTCCTAAACCAGAGCCTGCTCAGCAAAGAAACAACCAACCAAGAACAGTAAGACCAGTTAGACAATTCACCCGAATTAATATGACAATATCTCAAGTATTTCCACATTTGTTAAGATCCAATCTAGTGACCTTGAAAGAAGCTCCAAAGAACCCTAACACAACATCTCCTCACTATCATCCTAATGCCCGCTGTGCGTACCATTCCAGGGGTCTCGGCCATGACACTAACAATTGTTGGGCTCTAAAGAACAAAGTACAAGACCTCCTTGAAGCCAAAGAGATTGAATTCGACGCGCTAGAAAAGCCCAATGTCATTACTGCCCCTATGCCCAAACACGGCCGCAATGTCAACGCCGTTGAGGATGATATGTTTATTACTTTGGTTGATGAACTTGTGACCCCACTCCTGACTATCAAAGAGAACTTGTTGAATGTTTGTGTTTTCCCGGGCTGTGATAAAAGCTGTCATTTATGTTTATCCTCACTAACCAACTGTCCTTTGTTGAAAGCGGGCGTTCAATGCCTAATAAACAACAAGGAGATTTTGTTCGAGAAGGCTTCTATTCCAATTGTTGCTTATAATGATGTTTCCATCGTGACCATTTCCGAAAATTCTTCCAAGGTCTCCACCAAAAGACCCGTTAAAATTACATCAGTTCCTAAAGTGGCTCCGTTGATAATTAAAATGCCTGGAGCAATCCCGTATTCATCTGACAAAACCGTCCCATGGAATTATGGAGGTGATGTCTACTACCACGATGTCAAGCAAGATTGGTTAACTGATGAAGATTCAAGTTCTGAGAAAGATGACTCTGATATCAGTAATATCGCAGGGACTAGTAAGATAACCTGAAGTGGAAGGGTTTTCTCTCCAGAGATTGCTCCTCCAAAAGCTATTTCTGGACCCGTAATCATTCCTGTTGCCGTTGCTCCTCTAAAGGCTATTCCTAGTCCTGCAATCATCTTCGATAATACTCCTGTTGACAAAACTGTTACAATCCCTGTTATTACCCTACTGACATTCCCGCTTCCAAGTCAACCGAGACTCGAGGTAAAGGTATTCTTGGTGAGTTTTTCCAGACGAAGGCATAATCAGTAACTATCCCTGAGACTTCCCGAAAAGAGATGGAGGAAATTCTAAAAATCATAAAAAGAAGCGACTACAATGTAGTTGAGCAACTGGGGCAAACTCCACCAAAAATTTCCATGTTGGCTTTATTGTTATGTTCCGAGGCTCATGCAAAGGCCTTGATAAAATTCCTTAAAACTGCCCATGTACCCCAAGAAACATCTGCCGATCAGTTCCAAGACTGCGTAGCCAGCTTGACTGCAGATAATGGCTTAGGTTTTTCAAATGCTGATTAAACCCCAAGAGGGAGGAAGCATAATGAGGCCTTACATGTCTCAGTCGAATGCAGGGGCATGACCTTGGCTCATGTTTTGGTGGACATTAGTTCGTCTCAGAATGTTTTGCCTAAAAAGGCTCTCGATAGGCTTGACTGTGAAGGATTGACATTTAAACCGAGCAACATAGTAGTGAGGGTTTTCGACGGCTCAAAAAGGATAGTGCATCAGAAAGTGGACATCCCCATAAAAGTTGGAACCCAAACATTTGATTCAACTTTTTATGTAATTGATATTCGCCCTTCATATTCCTGCTTACTAGATCGTCCATGGATTCACAATGCTGGTGCAGTCACCTCAACGTTGCATCAAATGCTGAAATATCTAATTCAAGGGAAAATCATCACCGTTCATGGAGAAGAAGAGTATATGGTCATCCATCTAAATTCCTTTGGATATATGGAACTAGATGGTGAATTTATTGAAACTCCATTCCAGCACTTTGAAGAAGTTCCGCAAGATGTGGAAGTAACAAAGGCTGTGTCTCAAGTCCCCAAGATTACAAGGCCTCCGCTCAAGATGTCTTCTTTGAAGGATGCCAAAAAAGTGATAGAATAAGGTGGGTGCACTATTTGGGGACAAATCCCAGATATCCCATACAAATCTGATAAATTTGGTTTGGGTTTCACTTCAGGTGCCCAGAAGGTTGTACGTCGCGCTCGTGCCGGAGGACCACCCTTGAAGATCAGCAACCGCGAAGTCAATGCAGTAGAGGATGATGAAGACAACTATGACTTGGAGGATTGGATTTTCCCAACTTTCAGTGGAGGGCTCAGCAATTGGGAACCTAGAGATTTCATCCCAATCACTTTTATCCCACAGTAATGTGTCTTTAGATTTTGTCGGATCTGTAATATTAAAACAATTCAGACTCTTAAAACCTTGTGTCTTACCTGAGGTACAATGGTCCATTTGTAAGGGTTATTATCTCATTTCCATATGACATCAATGAATCATGGACGTTTTTGCATACAAACTTTGTGCTCATTGTTTTTATTTTTTAACATTTTCATTTCCTTCAAAGATAGCTATACTCTTACACACACTCACACTCACAATGTAGGTCTACATCCATTCGGGATCCTATGGGTAACGATTCTGCTATGGCCTTCTGTGATTATGAAAATCTAATCTACCAAGACGAAGACGAAGGTGAGGAAGATTGTGAAGTACCAGGGGAACTCGCCAGATTACTGCAACAAGATGAGAGGACCATTCAGCCTCACGAGGAACCAGTGGACACAACCAACCTAGGTACCGAAGAAGACAAAAGAGAAGTCAACGTGGGTGCCAATCTAGAAGCCAGTGTCAAAGAACGTCTGATTCAGTTGCTACACTAGTATGTTGAAGTCTTTTCCTAGTCGTATGAAGACATGCCAGGACTTGATGCAGATATTGTGGTACATCGTCTACCAACAAAAGAAGATTGTCCAGCGGTGAAACAAAAGGTATGTCGCATGCGACCAGACATGTCGGAGAAGATTAAGGCAGAAGTCATGAAACAATTTAATGTTGGATTCTTGGTCGTCACTTCTTATCCACAAGGGGTTGCCAATGTTGTTCCCGTGCGTAAAAAGGACAACAAGGTACGAATGGGCATGGACTACAGAGATTTGAATAGGGCAAGCCCTAAGGATGATTTCCCACTTCCCCATATTGATGTTCTAGTTGACAATACGGCATAACATAATGTGTTTTCCTTCATGGATGGCTTCTCAGACTACAACCAAATCAAAATGGCGCCTGAGGACATGGAGAAAACAACCTTTGTCATACAGTGGGGCACATTCTGCTATAAGGTTATGCCATTCGGACTGAAGAATGCTGGGGAAACCTATCAGCGTGCCATGGTAGCTCTGTTTCACGACATGATACATCACGAAATAGAAGTCTATGTGGACGACATGATAGCCAGATCTCAAACAGAAGAAGAGCATCTTGACCATTTACAAAAACTCTTTGAGAGGCTAAAGAAGTACAAGCTGAGGTTGAACCCAAATAAATGCACATTTGGGGTAAGGTCTGGTAAGCTCCTAGGTTTTCTCGTCAGCAATAAAGGCATTGAAGTAGATCCTGCCAAGGTGAAAGTGATACAAGAGATGCCTGCTCCTCGTTCAGAGAAGGAAGTCAGAGGATTCTTGGGACGTTTAAACTACATTTCCAGATTCATTTCTCACCTGACAGCTACTTGTGAACCAATCTTCAAATTACTGAAGAAAGATTAAGTAGTCAAATGGAATGATGAGTGCCAAACTGCCTTTGACAAGATCAAAGAGTACCTGCAAGAACCTCCTGTTTTGATGCCACCAGTTGAGGGAAGACCGATGATTATGTATCTGACTGTTTTGGAAAATTCAATGGGGTGTATGATGGGGAAGCATGACGAGTCTGGCCGAAAAGAGCATGTTATTTATTACCTGAGCAAAAAGTTTACAGACTGTGAAACAAGATATTCATTGCTCGAGAAAACTTGTTGCACTCTGGCATGGACTGCTCGCCGGCTAAGATAGTATATGCTGACTCATACTACCTTATTGATATCCAAAATGGATCCGATAAAATACATCTTCGAGAAACCTGCCCTCTCTGGGAGAATAGCGAGATGGCAGATGATCCTGACAGAATATGACATACAGTATACTACCCAGAAAGAAATAAAGGGAAGTGAATTAGCTGATCACCTTGCTCACCAAGCTGTGGATGACTACCAGTCCATGAAGTTTGAATTCCCATATGAAGACATCATGATGGTAAACATCTGTGAAGAATTCAAACCATATGACAGACATGAACAAGGATCCCGATGGACCCTAGTTTTTGATGGGGCATCCAACACACTGGAAATGGTATAGGTGCTATACTCATATCTCCTAAAGGATTTCATACTCCCTTTACAGAAAGACTCTGCTTCAATTATACAAACAACATGGTGGAATACGAAGCATGCATTTTTGGTCTCAAGGCTGCCATAGATTTGGGGATTAAATCTTTAAATGTATTCGGAGAATCAGCTTTGGTCATCAGCCCGATCAAAGGAGAAGGGGACACCAAACACCCTAACCTTATCCCCTACAAAGAACATGTGCTGACATTGATCCCACATTTTGAGAAGATTAACTTCGATCATTTCCCGTGAGAAGAAAATCAGCTAGCAGATGCACTAGCCACAATGCCATCCATGTTTAAACTTAAATGGGATAACGAAGCTCCCCAGATCACCATTGAATGAATGGATGAACCAGCTCACTGTCATGAGATTAATACTGAAGAAATAGTGGACCAGCCTTGGTTTCACGAAGTCAAGAGGTATCTCGAGACTCAAGAATATCCGGAAGGAGCTTCAGTCAATGATAAGAAGTTCTTAAGGAGATTCTCTGCTAAATGCTTCCTTAGTAATGGCATTCTCTACAAACGTAATCATGACTCTGTTTTGCTCCATTGCATAGACAAGGTTGAGGCAGAAAAGATCATGGCTGAGTTACATGAGGGAACTTTTGGCACCCATTCCAATG
Organism: Vicia faba; assembly: GCA_948472305.1. Taxonomy (NCBI): domain Eukaryota; kingdom Viridiplantae; phylum Streptophyta; class Magnoliopsida; order Fabales; family Fabaceae; genus Vicia; species Vicia faba. The sequence goes on along the minus strand of OX451737.1, from coordinate 1,257,423,094 downwards.
GGCATACGATGGAAAAAAATATCCTACGGGAAGGCTATTACTGGTCTACCATGGAAGCAGATTGCTATCAACACTCTCGAATCTGTCATAAGTGTCAGATCTATGCTGACAAGGTACACGTGCCTCCGGTTCGTCTGAATGTCTTGACGGCTCCTTGGCCCTTTGCTATGTGGGGCATCGATATGATTAGGGAAATCAAACCAACAGCCTCCAATGGACACGGCTTCATCCTAGTGGCCATTGACTATTTTACAAAGTGGGTTGAGGCAGCCTCTTTAGCTTCTGTGACCAAGAATTTTGTAGCCCGATTCATTAAACAAAATCTCATATGTCGGTATGGTATCCCGGAGAGGATCATCACAGACAATGGTACGAATCTAAACAATACTATGATCACCGCCCTGTGCGAGCAATTCAAGATCCAGCATCATAATTCTCCCCCTTACCGGCCAAATATGAATGGTGTTGTCGAAGCCGCAAATAAGAATATCAAAAAGACCATACAGAAAATGACAGTCACATACAAAGACTGGCATGAGATGCTACCATTCGCTCTCCACGGGTATCGTACCACAACTTGCATATCAACCGGGGAAACACCTACTCTTTGGTATATGGCATGGAGGTTGTCTTGCCTATTGAGGTCCAGATCGCCTCTCTAAGAATTATGAAGGATGCCGGGCTGAATGAAGAAGATTGGATCCAAACTCGTCTCGATCAACTAAACTTGATTGATGAGAAAAGACTTACTGCTGTCTGTCATGGTCAAATGTATCAAAAATGGACGATCAAGGCTTTCAACAAAAAGGTCATACGACAAGTGTATCAAGTCGGGGATTTGGTGATCAAATGTATCATACTGTCGCAAGGTGATCCCAGAGGAAAATGGACTCCTACATATGAAGGACCATTTGTGATCAAAAGAATATTCTCTGGTGGAGAAATGATCTTGACCACCATGGATGGTGATGACCTGCCACACTCTGTGAATGCGGACATAGTCAAAAGATACTATGCCTAAGAGACCCGCTAGGTTGACACACCTAGGAAAAATAAGGGCATCCCGGCAAACCAAAGAGGTTCGGGAAAAAATTAGGGGTAAAACAAAAAAATTTGTACACCCGGCAAATTGAAAACCTGAAAGGGAGACTTGGGCAAAAAAGGGTATCCCGGTGGACTGAAAACCCAATAGGGCGGTCCAGGAAAAAGTTAGGGAATTAAAACATATGACTATGTCCCATTGGATCACCTTACGGACAACCTGCAAACTCAACGGTCCTGATCAATTCAATTAGCTTCGGAAAAGGCAACAAATAAACAAGATGCTCAGAGACACAAAGGATATAGCATAACGGAAACCCCATGGGATTATTGCACATAGCTATCTTTTCTTTGTATCAAAATTTTCATTTTTTTACGATGGCATTCTCTTACTAGAATGTTTGTCTAATTGTATAAAAATACTTACTCAAAGTCAATACAAAGATATCCCTTTGAAAGTGCAAAATTATCTGTTTTTTCTTTATTTTTGTGTTTTGTTTACAAAAACGTCTAATGATTTATTTTTGAACATATGCATTTGAACATAATTACTATTTACAAATGAACAAAATAGAAAGACAATCACTGATGGCTTTAAGAGATAGGGAAATATCTCTAAGCTGTTTCCATAAAATCCCCTGCAGTGTGCAGTTTAATCCCCAGCGGAACAAGGCTTCCAATTATCAATCCCCAGTAGAAGTCATCCAATTTCTCAAGATTCCCCAATATGATTTTACAAGCAGTGTGCGGCGTTTCCCTTACAACAAAGTTTATTTCTCTAAAAGGAAATTCATCAACACTTCAACTTCACAACATGAAGACTTACACTTCATATCCCCAACATCATTCAGAGATTTATTTTCTTTATCCAACAGCAGTGCAGCAGATTAGCTCACATACGCATACATCGTATCCATATATCTTGAACATTGATAAAACGAATGCATATATCATAATCTCATTGTACCATGCATTTCATACATCATGACATTGCTTTCAGCTAATGTTTTACCCTTTTCAGGATAAGATTAGTCAATGGTTATCATCAACAAATTACAAAGGTCAGAGGTTGATACTTAAGACAAGCCAAGACAATTATCTACACGACCAACTGAAGCAATCCAGCACGGGTTCTTCAGATTTAACTTAGATACAGTTCAGATACGCTCCAAACACGGATGCCATTCTGTTGTACCCCAAAATTTGCCCTCCCATTTCCTCAACATTTCTCATCACAAAGCCCTTGGAGATCAAGATCCAATTAGGGTTTCATCTGCTCAAAACTTCTCCTTGCACTGTTGACCCAAATTAGGGTTTGTATTTGCACAGAGATATTTTGACCTAAAATGCCTTAGATGACTTTCATGCTTCATGTTGGACTCCCAAGTTTATCCATGCCAAGTTTCAAGTCTTGATTCCAAATTTTGCCCAGTCAATTGGACAGTTGACCTAGAAATCAACTGTATTGGGGAAAAAGTCAATGTGGCCAATTGACAGTCAAATCTCATGAAAATTGACCCACATCAACATTATGAACTCACATGGACCATTTGATCAAGTTTGGATCACAATTCCACAAGAAATTTGATCAGATCACCAAAAGGGCAAAATGGTCATTTTTAGGGTTTTGACTGCACAAAGGCAATTTTTGACTGTTTGACCTAGCCAATGGCAAACCAAGCTCACATATGGACTCAAGGACCCCATGGAATTATCTTGACATGCTCAACAAGTTCAAAAGATCCCAAGTACACAAGGTTGACAGTTGAATTTCCCAGTCAATTGATCAATTTTGACTGTATACTGAAAAGTCAAACTTTGACTTTTTGGTCAAAATCAAGAGTCAAGATTAATTTTTCATCAAAACATGCCAAATCATGAAACTTGTTCACCAAGAAATCAAAAAATGCAAATTAGGGTTTGAAATGAGAATTTTTCATAACTTAGAATTTTTCTAAGTTATGAAAAACCCTAATTTTTTCCCAACTTTGCCCCACTTTCTCACCAAGATATATTTGGATTCAAGCAAAAGTCAAAACATGAAAGTTGTAGCCTATTGCATAATATACAACTTTTATTCACAAAGTTTTCCAAAAAGAGGCTTGTATCTCAAGTTACAATTTTTGGAATAAGGGTACTAAACCATTCTTAACTTAGTGAAAATTTGACCTATTTTGGCAAGGTTTTTACCTAACTTCAAGACCATTTTTCACATACTTCCCCTTGGAATTTCAATTTTAATTTCAAATATGGATTGTAGTACACATTCCAAGCTTTCTAAAATGTCCAAGAACTCATCAAACAACCTCATGACTTGTGAGAATTAAATTTTGCAATATGGCAAAAACTCACTTTTGAATTGGCCAATTTCCATGTTCATAGCTTATGCATTTTCAAGTCAGCTTGGTTTATGCTACATTATAGGCCTCTAATCCCATTTGCACTCAATAATTTAATTCATACTCATTGTGCCAAATCCTTATTTTGTGTATCCAAGCATTGTATGCAAGATTAGGCCATAAGTGGAAAAAGTGAAATAGCAATTTTTGCAAAAGCAAGCTTTATGTCATAATGCAAATCCAAGAAGTACAGATCAAATCCCCTTGGCACAAGTTTAGGGACTAATCACTCTGATCAAGACAAGGTTTTGCAGCATGTTTAGGGGGCCTCTACCTGTCTAAACATCAACTTGGTTTTTGTTTGCTTAAAGTGTAAGAAAGAGGGCATAATAAAGGAGAACTTTCATCTCAGCACAAGAAAGCCTAAGCAAAGTTATCAAACATATCCTAAACATCAAACACAATCTAGAACACGAGCCAACCATCCCCAACACCCTCTTATTCCCAGAATCACCTTCAAACTGCCCAAACAGAGTAACCTCTGCAGATTGAGTTCCAACTCTCATCCCTTGCATGCTTTCTTGCTCAATGCTCATCAAACACATTCCCTAGCATCACTTGAAGCTAACCAAAGCATAAAACACGACCTATAACACCTCTAACCAGTTCCACCATTTTCACTTTTTTGTTTTGCAGTTGAAGGTCCATAGCTCGATTCAAGGTGTTTCAAAGCAAAGTAAGCATTGAAATAGCATCACCACACTTCAGGCAAGCTGTACAGATCATCATCTTGCCCTGAAAGCTCCCCCATTGCCAGATAGAACTTCAACTGAACAGGTATCTTCTTGAACTTCTAACTCTTAGTGTAGGCATCATTAGCTCTAAGTTTGTGAATAAGAAGTGTTCTACTCATGCCCCTGAATCTGTACATGCTTTTACTTTTCATTTATTTTGCCTGAGCTATGAGAATTTAAGGTCTGAATATGGAAGAAAAGTTAGGTTAAGATTTGGGAATGTTAAAATTCTCTCTCATTTCTGAGAGTTAGGATGAGTTCTTTACATATTTAGAATCGTGGCTTGATGATTAACAGTTCTTATGTTGAAAGTTTGTGCAAAAAATCAAAGAATCCAGATGTTTGAACTTGAGTACAGGCGCGCGTTTTTGGACAAGGATTTGTTTGAAGGTTGAAGAAGAAGCCACATGGGCTGGGCCTGCTTTGTCTTTTCTTTTCACACCATATTTTTTGATTTCATACCCCCTGAGCCCATTTTGTTTATTTGCATGATTTTTTGACTTTTCTTTTTTTATCCTGATTTATTTATTTTTGCTAACCATATTAAAAAACATAAAAAAATATTTTTACACCATTTTCATATTTTTTAGGCATTTATTTAGTTATATTGCTATTTGTATGTAAATAAGTACAAAAATATATTATTTAGAATAAATAGGAAAAAATAATGTAAACACCATTTTATTTTCATTTTTATTTTGTTTTATCTTCTTAAAATATTTTATACAAAATATACTTTTTTTATAAATATTAAATATTATTATTTTTGTATATATAATATTTGTTTAGTAAATAATAAAGATATTTATATATATTAGTATATTTAGGTAAATAATACAAAAAATATATACATTTTTATTTTATTAATATTTGACATAAAAAAATGCTTTTTATAAATATACTTCATTTTATTTTATTGTTTGTATATAATAAATAAATACTTGTATAAATTAAATAATATATATATTTACTTAATAAAAATTAGGGTTTTACCCTTAAAATACAAAGACTCCAAAAATAATACTTTTTTTTTATTTTTGTTTATTGGACATATAAAAATACCTTTTTACATACATATAAAAACCTTTTTTGCATTTTGCATCTTTATTTTATTTTCCATTTAATTTATGCAATTGATTATCTTGTAAATATTCCAAAATTGATGTAATAGCTAGGTTTAAATTCCTTGTCTAAATACCCCCCCCCCCCCCCCCCCCCCCATTTGAACATTTGTACCCCCCTTCCCATATTGTGTTGTAATAGTGTAGGAATTTTACTTTTCGCACTTTAACGCTTTCTAAATATACCATGCTAGAATTAGGGTTTGTATGCAAATAAAAAGAACAAAATAGTTTGACCTAATTTCAAGATAATCAAGCATGAAAATGGATAACACATATCACACTTGCACCCCTAGGGTATTTCACTTGTTGCCTTCAAATAAATGGGCCATATTGCATGCTAGGTTTCTTTGGGTAAAAACAAACAATCAAATGATCATAGTCCCTCGATGACGCTTTCGAAAAGTTGCCTAAAATGATCAAGTCCCTTTCAAAGAAAATTGCCCAAAGATACTTAGCACTATTGCAATTATGGTCTAAACGATGACCCGCGCCCGTCCCGAACAAACATCCTAAATGCAAGATTGCCCATCAAATTCAATGGTGGAACAAAATTGTTAAAAAAGGGTTGAAAACATAGAGAAAACCTTTGAGTACAATAGGGTAGACAAAACTCTTAGTTACTTGAGATCAACTTGCAAAAATGCTTGCCTTCTTTTCAAAAACCACACTCCACAAACACTTTCAAAACAAACTCTCAAAACATTTTGAAACATCTTTTCGAAAAGATACACACCTTTGTAAAACATTCGAGTAAAGAATTGTTACAAGGGTAGCCTAAGACAAGGTATCTTCTTCAAAAACATTTTCAAAAAAACACACACACACACACACCATTTTCAAAGCAATCGAAAATCAAGGCAAGTGATCTAAAAAACCAAGTAACTAAGAGCCCATGGATAACCATGGATGAAAAGGGTGCTAATACCTTCCCTTTTCATAATCTACCCCCCGGACCCACGAAATATCTCAAAAGGTTTTTGTTGTGCTTTTTTAACCTTTCCTTTAGGATAAAATAAAAAGTCGGTGGCGACTCTTGCTCAACCGAACAAGTGCGAATACAAACGCAAAACCACAGTCAGTTCTCCCACCGTACCACAGAACTGGCGACTCTGCTGGGGAGAAATTAAAAGTGGGGTTACCTTAGGGTTTAGATCACCTTTACTTTCTTACTTTGATTGACTTGATTGCTTTATCTTTTGGGTTCTTGTTTGGGTTTGTTGTAAATCCTACACCCGGATTTGGGGCACCTTTTTAGGTAAATAGCAAAAAAAATTGTGAGGGAACTGTGCGGGGTATACCGACACGGTTGAAGCAGTAAGCTATGTTAGTGTGACATATTTGTGAGTACCGGTAACCCTTGAGTAGTCAAGGAGAGTACGGGGCCGCTGAGTGATGTCGTGAAGCACTAACGAACTCTTAGAACCTTAATTGACCATCTTAGCCTTTTTAGGGGTAGTGAGATGACCGACTTTGGTGCAGTCTGAAGTTGGTAGATACTCGATACTACACTCATTTGAGGGTTGTTTTCTTGGAATATTTTGGTCGCCAGTAAGTGGCTAAACCGAAACAATGAACACAGAAAACAATCCAATGATATTGAGCTCCTTAGAACCCGGTTTCTATTTTAGGACAGGATGAGCCAACTAACTTCTAGAGGGTACTTACCTAAACCTCATGCAAGCCTAAACCTAAGGACTTGTTTGCTTTGTGTGAATATGTTTGCCTGTATGTACACTCACTTGCTTTTCGCATACATGTACATAACATCATGACATCATACCATAGCATTTTCAATAACCATTTCAAGGATCTTGAGGGTTCTTTTGATGCAGGGTTACATTGAACCAGACGTATACCAATGGGGCAAGAGGTTTCTCCTCTAACCAATGCCAACCAAAGTTCAAGTGCAACAACTTGAATCAGTGGCTATGACCCACTCGACATGGTGAGCTTGATTCTCGTGGAAAGACATCCACCGATACAAAGTTCTCCAGTCAAAGATCAAGCGCAACAACTTGAATCAGTGGCTATGACCCACTCGACATGGTGAGCTTGATTCTCGTGGAAAGACATCCATCGATACAAAGTTCTCCAAAACAAAGATCAAGTGCAACAACTTGAATCAGTGGCTATGACCCACTCGACATGGTGAGCTTGATTCTCGTGGAAAGACGTCCACCGGTGCGGAGATCTCCAATCCAAGAGCAAAGTTCAACCTCTAACATTTTCTTGTGTTTACCCCAAGAGATCCTTGAAAGCATGCATCCACATACCATGCATTGCATTTTGACAGTCTTTCCTTTTTCAGGTTTCCTTACTCTCCTGCTGTTTATTTCAGCAAGAGATGGCTCTAGAAAGGTCTGTCAAAGACATCCAAGACCAGACTGCTCAGCTGCAGGAGATGTTCCTGAACTTGTCTCTGGGGCAAGAAGAGATGAAAGCTCTCCTCACAAAGGGCTTGGAGAATTCCAACGAGGCTAGGAGTGATCAGCTTGCGGAGCTGCAGTTTGATCTGACAACATTGAGGACCCAAGTGATGGGACAGTTAGTGGGCCAGATGGCTCTCATCCAAGACCTATCTCAAAGACAAGAGGAACTTAGAGTTCTTGTCCGCCAACTGCTTCCAAGTAACCAACTGGGGCAAACATCTAAGGTTGAAGAGCAAGTCACCGCTCAACCTCCATCCACTCAAGAAGACAAGGGGAAAGCTCCTTCGCTTGCTTCAGGGTCACAAGCCCATCAACAACCTCGCCAGCGTCAACAGGGTAATCGGTGTAAGCAAGAAACGTCGGGAAGACAGTTCACGGAGACTGAAATACCATCATTCTTCATACTGAAGCGCCTGTTGGAGGTCAACTTGCTCACCCTAAAGGACCCTCCTCAGAAGCCCAATATCTCCTCTCCTCACTATCATCCCGACGCATTTTGTGTTTACCACTCCTACAGCCCGGGACACGACACCAACGACTGTTGGGCCTTGAAGAACAAGATTCAAGATCTGATCGACATTGGAGTGCTGGAATTCATGCCAGACGGTGAGATGAAAATCTTCCGTTAAGGAGTGCTCCACCGGAAGTGACGAAGCTCAAGCTGAAAGACTTTTCCTTCATTTTGAATTTTCAAAGTTGTAATTTCTTTTGCTGTCAAACAATTATTTGTTGATGTTAAACTCTGTTTTCATTAATGCATTGCATATGTTTGTCTTGAATTCATCCATTCGTTTCACTACTCTTATGCTTTTCTTTATGACATTTGACTCTTGATAAAAAGCTGCAAGCCTTTAGAGGGAGGATGACGAAACAATACCATAATCTTATATAATATGCTTTTGAACAGACCTTGCTGATGATGTACAAGCATTTCTTTCAAATCCCAAACACTGGAGTTATAAGGAAGATAATCCCTAGTCAACCCCTTCGAGCCAAAGAAGTAGGAGTTTTTTGTTCTAAACAATCAAAACCTTTGATATAAACCTGCGGCAGGGTAGTCTCTCAGTTAATTCAAGAGAAACGCGCATTGAAGTCGCAAACTCTCAGTTCGTAACACAACGAACGACGAATGACAAGAAAAGAATTCCTTTGGAATCAAAAGACAAGGGTGGTTCCCTATCACATAGACAGTCAATCTCTCAAAAGAGAAAGAGCCCACTGAGCCAAAACCTGTAAAGGAAGCTCAAGAAAGCTGGGGCATCCCGCTGACTGTAATCTCGAAAATGGGAACAGTCAGGCAAAAGTTAGGGATAACAAATCAAAATCAAAATAGTGAGGTCATTACAAAATCCTCAACAACATGAAAAATGTTGAAGAAAAAAAAGGAGATGATGATTGTCTCCCCAAATTCAACTGGTGAACCATCGCCCAAAAGTCGTTCCGAACTCAAAACAGAGTATGACGCACAATTAACTGAGTTTAGGTTGAAGAACATCACGAAGAGCGGGTGGGTACAAATATACTTTGAGCCTTTATCCTTTGTTTCTTAAACCGTGAACCAAACCACGTTACAACCCTTCAAAAGTCCTAATTGAAGCATGGGTTAGTTCGAAAGCATACTGTTACAAAAGGTATCCTGACTCCTGTAGGGCTTTACTCTAAATCTTGTGTTGACTTGTCTCATGAAAAGTTTTCTGCTAAAAACGCATTTTTCAAAACTTCGAGACAAACATAAACTTTGCATTGCTTGAATATCACTGTCTGCATTTGGCTTTTTGTTTGACAGCGAAGAATTTCCTACAGTGAATGTTCGGAGGAACGAAAACTCTCTCAGTAAGTAAAAATCACTTCAAGAGGATAACACTTCCATTGCAAATCTCCTATCAACAGGGGGCATGACATGTCACCATCCAATTAACCTGGGGCAGTCCAGTCAAGTTTCAATACATCTTTCAAAGTTCAGTGAACCTGGGGCAACTCTCCGTCACCATCACTTGGGGCATTCGAATGTCAAAAGTGTTCAACGACTCCTTCATCACATGTTGGAAGATATGGTTTTACACAGACGCATCATCAGGAAGCCCTACACCGGTTCCTCTTCAAGACTTCTGAAAACAGTTCACGGGTTCTCCAAGTAACGGATATTAACCTATCACTTGTTCAGATTCTTCTCAAGACTTTTGAAAACAGTTTATGGATTCTTCCCAACAACGGATGTTAATCTATCAGCTTGTTCAGATGCAATTTTTGAAAACAGTTTACGGACGCTTCCCAACAACGGATGCTGCTCTATTGCTTATTCAATCTCAAGATTTCTGAAAATAGTTCACGGGTTCTCCAAGTAACGGATATTAACCTATCACTTGTTCAGATTCTTCTCAAGACTTCTGAAAACAGTTTATGGATTCTTCCCAACAACGGATGTTAATCTATCAGCTTGTTCAGATGCAATTTTTGAAAATAGTTTACGGACGCTTCCCAACAACGGATGCTGCTCTATTGCTTATTCAATCTCAAGATTTCTGAAAACAGTTCACGGGTTCTCCAAGTAACGGATGTTAACCTATCACTTGTTCAGATTCTTCTCAAGACTTCTGAAAACAGTTTACGGATTCTTCCCAACAACGGATGTTAATCTACCAACTTGTTCAGATGCAATTTTTGAAAACAGTTTACGGACGCTTCCCAATAACGGATGCTGCTCTATTGCTTATTCAATCTCAAGATTTCTGAAAACAGTTCACGGGTTCTCCAAGTAACGGATGTTAACCTATCACTTGTTCAGATTCTTCTCAAGACTTCTGAAAACAGTTTATGGATTCTTCCCAACAACGGATGTTAATCTATTACTTGTTCAGATGCAACCTTTGAAAATAGTTTACGGACGCTTCCCAATAATGGATGTTTCTCTATTGCTTATTCAACTTCAAGATTTCTGAAAACAGTTTACGGATTCTCCAGTAACGGATGTCAATCTATCGCTTGTTCAGATTCCAAGCCTTCACCTGCAGCAATCAGAGGACTCTCGCAATCCCCAGCCAGAGAACCTTCCAGAAGCTAACTCCACTCAGAGTCAAGTTTCATTATCCCCAGCGAAGCTAAAACTTCAAATTATCAATCCCCAGCGAAGCCAGGCTAATGAAGCTTCTCCCCACAGAATTTTGGGATGGCAAATCCTGAATTCCCCAGTGAAGTCGCCAGAGTTACTTCCCGCCAAACTGGAGATTCTCAGTCTTACCTCCCCAGCATGAGTCAATTAGATTGGAACTCCCCAGTAGAGGTCATCAGGAATTCTCTTCCCCAGCAACAGCCAAGGAATTATTTTACCGGCAGCAGTCAAGATTCTTTTATCTTCAGCCGTCCAAGATTCATTTATCCTCAGCAAGATAGCTCATCAGCTTACATGCACATTCATCACATTCATGTCATAAAAATTGATGTCACATACATTGCATCATACATCATGACATTGCATACAACTAACCCTTTACTTTTTCAGGTAAGATCAGTCGACAGACAAAGATCACCTCCCGAGATTCATCCAGAAATAGTCCAGATGTGACCCGGACACGGCGACATTCTGATACTTATTCCAGATCCATTCAGACGCATCATCAGGAAACCCTACACCGGTTCCCCTTCAACTTCAAGACTTCTGAAAACAGTTCACGGGTTCTCCAGTAACGGATGTTAACCTATCACTTGTTCAGATTCTTCTCGAGACTTCTGAAAACAGTTTACGGATTCTTCCCAACAACGGATGTTAATCTACCAACTTGTTCAGATACCAACTTTTGAAAACAGTTTACGGATTCTTCCCAAAAACGGATGTTAATCTACCAACTTGTTCAGATGCCAACTTTTGAAAGCAGTTTACGGATTCCTCCCAACAACGGATGTCAATCTATTGCTTATTCAGACCCCCAGTTCAAAGATGGTCCAAATCATGGACACCTTCCTAATACTCATTCCAGATGGCATCTTTAAGCCCATCCCCGACAATTTTCTGTCATTCCTCCCGATGGCATCGTTAAGCCCATCTCCAAATGGCATCTCTAAGCCCATTCTCGCATCCCTTGCTTTGACGAGTGCAAATTTCCGGGCACTCTAGTGTCCAATCTCCTTTTACCCTCGAGTCACGAAAGGCAAACTTGCCAATCTAACTCTTCGGATTCAAGAAGATTGAACAGGGGCAACTGTTGTACCCCAAAATTTGCCCTCCCATTTTCTCAACATTTCTCATCACAAAGCCCTTGGAGATCAAGATCCAATTAGGGTTTCATCTGCTCAAAACTTCTCCTTGCACTGTTGACCCAAATTAGGGTTTGTGTTTGCACAGAGATATTTTGACCTAAAATGCCTTAGATGACTTTCATGCTTCATGTTGGACTCCCAAGTTTATCCATTCCAAGTTTCAAGTCTTGATTCCAAATTTTGCCCAGTCAATTGGACAGTTGACCTAGAAATCAACTGTATTGGAGAAAAAGTCAACTGTGGCCAATTGACAGTCAAATCTCATGAAAATTGACCCACATCAACATTATGAACTCACATGGACCATTTGATCAAGTTTGGATCACAATTCCACAAGAAATTTGATCTGATCACCAAAAGGGCAAAATGGTCATTTTTAGGGTTTTGACTGCACAAAGGCAATTTTTGACTGTTTGACCTAGCCAATGGCAAACCAAGCTCACATATGGACTCAAGGACCCCATGGAATTATCTTGACATGCTCAACAAGTTCAAAAGATCCCAAGTACACAAGGTTGACAGTTGAATTTCCCAATCAATTGATCAATTTTGACTGTATACTGAAAAGTCAAACTTTGACTTTTTGGTCAAAATCAAGAGTCAAGATTCATTTTTCATCAAAACATGCCAAATCATGAAACTTGTTCACCAAGAAATCAAAATATGCAAATTAGGGTTTGAAATGAGAATTTTTCATAACTTAGAATTTTTCTAAGTTATGAAAAACCCTAATTTTTTCCCAACTTTGCCCCACTTTCTCACCAAGATTCATTTGGATTCAAGCAAAAGTCAAAACATGAAAGTTGTAGCCTATTGCATAATCTACAACTTTTATTCACAAAGTTTTCCCAAAAGAGGCTTGTATATCAAGTTACAATTTTTGGAATAAGGGTACTAAACCATTCTTAACTTAGTGAAAATTTGACCTATTTTGGCAAGGTTTTTACCTAACTTCAAGACCATTTTTCACATACTTCCCCTTGGAATTTCAATTTGCATTTCAAATATGGATTGTATTACACATTCCAAGATTTCTAAAATGTCCAAGAACTCATCAAACAACCTCATGACTTGAGAGAATCGAATTTTGCAATATGGCAAAAACTCACTTTTGAATTGGCCAATTTCCATGTTCATAGCTTATGCATTTTCAAGTCAGCTTGGTTTATGCTACATTACAGGCCTCTAATCCCATTTTCACTCAATAATTTAATGCATACTCATTGTGCCAAAGCCTTATTTTGTGTATCCAAGCATTGTATGCAAGATTAGGCCTAAGTGGAAAAAGTGAAATAGCCATTTTTGCAAAAGCAAGCTTTATGTCATAATGCAAATCCAAGAAGTACAGATCAAATCCCCTTGGCACAAGTTTAGGGACTAATCACTCTGATCAAGACAAGGTTTTGCAGCATGTTTAGGGGGCCTCTACCTGTCTAAACATCAACTTGGTTTTTGTTTGCTTAAAGTGTAAGAAAGAGGGCATAACAAAGGAGAACTTTCATCTCAGCACAAGAAAGCCTAAGCAACGTTATCAAACATATCCTAAACATAAAACACAAGCTAGAACACGAGCCAACCATCCGCAACACCCTCTCATTCCCAGAATCACCTTCAAACTGCCCAAACAGAGTAACCTCTGCAGATTGAGTTCCAACTCTCATCCCTTGCATGTTTTCTTGCTCAAAGCTCATCAAACACATTCCCTAGCATCACTTGAAGCTAACCAAAGCATAAAACACGACCTGTAACTCCTCTAACCAGTTCCACCATTTTCACTTTTTTGTTTTGCAGTTGAAGGTCCATAGCTCGATTCAAGGTGTTTCAAAGCAAAGTAAGCATTGGAATAGCATCACCACACTTCAGGCAAGCTGTACAGATCATCATCTTGCCCTGAAAGCTCCCCCATTGCCAGATAGAACTTCAACTGAACAGGTATCTTCTTGAACTTCTAACTCTTAGTGTAGGCATCATTAGCTCTAAGTTTGTGAATAAGAAGTGTTCTACTCATGCCCCTGAATCTGTACATGCTTTTACTTTTCATTTATTTTGCCTGAGCTATGAGAATTTAAGGTCTGAATATGGAAGAAAAGTTAGGTTAAGATTTGGGAATGTTAAAATTCTCTCTCATTTCTGAGAGTTAGGATGAGTTCTTTACATATTTAGAATCGTGGCTTGATGATTAACAGTTCTTATGTTGAAAGTTTGTGCAAAAAATCAAAGAATCCAGATGTTTGAACTTGAGTACAGGCGCGCGTTTTTGGACAAGGATTTGTCTGAAGGTTGAAGAAGAAGCCACATGGGCTGGGCCTGCTTTGTCTTTTCTTTTCACACCATATTTTTTAATTTCATACCCCCTGAGCCCATTTTGTTTATTTGCATGATTTTTTTACTTTTCTTTTTTTATCCTGATTTATTTATTTTTGCTAACCATATTAAAAAACATAAAAAAATATTTTTACACCATTTTCATATTTTTTAGGCATTTATTTAGTTATATTGCTATTTGTATGTAAATAAGTACAAAAATATATTATTTAGAATAAATAGGAAAAAATAATGTAAACACCATTTTATTTTCATTTTTATTTTGTTTTATCTTCTTAAAATATTTTATACAAAATATACTTTTTTTATAAATATTAAATATTATTATTTTTGTATATATAATATTTGTTTAGTAAATAATAAAGATATTTATATATATTAGTATATTTAGGTAAATAATACAAAAAATATATACATTTTTATTTTATTAATATTTGACATAAAAAAAATGCATTTTATAAATATATTTCATTTTATTTTATTGTTTGTATATAATAAATAAATACTTGTATAAATTAAATAATATATATATTTACTTAATAAAAATTAGGGTTTTACCCTTAAAATACAAAGACTCCAAAAATAATACTTTTTTTTATTTTTGTTTATTGGACATATAAAAATACCTTTTTACATACATATAAAAACCTTTTTTGCATTTTGCATCTTTATTTTATTTTCCATTTAATTTATGCAATTGATTATCTTGTAAATATTCCAAAATTGATGTAATAGCTAGGTTTAAATTCCTTGTCTAAATACCCCCCCATTTGAACATTTGTACCCCCCTTCCCATATTGTGTTGTAATAGTGTAGGAATTTTACTTTTCGCACTTTAACGCTTTCTAAATATACCATGCTAGAATTAGGGTTTGTATGCAAATAAAAAGAACAAAATAGTTTGACCTATTTTCAAGATAATCAAGCATAAAAATGGATAACACATATCACACTTGCACCCCTAGGGTATTCCACTTGTTGCCTTCAAATAAATGGGCCATATTGCATGCTAGGTTTCTTTGGGTAAAAACAAACAATCAAATGATCATAGTCCCTCGATGACACTTTCGAAAAGTTGCCTAAAATGATCAAGTCCCTTTCAAAGAAAATTGCCCAAAGATACTTAGCACTATTGCAATTATGGTCTAAACGATGACCCGCGCCCGTCCCGAACAAACATCCTAAATGCAAGATTGTCCATCAAATTCAATGGTGGAACAAAATTGTTAAAAAAGGGTTGAAAACATAGAGAAAACCTTTGAGTACAATAGGGTAGACAAAACTCTTAGTTACTTGAGATCAACTTGCAAAAACGCTTGCCTTCTTTTCAAAAACCACACTCCACAAACACTTTCAAAACAAACTCTCAAAACATTTTGAAACATCTTTTCGAAAAGATACACACCTTTGTAAAACATTCGAGTAAAGAATTGTTACAAGGGTAGCCTAAGACAAGGCATCTTCTTCAAAAACATTTTCAAACACACACACACACACACCATTTTCAAAGTAATCGAAAATCAAGGCAAGTGATCTAAAAAACCAAGTAACTATGAGCCCATGGATAACCATGGATGAAAAGGGTGCTAATACCTTCCCTTTTCATAATCTACCCCCCGGACCCACGAAATATCTCAAAAGGTTTTTGCTGTGCTTTTTTAACCTTTCCTTTAGGATAAAATAAAAAGTCGGTGGCGACTCTTGCTCAACCGAACAAGTGCGAATACAAACGCCAAACCACAGTCAGTTCTCCCACCGTACCACACATTCTGATACTCATTCAGATTCAGCTTCTCAAATACATTTCAGATACGCACCAGACACAGATGCCATTCTGATACTCATTCATATTCAGTTTCTCAGATACAGTTCAGATACACTCCAGACACGGATGCCATTCTGATATTTATTCAGATTCATCTTCTCAGGTACAGTTCAGATACGCTCCAGACACGGATGACATTCTGATACTCATTCAGATTCAGCTTCTCAGATACATTTCAGATACGCTCCAGATACGGATGCCATTCTGATACTCATTTAGATTCAGCTTTCAGATACAATTCAGATACGCTCTAGATACGGATGCCATTCTGATACTTATTTAGATTCAACTTTCAGATATAGTTCAAATACGCTCCAGATACGGATGCCATCCTAATACTCATTCAGATTCAGCTTTCAGATACAGTTCAAATACACTCTAGATACGAATGCCATTCTGATACTCATTCAGATTTCAGCTTTTAGACACATTTTAGATATGCTCCAGATACGGATGCCATTCTGGAAAGATCAATCAATAGAAAATTATCGTCAAAATTTTCAACAAGTCAAATAAAGATCAATTCCCAAGAAAGGAATGGTCAACCATCTATGTAGCAGATACTTTCTCTAGTTCAGATAAATCGTTCAAATATTTACTTTGATTCTTTCCAGTTAAGGAATATCCAAGATCTCTTTTGGTTCAGTCTAAACCCCTCAACCGTTTATCCTGATACTTTCCAAAGGAACACTTCTGGTTCAGATAAATCGCTCCAAGGTTTATTCTGATTCTTCCCAATCAAACGACATACAAGACTTCTTCTGGTTCAGATAAGTTGCTCCAAGGATTTATTCTATTTCTTTTCCAGTTGAAATCAAGTTCAGACCTAGTCCATTTTCTATCAACAGTCACCTTTGGATGGCATCTACAAGCCCATCTCCGTCAAATCTCCATCATTCGTCCAAATGGCATCTATAAGCCCATTCACATTTCATCTTCGAGTGCCAATTTATGGGTACTCTAGTGTTCAATCATCTTCCACCTTCAAGTCACGAATGGCGAACCCACCAATCTAACTCTTCAGGTTTAAGAAGATTGAACAGGGGCAATTGTTGTACCTCAAAACTTTCCCTCTCATTTCTCAAAGGATCATCTTGGACCCTCAATTTTGCTTTCATCCAATTTCAAGCTTTGAATTACAAATTTTCCAAGAAAGTTATTCACAAGGGCAAAATGGTCATTTGCATACTGAAAAGTCAAACCTTGACTTTTTGATCAAAGTCAAGTTTCAAGAGTCATATTTCATCGAGACATGTTGAAATATGAAGTTTGTTTCATCAAGAAATTCAAAAGTCAAAATTACTTTGGAAAAGTCAAAATTCTAAATACTTAGAATTTTTCTAAGTGTTTAAGAAATATGACAAGCTCAGAACTTCTGATCAGATTATCACCATGATGCAAGATGATTCTGGAAGAACTTCTAACACAAGAGTTATGGATCTCAATGAGATCTCAAACATTGCAGAACAAAACTTCTCCTAGAAATGCTGGGATTTCAAGCTATAAATCCTTGAAGACACGTCCATGAAACTGAAGCTTTCAGCAAAATTCCGGACCTTTCCAAAACAGGATTTGGTTAGAACTTATGGGCCAGTTTTCATATAGGTCCAGTCAGAATTTGAAAGAGCAAGTAAAAGAGGATTTATAAAGCGCGTTACAAGCTTTTGGGAAAGTCTGAGAATTCCCACAGAGCATGCTGGAGCAAAGGGATTCAAGGATCAGAAGTTGGATGTTTGTTCTAAGTTGCGCTGATGCTGAACTTCTGGCCCAAAATTAAGCTATGATGCACAATCTCATGGAGCATAATTTCTGGTTTGATAAGTCTCATCGTTATTTATTGCTCACAACCACTTTTTAGTTATTAACCAAAGGATTTCCCCACGTGTGAGATAGAAGTACCATTGTTGTCCTTGAAAAAACAAACTTTTGAACAAGGTTAGGTTGGGCCCATGCTTTGTTATTTCCTCTGAGTCTACATTTCCTTAATTCATGCTTACAAATCCAGCTTAGGCACGGCTAAAAGTTGCTAACCACCATACTTTTTATCTTGATTCAATAATAAGCCAGCACGCTAGCATGATGTTGGTACTTTTGACTTCTCCAAGCTACAAACTTCTTGCTTATATATTGAACTGCATTTGCAATTGTGAAAGGGCCGGTTGAAAAAATTTAAAAAAGAAAAAGCCTTGAAACCTTGCTAAAATTTCCCGGAATCCGAAACTACAAACACAAATACAAAACCTGCCAGTTTCTATTTCTTGCATTCAAACTCTAATTTCCATCAAGTGTTTCTTGACCAAATCATCCATACACCATTCATAACCCAAGTTAAAGGTTATTCCCGTCTGCTGAGCACGTGAGGAACCTGATCAGAACATTGCAAGTAGTCAGAACTAGGATCCAGTTCACAGGACCTTTTCCAGCTGCAAGGTAAGCTTTTGCTGACTCTCATCATATTACTTAGGCATTGTTAGATTTGCATGTTCAAAATACAATGTAGACATCCCAACTTTGATTCTGTAGATATTCACAGATTGCATGTAATTTTACCTAAGTAGAGAGAATTTCAGTTCAGAACTTCTTGAGGAAATTAGGATTCAGAATTAGGATTAGCAAAATTCATACTTGCTTCTGATGTACAGTTATGATACCTTATATTTTTGAAACCATGATGAAACCTGCCATAAACTGCTATGTGTGCATTTTCTATTTTGTTGAGAAATGACTAAGCTGCAGATGCTCTAACTGGCGTGGAGAAAGAGGTGAAGCTCATCATCAGAACTTACTTTATGTTATATGTTCATGCTTTTGTTGCTGATATCAGATGTACAACCACCCCAGTGGTAGAAAGCATGCACATAAGACATTAGTGCTAAGGGTCCTGGGTTCTAGCCCCAGAAGCATCTTTTTAGGTATATTTATTGACATTTTTTACTCATTTGTTTGTCAGACGATACTCCTAAATCAGAACTTCTAGATATCCTCACCTAACAGCATAATCACTTCATTCTCTCAAATAATCAGAACTTCTGACTTACCAGAGATATATGAACTTCTAGGTTCCCAGCTATGCTATAGCTTTTGAACCCCTCATCTTCAGAACTTGGTGTACCCAAGCCCAGAAATTTTGACCCTCCATTTTTCTACTAACATTTTATCTCTTGCAGCGTATCAGAGTCAGAACATATGTTCCTCTTCATTTCAGCAATGTGCTGATTCTGACTCATTTTTCTCTTATTTATCTTATTTTAGCTTTTAATAACTAAAAACACCACAAAAAAAACATTTTTATATTTACATACTTTATTTTATCTCTTTTTAAACCAAAACATCAATAAGATTTTCTTAAGCAAATTTATTTCTTTTCTTAACAAAAAGAAAACAAGTCCATTTCAATTCTTGTACATTATTTAAATATGGTTGTAATAGATAATTAGGAATTTAATTTCTTGCAATCCCCATTTGTAAATTTGTACATCCCATTCCCTTAATGATGTAACAGTGTAGGACTTTACTTTTCCTCACTTTTATTACTTTTATATATTGTTAGTAATTAGGTGTGTGTGGCAAGATAAAAAAAAACAAATAGACAACCCAGAAAATCAAAGACTAAATGCATGCAATCAAACACACTATTCACACATGCACCCCTAGGGTAAATCTACTTTGTTGCCTTTACAAAATGGCCATATTATGCATGTGAGGTATCTTAGCAAAAACAAAGCAAAATATAAGATCATAGTCCCTCGATGACGCTATCTAAGTTGCCTTTCAAATGATCTTAGTCCCTAAAAGAGAATGGTAAGATACCTTGTAACATTGCTAATCATGGTTATATGATGACCCATGCTCGTCCGGTTTACATCCAAAGATAGGGTTACTTACCAAATTAATGGTAAGATAACAATGTCAAAGGAAAAGAAAATAAACAAGAAAGAATTTTGAGTAGGCATAATGCTCCTAATTACTAGCTCAACTTCAAAACATCCTTGCTATTTTCAAAAACACACACCTATACTTCCAAAACTTCTTACAAAATTGAAAATATTTTCAAAAGATCAAACATCTTTGTATACATTCTTACGAACGAGAATCATTACAAAGATTTCCTAAACAATTACCTCTTTACAATATACTTTCAAAAAACTACACAAAGCACAATTTCAAACAAAAGCAAGTGATCTTGCAAGTAACTAAGATCCCATGGAAAACCATGGATAAAAAGGGTGCTAATACCTTCCCTTTTCATAATCTACCCCCCGAACTCAAGAAATAATCTCAAAGGTCTTTCCTGTGCTTTTTCACCTATCCTTTTGGATAAAAGAAAAGTCAGTGGCGACTCTTGCTAACCGCAACATTTGCGATCAAACGCAAAATAACCAAGTTTGTTCTCCCACCGTATCATAATTGGGTTGTTTGTTTGTTTTGTGTGCAGGTTATTGTGATTACACTCTTTGTTTGTAATCTGGAATTGACCCGTATACAGTTGTTACTCTGCCCGATTTTTGTGAAGACTTAATACACTTGAAGTTTGGTCTTCTCAAGAGGTCTAGTATCTTTGCTTGCTTTGTTTCAATCCAAAGAATGATAATTCTATCTTGACTCATAATGTCAAGTGTTGGCTTCTTGTTAGTTAGATGGTTCTTATCCCTAGATTTTACCTTATGTCTTAGGATAGTCTCTTCTTCTCCTCCCATCTTCTTTAATTTCAAAAATCTTCTCCCTCCTTTGGAAAACTCTTCTTGTTTTTTAATCTTGAATCACTTTCATAATAAACTTGGACTTATGTCCATGCATTTTCAAAATATTTTCATAAATAAACTTCAATCAACTTAATAATACTTTGGCTTTTTTTAAGAGAAGACTAAAAGTCAATCAATCTCATTCTAAGTTATTTTGCCACTTTGGCTTTTAACTTTAAAAACTTTTCTCAAAAGATTGGACTCTTGTCAATCCTTGTAGTGATGCAGACAACTATACTTCTACAATATGTAGTGAAGTGAGATATTTTCCACTTGGGTGTTGAGTTAGGTATTGTTGATTTTAAAATCCAAGCTATATCTTCCACTTTGAGATGATGCAAATTCTCTTTTCTCATGATTGTGGGTAGTAAGTATGTTTTCCACACGGACAATGACGATGATGTCTTATCTCATAAAATTAACCAACACACTTATATTTTAAAATTTTTAAAGAGGAACTACGTGTACCCTGATCCCCTATTGCACGAAAGGTGGTTCGTAGGCACTAAAGGTTTGCAACCGCGACGGGTGCAAAAACCATAAAAATATATTTCTTTTCTCACCTCCACCATCCATTTTTATACAACATTTTATAGCCAAAATATACAGATTTTACAAAGAGGTTCCTGCGGAGTACCGTAGATGTTTAGGGTGCTAATACCTTCCCTTTGCATAACCAACCCCCTTACCTTGAATCTTTCCCCCTCTTTTGGGTTATTCGCTCTTTTCCCATTCCTTTGGAAACAATAAAGCGCGGTTGCGATTTTTATTTTGATCTGTATAAGTCAAGTCAATTCAATGGCTTAGTCTTAAACATTTCTAACACTACACCTGTAACTGTTAGTTTCTCGAAGATGTATTTTATCAGATCCATCTTAGATATAAAAAGTGTAGAGTGTGTCAACATGTACTGCCTCAAACGTCGATCTGCCCACATAAGAGCGCAACAAGTCTTCTCAAGTAATGAATACCTTGATTCACAATCAGTAAACTTTTTTCTTAGGTAATAAATGGTGTGTTCTTTTCGTCCAGTATCATCATGTTGTCCGAGCACACAACCCATAGATTCTTCAAGCAAAGTCAGATACATAATGAGTGGTCTCCCTGGAACTAGAGGTATGAGTATAGGTGGCTCCTAAAGGTACTATTTAATCTTCTCGAAGTCTTCTTGACAACTATCATCCCAGTGGACGTCTTAATTCTTACGCAACAATCTAAAGATGGGTTCACAAGTAGCTGTAAGATGAGAAATGAACCTGACTATGTAATTCAACCTCCCAAGGAACCCATGTACTTCTTTTTCACTTTTCGGTGTCGGCATATCCTGTATTTCTCTTACCTTGTCGGGATCTACTTCAATTCCTCGCTAATTTTTGATGACACCAAGTAACTTTCTCGATCGAACCCCAAAGGTGCACTTGTTGGGATTAAGCCTTAACCTAAACTTTCGTAGAGGATCAAACAACTTTTGCAAATGGACCAGATGTTCTTCATTAGTCTATGATTTTGCAATCGTATCATGAAAGAGAGTCACCATAGCATGCTGATATGTTTCACCAGCGTTGTTGAGACCAAAAGGCATGATCTTATAGAAAAAGGTATCCCAAGGAGTTGTGAAAGCGGTTTTATCCATGTCTTCAGGAGCCATTTTTATCTGATTGTAACCTTAGAATACATCCATGAAGGAGAACACTGAAGATTGAGCAGTATTATCAGCCAACACATTAATATGAGGCAACGGGAAATCAGCTTTCGGGATTGATCTATTCAAATCTCGGTAGTCAACACACATGTGTACCTTACCATCTTTCTTAGGTATAGGCACAATGTTAGTAATCCATGGTGGATAATTTATCACAGATAAGAAGCATGCATGAAGCTGTTTCTGAACTTCTTCTTTGATCTTCAAAGCCATGTCAGGTATGGTTCTTCGTGGCTTCTGCTTTACAGGAGGATATTCTGGCTTTAGTGGCAATCTGTGCACCACTATATCAATGTCTAAACCAGGCATATCCTCATACGACCAGGCGAAGGTGTAAGCATACTCTCGAAGCAACTCAATAAACCCCTTCTTTTTTTCACTTTGCAAGGAGGCACCTATCTTGACTTCTCTCTTTACCTCTTCAGTACTGATATTGATAACTTCTATATCTTCTTGATATGGCTGGATGACCTTCTCTTCCTGTCTCAAGAGTCTCGCCAATTCTTCAGGGACTTCACAATCTTCCCCATTATTCTTGTTAGCATAGTCAACTGAATTCTCAAGGATATTAGGAACCATATCACTATCATTTTTGATGGAATCCGAGGCGGATCTGCATGATCGATGATTTTATGTTTCATTTTAGAAAGTGCAAGAACATATTTAAGAATATGAAAAGAAAAGCATTGCCATTTTATTTTGAAAAGTAAAAAGTAAAAAGAAAGGACAGGGAACAAAAATCGTATGTGAAAGTGTGAATTTTATTCAATTTTTAATGGAGAATGAAGCATAAAGGGCCCCTTCTAAAAGCTGTCTTTATGCCTTGGGCATGGCATATGACTTAATGGAAACAAAAACTTACACATCAAGGAAAACAACTGCAGGGATGTCCACAGTAGTCCAATTGATGAGCTCCTGGTCTGGCGCAATCTGATAGATAAATATGGAAACATCTTCATCGTCAACTTCATCATCTGCTGCAAGAACTTGTCCTTCTTTTCTTGTACCAGCATTGATGAACACTTCAAAAATTGGGAGAACTTTCTTTCCTTTGAAAGGAACCAAACTAGCTTGCATGGGGGAAGGTGGATGATATCCAAGACCACAATGATCTTTCTTCTCAGGTACCTCAATCACTTTTCCCAAACCATCCTGAGGAGATCTAGCTTCCATGATGGCTTTAGCATCATTCAAAGAGTCCATGGGTGCTTCAAACTTCTTACCTTCCACGACAGGAAACCTGTCAACAGAAACAATCTCCAGAGCTTGAAAGGGAAACTCATGTACCTCTCCTTCCACTTCCATATAACGGTAGGTTGTCAGATTGTTAATCACTACATCTTATTCTCCATAAATGACAACAACTTTGTCGTTTACAATGAATTCCAAGTGTTGGTGAAGAGTAGATGTCAAAGCTCCTGCTACATGGATCCATGGGTGAGCCAAAAGGCAAGTATAGGATGGACGAATGTCCATAACATAGTGTTGTACCCCAAAATTTTCTCTCTCATATTTTCCCAAGATCCTTCTCTTACATGGTGATCACAAGCATTTGATTAAAGGAAAAAATAAATTTTTTGAAGATAAACAAGGTCTTTTGATTGGCATGAACAAAGAGTATTTCGATTGAAATTTTGATAAGCTTCGATTGGGCACCTAACCTCCTCCAAGCTTGCCTCAATTTTCCAAGCTTTGATTGAAGCCTTGGACTGTTGCTTGCTGTATACAAGCTTCAACTGGGCATGTTTTCCCTTTAAAACAGCCTCCTTCGATCCAAAGGGGAGGGGCTTCTTGTTAGTGCTCCTTCGATTACACCACTGTCTTTGCATGCTGGCTTGACTCGCAAATGCAATGGCTACCTGTATGCAAGCTGGATCCTTGCTTCGATTGAGCATTTATTTTCCTTGGAGCAAGCTTGTTTTCTGCTTCTACTAGGAAAATTATGACTATGGGCGTGCTTTCAGCGCACAAAGCAAGAACTTCTCCAAACTGACCTTCAATTCACAAAGCTCCCACGGGGAAAAAGACCCCTCAACATGTCACCAGCGTATGTATCCCTCTTCAGTTTGTCTTCAGCACAAGGCCAAGACTCCTTCAAAGTTTCCTTCGACCCACAAGGCACTGACTGCCTTTGTGCCAGCTTTGCCTAGGCAATGGCCCCAGTTTAAACAAATTGTACACACTTCAACAAGCATGATAGCCATTCGAAGGAAACACTTTGGTAGCCCATTCGAAGAGGGCACAAAGCGTACATAGAAAGTCCATTCAAAATAGCCATGCGAAGGACACACAAAAGGCCCATTCGAAGGGAACACCAAAAGGACCATCACATATTCATCCATCAACCATTGGTAAGAATTGGTAAAAAGATCAATCTCTACATTTGCATAACACATCAATATTTGTAAGTTTCATTCTATTTTTTATTCAAGAATAAAGATCTAGGTTCGACCCCAGGTCTGCCTTTGTTTTGCTGCTAACACTTGCTGCAGATGTAGCCTGAATAGACCCAACGCGTGCAGAATCAAAAGATCTGGGTTGGGCACCCAGGTCATGCTTTTCTTTTTGCCAACATGTTTGCAGATGTAGTGCCCTCAAAAGTGATACATCAGGAAATCTTAGCAGAGCCCTCTAGATCGAAAGCCACATCCTGTCACTCGATCAAAGGGCAATCGAAAGACAGCTTTCCCTTCATAGAATCGAAAGACACCATCTCCTTGCAATCGAAGGATGCTTCTTATTTATTTATTTTTTTTCATTTCTTTATTGACCCTCTTTTATTTAAATTAACTTTAAATCAAAATCACAAGAAAAACATTAGGCTAGTGTTTTTCCTAATTAAATTAACTTTGTAAATAAATTAATTATTCTAACTTTTTTTCCTTAAATTAAAATTAAGTTAGGTTGTATTTTTTTAGGATAAATTAAAAAAAAATCAAAAAAGAACTTATTTAATTTTATTTTCCAAATAG
Organism: Vicia faba; assembly: GCA_948472305.1. Lineage (NCBI taxonomy): Eukaryota > Viridiplantae > Streptophyta > Magnoliopsida > Fabales > Fabaceae > Vicia > Vicia faba. Next base: position 1,257,397,547 of record OX451737.1, on the reverse strand, counting down.
ACTTTAGGATAATTTCAATTTAATTATTTTCTTAAAATAAAAACAACCAAAAAGATTTTTGTTTCTTAGGATATTTTAGACGTTATTTTCAATTTCACGCGCATTTATTTAATTTCATATTTTTATTATTAATGTACCTTCCCACTAGATGTAATAGATTAAAACTAGGATATTTATTGCTTTATCCCCCTCATTCTTGTACAATGTAAATCCCCTCCCAATAGCATTGTAATAGTGTAGATTTAAATTCCTGCACTTTAATATTCTGCAATATATATTAATTGCTAGTAATTAGGAGTGTATGATAAGACTAATAATTAAATGTTAGCAAACTTAACAAAAAGACAAAAATAATTGAATTGAATCAATTTCACACACACACCTCTAGGATACCTCACTTTGATTGCCTTCAGAAATAAAAACAGTCATGAGGCAGGAACGCTTTAGCAAAGACCCATAAATCAAAAGATCATAGTCCCTCGATGATCCTACAGTTGCCTTTCGGTAAATGATCTAGTCACTAAACGAAATTGCTAAAGCGTCTCTATAAGTTGCCTTCGTGACTGTAACGTCCCTTAGAATGTCCCTCATACATCCAACGATAGGGCTACCTATTCACTAATAATAGGATAGTACTGTCTAAAGGATAGGAGGAAAAGAACTACCTTTTCGAGTATAAAAGTAGATAGTTGTTAGATGTTTGCTCAAAAACATTTTGCACTTACACAAATATTAGTTTCCAAAAAAACAATTTTAAAAAACATTTACTTTGTTAACACTCTTGAGGACTGATACAAGAGTTAAACACAAAGCCAATCGCCACATTAAGGTATTTGCCAAACATTTTCAAACACACAAAAGCACAAAGGTATTTCAAAATGAGCAAACTTCTAAGAGCCCGTAGGTAACTACGGATGGAAAGGGTGGTAACACCTTCCCTTTCCATAATCGACCCCCCTTACTCACAAAATCGCGAAAAGGTCTTTTTATGTTCTTTTCACCCTTTCCTTAATTCAGATTAAAAAAAGTCGGTGGCGACTCTTGCTTACCGCAACATTTGTGAACACAAAATGCAAAACCAGTATATAACAGTCGGTTCTACCACTGTATCACAGAGCTGGCGACTCTGCTGGGGAAAAGTAAAACGTGGGGTTTACCTTAGAGCTAGTTCATTATTAAACTTATTTTTTGTGCTTTGTACGCTTTATCCTTGGAGGGTTGTTTGGGTTGTTACTATAGATCCTACACTCCACTACGCCAAAAGTAAGTTTTAACAACGTACCTTAGACAGCGCTTTTATACAAAAGTGCTGCTATAAGTGAATAAAAAAATACGGAAAACATATAAAATAATTAGTAAAAGCACTGCTAAACATATGACCTTAGACAGCGCTTTTAAAAAGCGTTGCTAAAGGATTGCTTTAGAAAGCGCTTTATCATAAGCGCTGGCAAAGGGCCACTTTAGACAACGTTTTAAGAAAGCGCTGTCTAAAGTCATAAAAAATAAATAAATAAGTAATAGAAAAGCGCTGCTAAAGGTCACTATTAGCCAGCGCTTTTCAAAAGCGCTGTCTAAGGTCCACCTTAGCCAGCGCTTTTAGAAAGCACTATCTAAAACCTTATAAGTCAGAATTAAAAAAAACAGAACATTTGTATTCACAGTATCACTATCACACGCAAACAGAAACCCTTTCCCTCGTGAATCCCATTTTCGTCTCTGTCTCAAATCATCCTCACCGTTCGCCATCGTACCGTCCTCCCCCGTCTCGCTCCGTTTTCCTCCACCCACACCGGTATGTTCTTTATTGAAAATGTGTTTAACTCCATTGATGTCCAAACTGAGTTATCATCCTTGAAAATATGTTAATATCCATTGATGTCCAAATGTGTTTATCTCCTATTGATGTCTAAACTGGGTTATATGTATGCATTTTAATTTTTGGATTCTTGGTAGGGCAAGATGTATAACAACAATATTTTTAGCATTTAGCATTTTTAGCATTTTTTGGATTCTTGGTTTTATGTTTTGGAATATAAAAGATGATATATATGATGGGTTTTTTTGTTATTTTAAATGGTTTCTGAATTTTATATAGATATATTTATTTTTAGTCCATGTTATTAATTCTAGAAATAAATTTCTAGAAATAATTCGTTTAATTCAAACAAAAAGAGAATAATCTTTTTATAGTGTTTTTGTTTACTTGAATAAGTAGAAAAAAATGGATAAAAATGGATGTTTGCCGATCGATTGTCACAAGAGTACGAGAATGGGGTATTGGAATTCGTTAAGTTTTCTATTGAACACGCCAAAGACCCCAGTCGAATGAAGTGTCCTTGTTTGGGTTGTTGTTATGTGGGTCGGGTTAACGCAGATGGATTGAAATCACATTTAGTAATACGTGGAATTGATAGAATTTATACGTGTTGTATATTTCACTGTGAAAAAAGTAACGACAACATTGAACCGGGGGAGAAAAGTAGTACGGTCTATGCTTGAGACGACAGGGACACAAATATATACGATTTTGATCGAGTCTAAGAGATTGCAGATGCACTTGAAGAAGATCTTCAGGAATGTCCCAAAATGTTTGACAGATTGGTAAGCGATGTAGAGAAACTGTTGTATAAAGGGTGCATTAAATCCATAAGACTTTCTGCGGTATTAAAGTTGTACAACTTAAAGGCGGGCAATGGATGGTCAGATAAAAGTTTCACAGAGTTATTAGCCCTTATGAGAGATATGCTTTCGAAGGATAATGTTCTTCCTAATCGAACCTATGAGGCCAAAAAAATGTTGTGCTCTATTGGCATGAGCTATGATAAGATACATGCTTGTCCAAACGATTGTGTTTTGTTTCGAAACGAATATGCTTCGTTAAATGAGTGCCCTAAATGCGATTTGTCTCGATATAAGAAAAAATGTCTCCAGCAAAAGTCTTATGGTATATTCCTATAATTCCGAGATTTAGGCGAATGTTTCGTAGTGAAACCGATGCAAGACACCTAACTTGGCATACGGATGAAAGAATTATTGATGGAAAGTATCTACATCCAGCAGATTCACCACAGTGGTCAAAAATTGATAATGATTATCCTGATTTTGGAGAAGAAGCAAGAAACCTTTGGTTGGCTTTATCTACTGATGGAATGAACCCGCATGGTCTTCAAAGTATCTCACATACCACATGGCCTGTGATTCTTATGATTTATAACCTACCTCAATGGCTATGTATGAAGCGTAAGTACATGATGTTATCTATGTTAATATCTGGGCCTAAACAACTAGGGAATGACATAAACATATACTTGACACATTTGATCGAAGATTTAAAGATTTTGTGGGAGAACGGGGTAGAGGTTTATGATGGATATAGGAAACAAAGTTTCAATTTAAGGGCGATGTTGTTTGGCACAATTAATGATATTCCAGCATACAAGAATCTATCTGGGTATAACATTAAAGGTCAATGTGCGTGTCCTGTTTGTGAAGATGGAACCGATACGACGCTTTTGGAACTTTGTCAAAAGAATGTGTTTCTCGGTCATCATAGATTCTTACATTCTAAACATCACTACCGTGCATGGAGAAAAGCATTCAATGGAGACACCGAACAACGTAAAGCTCCACCTGCATTGTCAGGTGACCAAATTTTTTAAAAAGGTGAAAGATGTGTGTACTTAGTTTGGCAAGCCTTTTACGCATATGGTTGTCAAAGGTGGGTGGAAGAAGAGATCAAAATTTTTTGAATTGCCATATTAGAAGTCTCTGTATGTGAGACATTTTCTCGATGTTATGCATATTGAAAAAAATGTATTTGAAAGTGTTATTGGTACGTTACTCAATATTAAAGGAAAGTATAAGGATGGCCTTAAAGCAAGGGAGGACATGTTAAAGATGGGAATACGAACTGAACTAGGACTCGTGAAGAAAGGAAGTCGAACATATCTACCACTTGCTACTTTTACTCTATCTAGAAAGGAGAAAAATATATTGTGTAAGTTTCTAAGTGAAGTTAAAGTTCCAGAAGGATACTCTTCAGATATTAGAAGACTTGTGTCTATGAAAGACCTCAATTTAAAGAGTTTAAAGACACATGATTGTCATGTTATAATGGAGCATTTTCTACCAATAGGTATACGTTCTATTTTTCCAAATAAAGTAAGGGGTGTGATAGCTAAGTTGTGTTTTTTCTTTAGGTCAATTTGTAGTAAGGTGATTGATCCTGAGATCTTACCAACATTGCAAAAAGAAATTGTTATTACTTTGTATGAGCTTGAAATGTATTTTCCTCCGTCATTTTTTGACATAATGGTACATCTAGTTGTTCATCTTGTGAAAGAGACACAATTGTGCGGCCCAACTTATATGAGATGGATGTACCCTGCTGAACGTTATATGAAAGTATTAAAAGGGTACGTGAAAAACCGAAGTCGCCCAGAGGGTTGTATTGTTGAGCGATACATTGTTGAAGAAGCGGTTGAGTTTTGTACTGAATATTTGTCCAAAGTTCAATCCATTGGACTCCCCAAAAGTCATATCTTTGAAAAAAAGGCAGGTAAAAGATTAATTGGAAATAAAATTGGGACAGTATCAAAAGATGAACAGGATCAAGTGCATCTGTATGTTCTGCACAATGACAGTGAGGTTGAGCCATATGTTGAAATGCACAAGGATATACTCCGAGGGTTAAATCAGAATAGAAATTAAAATTGGATAGTACGGGAGCATAATCAAAGTTTCATACTATGGCTTAAGGATCATATTTTTTCAAAGCTTCATTCAGATCCCGCTTCAATAATAGAAAGGTTGAGATGTTTGGAATATGGTCCAAGTTTGCATGTGTTTTCCTATAGCGCATATGCAATTAATGGATACACATTTTATATTAAAGAACAAGATGATAAAAGTACTATGCAAAATAGTGGTGTCATCGTGCTTGCTGAAGCAATGCACATTTCTAGTATGAAGGACCTAAACCCCAAATATGAAAATATGTCATATTTTGGAGTTATCGAGCATATTTGGGTGTTTGATTACGAGAAGTTTCAGATTCCTATCTTTAGTTGCAAGTGGGTAAGTAGTGGTGGCATACGAATGGATATGTCGGGATTTTTGCAAGTGGGTCTTCATAGAGAGGGGTACAAAGAAGAGCCTTTTATTCTAGCCTCTCAAGCTAAACAAGTATTCTATGTCACTGACCCGGCGATTACAAAATGGTCTATACTACTTTTTTCTAACAAAGTGGTTGATGATAACGGTCTAGACCAAGGTGGTATTGATGATGAGAATGAGTCATGTATTAGACGAAATGAGTCGTATATTATAAATGATCAAGATGAGAATATTATAGCGGATGAATGATATATCAGAAATGATTATAATGAGGGAATTTGGATAAATCCATCCGTCTGTATTGTTAAGAAGCACGTAATTCATGTTCCATCCGAGAAAAGAAAAAGATGTTAGTGAAAGAGATAAGATATTAAAATGTTTATGTTTATGTTTATGTTTGTGTTTGTGTTTACATTTAAGTTTATGTTTATGTTAATTTTTGGCATTGTCATTTTATATATATTTTTGGGGTATATCCTGATATATATTCGTATTTTCTTTCCATGTGTAGTGTCCTCGCCAGCTATTCTTTTGGATCGATTAAAGATTCCATCCACAGTATGGATTTCTAACTTAGGAATTACATACTATTTTCATATTTTGTGTTTCTCAAAAAATGACATATTGTTTTAACTAAATCACATACTATGTTATATTAATATATATATGTAGTACTTTGAGGAATTCAATTGTGCATATTACTCAAAAGATCAATTGGATGAACGTATGGACGAATGGTGTCATTTCATTATCGGGTTGAGAATTTTATAAGCTAAGGTATATTATCTTATTTCCTTTGATGAGAAATTTCGAGTTTTGAGTATAAATTAAATTCGAATTAATAAAGTGCAACGTTAATATATATTATCATGTTATGAATTTCGATCATTTGGTTTTTTTCTCTTCAGGTTTATAGGTACATGTATAGAAGATAGAGCTAAGATATTAATGTTATTGTTGTTTCATGAGAATTCTCGAAGATAAAAAGATGTTTAGATGTAAATTCAATTTTGAATATTTTAGGCATTTTAACTTGTAGAATTTTAACTTGTATCATAAATTTTGTAATTGTTGTTGTATATATATATATATATATATATATATATATATATATATATATATATATATATATATATATATATATATATATATATATATATATATATATGTGTGTGTGTGTGTGTGTGTGTGTGTGTGTGTGTGTGTGTGTGTGTGCAATTTTTATATATGTATATTTTATTGGAATGAAGCTACCAAATATGATAAAAATTATGATTAAAATAGATAATTTATTAAAAAAAATTCTAAACAATAGACAACGCTTTAGGAGAAAAGCGCTGTAAAAAGTTAAAAAACAAAAAGCGCTGCCTAAAGTCTGAAAGGGCTGTCTAAGGTGAGGGAATAGACAACCCTTTCAAAGGAAAGTGTTGTCTAAAGCCTATCTGGAAAAAATTAAAAAGTGTTGTCTATTCTAAAAGCACTGTCTAAAGTGGACATAAGGCAATGCTTTTACATTGAAAAAAAGCGCTGTCTTTTCTTTTAGCAGCGCTGTTAAAGGCCAAAAAAAGCACTGTCTTTTCCTTTTTTTGTAGTAGTGCCCGGATATGGGGGCATCATTTTAGGTAAACAACAATAGATCGTAGAGACTATACGGCGTAGACCAGTATGGTTGAAGTGATAGATGTGTTGGTGTGACACTTTGATTGGTACCGGTATCCCTTGTGTTGAATCGAGGAGAATATGGGGCCGTCACGTGGTGTCGTGAAGCACTAACGAACCTTAGAACCTTAGTTGAACAAACTTGGCCAGTAGAAAGTAGTGAGATAGCCGGCCTCGGTGTAAAGCTGGGGATTGGTTAGTACTCAATGCTACACTCATTGAGATCGTACTTTTGAGTTGTTTTCGCCGAAAGAAAATATTGCTAAGCTGAAATAATGCTCGATAAAGAAAGATCAGTGATATTGAGACTCCTCAGAACGCAGTTAATATTTCTAGGATAGGTTGAACCAACTAAACTTCAAGAGGGTACTTACCTATAAACTTCATGCAAGCCTAAACCTAAGGCCTTGGGTGTTTTGCTTGTGTATGATCGGTTTGCTTACACATGACATCATGCATCATGACATCCATTTTTCATTACACTAACCATTTCAAGGACCAAGGGAGTTTATCTTTGTTCTGTTTTGCAGATCATGGCTTCTGCTCGTAGAAATATTATTTGGATCAGCTTGTGAGAATACCTCCCCAACTCAAAGAGCTAGTATCAAGGGTTCCTGAGACTTCCTCATTTACCAAGAACTATGGTTGACTTCTAAGTCTAGTTACCTTGGGTTTTGATGAGAAGATGATGAGTGTAATCTTTCAATTCTTTGACCCTAAGCACCATTGCTTCACTTTTCCAGATTACCAGTTGGTGCCCACCATGGAAGAGTTATCTCAAATAGTGGGTATACCTATTCTTGATCAGATGCCTTTCACCGGTTTAGGAGAAGCTCCTAAGCCAAAAGTCATTGCAACAATTTTTCATCTGAAATGGTCAGACATTGTATCCAACTGGGAAACAAGAAGTGGTGTTAAGGGTTTTCTAGCTACGTTTCTGTACGAGAAGGCTCACCAATTTTGGGATCATTTGGATTTCCAAGCTTTTGAGGAGGTTCTGGCCCTTCTAATATATGGTTTATTATTGTTCCCTAATCCATACTTTTTCATATATGTCAATGCTATCAAGGTTTTCCTCTCTCGTAACCTCGTGCCTACTCTACTCGGAGACATCTTGCATACCCTCCACACTCGCACCATGAAGAGAAAAGGGATTCTTATGTGTTGTGTACCATTGCTGTCAAGGTGGTTTATTTCTAACCTCCTTAAATCAGTATTAAAGAATGAAGAAGGTTTGGGTTGGTCACGAAGGATAATGTCACTTTCTCACTCGGATATTCTCTGGTATTCCCGATCCATGGGAGATATCTCCATCATTGACCGCTGCGGGGAATTCCCTAATGTCCCACTATTTGGCATTAGGGGAGGCATAACATATAATCCTTCTCTGGCTTTACGACAATTTGGTTATGCTCGAAGGGATGGCCCCTACGATATGCTAATTCAGGGCATTATGTTTAACTACGAGGATGATTATCAAGGGTATCGTCAGAGGATTATACGAGCTTGGGGCATGGTAAACAGATTTGATACCAGGACTTTGGGGCCTAAGACTTCCATCCCTATGGAACCCTATCTCAGATGGGTACGAGCTTGCACTCAGAACTTTATAATGCTATATATAGCCATCTTACCAGTGGTCGTGGAGCCCATTTCGGAGGGGGGTGTTCCTTATACAGTTCTTTATCCTAACATGCCCACTAATCTTAAAGAGCTACAGAGATCCTGGATTCAGCTGAAGAAAGAACGGGATAGCTTTGGAGATCATTTCTATGTGAATGAGAAGAAAGTCTTGGAGCTTACGAAGGAACTTCACGAAGAAAAAAAATTTAATGTCTATCTCGGCATGAAGAGGAAGCACCCATGGGAAACCTGATGTCTTAGATTTTAGGATTTTTCAATTGTAAGCCTAAAAAGGCAATTGTATTTTGAATTCTACTAATAAAATCTTTGTTTCATTTTGGTTCACAAATTTAAATTTCCCGAAGTCCTTAAAAACATTGCATATACATACCATACATATCATTGCATAAACAAGTTTCAGGACAAGTTTCTTATCTTCTTCGCTGTTTATTTCAACAATGGATCTTGAACAAACAATCAAGGAACTTCAGGAACAAAATGCCCAATTCCAAGAAATGTTCCTGAATCAGGCCAAGGGACAAGAAGACTTGAAAGCTCTGATTTTCAAGGACAAAAAGAAGAAAAAGAGGCCAGTGGGTGTTCTGAATTTGTGAAGAAGGTTTAAGGGACCAGTGAAGCCAGTTTCAAAGCTCGCAACTATGTCAAGGGATATAGATAATCAGGAAGGAGAACCAAGAGAAGAAGACCACAGTACAAGGGAGTCTGAAGAGGATGAACCTGACTATTCTGAGGAGAAATATCCTTCTACTGATGATAAATACAAACAGTTGGAGGAATGACTCAATTCCATGGAGATCCAAAGGGTGCCCACGTTGGACTTTGAAGAGTTAGAATTGGTCTCAGGGGTGATCATTCCGCAGAAGTTCAAGGTCCCTACATTTCCTAAGTACGACGGTGTCTCCTTCCCTAAGCTACATTTAAGGTCATATGTCAGGAAAATTCAACCCCACACTACTGATAGGGATTTGTGGGTACACTTCTTCTAGGAAAGTTTGGCAGGAACTCAGCTGGAATGGTTCTATCAACTAGAAAGAACCAATGTGCGTAATTGGGAAGATCTGGCTGCTGCTTTCTACAAGCAGTAATAATATAATGCTGACCTCGCCTCAACTCGTACACAGTTGAAAAGTATGTCTATGGGTTTCGGTGAGGGCTTTAAGGAATGTGCCAAAAAATGGAGAGACCTTGGGGGAAGAGTCCAACCTCCGTTGTCTGATAGGGAGCTGGTGGAAATGTTCTTTGGCACATTATCTGGGCCATTCTTTAACCACCTAATTGGAAGTTCTTCTGCTAGGTTTACTGAGGTTATCTTGATAGGAGAAAGAGTGGAAGCTGGTATTAAAAGTGGTAAAATACAGAGAGATGCATCCTCTAGCAATGCAAAGAAACCATTCACATGGAAGAAGGATTTCAGTGCTGCTTATGGCCAAATAAATCTTAACAAAACTAAGTTTTGTCCGACGGTAGGGGCTGTTATGATTTCCAATTCTGCATCAAACTGAAAACAGAATAATCAGTCAAGAACGGCTAAGCCAAGGAGATAGTTTACCCGGATCAACATGACCCTATCTCAGGTTTTACCACACCTACTGAAATCCAATTTGGTTACCCTGAAAGAGGCTCCCAAGAATCCCAACATTGAATCTCCTCATTACAATGCAAATGCTCGGTGTGCTTACCATTCTGAGAGTCCAGGCCATGATACCAACGGCTGTTGGACTTTGAAGAATAAGGTGCAGGATTTGATTAAAGCAAAGGAGATTGAGTTTGACACTCCTGAGACCCCTAATGTTATTACTTCCCCTATTCCCAAGCACAGTCGTGGTGTCAATGCTATTAACGATGACATGTTTGTCGCTTCTATTGATGAATTGGCTACTTCACTCCTGACTATTAAGAAGAATCTCTTGCAGGCCGGTTTATTTTCGGGTTATGGCGAAGGTTGCCACTCGTGTTTGTCCTTACCTAACGGTTTCCATTTGTTGAAGGAAGGCGTCCAGCGCCTTATGGATGATAAAGAAATTTTGTTTGAGAAGACTCCAATTATAAGTGTTTCATGTGAAGATGTTTCTATCATTACCATTTCCGCTAATCCTCCCAAGGTATCCTCTAAAAGACCTGTCAGGATTACATATGTTCCGAAAGTTTCTCCGTTGATAATTACTTTCCCCGGACCTATGCCATATTCCTCAGATAAAGATGTTCCCTGGAACTATGGGGCTGATGTCTATTACCATGGCGTTAAGCAGGATCTGCTGATTGTTAAAGATGAAGATGCCGAAGAATTTGATCCTGACATTAGCAATATCGACAGGACCAGCAAAATCACCAGAAGCGAAATGGTTTTCTCCCCTGAGATCTCTCCTCCTAAAACCGTTTCTACTCATGTGATCATCCCTGCTGCTACTCCTTTCAGTATTCCTATGACTACTCCTGCTATTAGCCCTGTTGCTACCCCTGCTATTGTGTCGGCCGAGACTCGGGGCAAAGAGATATTGGTTGAGCCTGTCCAGACGAAGGCACACCCAAAAACCATCCCAGAGGCTTCTAAGAAGAAAATGGAAGAAATATTAAAAATAATAAAGAAGAGTGACTACAATGTGGTCGAACAACTGGGGCAGACCCCTTCCAAGATCTCAATGCTAGCCCTATTATTGTGCTTTGAAGCCCATGCCAAGGCTTTAGTGAAATTCCTCTAGACTGCTCACGTACCTCAAGAAACCTTCGCTGATCAATTTGAAGACTATATGGCCAGTTTGATTACTGAAAATGGGCTAGGTTTCTCTGATGCTGATCTGACTCCCAGAGGAAGGAAACATAATGATGCCATGCATGTCTCTATCGAGTGCAGGGGCACTACTTTGGCCCATGTTCTAGTGGATAGAGGCTCATCACTAAATGTTATGCCCAAGAAGGCCCTTGACATGTTAGATTGCGAGAGTTTGAATCTGAAGCCTAGTAAAATTATGGTGATAGCCTTCAATGGTTCTAAAAGATTGGTGCATGGGGAGGTGGACATCCCTATCAAAGTGGGAACTCAGATTTTAATTCCACTTTCTATGTGATAGACATCCGCCCACCTTACATCAGATGCTGAAATACCAGGTCAATGGGAAAATTATCACAGTGCATGGGGAAGAGGAGTACATGGTAAGCCACCTGAACTCTTTCAGGTACGTTGAAATGGACGGCGAGTTCATTGAGACCCCCTATCAGAACTTTGAGGAGGTTCCACAGACCGTTGCTGCAACCAAAACCTCTACCAGTGTTCCAAAGACTACCAGGCCTCTGCTAAAGATGGCTTCTCTAAAAGATGCCAAGGAAGTTATTAAAGAAGGTGGGTGTACAATTTAGGGCCAACTTTCGAATATTCCCTACAAATCTGACAAATTTGGTTTGAGTTTTACATCAGGAGCACAAAGGACTGTTCGTCGTGCTCGTGTCGGAGGACCACCCCTACGCATCAGCAACCATGGGGTTAATGCTTTGGAGGACATTGACAGTGACTTTGACATGGACCAGTGGATCTTCCCAACTGTCATCGGAGGACTCACCAACTGGAAGGCTAAAGACTTTGTGTCGATTTCTTTTATTCTGGAGTAATTGTCCTTTTTTGTTTTTGGATATGTAATAAATGAATAATACAAACTCTAAAACCTTGCGTCATACCTGAGGCACAATGGTTATTTTGTGAGGGTTATCATGTTTCATTATCATATGTCATTAATAAAGCATTGGACGTTTTACATAAAAAATTTGCACTCTTTGCTTTTCTTTTCTGCGTTTACTTTATTAAAACATCTATGCTCTTACACACACTCACATATCAAAATGCATATCCACATCCACTTTGGATCCCATTGATAACGGTTCTGGTATTGCTCATTATGACTTTGAAAATCCGATCAACCAAGCCGAGGACGAAGGTGGGGAAGATTGTGAGGTACCGGGAGAGCTTGCCAGACTGTTACAACAGGAAAAAAGGGCAATACAGCCTCGTGAGGAACCAGTTGAGACGGTGAACTTGGGTACTGAAGAGGACAGGAAAGAAGTCAAGGTAGGTGCTAACTTGGATCCCAGTGTCAAACAGCAGTTATTACAGATGCTACATGACTATGTTGAGGTTTTTGCCTGGTCATATGAGGAAATGTCGGAACATGACACTGATATTGTGGTTCATCGCCTGCCTACAAAAGAGGACTGCCCTCCAGTTAAATAGAAAGTTTGTCGTATGCGGCCGGATATGTCAGAAAAGATCAAGGCTGAAGTCATGAAACAGTTTGATGTCGGTTTCTTAGCTGTCACGTCTTATCCATAATAGGTCACTAATGTTGTTCCAGTACCTAAGAAGGACGGTAAGGTACGTATGTGTGTGGATTACATAGACCTGAATAGGGCAAGCCCCAAGGATGATTTTACGCTTCCCCACATTGATGTTCTGGTTGACAACATCGCATAACATAAGATCTTCTCCTTCATGGATGGTTTCTTCGGATACAGTTAGATCAAAATGGAACCTGAGGACATGGAGAAGACGACCTTTGTCACTCAATGGGGTACTTTATATTAAAAGGTTATGCCATTTGGGTTTAAGAACGCCAGGGCGACCTATCAACGGGCCATGGTAGTCTTGTTTCATGATATGATCCATCACGAGATAGAGGTCTAAGTTGATGACAAGTTAGCCAGGTCTCAGACTAAAGAGGAGCATCTTGATCACCTATAGAAACTATTTGACAGGCTGAAGAAATACAAACTGAGGATAAACCCAAATAACTGCACTTTCGATGTAAGATCCGGTAAGCTCTTAGGCTTTGTTGTCAGCGGTAAAGGCATTGAAGTGGATCCTACAAAGGTCAAAGCTATACAAGAAATGCCAACTCCTCACACCGAGAAGGAAGTTAGAGGATTCTTGGGACGCTTAAACTACATATCCAGATTCATTTCACATTTGACCGCTACTTGTGATCTAATCTTCAAATTACTAAAGAAATATCAAACAGTGAAGTGGAATGACGATTTCTAGTATGCCTTTGACAAGATTAAGGAATATCTCCAAGAGCCTCCAATTATGATGCCTCCAGTTGAAGGAAGACCTATGATCATGTACTTAACCGTACTAGAGAACTCAATGGGGTGTGTGTTGGGGAAGCATGACGTGTCTGGTCGAAAAGAGCATGCAATATACTACCTTAGCAAAAATTTACCGACTGTGAAACAAGATACTCACTGCTCGAGAAAACTTGTTGTGCTCTACCATTGGCTGCTCACCGACTAAGGCAGTATATGTTTACCCACACTACTTTGTTGATATCTAAGATGGATCCTATCAAGTGCATCTTTGAGAATCCCGCTCTCTCTGGAAGAATAGCAAGATGGCAAATGATCTTGACCGAATACGACATTCAATACACAACCCAGAAGGAAATTAAGGGAAGTGTACTAGCTGATCATTTGGCTCATCAGGCTATGGATGACTACCAATCCATGAATTTTGAGTTCCCGAATGAGAACATCATGTTAGTAACTGATTGTGAAGAACCTGGACCGGATGTAGGACCTGAAAAAGTATCTCGATGGACTATGGTTTTTTACGGGGCTTCCAACTCTTTTGGCAATGGCATAGGTGCTGTGATTATATCTCCTGAAGGTTGTCATACTCCTTTCACTGCCAGGCTATGTTTCAACTGTACCAAAAAAATGGCTGAGTATGAAGTATGTATCATGGGTCTCAAAGCTGAAATCGATTTAAGGATCAAGTTCTTAAGTGTGTTTAGAGACTCGACTTTGGTAATCAGCTAGATCAAAGGAGAATGTGACACGAAGCATCCAAATCTCATCTCGTACAAAGAACATGTGTATACACTAATCCCATACTTTGAAGAAATTACCTTTGAGCATTACCTTTGAGCATTTTTCCACGAGAGGAAAATCTGCTAGCGAACGCGTTAGCTACGATGTCATCCGTGTTCAAGGTTAGATGGGATAATGAAGCTCCTCAGATCACTATTGAAAGAATAGACAAACCATCATACTATCATGAGATTGGTACTGAAGACTTATTGGACAAGCCTTGGTTCCATGAAGTCAAAAGATATCTAGAACCACGAATATCCTGAAGGAGCTTCAGTCAATGATAAAAAGTTTCTAAGAAGGTTCTATACTAAGTTCTTACTCAGTAACGGGATCCTCTACAAGCGCAACTACGACTCTACCTTGCTTTGATGTGTAGACAAGAGTGAGGCAAAAAGGATTATGGCTGACTTACACGAAGGTACCTTTGGCACTCATTCTAGTGGGAACTCAATGGCTAAAAAGATCTTATTGGCAGGATACTACTGGTCCACCATGGAAACAGATTGTTATCAGTATTCACGGACTTTTCACAAGTGCCAGATCTATGCTGATAAAGTACATGTACCTCTGGTTCCCTTGAACGTCTTGACTTCTCCTTGGCCATTCGCAATGTGGGGCATCGACATGACTGGAAATATTAGACCTACAACTTCTAATTGGCATCGCTTTATCCTGGTTTCCATTGATTACTTAATGAAGTGGGTCAAGGCAGCTTCATTTACTTCTGTTACCAAGAACGTTGTGGCCCAGTTCATCAAACATAACCTTATCTATCAGTACGGTATCCCAGAAAGAATCATTAAAGATAATGGTACCAATCTCAACAACACCATGATCACCAAGATTTACACGTAATTCAAGATTCAACATCATAACTCTTCTCCCTACCAGCCGAATATGAATGGCGTTGTTGAAGTTGCTAACAAAAATATCAAGAGAATAATATAGAAGATGACAGTGACATATAAAGATTGGCATGCGATGTTACCATTTTCTCTTCATGGTTACCGCACCATAATGCGCACATCAATAGGGGCAACTCCTTTCTCTTTGGTATATGATATGGAAGTTGTCCTACCCATTGAACTCTAGATCCCTTCTTTGAGAATCATGAAGGATGCAAGTTTGAGTGAAGACGAATGGGTTCAGACACGACTTGACCAGTTAAACTTGATTGATGAGAAGAGGCCCGCGGTTGTTCGCCATGGTCAAATGTACCAAAAAAGTATGATTAAAGCTTTCAACAAGAAGGTCAGACATTAGGTATATCAGGCTGGTGACTTGGTAATCAAGCGCGTCATACTACCGCAAGGTGATCCCAGGGGAAAATGGACTCCCACATACGAAGTCCCATTTGTAATCAAGAACATATTCTCTGGTGGAACCATGATCCTAACCGCTATGGATGGTGACGACCTTCCGCACCCTGTAAATGCCGACTTAATTAAAAGATACTACGCATAAACAAAGACCCGCTAGGTCGACTGTCCTAGGAAAAAATAAGGGCATCCCGGCGAACCAAAAGGGTTTGGGAAAAAATTAGGGATATACATTAAAAAAAAATTGTACACCCGGCAAGTCGAAAACCTGAAAAGGTGGCTTGGGCATAAAAGGGTATCCCGGTGGACTGAAAACCCAAAAGGGAGGTCCAGGAAAAAGTTATGGATTTAAAGCGTACAACGATGTCCCGTTGGATCACCTTACAGCCAGTCTTCAGTACCAACTAACAAGCTCAAAGTAGTACTAATCAATCCAATGAGCTTCAGACAAGCAGCAAAAGTGATGAGATGCTCAAAAACATAAAGTTAATAGTAGAATGGGAACCCAATGGGATTATTTCACATAGTTGTCTTTCTTTGTATATCATTTTTTATAACTTCCATTCTTACAACAACATTATTTTACTAGGATGTATGTCCCATTGTACAAAAACGCTTATTTCAAATTAATACAAAACTATTCCTTTGAAAGTGCAAAACTTCTGTTTTTATCTTTTCTGTTTTGTGTGCGAAAACATCCAATGATTATTTTTGAATATATGCATTTGAATATGATTACTGCTCACAAATACACGCATAAAAACAGAAAGACAATTGCTAATGACTTTAAGAAATAGGACAATATCTAAAGGCCATCCACAAGATCCCCGCAAATGTCCTCCCCGACCGATACCTTCACCAGCAGGTACAGAGGAAGAGATAACCTACTACAAGGTCTATGTCACATTCCCAATATGCAGCCTAAAAGTGTCAAGTTATCATATCCCCGAAAGAAGCAAAAAACACCAATTACTGCACCAAAATCCCCAATGAAGTCACCAAGCTCATCAAGATTCCCCTATAAGAATTCCACAAAATCCCCAAGCTATTTATGGAGTTCACCTTCCGCAACAAAGTTTTGTAAAACTCAAGTTGTTTATAAAACCTTATCCCCAGTAGAGTTTATTTCTCTAGCTACGGAAGTTCATCCTCCAGCGGAGTTTATTTCTCCAAATTGGTGAATCTTCCAACAGAACTCTTCCTCTCAGCAAAATCATTCTCAAACAGAAGTCGAAGATCCTCGGCAGAGAAAGGGAATCGCCAACAAAACTATCTCCATTTATTATCCCTCAGCAGAAATTGAAGAATCACTTTCTTCACTCACCAACAGTAGTTTGAGATTCAGCTTCCCAACAGTAGTCAGGGATTTATTTTCCCGGACAAAGATACTGCACAATAGCATTACATGTTCATACATCATGGCATGTGCATACATATATCATCATCTCATTTATTTTGGGATCATCATGCAATTCATACATCATGACATCGCATGAAACTGATTTTACCTTTTCAGGTTAAATTGGCAAACAAACAAATACTACCAACTTTTACAGCAGGTCAAAAATTAATTCCCGAAACCAGACGAGGAAACTATCTGCATGACCAAGTGGTATAAACTCCTGAAACAAGACGGGTTTACCAACAAATACAGCGAACTACAGATTAACGCCTGAAACCAGACGGGAAAACTATCTTCCTTTCTCTAAGGTCAGAGATTAATACCTGAAACCAGACAGGATAACTATCTCAATGAAAGACCATTTTCAAGTTCCAGATTAATACCTGAAACAAGACAGGACAACTATCTGTGGACGACCGACTATGGATTAATACTTGTAACCAGACAGGAAAACTATCTACATAAGCAGATTAAAGATTAACACTTGAAACCAGACGATAAAACTATCTTCCTTTCTAAAAGGTCAGAGATTAATACCTAAAACCAAACAGGACAACTATCTCAACGAACGACAAAAGCAAGTTCCAGATTAATAGCTGAAACCAGACAGGACAACTATCTGTGAACAGCTGATTGTAGATCAAAACCTGAAACCAGACAGGAAAGCTATCTACATGACCAGACGAAGCAATCTTATAGAGGTTTCTTCTCAGACAATCTAACACAGGCTCATCTTGAAGCAGCCCTACACATGCTCTTTCTAATACATCTCCAGGTAACGGTTAATTCCATTATCCCCAGTAAATCACTGGAAACCTGGACTTCAACCAGAATACAACAAACTGTAATCTCTCCATAGATAACTCTTTAGTAGAGCCTTGGACAACTGAAGTTCCTAGACTCTATTCCCTACAGAGTTTTCCTCAAATAGGAGAACAACGAAAACCCACATTCCCCAATTGACTCCTCCTCAGACAGCAGGAACAGTAGCCCCCAAAGGGACCATGTGTCAAATCAGCATCTATTTTGTATGGCATCTTTAATCCCATCTTTGATGACTCTCTGTCATCTCCTTCAAATGGCATTTGTAAGCCCATTCCCTACATCTTCAGTCACCAGTGTTATTTCATGCTAGTGCAAATTTCTAGGCACTCTAGTGTTAAATCATCTTCCCCCTTCAGATTACGAAAGGCAGACACGCCAATCTAAATCCCCAGGTTTAAGAAGATTGAACAGGGGCAGTTGTTGTACTCCATAATTTTCCCTCTCATATTTTCCCAAGATCCTTCTCTTACATGGTGATCACAAGCATTTGATTAAAGGAAAAAATCAAAATTTTGAAGATAAACAAGGTCTTTCAATTGGCATGAACAAGGCGTCTTTTGATTGGAATTTTGATAAGCTTCGATTGGGCTCCTAACCTCCTCCAAGCTTGCCTCAATTTTCCACGCTTCGATTGAAGCCTTGGACTGTTACTTTCTTGTTGTATACAAGCTTCGACTGGGCATGTTTTCCCTTCAAAACAACCTCCTTCGATCCAAAGGGGAAGGGCTTCTTCTTAGTGCTCCTTCGATTACACCATTATCTTTGCATGCTGGGTTGACTCACAAATGCAATGGCTACCTGCATGCAAGCTGGATCCTTGCTTCGATTGAGCATTTATTTTCCTTGGAGCAAGCTTGTTTCCTGCTTCTACTAGGAAAATTATCCCTTTGGGCGTGCTTTCAGCACACAAAGCAAGAACTTCTCCAAACTGACCTTCGATTCACAAAGCTCCCACTAGGCAAAATACCCATCAGCATGTAACCAGCGCACGTATCCCTCTTCAGTTTGTCTTCAACACAAGGCCAACACTCCTTCATAGTTGCCTTCGACCCAAAAGGCACTGGTTGCCTTTGTACCAGCTTCGCCTAGGCAATGGCCCCGGTTTAAACAAATTGTACACACTTCAACAAGCGTGATAGCCATTCAAAGGACACACTTTAGTAGCCCATTCTAAGAGGGCACAAAGCGTACATAGAAATTCCATTCAAAATAGCCATACGAAGGACACACCAAAGGCCCGTTTGAAGGGAACACCTAAAGGACCATCTAAAGACCCCTTCCAAGGAAGAAATACTAGAGCCATTCAAAGGGTGCTCCATAAATACATTTTAAGAAGCATGCAGAAGGCCCATTCAAAGGCTACACAAGAGGTCCAGTCAAAATAGGCAACTTGAGCCCAGTCGAATGCCACACAAGGGGTCTAGTCGAAAGAGGCAACTTAAGGTCGGTCGAAGAGTAACACTAGAGGGCATTCGAAGGAGTCAAATCATGTCTAGGTTCATTCAAATTCAAAAGGGGCCAAGTTTCCATGGCTTTTGCAATGTTACAAAACTTCATTCTGCCCCATAAACCCACCAAAATTATCAAAAATCTCATAAGAGAAGCCAAATCGAAGCAATCATCAAACAAGGGTACCCACACCCATCATCACATATTCATCCATCAACCATTGGTAAGAATTAGTAAAAAGATCAATCTCTACATTTGCATAACACATCAACATTTGTAAGTTTCATTCGATTTGTTGTTCAAGAATAAAGATCTGGGTTTGACCCCATGGCTGCCTTTGTTTTGCTGCTAACACTTGCTGCAGATGTAGCCTGAATAGACCCAACGCGTGCAGAATCGATAGACCTGGGTTGAGCACCCATGTCATGCTTTTCGTTTTGCCAACATGTTTGCAGATGTATTACCCTCAAAAGTGATCCATCAGGCAATCCCAACAGAGCCCTCTGGATCGAAAGCCACATCCTGTCACTGGATCAAAGGGCAATCGAAAGACAGCTTCCCTTCATAGAATCGAAAGACACCATCTCCCTACAATTGAAGGATGCTTCTTATTCTTTTTTTTTTCATTTCTTTATTGACCATCTTTTATTTAAATTAACTTTAAATCAAAATCAAAAGAAAAATATTAGGCTAGTGTTTTTCCTAATTAAATTAACTTTGTAAATAAATTAATTAATTATTCTAACCTTTTTTCTTAAATTAAAATTAAGTAGACTTAGGTTGTATTTTCTTAGAATAAATAAAAAAAACCAAAAAAGAACGTATTTAATTTTATTTTCCAAATTGACTTTAGGATAATTTCAATTTAATTGTTTTCTTAAAATAAAAACAACCAAAAATATTTTTATTTCTTAGAATATTTTAGACGTTATTTTCAATTTCACACGCATTTATTTAATTTCGTATTTTTATTATTAATGTACCTGCCCACTAGATGTAATAGATTAAAACTAGGATATTTATTGCTTTATCCCCCTCATTCTTGTACAGTGTAAATCCTCTCCCCAAAGCATTGTAATAGCGTAGATTTAAATTCCTGCACTTTAATATTCTGCAATATATATTAACTGCTAGTAATTAGTTGTGTATGATAAGACTAATAATCAAACGTTAGCAAACTTAACAAAAAGACAAAAATAACTGAATTGAATCAATTGCAAACATACACCTCTAAGGTTCCCCACTTTGGTTGCCTTTAGAAATAAAAACAGTCATGAGGCTGGAACGCTTTCGCAAAGACTCATAAATTAAAAGATCATAGTCCCTCGATGACCCTACAATTGCCTTTCAGTAAATGATCTTGTACCTAAACAAAATTGCTAAAGCGTCTCCACAAGTTGTCTTCGTGACTGTAATTTCCCTTCGAATTTCCCTCATACATCCAACGATAGGGTTACCTACTCACTAATAGTAGGATAGCACTGTCTAAAGGATAGGAGGAAAAGAACTAGATTTTCGAGTATAAAAGTAGATAGCTGTTAGAAGTTTGCTCAAAAACATTTTTCACTTACACAAATATTATTTTCCAAAAATCAATTTTCAAAAATATTTACTTTGTTAACCCTCTTGAGGACTGATACAAGAGGTAAACGCAAAGCAAATCGCCACACTAAGGTATTTTCCAAACATTTTCAAACATACAAAAGCACAAAGGTATTTCAAAATGAGCAAACCTCTAAGAGCCTGTAGGTAACTACGGATGGAAAAGGTGCTAACGCCTTCCCTTTCCATAATCTACCCCCCTTACTCAGAAAATCTCGAAAAGGTCTTTTTATGTTCTTTTCACGCTTTCCTTAATTTGGATAAAAGAAAAGTCAACGGCGACTCTTGCTTACCGCAACATTTGCAAACACAAAATGCAAAACCAGTATATAACAGTCGGTTCTGCCATCGTATCACATATAGAATGAAAGATAAAAGATATGGGGACTAATCTTGACAGGCAAGTCCACTTCTTCATCCACAGACCTCCTTGAGCTATCAAACGCTCGAAAACTTAGGGTGCAAGGCCTCATCATTACCCCATCCATATTAAGCTTAAACAGAGTAGCCTTAGGCACCACATTGAGAGAAGAACATGTATCTACCAAAACTCGATATAAATCTGTATCCAAACACCTTATGGAAATATGCAGCACTTTGTTGTGTGCTCTGCCTTCAACTGGGAGCTCATCATCGCAGAAACCCAAATAATTTCCCACAGTAATATTGGTTACGATTCCTTCAAATTGAGCTACATAAGTGTCTTGTGTAACATGTGAAGAACACAAAATCTTTAATAAGGCAATATGATGAGTCTCTGAACACAAGAGAAGGGACAAGATAGAGATCTTGGATGGTGTCTGGTTGAGTTGATCAACCACTTTGTAATCACTTCGCTTGAGAATCCTCAAAATTTGCTCCGCTTCTTGACCTAAAGAAGGTTCAGGCCGGTCACCAATCACTTGCTTGCCCCTAGACTTGGCTAGAGCATCACTATTGGTTTCTTTGGGAGGAAGTGGTAGGGGAGAAAAGACCCTGCCACTACGAGTCATATTATTGGTTCCTGCGATGTTGGTAATATTCTTGTCACCCACTAGGGGATACTCATATTTCTCCCAAGAATATAGACCATATTATACTCCCATGGAACTGCCTTTGAGTTTTCACATAGAGGAAGAATAGGAATTTGAGTTGTCACAGGGGTAACTGGAGCTTGAATCATTAATGGGGTAGCGGGAGCCTGAATCATCAACGGGTTACCTTGTGTTACTGAGATGTTCCTCGGATAATAAGTAAGTTCCAAGACATCAATCTCTTCTTCTAGAAATATCTTCTCTACCTGTAGGACACCTTCATCCATTAGTTTTTGGATAACCGTCTTCAAACTAGTACACTCTTCAGGTTTAGAGGAACATAGTAAGAAAACAAAATGGAGTTTTTGTAACACCTCTTGCTTCAACAAATATTATCTAACAGTCCCTAGTGATATATTGATCTCGTCAACCTTGGTTACCAGAAACTGCTCACTACCTTCTGAATATTCTGAATATTGGGACCAACAGGGTTGAAATTTATGGTCTTTGCATCGAGGAGGTCTTGAAATTTACATCTAAATACTCTACAATTCTCAATTATGTGGCCTGGGGATCCAGAATAAAATTCACAATGAGAATTAATATCATACCCCCTTGGGAGAGGATTTGGTGGTGGACTAAGTTCACGCAGTTGAACCAACTGATTATCAAGTAATTGAGGGAGAAGTCGAGCGTAGGATATAGGAATATGATCAAATCTCCTATCAGGCTCTCTTTGTCTCTATTGAACTCTCATACCTTGAGGTTACTAATTCTGTTATTGATAATTTAGAGGTGGTGCAAATTGTTGTTGTGGAAGATACTGTGGTTGAGGAGATAAAGGTCGTTGTTAGGCCATCTAGGGTGCTCGAGTTATAGTAGCATACACTTGAGGAACATATTCATTAGGAACAACAATAGGTGTTGGGAAATAAGGAAATCAAACTTGAGGATATGTGTAGTGTAGCGCCCCAGGCTGCCTTCAGGATTATCGACTGACTCCACAAACCAACATGGGTCTTTTCCATGTGTTTTATCCTCACTCACACGCTTTCCGTGAAACTTCCAAGAAGGTTACCCATCCCAATACTACTCCAAGTCAAGCACGCTTAACTATGGAGTTCTTATGAATGATCTACTGAAAAGAAGATGCATCTTGTTGGTATAGGTAATACCAATTAATCCTTATAAGTCTTCCTTCAACCATGCAGTCTCATATCTGCATAGCCTTAGATCTCTCTCATTCCAATGTGGTGACCACCTTTTCCCTCTTAGGCCTCGGGTGTTACATGCGGTGCAACCACTCCTGGCCTTTTTCGGCCTCGGGTGTTACATGCCCACCAGCTTCCATATTGTTCGTCCTCGAACCACATCGTACTTGGAGAGGTATGGCTCTGATACCATTTGTAACACCCCAGGCTGCCTTCAGGATTATCGGCTGACCCCACAAACCAACACGGGTCTTTTCAGCGTGTTTTATCCTCACTCACACGCTTTCTGGAAAACTTCCCAAAAGGTCACCCATCCTAATACTACTCCAAGTCAAGCACGCTTAACTATGGAGTTCTTATGAATGAGCTACCTAAAAGAAGATGCATCTTGTTGGTATAGGTAGTACCAATTAATCTTTACAAATCTTCCTTTAACCATGTAGTCTCATACCTGCATAGTCTTGGATCCCTCTCATTCTAATGTGGCAACCACTTTTTCCCTCTTAGGCCTCAGGTGTTACATGTGGTGCAACCAATCCTCACCTTTTTCGGCCTCAGGTGTTACACGTAGCGGTAAAAATTTTGAGACTAAGCCATTGGATTAACTTAACTCGCACAGATCAAATAAAAATCGCCACTGCGCTTTATTGTTTCCAAAGGAATGGGAAAACAGCGAATAACCCAAAAATAGGGGGAGAGAATCTAAGTTATGGGGTTGGTTATACAAAGGGAAGGTATTACCACCCTAAACATCTACAGTACTCCGCAGGAACCTCTTTGTAAATTTGTGTATTTTGGCTATAAGTGTTGTATAAAAAATAGATGGTGGAGGTGAGAAAAGAAATATTTTTTTACAATTTTTGCACCCGCCGCGGTTCCGAACCTTTAGTGCCTACGTACCACCTTCTCTGTAATAGGGGATCAGGGTACTCGTAGTTCACCTTTAAAAATTTTAAAACACAAGTGTGTTGGTTAATTTTAAGAGATGAGAGATCATCGTCTTATTTGAGTGGAAGAACATACTTACTACCCACGATTATGAGAAAGGAGAATTTGCATCATCTCAAAGTGGAGGATATAGCTTGGATTTTAAAATCAACAAAGCCTCTCTCAACATTCAATTGGAAAATATCTCACTTCACTATATATCATAGAAGTATAGTAGCTCACATCACTACAAAGATTGACAAGAGTCTAACCTTTCTTAGAAAAAGTTTTAAGGTAAAAGCCAAGGTGGCAAAATGGTATGAATGAGATTGATTGACTTTTAGTCTTCTCACAAAAAATGTCAAAGTATGATTAAGTTGGTTAAATTTTAATTAAGATATATTTTTGAAAATTCATGGACCTAAGTTCGAGTTTATTATGAAAGTGGTCCAAGTTTAAAAAACAAGAAGAGTTTTCAAAAAGGAGGGAGAATATTTTTTGAAATTAAAGAAGGTGGGAGGAGATGAAAGGGACTATCCTAAAGTATAAGGTAAAAACTAGGGAAAAGAATAGTCTAACCAACAAGAAGCCAAAACTTGACACAATGAGTCAATGTAGAATTACCATCCTTTAGATTGAAACCAAACAAGCAAAGATAATAAACCTTTTAAGAAAACCAATCTTCAAATGCATTATGTCTTCACAAAAATTGGGTAGAGTAACGGTTGTATACAGATGAATTCCCAATCACAGACAAAGCACATATGCATACAAAGATAATAAACAACCCAATATCTCGGGGTAAACCCCAAGAAGTCCAGACAAAATTGCAATAGAAGTCACAAGATCTCAAGGTAGGTCAAGGTCTCTACTCCTAAGTCCAAGAAGTCCATAACTCCAAAATGCCAAGGATAGTAACCAAATAGTCCAAGTAACCTTAAAGTTTTTTATTGTTCAAGTTGATTATTAGGTATCTTTAAAAATAAAATGAAAGCTCAAGTGAGAAAAGTAAAAATAACATAAAAAATAAATGCTCAAGTGAGCAAAGAGAAAAATAACATGAAATGAAAATCCTAAAATAAATGGTGCTTAAAGTAAAAACATAAAAATAAAAGTCAATTGCTAATGAGTTAGAAATTAGAGGTTAGTTGAATTACCATCTTGAAACTTGCATTTGAAAACTCATTAGAAGATTGATAAAATCGAAGTATCTCAACAACAAGTTCCATTTGCTTTTTGCCAAGTATATCATTCATTTCAAATTCTCAAGGCAACAACAAATGATCAACGATGTTTAAATGATTCACTTAGACCAGATTTAAAAAAAGTCTATTAGAGGATTGAAAAGACCAAAGCCTCCTAACAATGTACCTCAAGGTTATTGGATCAAAGGTATCAAATTAAATATACTTGGGCTTGGAAGCATAGGTTTGTGCCACGAATGATCATTTCTCGAATCGGGACAAAATTTAGCGTTATGTTAAGAAATCGTAAGTGGACTTATATAGAAGTCGCACATATTTTGAGGCCGGTCAATAGCAATCTATGTGCCACATGTTTGGAGAGATGATGTGTAGATCATCCTCTAATAACATGTAGCACATGTAAGAAAAGGATAAGATGAAGATGGAGGGGAAATATTTGAATCAAAAAGTTTAATCAAACTATCATTAAATCATCCATCCAATTTAGTGGAGTTAAACTCAACACCCAAGATCCAATGATGTTAATGAAGTTCATGATCAGCAACCATATAGCCAGAATATATTAAAAAATAAATTGCATTTAATGAATAAAAATAAAAAGGAAAAATGATTTTTAAATAGTTTTTAAAATGAAAATAAAAGGTAAAAAAGCAAACTATATTCAAAGCATCAAAGAAAATTTTAAAGACATCATAGAAACAACAGAAATGATCTCAAATATTTTTATAAATATTTTGGTTATTTCTTAAAAAAGAAAAGTATTTTGAAACTGATTAAAGTCAATCAAATAAGTAAAAAAAAGATTAAAAAATGATAGAAGTAAACAAAAATTCTAGAAAAAATTCAGAAAGTCAGAAATGAGGGAAATGATTTTTATAAAAAAATTTAGAATTTAAAAATATCAAAAAGTATTTTTAAATAATTAGAAATAAGTCAAAATAAAGGAAAAATTATAAAAAATATCAAATATGAAAATAAAATCATGAAAAATAAAAATCAGAAAAAGAATATTTGAAAATATTTTTTAGAATTTTTTCATAATTTTTGAGCCAGAAATGAATTTTCTATTATTTTTTGAAGTTTGTTGTAAAAAACAGAAAATAAAATAAAGTTTAAAAAAATGTAGATCATTGGATGAGAGTCAAAACACACTAGTAATCAAATCCAAAGGATCAGGAACGTTGTGCATATGATGGTCAGCTTTAGAAATTGCACCGGATCACCTTTTAATTAAAAATAACTAAAATTTGGGCGCGTTGGATGAAATCTGACTAATAGAAGTAATCAGATCCAAGGGCTCTCAAAGCGCGCGTATGATAAAGCAAATACACTGGATTGAATTCAAACAAATAACATGTCACGCTTTCATTGGTTGAAGCACGACACTTAGATCGTCTTCAACCTCCAGACGCCCTAGATTGGGATTCCTCAAACTGTAAAATTAGAGGACCAGACAGGTGCCATTAGATTTATCTCTTCAAGACGACTCTAATGGTACCCTCACGCCAAATTTATATAATCTGAGCAAGGTTTAATTTGAGAAACTTTAGAAATAATAGCGAGCACCTAATTCTGGAATATCTCACTCAAATTTCAATGAAATTATAAATTGTAAAAAGCACGAGAATCAGATAGATGAAGAGAGTAGATTAGTCTTTTATTTGGATCGGTTTGACCAAGAAATCTACCTGAATGAAGTAGAAAAAGGTGGCTCTGAAACTGGACTTCTGCAGATCAATATAGGTTACAGCTCTTAAAGGTAAGAGTATGGTTAGCTTCAGAGAAGTTCAATGAAGCTAAGTAAATGGAGCTTTTAGTGTTTTGGAGGGAGAATGCAAGAAATCAGAAATTCAAATTCAGAGTTCATGTGGTATCTGAACAGGGGTCAATTGGCTATCAAAAACTTACGATTTTTATAGGGGTCAATTGGCTGTCAAATTGAGTGTAATAGAGCTTGTATTTATAGGAGAAACAAATGGAATCAAGGGGGGGTTGAATGATGTAATTTCCCTTGAGTTCATGCACACCTGTGATCATGAAGAAAGTGTGATCACATGTACATCAAAACTCAATCAAACGATGTGCTTTATAATTCTAAATGATCCAAACATATGTGCTAATAATGTTTAGGTGGAAGGACAATACCACATCGTCGAGACTTCAATCGGGGATCTCATGCTGACTACATTTGGAAGGACAATACCACATCATTGGAGGAGCCCAAAATACATTTTTCAATACCAAGGGAGATAATTACATAAACTTCCCCGGGGAGAAATTATGAAGCCATATGGGGATAACAACTTTCAGAGAGAAACATTGCTTCAGTTTTACTTGGAGATTTAAGAAGTCGGATAAAACAGTAATAAATCAAAATTATGGGGATTTTAAATCAAACCCAGCGTTTGGCGGGAGAAAACCCAAAAAGTTGATAACTATTTCAACACTTCTTAGAAAAGATATAGCCCTTGTCTAGTTTCATGGGAAACAAATAACAATAGTAATGCCATTATTGCAAAGGGCGATGTTTTGAAAATGATTCTACCTCATCACACAAAGGGAGAAGGAACTTAGGTTATATGAGTGAAGACCTTATTGAGGAATCTGGGATAGAGGTTTCAAACTATGCAAACCCGAAACCAAAATTATCAACCTGGAGGAAAAACTGAACCAAGACCTGACTGGGGGGAAATGAGATCACAAATCCAACACCGCACCATACATCCATTGGTATCATCCCCAACTATTTGAGAAACAACAAGAAGATCATACGAATATCAATGAAAGTGACCTGAAAGAACTCTCTTGGGGAATACATACCTCCAAAATTTTAGAGTTCTTCCATCCTTGGGATCACTATTTTTGTTTTTCTTGAGTCACAAAATCTAAAGTATAAAGTAATTTGTAAATTCTTTTTCAAAAACAATTTTATCATTAAATCTCTTTGTTTTGAAAATTACTATCAATAATAAATGGAGTCTTTGTAAGCGGAATAAAATAAGAATTACAAATAATTGGATAAAAGCTCAAACTTTATTAATAGAATGGTAGTCTACGAATGGAGAGACCCCATAGATGATTACAAAGTTTGGAAATGGTAATAAACTGGAAAAGATACATTGAAACATAATGACCAATATTCTCCTTAACAACTTTGAATTCTTGAGCAGTGACTTCTGTCAAAGTATGGTGAGGATCCAAGAAGATTGTTGCTTCAATGATCAAGTCTTGTCTGATGCAGTTACTTTCAAAGAAATCCCTACCTTTTTCCTAGGATGCCCTTGTGGGTTTTTAACCTAGCGGGAAGGTTTATTCTGTTTGTGTCTCTTATTTTTTTCCTAGACCGCCCTTTTGGGTTTTCAGCCTATTGAGACACTCTTTTTTTGCCTAAGCCTCCCTTTTGGGTTTTCGACTTAGTGATTTGTTCTTTTATTTCTTTAGGCGAAGTATTTATTGACTATGTCAGCATTCATAGGACGTGGGAACTCCTCCCCTTCCATAGTTTCAAGAATCAATGCACCGCCAGAGAAGGCATTCTTGACAACATATGGGCCTTCATAATTGGGAGTCCACTTGCCCCTAGAATCAGTGTTAAAAGACATGATCTTCCTGAGCACGAGGTCGCCTTCTCTGAATTCACGAGGCTTGACCTTCTTATCAAAAGCTTTCTTTATTATCTTCTGGTATAACTGGCCATGACACAAGGCCTTCATTCTCTTTTCTTCAATCAAATTCAATTGGTCAAACCTGTTCTAGACCCATTCATCCTATGACAATTTGGTTTCCATTATCACGCGTAAAGAGGGAATCTCAACCTCAACGTGAAGCACTACTTCTATACCATACACAAGAGAGAACGGGGTTGCCCCTGTTGAAGTGCAGACAGGTGTACGATACCCGTGCAAGGAAAAAGGGAGCATCTCATGCCAATATTTATAAGTAACAACCATTTTCTGGATGATCTTATTGATATTTTTATTAGCAGATTCAACAACCCCATTCATATTTCGCCTGTAAGGAGATGAATTGTGATGGACAATCTTGAATTCTTCACAAAGTTCAGTCATCATCTTTGTTATTCATATTTGAGCCATTGTTGGTGATAATCATGCTTGGCACACCATCCTGACATATAAGATTATTCTTGACAAAGCGCATTACCACCTGCTTAGGAACATTAGCATATGAAGCTGCTTCTACCCATTTGGTGAAGTAGTCAATTGCCACCAAGATAAAATGATGTCCATTCGACGCCTTAGGTTCAATCATTCAAATCATGTCAATACCCCACATAGAGAAAGGCCACGGGGAAATAATAACATTGAGAATTGTCAGAGGCACAAGAATTTTGTCAGCATAAATCTGGCATTTATGGAACTTCTTTACAAATTCGTAACAATCAGATTCCGTTGTCAGCCAATAGTAACCTGCCCTAAGCATCTTTTTTTCCATCGAATGTCCATTAGCATGAGTGCCAAAGGAACCTTCATGGATCTCATCCATCAACATGTTTGCTTCGTGTCTATCCACACATCTGATCAAGACCATGTCATTATTTCTTTTGTATAGCACATCTTCATTGAGGAAAAAGTTGCTTGCTAACCTTCTAAGTGTCTTTCTATCTTTGTTTGACGAACCGGCCGGTTATTTCTGAATCTGGAGAAAATGCTTGATATCATAATACCAAGGTTTTTCATCTGACGTCTCTTCTGTTGCAAACACATGAGCTAGTCTATCCAAAAATCACACTGTGATACGAGGCACATCTTTTCAAGTATTTACTTGACACATAGAAGCCAAAGTGGCCAAAGCATTTGCCATCTGATTTTCATATATGGGAATATGATGGAATTTAACTTTATTAAAAAAGTTTAATAATCTTATAGAATAGTCTTTGTAGGGAGTCAAGACAGGTTGACGAGTATCCCATTCTCCTTTAATCTGATTTATTACCAAAGCTGAATCGCCATATACATCTAGAATTTTAATTCTGAGATCAATAGCCTCCTTGAGACCCATGATATAAGCTTCATAATCTGCCATTTTATTGGTGCAATCGAATGACAACCTTGCAGTAAATGGGATATGCGATCCATGGGGAGTGATAATCATAGCACAAATTCCTTTCCCATAAGCATTCATAACTCCATTAAACACCATGCCCCAACGAGATTCAGGATCAGGACCTTCCCCAAAAAAAGGTTCATCACAATCTTTTATCTTCAAAAATGTCACATCCTCATCAGGGAAATCATATTTAACAGGCTGATAATTATCATATGGTTGGTGAGCAAGATAATCTACCAACACACTTCTTTTTATAGCCTTCTTAGTATGGTATTCAATATCATATTCAGACAATAACATTTGCCAATGGGAAATTATCCCAATAAGATCAGGCTTTTCAAAAATATACTTAATTGGATCCATTTTGGAAATCAACCAAGTAGTATGATTCAACATATATTGTCGCAACCGTTTTGCCGCCCAAGCCAAAGCACAACATGTTTTTCCAGCATAGAATACCGCGACTCACAGTTAGTAAACTTCTTGCTGAGATAATAAATGGCATGTTCTTTTCTTCCTGTTTCATCTTGTTGTCCTAAAATGCAACCCATAGAATTATCTAACATTGTTAGATACATAATTAATGGTCTTCCTTCAATGGGAGGGACCAAGATATGAGGTTCAAGCAGATACTCTTTGGTACTTTCAAATGTCCTTTGGAAATCATCTATCCACACACAACCTTAATCTTGTTTAACAACTTAAAGATTGGTTCACATCTTGCAGTCATATGGGAAATAAACCTGGAAATGTAACTCAACCACCCAAGGAAGCTTCTAACTTGCTTTTCAGTTCTTGGCGTTGGCATTTCTTGAATTGCCTTAACTTTATCAGGATCAACTTCAATTCCTTTTTGGCTGACAATGAAACTTAACAATTTTCCTGATCGGACACCAAAGGTGCATTTATTTAGATTCAAGCGAAGACGATACTTCCTCAAATGCTGAAATAATTCCAACAAATCCTCTATATGCCCTTCTTCAGTATGGGATTTGGCAATCATATAGTCAACATATACCTCAATTTCCTTGTGCATCAGATCATGGAATAGGGTTGTCATAGCCCCCTGGCACGTTGCACCAGTGTTCTTTAACCAGAAGGGCATCACTCTGTAACAGAATGTTCCCCATGGTGTGATGAACATTGTTTTTCTATGTCCTCAGGAGCCATTCTAATATGATTATTTCCGGAAAATCTTTCTATGAACGAGAATACTTTGAATTTTGTTGTACTATCAACCAACATATCAATATGTGGCAATGGAAAGTCGTCTTTTGGACTAGCTTTGTTTAAATCTCTATAATCAACGCACATGCGAAATTTTCCGTCTTTATTTGGTACTGGGACAATATTGACAATCCACTGAGGCTACACTGATGTCATAACAAAACCGGCATTAATTTTCTTTAAAATTTCTTCTTTAATTTTTACTGCCATATCAGGGTGAGTTCTTCACAATTTCTGCTTGATTGGCGTGCATTTTGGCTTTAGCAGCAAATGATGTTCCCCAATATCAGTATCCAATCCCGACATGTCTTGGTATGACCAAGAAAAGATGTCCACATACTCTTTCAACCATCCAATCAACCTGCTCTTTACATCGGGATGTAGCAATTCTCCAATCTTGATTCTTTCGGGTCTTCCTCTGAACCCAAATTAATCGTCTCCAACGGCTCTTTATATGGATGAATGGTAATTTCCTTGCTCTCAAGAAACCATGAAACCTCTTATGGGATTTCATCATATTCTTCTTCTTCAGCCACATACGGAGGATACTAAAAGTTGGGAGAGGGTACAGGGTCATTGTATTCAACGGGTTTTTTAATTAATCTGCACATATGATTTATGATTTCTTTTAGAAACTGACACATATAGCAAGTGATTATGCAGATTCAATTATAGTTATTATTTATTTTGAAAGGATTTTTCTTATTTCCATTTTCCAAGAAAAAGAAGAAAATAAAGACACAATTTGGGAATCAAAGACAACTTTTATTATTGATCTTAAAGATAAAAACAACAGATATGCCCATACAATATCAATACTTTCACCTTGGGCAAAGTGAAAGATTTTTGAAAATATTTACAAAAAACAAATTAATTTGAAATATGAATGCAAGAGGGAACATCAATAGTGACCCAGTTTTGGACTCTGACTCCATGCGTCACATAGTTCGGCATCTATTGCTCCGCTTCGCCTTCCAGAATAGGATTGATCTTAGGAACAGTAGGATGAAGGTAACCTCCATTGTGAAAGATGTCTTGATATTTGCCCAAAATAGACTTCGACTTCTTCATAGTCTCACCTTTACTATACTTCACAGAATATCCCAAACCAGCTTTATTCTTATTCACAAGTGGATCAACAATCTGCCCTCATACTTTACTAGAGCCATTACGCACTACCTGTTGAGCATCCTTAAACGAAGCTATATAATTCTCATTTTCTCTTACATTATCAATGGATAAAGCTTGGAACTGAGTTCCAACAACAGCTTTATCTTCTTCCACAACACTGAAAGAGGATAAATGATATATTAACAACGCGTGTTCTCCATTTATGATGACCACCTTTCCTTCAAAAACAAACTTCAGCTTCTGGTGCAAAGTTGAAGTGACGCCTCCTGCCTCGTGGATCCACGGTCGTCCCAGTAAACAACTGTAGGAGGGAACGATATCCATAACCTAGAAAGTAATCTGAAATAAGTGTGGGCCTATGTGAATAGGTAAATCTACTTCCCTGATGATAGACTTCCTCGATCGATCAAAAACTTTCACAATTATGCCACTCGGGCGCATGGGAGTTCCTTGGTACTTCTACTTCATGAGTGTGGTCCTCGGTATGACATTTAAAGTGAACCCATTGTCAATCAACACATTGGAAAATGAATCGTTCTTACAATTCATGGAGATATGGAGAGCCAAGTTATGATTCCTTCCTTCATAGGGCAGCTCGTCATCACAGAAACTCAGGTTATTACAGGATGTAATATTCCCGAAAACACTACTAAATTGGTCCAAGGGCATATCACTTTCCATGAAAGTTTGATCCAATACTCTCATCAAAGATTCCCTGTGGGTAGAAGAGTTCATTAGCAAGGCTAGAATCGATATCTTTGATGGAGTTTGCAACAATTGATCTATGATCCTGTAGTCGCTCATCTTGATAATCTTTAATATATCATCCACATATTTTTTCAGAGTAGTACAACTATATTCCCCCACTGTTTTCTTAGGTTCAAGGTCAGGTGGGACAATGAAGCTCCCTAGGTTACCATCGAGAGGTTAGACGAACCCGCACATTGCTGTGACATCGAGACTGAAAAGGTAGCAGATAAACCCTGGTTTCACGAGGTAAAGAGGTATCTTGAGGCTCAAGAATACCCCGAGGGGGCATCTGTTAATGATAAGAAGTTTATGAGAAGGTTTTCCGCAAAGTTCTTCATCAGCAACGGGGTTCTCTATAAGCGTAACCATGATTCAACCTTACTGCGATGTGTGGACAAAAGCGAGACAGAAAGAATCATGGCAGAGTTACATGAAGGTACCTTCGGAACTCATTCTAGTGGACATACCATGGCGAAGAAAATCCTACGGGAAGGATATTATTGGTCTACTTTGGAAGCCGATTGTTATCAGCATTCTCGAACCTGTCATAAGTGCCAAGTCTATACTGATAAGGTGCGTGTACCTCCAGTTCCTCTGAATGTTTTGACAGCTCCTTGGCCTTTCGCAATGTGGGGCATCGACATGATCTTCGAGATCAGACCTACTGCATCTAACGGGCATCGCTTCATTTTGGTATCAATTGATTATTTCACAAAGTGGGTTGAGGCAGCTTCCTTTGCTACAGTAACCAAGAACGTCGTGGTGCGGTTTATCTGACACAATTTGATCTGTAGATACGGTGTACCAGAGAGGATCATTACGGACAATGGTACAAATCTCAATAATACAATGATCACCGAGCTCTGCAAACAGTTCAAGATACAACATCACAACTCTTCTCCCTACCGGCCAAAGATGAATGGGGCTGTTGAAGCGGCTAACAAAAACATCAAGAAGATTGTGCAGAAGATGACGGTGACATACAAAGACTGGCACGAGATGTTACCATTCTCTCTTCATGGGTACCGTACCTCAGCACGAACGTCAACATGGGAAACACTCTACTCTCTGGTGTATGGCATGGAGGCGGTCCTACCCATCAAAGTCCAGATATCCACCCTCTGGATCATGAAGGATGCAGGGTTAAGCGAGGACGATTGGATCTAGACCCGACTTGATCAGCTGAATCTAATCGATGAAAAGAGGCTTACTGCTATTTGTCATGTTCAGACGTATCAGAAGCGAATGATTAAGGCATTTAACAAGAAAGTCATACGTCAAGAATATCAAGTCGGGGACTTGGTAATCAAACGCATCATACTGCCGCAAGGTGATCCCAGGGGCAAATGGACCCCCACATATGAAGGGCCATTTGTGTTTAAGAACATTTTCTCGGGAGGAGATATGATTCTGACCACCATGGATAGTGACGACCTTCCTCACCCCGTCAATGCAGACATAGTGAAAAGATATTACGCATAATCAAAGACTCGCTAGGTCGACTGGCCTAGGCAAAAGTAAGGTCTTCCCGGTGAACCAAAAGGGTTCGGGTAAAAGTAAGGGATGAAAATGAAAAAAAACTATACACCCGGCAATTCGAAAACCTGAAAAGGCGGCTTGGGCAAAAAAGGGTATCCCGGTTGACTGAAAACCCGAAAGGGCGGTTCAGGCAAAAATTAGGGATCAAGGCGTAACACCATGCATCATTGGATTATCTTGCAACAAGAATTCGGTATCGACTATCAAGCTCAGACGGCGCCAATCAATCTGATCCACCTTCGACCAAGTAGCAAAGTGATGAGACACTCGAAGATATAATGGAAATAGCAGAGTTGGAACCCAGTGGGATTGTTTTACATAGATGTTTTTCTTTCTTTTACACAAAATTGTACAATTTTTATTTCTTCGGCGGTGTTCACTTACTAGGACGTCAGCCTCTTTGTACAAAACACCTATTACAGGCCAACTTCAAAAAAATCAATACAATTCATTTTCACAAGAAATTTCAACTTGTTTTTATTTTTCTGTTTTGTTTTGCAAGAACGTCCAATGATTCATTTTTGATATATGCATTTGAAAATAATTGCGGCTCATAAACATTTACATGTGAAACAAAAGATAATTACTCGTAATTCCAAGAACAGTGGAAAACAAGAAATGTCCAAACCTTACAGTTGCCAAAGACAGTGGTGTTAGCTTTCCCGAACAGGACACAACTCTCCCCAACCGAGGTTCACAATCGCGAGTGAGTCGGCAAAATTCTCCCCAAGCAGAGCTTGTTTATCACCAGCAACAGAAGTTAATCCCCAACTGAGTTTATTTCTCCAAATCAGCAGATCTTCCAACAGAGTATCTCTCTTCCCCCCAAAGACATTCTCCCACAGGGTTATTCTCGAACAGAGTCTCTCCCGACGGAATATTCTCAAGCAGAACGGATGCAAATCTCCAGTTAATCATCTTCTGTCACTACCCCCAGCGAGAACAAAGAACTCAACTCTTTGTACTCTCCAAACAGCAATCCAGGATTTATTCTCCCCAGTCGAAGAATATCACAAGAACATTGCATATCCATACATCGTAGCATGCGCATACGCATCATACAACACAATCTCATTTATCTTGAGAACATCATTACTCAATAAATTTCATACATCGTGACATTACATACGACTAACTCTTTACTTTTCAGGGAAAGATGCAATCAAGTTCTCACAAGTTTTCTCTGGTTCAGTCAAGTCGATACTAAGATTTCTATTCTAGTTCAAGCTATGAAGCCCGAAAATCGACCGGATAATACCTTGATTTGTCCAGATACTATGAAGCCTGGAATCAACCAGATAGTGGTATATCTCAGATTCAAGCTATGAAGCCCGGAAATTGACCGAATAATATCTTGATGTCCCCGAAATACTATGAAGCCTGGAATTGACCAGATAGTGGTATATCTCATATTCAAGCTATGAAGCCCGGAAATCCACCGAATAATATCTTGATGTCCCCGAAATAATATGAAGCCTGGAATCGACAAGATAGTGGTATATCTCAGATTCAAGCTATGAAGCCCGGAAATTGACCGGATAATATCTTGGTTTCTCTAAAATGCTACGAAGCCTGGAATCGACCAGATAGTGGTATATCATAAATATAAGCTATGAAGCCCAGAAATCAACCGGAAAACAGCTTAACCCTCAGCAAGTTATTGTGAAGCCTGGAAATCAACCAGATAGCAATAAAAAATACCATGAAGCCTGGAATCAACCAGATAATGGTATAAGACACTGTGAAGACTGGATCACGACCAGATAACGGCAAAGGACACTGAAGCCTGGGACACGACCAGATAATGGTATAAGGTATTGCGAAGCTTGGAAATCAACCAAATAGCAGTTTACTCGGCCAATTACTATGAAGCCCGGAAATAGACGGGATATTAGTAAGCCTTAAATTAAACTTGAAGCCCAGACGTGACCGCATAACCACTTAATTCCTTCTGAATCCTGCAGCACGACTAGATAAGAATTGAGAAATTGCAAAGCCTGGAAGACGACCAGATAGAAAGCCTAATCTCATCTCTCTAGTAAGTCACTGTAAAGCCTGGAGCACGACTACATAGCAGTCGATCTTATTTTCCTCAGCAAATCACTGTAAAGCCTGGAGCACGGCCAGATAGCAGTTCATTTTCATCTCCTCGACTAAGAGATGATTCCCCAATAGAGTAACGGACAAATGAAGTTCCTAAAACTCTATCTCTCTCAAGACAAAGAACAACATTCCCCAGCAAAATCTTCCTCAATAGCAGGTATACGGATTCTCGCAGAGGAATCTCTTATGCGATCGACACTTCTTCGGATGGCATCTTTAAGCCCATCTTCCGTCATTGACTTCCAAATGGCATCTATAAGTCCATTTCTGATATCCCAAGACCAATACCACTTCATGCGAGGGCAAATTGTAACGCCCGTAATTTAATTAATTATTTAATTAAATTATTTTTAGAATATTTGTGAAGAAGTGTTATTAAATTGGATTTATTTTATTAAGTGGAGAAATAATAATATATTAGAGGCATTATATTATTATGTGGTGAAATAATGTTAGAAGCTAATATTATTTAATGTGGGCCTATATTGTGTGAGTGGAAGTAATAAAGGGGTGTAAGTTTGGAGCCTAATAAGAATAATATAATAATATTATGTTATATTATTTGTGAGAAGGAATAGAAGAAAGAGCAGTAGAAGGAAAATAAGGATTTGGGAAGAGAATGTAAAGCTGCTGGAAAAAGTGGAAGACGGCAATAACAAAGATTCAACCCGGAAATTGTAGAGCGACCTTCGATCCAAAGTAAGGGTTGGGTTCTGACTTTATAATTGGGTTCATAATATTTGATATGTGGGGTTAGATGTAATTGTTGTTTGTTCTTGAATTAGATGTGTTATGAATGATGTATGGTGAATATTGATGAATTCTAGATGAATGATAATGTTATAATGTTGTCTAATCAATGGAATATTAGAGGTTAATGATTAGGTGATGAATTATCATGATCATAATAAGGTTTTTAGGGCTGTAATTAGATTCCCGTAGTGAATTACAGTGGAAAACGCAGAAAATTATGCAGACTGTCGAAGGATGTGTCGACCCCAACTTAGATATGTCGATACATGAAGGATGTTGGATTCAAGATGTGTCGACGCGAAGAGAGGATGTGTCGATACATGTTTGTTGTTCGACTCAGGATGAGTCGATACAAGGAGGGCTTGCGTCGAAGCATGATAAGTACAAGACTCAGGATGAGTCTAACCATGGAGGGCTTGCATCGAAGCATGCTAAGTACAAGACTCAGGATGAGTCGAACCATGGAGGGCTTGCGTCGAAGCATGCTAAGTACAAGACTCAGGATGAGTCGACACGAAGAAAGGATGTGTCGATACATGAGTGTGTGAGACTCAGGATGAGTCGACCGGTGAAGTACATGTGTCGATACATGCTGTATTGAAAGCCTGAATGAGTCGATCCATAAGGAGGATGTGTCGACTCATAGTATACAGATGAAGCAGGATGAGTCGATCGAAGGAGTTTCGTGTCGATACATAATGTTTGGTTTTCGACAGAATCAGTTTTGAATTATTGTAACTTGAGTTGTAGGATGCTGTTTGATATGTCGTTCGAAGCGTTGATTAGCTAACGCGATAAACTTTATTTTAGATGATTAAAATGATGGATAAGAAGTGTAATCCCAGTAACCAATTTAGGATTTAGGATTAATTCCCGTAGATGACCGTTCTGCTAGATTTTGAACAGAATGACGAATTTTGAGATGTTAGAGGCTGCTGTTAGAATTATGGTAGTAGGATTTAGTGACAATAATGATTTACAGTAGCAGAATAACAGTAGGGATTACTGTAGTATTAATATACAGTTGAGTATTAGTAATATGTTATTAATTAAGTGATGTTTAATAATTATTTTGAGATGTTTATGAGATGCTGTAATTGAGATGTTTTGAGATTTTTATGAGATGTTGTTATTTTGAGATGATTGAGATGTTGTTGTTCTGAGATGTTTATGAGATGTTGTTGTTTTGAGATGTTTATGAGATGTTGTTATTTTGAGATGAATGAGATGTTGTTGTTCTGAGATGTTTATGAGATGTTGTTGTTTTGAGATGTTTCTGAGATGTTGTTGTTCTGAGATGTTTATGAGATGTTGTGTTTTGAGATGATTGAGATGTTGATATTACATTCATGAAGAGTCGCATACATTGCAATTTTTTGAGATGGAGCTTATGCTCGTTGAGATGGCCTGGATTGGCAAATTTTGAGATGAAGGTTATGCCTTGTTGATGCCTCTATTAATTGGCAGATTAGATTTTTGAGATGGGAGTTCTGATCCAATGATACCACATGCATTTGCATAGTTTTGAGTCGCATCATATTAATGAGTAATGAGATTTATTTGATGTTGATGAATGAGTATATATGTTGTATTTGTTGTTGATTATGAGATGAGAAGTGGTGATATTATTGATCTAATTTAATATATTTATTATCATGCGCTTTATTATATTATTAGATATCTCACCCCTTCTGTTTGAATGTTGCCCTTATGTTGGTAACGTGCAGGTAATCGAGAGTGAAGGATGTATACCTTCAATAGTTCGAGTCGTTGTCATTGCTCTGATATGTAACACTCGGGGGGATGAACGTTTGCTGATTTTTGATTACTGATTTTTAGTTGTTGAACTTTAAATTGTTTATTTACTAAATATGAGATGTTTCGAAGTTGATGTTTTATTTAAAGATGTTATTGAAGAATTCCGCTGTGTAGTTCTTGAATTATTTTATTAAAGATGCTATATTGATGGTTCATCCGATGTTTTATTAAAAGTGTTATATATCCATGATGAATGCAATGAATTTGTTAGAAGAATTTGTGGCATCCCGATTCATTTGTATGAATGAAATTTTATAACTCTGATTTAAATTGCATAATTTGCTTGGGGTAGAATTGGGGTGTTACAAAGTTGGTATCAGAGCAAAACGTTGGTCCGACCTTGTCGTCGAGTCGTAGTTGTCTAACAATCGAGTATTGTTATTTTGATGTTCTAACAGTTGTCTGTGTTGTAGTGAGAAGTTGAGATGGCTGGAAGGAATGATGCTGCTCTTGCTGTTGCTCTAGAAGCAATGGATCATGCGATGGAAAATCATCTGAATGCTGACGGGAATGCTGGATCTCGTAGCTTGGCGACTTTCCAGAGAGAGAATCCACCTACGTTCAAGGGAAAATATGATCCTGACGGAGCATTGGAATGGTTGAAAGAGATTGAGAGGATCTTTTGCGTGATGGACTGCACTCCAGCGCAGAAGGTTCGTTATGGGACTCATATGCTAGCAGTCGAGGCTGATGACTGGGGGCTAGAGACTTGCCAGAAGTTGGAGGCTGCAGGTGAGAATGTCACTTGGGCTGTGTTCCGTATGGAGTTTTTGAGAAAGTATTTTCCTGAAGATGTCCGTGGAAAGAAGGAAATTGAGTTCCTTGAGCTGAAGCAAGGAAGTATGTTTGTTGTTGAGTATGCTGCCAAGTTTGCTGAGTTGGCCAAGTTTTATCCATATTACACTGAGGAAAATGCTGAATTTTCAAAGTGTATTAAGTTTCAGAATGGGTTACGCCCGTAGATAAAGAAGGCAGTTGGATACCAGAAGATCCGCGTCTTTGCTGATTTGGTTGATATCTGTAGGATTTATGAGGAAGACAATAATGCACATTACAAGATTATCAATGAGAAGAGGGGTAAGCACCCACAGAGTCGTGGTAAACCTTATGATGCCCCAGCTGGTAAGGGTAAGCAGAGAGTTGCTCATGGTCAGAGGACTAGTGGGGCAGATGCTCCTGCTGGTGTGATTTGTTTTAAGTGTGGGAAACCTGGACACAAGAGTAATGTGTGCACTTCTGAAGTGAAGAGATGTTACCGTTGTGGTAAGAACGGACATGTTGTATCTGAGTGTGAGCATAAGAATGTGGTTAATTTCAATTGTAAGGAAGAAGGACACGTTGGTAGCCAGTGTCCGAAACCGAAGAAGGCTCAGTCTAGTGGTAAAGTGTTTTCTTTGGTGGAGGATCAGACAGCTTCTGAGGATGGACTTATTAGAGGTACATGTTTCATTAATAGTACTCCTTTAATTACTATTATTGATACTGGTGCTACGCATTGTTTTATTGCTGCTGATTTTGTTGAAAGATTGGGTCTTGTGTTGTCTTCTTTGAGTGGAGAAATGGCCGTCGATACTCCATCCAAGGGATCGGTGACTACTTCTTTCGTGTGTGCTAAGTGTCCCTTGTCGATCTTCGACAGAGACTTTGTTGTTGATTTTGTTTGCTTGCCGTTAAGAGGTTTGGATGTGATTCTTGGTATGAACTGGTTAGAGCATAATTGTGTTCATATTAATTGTTATGACAAGTCGGTGAAGTTTTCTACTCCTGAAGAAGAGGAAGATGGTTTATTGTCTGCTAGACAGTTGAGAAAGTTGATGCAAGAGGAATCACATATGTTCTCGTTGATGGCGTCGCTATCTGTAGAGACTCAAGCTATAATTGAGGAATTGCCGGTGGTATGTGAATTTCCTGAAGTTTTCCCTGATGAGATTCCCGATGTACCGCCAGAGAGGGAAGTTGAATTTACAATTGATCTTGTACCTGGTACCAGACCTGTGTCTATGGCACCATACAGGATGTCTGCATTTGAGTTGTCAGAGTTGAAGAAGCAATTGGAAGAGTTACTTGAGAAGAGATTTGTAAGACCAAGTGTATCGCCGTGGGGAGCTCCAGTGTTGTTAGTGAATAAGAAAGATGGAAGTATGAGGCTTTGTGTTGATTATAGACAGCTGAACAAGGTGACGATTAAGAACAAGTATCCGCTTCCAAGAATAGATTACTTGATGGACCAATTGGTGGATGCCCGTGTGTTTAGCAAGATTGATTTGAGGTCGGGTTACCATCAGATTAAAGTGAAGGATGAAGATATTCAGAAGACGTCTTTCAGAACGCGTTATGGACATTGCGAGTATTCAGTGATGCCTTTTGGTGTTACTAATGCGCCCGGAGTATTCATGGAATATATGAATCGTATCTTTCATACTTATTTGGATCGGTTTGTAGTGGTGTTCATTGATGATATTTTGATTTACTCTAAGTCAGAAGAAGAGCATGCTGAACATTTAAGACTAGTATTGCAGATTCTGAAAGAGAAGAAGTTGTATGCAAAGCTATCCAAGTGTGAATTCTTGATGAAAGAGGTTAGTTTTCTTGGTCATGTGATTTCAGGTAGTGGCATTGTTGTAGATCCATCGAAGGTTGATGTTGTGTTGCAATGGGAAACTCCAAAGTCAGCTACTGAGATTAAAAGCTTATTGGGATTAGCTGGTTATTATAGGAGGTTTATTGAAGGGTTTTCTAAGTTGTCACTTCCGTTGACTAAGTTGACTTGTAAAGGTAGAGCTTTTGTTTGGGATGTTCAGTGCGAAGAAAGTTTTACAGAATTGAAGAAGAGGTTGACGTCGGCTCCGATTTTGACGTTGCCTAATCCAGGAGAGCCTTTTGTGGTGTATTGTGATGCTTCCAAGATGGGTTTAGGAGGTGTGCTTATGCATAATGGTAAGGTAGTTGCTTATGCTTCGAGGCAGTTAAGGACTCATGGGAAGAACTATCCTACGCATGATTTAGAGCTTGCTGCAGTTGTTTTTGCATTGAAGATTTGGAGGCATTATCTTTATGGTTCTAGATTTGAAGTGTTTAGTGACCATAAGAGTTTGAAGTATTTGTTTGATCAGAAAGAGCTTAATATGAGGCAACGAAGATGGTTGGAATTGTTGAAGGATTATGATTTTGGTTTGAATTATCATCCAGGAAAGGCGAATGTGGTAGCTGATGCATTGAGTCGAAAGACTTTACATATGTCAGCAATGATGATTAAAGAGTTGGAATTGATTGAGCAGTTCATAGATATGAGCTTAGTTTGCGAGGTTACTCTGCAGAGTGTTATGTTGGGTATGTTGAAGATTAATAATGAATTTCTAGACAGTATCATAGAAGCTCATAAGTTGGATGTGAAACTGGTAGATTTGATGGTTGGGATTGATCAATCTGAGAGTAATGATTTTAAGCTAGATGAGCAAGGTGTGTTGAGATTTCGTAATCGGATTTGTATTCCTGATGATGCTGAGATGAAGAAAGTGATACTTGAAGAGAGTCATAGAAGTAAGTTGAGTATTCATCCCGGAGCTACAAAGATGTATCAATATTTGAAAGGTTTGTTTTGGTGGCCTGGGATGAAGAGTGATGTGGCTCGATTTGTGTATGCATGTTTGACTTGTCAGAAGTCGAAAGTTGAACATCAGAAGCCTGCAGGGTTGATGCAACCGTTGGAAGTTCCAGAATGGAAATGGGATAACATTTCAATGGACTTTGTGACGGGATTGCCTAGTACTTCAAGAGGACATGATTCGATTTGGGTGATTGTTAATAGGCTTACAAAGTCAGCTCATTTTATTCCTATTAATATCAGTTTTCCAGTGTCGAAGTTGGCTGAGATTTATATTAGTGTGATTGTGAAGCTGCATGGTATTCCTTTGTGCATTGTGTCAGATAGAGATCCGAGATTTACTTCTGATTTTTGGAAGAGTTTGCAAGAAGCGTTGGGTTCTAAGTTGAGGTTGAGTTCAGCGTATCATCCTTAGATAGATGGTCAGACTGAACGGACGATTCAATCATTGGAAGACTTGTTGAGGGCATGTGTTCTTGAGCAGGGAGGTTCGTGGGATACTTACCTTTCGTTGATAGAGTTCACTTATAATAACAGTTACCATTCTAGTATTGGGATGACACCTTTTGAAGCGTTGTATGGTCGAAGATGTAGAACTCCGTTATGTTGGCATGAATCTGGTGAAAGTGTAGTACTTGGACCTGAACTTGTTCGGGATACTACTGAGAAGGTGAAGTTGATTCGAGAAAAGATGAAAGCTTCACAAAGTAGATAGAAGAGTTATCATGACAAGCGAAGGAAGGATTTAGAATTTCAAGCTGGTGATCATGTGTTTTTGAGAGTTACACTTGTGACTGGTGTTGGGCGAGCATTGAAGTCTAAGAAGCTCACTTCTCGTTTTATTGGACCGTATTAGATTTCAAAGAGAGTGGGAAATGTTGCTTATAGAGTGGATTTACCGCCTAATCTTTCTAATTTGCATGATGTGTTTCATGTGTCGCAACTTCGGAAGTATATTTCAGATCCATCTCATGTGATTCATATGGACGATGTGCAAGTACAGGATAATCTTACGGTGGAGACGATGCCTGTACGGATCACAGATCATGAAATGAAGACTCTAAGGGGCAAGGATATTGCATTGGTTAAACTGGTTTGGCTAGGAGCTGCTGGTGAAAGCATGACTTGGGAGTTGGAGAGCAAGATGCGAGACTCATATCCTGAATTATTTGATTGAGGTAAATTTTCGAGGACGAAAATATTCTAAGTGGGGGAGAGTTGTAACGCCCGTAATTTAATTAAATATTTAATTAAATTATTTTTAGAATA
Source organism: Vicia faba (assembly GCA_948472305.1). NCBI lineage: Eukaryota > Viridiplantae > Streptophyta > Magnoliopsida > Fabales > Fabaceae > Vicia > Vicia faba. The sequence goes on along the minus strand of OX451737.1, from coordinate 1,257,353,059 downwards.
TTTGTGAAGAAGTGCTATTAAATTGGATTTATTTTATTAAGTGGAGAAATAATAATATATTAGAGGCATTATATTATTATGTGGTGAAATAATGTTAGAAGCTAATATTATTTAATGTGGGCCTATATTGTGTGAGTGGAAGTAATAAGGGGGTGTAAGTTTGGAGCCCAATAAGAATAATATAATAATATTAGGTTATATTATTTGTGAGAAGGAATAGAAGAAAGAGCAGTAGAAGAAAAAATAAGGATTTGGGAAGAGAACGTAAAGTTGCTGGAAAAAGTGGAAGACGGCAAGAACAAAGATTTAACCTGGAAATTGTAGAGCGACCTTCGATCTAAGGTAAGGGTGGGGTTATGACTTTATAATTGGGTTCATGATATTTGATATGTGGGGTTAGATGTAATTGCTATTTTTTCTTGAATTAGATGTGTTATGAATGATGTATGGTGAATATTGATGAATTCTGGATGAATGATGATGTTATTATGTTGTATAATCAATGGAATATTAGAGGTTAATGATTAGGTGATGAATTATCATGATCATAATAAGGTTTTTAGGGCTGTAATTAGATTCTCGTAGTGAATTACAGTGGAAAACGCAGAAAATTATGCAGACTATTGAAGGATGTCTCGACCCCAAGCTAGATATGTCGATACATGAAGGATGTTGGATTCAGGATGTGTCGACGCGAAGAGAGGATGTGTCGATACATGTTAGTTGTTCAACTCAGGATGAGTCGATACAAGGAGGGCTTGCGTCGAAGCATGATAAGTACAAGACTCAGGATGAGTCGAACCATGGAGAGCTTGCGTCGAAGCATGCTAAGTACAAGACTCAGGGTGATTCGAACCATGGAGGGCTTGCGTCGAAGCATGCTAAGTACAAGACTCAGGATAAGTCGACACGAAGAAAGGATGTGTCTATACATGAGTGTGTGATACTCAGGATGAGTCGACCGGTGAAGTGCATGTGTCGATACATGCTGTAATGAAAGCCTGAATGAGTCGATCCATAAGGAGGATGTGTCGACTCATAGTATATATATTAAGCAGGATGAGTCAATCGAAGGAGTTTCGTGTCGATACATAATGTTTGGTTTTCGACAGAATCAGTTTTGAATTGCTGTAACTTGAGTTGTAGGATGCTGTTTGATATGCCGTTCGAAGCGTTGATTAGCTAACATGATGACCTTTATTTTAGATGATTAAAATGATGAATAAGAAGTGTAATCCCAGTAACTAATTTAGGATTTAGGATTAATTCCCGTAGATGACCGTTCTGCTGGATTTTTGACAGAATGATGAATTTTGAGATGTTAGAGGTTGCTGTTAGAATTATGACAGTAGGATTTAGTGACAATAATGATGTACAGTAGAAGAATAACAGTAGGGATTACTGTAGTATTAATATACAGCTGAGTATTAGTAAGATGTTATTAAATAAGTGATGTTTAATAATTATTTTGAGATGCTGTAATTGAGATGTTTTGAGATGTTTATGAGAGGTTGTTATTTTGAGATGATTGAGATGTTGTTGTTCTGAGATGTTGTTTTAAGATGTTTATGAGATGTTGTTATTTTGAGATGAATGAGATGTTGTTGTTCTGAGATGTTTATGAGATGTTGTTGTTTTGAGATGTTTATGAGATGTTATTCTTCTGAGATGTTTATGAGATGTTGTGTTTTGAGATGATTGAGATGTTGATATTACATTCATGAAGAGTCTCATACATTGCAATTTTTTGAGATGGAGCTTATGCTCGTTGAGATGGCCTGGATTGGCAAATTTTGAGATGAAGGCTATGCCTTGTTGATGCCTCTATTAATTGGCAGATTAGATTTTCGAGATGGGAGTTCTGATCCAATGATACCACATGCATTTGCATAGTTTTGAGTCGCATCATATTAATGAGTAATGAGATTTATTTGATGTTGATGAATGAGTATATATGTTGTATTTGTTGTTGATTATGAGATGAGAAGTGGTGATATTATTGATCTAATTTAATATATTTATTATCATGCGCTTTATTATATTATTAGATATCTCACCCCTTCTGTTTGAATGTTGCCCTTATGTTGGTAACGTGCAGGTAATCGAGAGTGAAGGATGTATACCTTCAATAGTTCGAGTCGTTGTCATTGCTCTGATATGTAACACTCGGGGGGATGAACGTTTGCTGATTTTTGATTACTGATTTTTAGTTGTTGAACTTTAAATTGTTTATTTACTAAATATGAGATGTTTCGAAGTTGATGTTTTATTTAAAGATGTTATTGAAGAATTCCGCTGTGTAGTTGTTGAATTATTTTATTAAAGATGCTATATTGATGGTTCATCCGATGTTTTATTAAAAGTGTTATATATCCATGATGAATGCAATGAATTTTTTAGAAGAATTTGTAACGTCCCGATTCGCTTGTATGAATGAAATTTTATAACTCTGATTTAAATTGCATAATTTGTTTGGGGTATAATTGGGTTGTTACACAAATTTCTAGGCACTCTAGTGTTTAATCATCTTCCACCTTTGGATCACGAAAGGCAGACAAGTCAATCTACATCCTCAGGTGTAAGAAGATTGAACAGGGGAAGCTGTTGTATCAAGAAGCTTGAGTTTAAAGGATCCCAAATGCTCACCATTGTCCTAATATGTTCTCAAGATCATCCATGTCAAGTTTCAAGCCTTGCAGAGGAAGTTTGCTCAGTCAATTGCTCAAAGGCCTGAAAATCGACTGTGCTAGGGCAAAAGTCAACTATGGCCAACATACAATAAAACTTCAAGATTTTTGGTCAACATTCTCATTTCGAAGTATTATTCATCATTTGATCAAGGGTTGATTAAGATTCCTCAAGGATTGCTCACAATTCATCAAAACCCAAAAGTTGCTAAATTAAGGGTTTTACAGGAAAAGTCAACTCAACTTTGAACAAGCATAACTTTCTCATACTTTATCAAAAATGACCCATCCAAAGCTCATTTTTAAGAGGATGTAGTTCCCTACAATCCATCTTCAACTCCCAAGTTCAAAATATGCACTAACAAGAAGATATGAATTTGGACATTATAGGTCATTTTGGAAAGTCAACAAAAACACCTTTTGGGTAAAAGTTTCATACATGAACATGGAAGATTCAATTGAGATTAGACCAAACGGGTTGCTTAGAGGATATCTTAAGCTTTCTAAAAAGTCAAAGAATACCTCTCTAGGGTCAAAATTGAGAGAGTTATGCATTGACAAAGTTGACCCTTTTTACAAAATTGCCAAAAGTCAAAAGAGTCCAAAATTGCATTTTTTGCTAAATGGGCCCAACTTTTTATGCTTGCACTAAGTTTGTAATGTGACCCACGACCCATGAGCCCTTCCACTTGTCATTATTTTATTTTTGTTATTTATTTTAATTTTATTTCAATTAAATCAAATAAAATCAATATAAAATAGTAAAAATATCAAAAGCTAATTAAATCTTGAGATTTTGTGCATGTTTAGGTTCACTACACAGCTAGAAATAAGATCAAATCGTGCAAGGTTCAAAATGGACACAAAAAGATTGGATTTGCTTGATTTGGAAAGATTTGCACAAGGATCAAATCATGAATCAATAATCATAATTGGAGAAGATTTGAAACAAAGTTGCAACCCTAATTCATTCTTGGATACATAAGGAACAATTGCAGACCAAAAACAAAGAGGCTGGAGGGGTGCAAGAGATAAAACAAGTTTCAAAAAATTCAAGAAAAGTGGCAAACTGATTTCCACGTTTCAGATCACTTCAAGGCATTCTAGTCATCCCAATTGATTGTTGGACTCCCCAGGATCAAGATTCAATTGCTAGCAAGCCTCGTCACACTCAGAATCACGCTGTAAGGTTCATACAGTTCATCTTTTTTCTTGAATCGAATACCTTAATTCTGGCAACTTTAACATGATTTATTAGCATATTCTTAATCCTTGAGATATTTGCAAGCTAATGGTTATGATTAATTGCATTTTTATTGGTTGTATATCAAGATGCCATGGCTAGGGTTCTTGCTTTGTTTTTAGGGTTTTTCTGTACAGGAACAATTGGCCATTAATAATGGTACCATGATGCTCGTGAGGTTGCAACGAGTTGATTGGTACCATTGGTTGTAATTTATCATGCTTGTATGAAATTTTGGAGAAGCACAAGGTTGTACATACACTCAGATGTCCGTAGGTAAAAGTTTCCAGGGCTAACACGATGGTGGGAGGAAGAAGAAAGTAACATGGCACTCCCTGACTTACCAATTCAAATTTTGCGCGTTGTTTGAGTTTAACCATTTATTTTATAATATAATGTTTGTTTGTTAGTATTTGTACAACTAACACAACCAGCTCAGCTGGCAAGCGCGCAGTGGAGGAATGCTTAAGGACCTAGGTTCGATCCCCAGGTCCCAACCTTGGTTTCATATTATTTTGCTTTGTATAATCAGGTGTACAAGTGCCCCATGTATCCACCATACGTCTTCAGTATCCAACCATTCCATCCGTCAACACTCCAGATCCAGGGCCATCCCTTGAAGGTCCACAATACGCCCCAGTCAAGCATGTGCAGGGGATTGGGAAAGTCAATGGGGCCATCAGCATCTATGCCCAGAAAATTACAAACAGCACCCATCCTTTTCTATTTACCACAAGCCCATTCTTTTTTTCTTTTCTATCTCTTTCATTGATTTATTTAATTAGTTTAGTTAATTGTTTTTAACAAAATTAATTTCTTTTTTCATAAAATCATAAAATCAAATTTCACAAATTTAGAATTTTTTTTTATTATTTTATCAAATTTAATTTAATATTCGTTTAAATTTAATTTAGGTTAATTCTAACTTTTTTATATATTTAAAATCAATTAGAAAAAATTAGGGTTAGCTTGATTTAATTCTTATTTTTATTTCTTTTCTCAAAACAAAAAAAAAATACAAAATAGATTAATTTAGTTATTTATTTCTTAATTTAAATTAATTAGTAATTAGGTTATTTTTATTCAATTGAACTTTATTTTCTCAAAAAATAGTACAAAAAAGACAAAAAATGATCTTTCTTTTAAATTACAATTAGGTAGTTGGGGTCAAAACCCTAAATCTCTCGTTTTCGATTTGTCGCGCGCGCTTATTATTTTTTGCAATATTAATGTAACTACTCACGGTATGTAATAGCTTAATTAGGATTTTCTTTATTTCATCGTTTTTACGGGTTTCTTGGCTATGTAATTAATCCCTACCCCGAAGCCTTGTAATAGAGTAGGTTTTTATTTCTTGCATTTTAATTCTCGCAAATATTAACTGTTTAGATGTTAATAGGATTGTATGATAAGATTGCATGATAATTTAAAATGGCTAGAAAACCCTAATGTGCAAAGATAACAATTGAAATCAAATCACTCGCACATGCGCACTCCTAGGGTATACTCTCACTTTGGTTGCCTTCGGTAAACAATCATTAAGTATAGGATGTATTAGTGGTTTCCCTACTGTCTAACAAAAGATCAAAAGTCCCGTTCGGAAATATTGCCTAGGAAATGTTGCCTCGAATATGGTCTTAAGACTTTAGGGTTATTACTAAGACGTCCTAACATTGCTTTAGTGATCGCACGTCCCTTACGAATTGACTCTTACAATCCAACGACGATGCTACCTATTTCTCAATAGTAGGATAGCATTGTCTAAAGGAAACAAGAACAGAAACAATCCTTTTTCGAGTAGGTAGATCCTAGTAGGTACTTGCTCAAAATCAAACTCTTTACACTTACACCTTTTTTTCAAACAAAGTTTTCAAAAACAACTTCCTAACACTCTTGAGGACATAAACAAGGGTTAAAACAAAGTAAAACAAAACTTTTCAAAACAAACACACACAAACAATTTTTTTAAGATGAGCAAGTACGTAAGAGCCCATGGAAAACCATGGATAGAAAGGGTGCTAAAACCTTCCCTTTCTATAATTTACCCCCCCCCCCCCCCCCCCGTACTCAAAATCTCAAAAAAAAAGGAATTTTTCTGTGCTTTTTTCCTTTCCAGTTGGATAAAATAAAAGTCGGTGGCGACTCTTGCTTACCGCGACATTTTGCGAACACAAATGCAAAACGCAAACCAGCATTTTTCAAAACAGTCGGTTCTGCCACCGTATCACTATATCTTTATCTGAGAAAAAGAATTCATCTGCAGAATCATACTCATCATCTTACACAGTCTCGGTCAAGCAATCTTCAATCACGTTAATCCTATGGTAATCATCTCTTTTTCCTGAAACTTTGATAGTACTATTGTCTAATAACAATTGAACACCATTCTTCACAATGGAACAACCATGAGAATCCCTGTAGCAAATCTGGAAAAACCCATAATGGTGTTCTTCTTGACCATCCATGTGACATAAGGTAGCATGCAACTGTACCAAATCATCATTCATATGATTCACATTAAAAATCTGGAATTCACTGGGATTTTTGAAGACCATATTCACATCTTCTCCGTACTCTACCCTGGGCCTGATATTATGAATGAGGCCATCGTCCATCATTTCCTGAAGATCAGCTTTTATCTTATCACATCCCTGGATATTTGTACTATAAATACTACAACCCGCATGGTCGTGTGTATAGTAACTGAACTCGCAGAGGTCGGCATGCATCTTCACCAGATCCCCTCTGACCAGGTTGATATCAAAAATCCGAAGTCCCCAAGACAACCAGCAACCATGTTTACAGCATTTGCTTCTCCATGTTTTGGCAAAGGACTATATTTCACGTTAGAGCCAACATCTTTAAAAGATAAGAGGCCAGCTCTGGTCTGCGTTATAATACCAGGGTAAAGGTGAAGGTATAACAAGGGGTGTCCTGGTCTGAACCAACTTCTTCTGAATCAAAGCTGGAAATAACTCTGCATAGCTCATAGTAATAGAGTCAAAAGCCTCTCTCTTCTGACTTTCTTGTGATTTCCTTGAGGGGATGGTCTCTGATAAACAACAGTGGTTGGAGGTATATTAACGACTAGATTCACAGACGCAACCTGTTGCTGGTACCGTAGATGTCTTCTAGGTAGTCTAATCTTCCTTTCCCCAATAGCAACATTCACTTCACTTTATTTCTTTCGAGAGAACCCGTATGACGACTTTTTCTTCCTTTCATCCTTTGTCAAGCGTCCTTCTCTGACAGCCTCTTCCAAATGAACACCCATGCTTACCATTTCGGTGAAGTCACTCGCTGCACTAGCGACCATCCTTTCATAATAAAATTATCCAAGGGTTTTCAGAAAGACCTTGGTCATTTCTTGTTCTCCCATAGGTGGCACCACCTGGGCAGCTATCTCGCGCCAACGTTGTGCATATTCTTTAAACGACTCCTTGTCTCTCTAAGTCATTACCCTTAATTGGTCACAGTCAGGTGCCATGAAAATATTATACTTATATAGTTTGATGAAGGTTTCCCCTAGATCATTGAAGGGGCAGATACTACTAATGTCCAAACTCATATACCACTTTAGAGCAGCACCAGTCAAACTATCTTAGAAGAAATGAATAAGCAAACACTGATCATCAGCATGGGTATACATTTTCCTGATATACATCACGAGGTGGTCACGAGGACAAGAGTTTCCCTTGTACCTCTCAAATCCTGGCACTTTGAACTTCGTTGGCACCATTACATTGGGAACTAGGCAGAGTTCACTAACATTATGTCCAAACAATTATTTTCCTCGAAGGGCCTTCACTTCCTTTTGTATCTCATTGAACTGGTATTGAAAGTCATCCAATCGGTCATAGAAACCCACACTTTGACTTGTTGGAGGAACAGGATAATAAAGTTCATCATTAACAAACGATCGAGCATTCACTGAAGGAGGTGCAAAATAATGGATCTCATTTCTAGCAGCAGGAGTAACATGCACCACAGGAGGTGCAGAAGTAGAAGCATCAATATTATAACCCTCTGGCATGAAATTTTCATTCCATATGGGTAACCCTGAGGCATACGATTTTGTGCAGCAGAAACAGGAACTGATTGTCCTTCAGAAGTAATCGTTGTTTGTCGTGGTTGAGGATAAAGAGGAATACGTGGTGGCTAATTCTAAGTAGCCACCAATAATTCCATCAAAGTAGTCAGACTGGACATATTGGATTAAAAAAGTAACCTCTTCGCAAAGCTTGCGATTCTCTTGTTCAAGATTCTCCATTTTCTTCTTGGAATTAGCCCGAGTATTGTACCGGTGAGACAGCTTGCTGAACGAAGTAGAAAAACCCAATAAGACACCTGGGTATGAACAGAAATGTAAGAAATATGTGAAAGATGATGCATGATATGCAATACACAAGATTTATTAATTATTATTAATATTTCAAGGGACTCAAAGAATTATAGACAATTTGTGAATACTAAAGTACTAACACATTTTGAAATACTGAAAATCTCATTATAATAACTTCAAAATGGATTACAACTTTTTTAGTACCAGTTTCAATAATCCCAAGTACAAGAGAAGATAGAATTTAAAATCCTAAGAAGGAAAATCTGATAAAGATCACTCCATACACTGACGCTTTCCTGTGAGTCTTGCAATCTGAGCCTTCGACTGCTTGTTCTCTTCTACATACCTGTCGGTGACCCATTTCCAATCACTAGAGTCGGGAAGTGAATGACTAAGTCCTGATCAAGCTCTAGAGGAAAATAAATCATCTTTCCTCTCCATCATCTCTACAACATGACTCTCAAGAATCTTGATCAAGTCATCCTTCTCTTTCAAGTCTGCTTGGTAGGACATCTCTAAAGTCTGACACTTATTCTTCTAAGCCTCCTTCTCCTGCTGCATCCTAACTAGAGCAAGTTGAAGCTCTTCCATGTCATCTAAAAGGGTATGAGTGGTCTTCACAAACATACCAGGCATAGGCTCTTCATGGGAATATGGCATCTTCAGCTGAATTGCCCTTGCCTGTACCCACCGGAGATAAGGCTCCAAAGAAACAAATCCTTTAGGTCCCAAGTCCTTTCTACTCTTCTTGTTAATATGGCGCTAAGCCTTTGAAATCTCCTCTTTAGCTTCCTTATGATCCTCTCCTTCTTTAAGAAAGAAACCACTCAGATGAATACTATTTGGCTTATCTCTCATCGGATATCCAAGTTTTCATCGTGCAAGAACGAGATTGTAGTTAATTCCTCCTTTTGTACCAAGAAGAGGTACATTGGGGAAACTACCACAACTATCGACAATCTCCACATCATAGTAAGCCTGATGATACAAAACAATGTCATAATGAATGAGAGCCATAATATTTGGAGCCCAACGAGGTTCCTTCCTGACATCCCAGAAAGCATCGAACCGAGATAAGTGAGAAATAAACCACTCATACAACAAAGGTGTGCAACAAAGGATCATCCCTCCATAATAAGAATCCTGAAGATGAATGGTGTTGATATCCATAAATTTGTCGACATTAGGAAATAAGAACAACCCATAGACAAGTAGAGTGAAGATGGCCTCAAAAGCAACTGCACTCTTCATCCTAGCAAAGTAGTGAGCTTTCTCTAATAAAAACTGAGCGGGTAACCCTCTGATTCCTCCTTTGGTAATCATTGTGGGCCTCAATCTTAGACTTCCCCAAATGAAACATAGCAGCTATCTCATGAGACTTGGGTTCTCCCTCTAAACCGGTGAAAGGAACACGATCGATAATAGGTAAACCCAGTAGGTAAGAATACTCCTCCAATGTAGGCATCAACTGATAATCAAGGAAAGTAAAACATCGACACATCAGGTCATAGAACTAGATCAAAGACGAGAGAATACCCTCCTTCATTCCTAGCTTCATAAGAGACACGATGGATCCATACTTATTTTGAAAATTTGTAGAACTCTCGATCTCGGGAATCAGACTCACCAAATCATCAATCTTAGGATCCTTGAAACTGTACTTTCGTGTCTTTCTTTTTCCAGAATCCATGGTCAAAAGTTCCTGAGATATTCTCAAAAATTCAACTTTAACTCCCTTGAAACACATGTTTTAAAGGATGCTTATAGGTGTATGAATGCATGATGCAACAATCCCATACAAGACCACAAACATGGGGATTCATAGGTTTGATGTCACAAGCATGAAGTCAAAGGTACTATCCACAAGGTATGGTCTAATAGTTTATCACCTGCCGAACAAGGTTCTAAGAAGTTCCCAGAGTCTACATCCTTCCTTCGGATATTACCAACGTCTCGATTGACTCAGTAATCAGTAATATTCTCAGGAAAAACTCGTATGAGTGTAGTATCGCGTGAACACCACTTCCGGATTACTCCGTCATAGTTTCTGCACTACACCTAAAAGGCCAAGATGGGTTAAAGGTTCTACGGTTCTCAGTTTCAGTAGGCTCCCAGGTCAAAAGCAGTACGTCTTCCCGATTACTCGGTAAACGATACTGTTGTACCCCAAAATTTTCCCTCCCATATTCTTCAAGATTTGGCAAGATCAAGTTTCAAAATCTCTCAAGGGTTGCACAGTCCAATTGCCTCCTAACACAGTCAAATTAGGGTTTTGGTTATGGAAAAGAAATTGAGGTTTTCAAGGGTCTAATCAAGCCCCATATGCCTATATACATTGTCAAGCATCCATATGTCAAGTTTCAAGACTCACAGCATCAAATTGCACAGTCAAAAACGCTAATTGCTCCACAGTCAACTGCAGGGGCAAAATGGTCATTTGACAGTCAAAAGTCAAATTTTTTGGTCAACATCTTATTTTTAAGCCACAATCATCATTTGATCAAGTCTTGATCATGATTCCACAAGCATGGCTCAAAAAGTCTCAAGATGCAAAAGTTTCTATTTTTGGACAGTTGAAAAGTCAACTGCAAATTGACCAAGGCATAACTTCTTCATGGTTCATCATAAAAATCCCATCCAATGCTCATTTTGAAGGGGATGACATTTCCTACAAATCATCTTCACACTCCAAGTCCAAGAAATGCTCTCACAAAAAGTTATCAATTTCAACATTATAGGTCATTTTCAAAAGTAAACAAAAAGGCACTTTAAGTCAAAGACCATAACTTGAGATTGGTAAATCAAAATGACATGGGACCAAAAGCATTGGTTAGAGGACTTCAAGACCTTTCCAAAATGTCCAAGAACATATTCATAGCTACAAAATTGAGCAAGATATGCATTGGAGAAGTTGGGAAATTTTTGGGAATTTTCAAAAGTCAACTTTGCCTAAAAAGCTTCAATTTTGCTAATGGGCCTCAAATTCTTTCTTGAATCATCACCCAAGGCCTATGCACGACCCATTGAACTTAAAATAATTTATTTTCTTATTTTTAATTAATTAATTGGATTTATATTTATATTAATTCATTTAATTGGTTTTAATTATAAGAAAATTCAAAGATATGCTTTTTTAGATCTTTTTGTGCAGCAAATGTGACTAGGGCAAGCTGGCAATTCGTTTCTCAATCAACAAGGCAAAGAAATCCATGATTGGCAAGGTTTCATGAAAGAAAAGATTGGAAAAGATATGATTAGGAAATCAAATATTCAAGTCATTAATCCATGGACTTGTGGGCTTATTTTTGACCTAGAATCATTCACATACATATGCTGAGTGAAACCCTACTCATAGATACACGTGAAAGCTGCCAATATTCCATAATCACTTTGCAAATTTTCAAGAGAAACTTGAAAACTGAAAGCATACTTGCAGTACAATTCAAGGCCTAAAAAGGATTCCAATACGTTGCCTAAGCCTCCAGGAAGCGTTTGCAATCAAGAATCAATCCTAACACGCAAAGAATCCAAGAACACGAGCCATACAGTTTGCTTTATTTTCCAGATTTGCACATCACGATTCATGCATTTTTAATACATTTGGTTGATTGTTTTGTGTTCACAGCATTCAGGCAAAGCTTTTGGTATGATTTAATTCCATTAATATGCCTTGAAACGCCAGTTACCATGAACGAAATTTAGGGTTTCTGAAGCTTTCAATTAGGGCTTTCTTGTTGAAGAAAAATTGAACCTTGAGACCTATGCAGTTGAATTCAGGAGCTCAATACGATTTGAATGGCAACCTCGCGCTCAATTTATATTATCTGTGGACGTAATCGCTATTTTTTGGACTTTCACTTAGTGGGGGTTTAAAACCCCCGCTATCTTATTCATATTTTGCAGGTAAACGAAGAAGAAGACAGGCGTGTCATCACATGGTTGGATAGTTCAAAATCTGGCGCGTTTTTTTGTTTTATACCACTAACATTTGTTTTTTTTATATAATAATTATTCTCCACTAATACTACAAACGCGCTTGAATGGCTGGATGGTGGATGACACGCTTGGTAAACGCTGGGACCTGGGTTCGATTCCCAGGTCCCCCCATATAATCCATAATTTTTGTTTTAACATATTCACGTGCAGCCTTCGTTCAGTATTCCACCATGAGCCCCACGCCTAGGCTTGCCAAGTGGCTTTGAGGAGCAATCTGAAGGCCAGGAGATGAAGTCCATCATATGGTCCAGTCAATGAGCATCCACACGATCAGAAAAGTCAAAGATGGCCTTATGCTAATGGGCCAGAATTCCTCAAATAAACCTCCACATGGGCTTCACACCCCCTTGGTTTGCATCTTTTTTTTAATTTTATTTTCTTTTCTCTTCTAGTTCTTTTTAATTGTTTTAATTGTTTTTTCACCATAAAATAATTTTCCATAATAAAAACAGAAAATCAAAATACAAAATATATTTAATTATTTATTAATTTCTTCACTAACATATCTTTGTAAATAAATGACTAACAATTAATTTAGTTTAATTTAGGTTTTAAACTTTAATCTTTTTTCTTAATAAATAAAAAATAAATAGAATTAGGTTTTTGACATTTTTTATATTTTCTTAATTAATTATTTTCATCATTATTTATTGTTATTATTATTTTTGTACATAAATATGTAAATTAATTAATTAGCTTAAATTAGGTTTACTTTAATATTTTCTTTAATAAGTAAAATAATTTAGAATTAGGGTTCCCTTTTAAATTCTTTTCTTTATTTCCATTAAATACAAAAAACACAAAAAAGGACTTTCTTTTCTTTAATTAATTTAATTTAATTTCAAGCAAAGGGTCAAAACCCTAATACGTTCCAATTTCAATTCTTTCGCGCATTATTTTCTTATTGGATTATTATGTAACTGCTTCCAGATGTAATAGTAATTAGGTTTATCGTTTTTCTTTTACTTTCCGCATCTTTATCAAAAACGGGTCTTTGTATTTTGGCGATGTATAGACCCGCGCCTTGTAATAGCGTAGCTTTTATGTTTCCGTCTTTTAATTTTCCGCACTCTTAAATTCTAAATTGCATGAAAGAATGTATGGTAATTAAAAATAATGCGTAGCTCACAATGCCCTGATCAAAGATAAATATTAACCTGAAAATAACACACAATACACATACCACTTCTAGGGTACGCCTCACTCGTTGCCTTCGAAACGTGGTCGTCAAGTATAGGACGTTTTAGCGGTCGCTCTTATGTCCATGATCCAGTTGCCTCGAAATGGTTGCCTTGGATTAAAAAGGATCTGGGACATAAGGGTAGCTTCTAAGGTGTCCTGCTGTTGCTTCGGTGACCACACTGTCCCTAAAATCGAATTGACCCGAACACCTCCAACGGTGGTGCTACCTACCTCTCAATGGTGGGATGGCACTACCTTAAGGACTTTTACACAGCTTAATTCCTTAGGGTAGGTAGATGACTCATGGATACTTGCTCTCTCTAAAAAACAAATCAAAAATCTTTTCACACTGAAAATTTCAAAAAGCTTTCAAAACAAATTTTTCAAACACTCTTGAGGATAGATACAAGAGTTATTCAGAAATCTTTCAAAGAAACTTTTTCAAACCCACTCACATTTGAAAAGCAAACATTTTGAAAACATAAGAGCAAGTATCTAAGAGCCCATGGATAACCATGGATAGAAAGGGTGCTAACACCTTCCCTTTCTATAAATCTACCTCCCGAACCGAGAATCGTTCTCATAAGGAATTTTGCTGTGCTTTTATCCTATCCATGTTGGAGAAAATAAAAGACGGTGGCGACTCTTGCTTACCGCGACATACGCGATCCAACTAAAAACAGTCAGTTCTATTTCCACCGATCACAGAACTGGCGACTCTGTTGGGGAAACTTCAAAGTAAGGTGTACCTTAGGATAGATCATACTTGTGTTTTCAATTGCTTTGTTTTGTTTTCTTTATTATTGTGTGCATTGTCTTGGAGTTTCATAGATCCTAACCCGGATCTGGGGATACCCTTTTAGGTAGCATAAGCTGTGAGGGACCTGGCCGGCGTAGACCGACACGGGTGAAGCAGTGGCTACGTTAGTGTGGCACCTTGGTCTGTACCGATATCCCTTGTGTCGCAACGAGGAGAATATGGGTCTTTTGAGGAGTCATTAAGCACAAATCGACCTTAGAACCCTAATTTGACCTAACTTGGCCATAGAACAGTAGCAGTATGCTACACCCATTGAGGCTAAACTCTCGCGATGGTTCTGGCCGCAAGAAAAGATTGCGACGCTAGAGTTATGACCGATTGAGGGTAGTCAGTGATATTGGGATCCTCTAGAACCCGGTTACTTTTGATAGGACAGGTCTTAACCAACAAACTGAAAGAGGGTAGTACCTGAACTTCATGCTGGCCTAAACTTTAAGGGCTATCTTGTGTGACTTGTGTGCCTTATCATGTTTGCCTTTGTGAATATTTGTGGTGTGCTTTATCATGACATCATACCATCATAGACATTGCATGCATCCTGCATAAGGACTGACCATTTCAAAGACAAGAGGGTTTCATCTTTACTCTGTTTTGTAGGACATTATGATGCCTGTGCGAAGGAACACTATCCGGTTCAATTTTGTTCACCCACCTGAGTTGCTTGAAGAACTGGTTAGCAGAATTCCAAACACCACTTCCTTCATCCAGAGGCATGGTTCTCTTCTCGGCTTAGTCACTGCAAAGTGGGACCAACAACTGATGAGTGTCCTGACCCAGTTTTATGATCCCTTGTATAACTGCTTCACCTTTCAAGACTTCCAGCTGGTCCCTACCCTGGAAGAGTTCTCTGATTTGCTGGGTATCCCTATCTTGGATCAGACTCCCTTCACTGGTTGGGAAAAGACTCTTAGGCTTGAGGAGATTGCTGCAGCCCTTCCCTTGACCCACAAAGAGGTAATGGACAACTGGGTGACTAGAAGCAGAGTTAAAGGTTTCTTGGCCAAATTTCTGATTGGTAAAGCTAACAGTTTCTGGAATGACTTAGACTTCAGGGCGTATGAAGACACTCTGGCTCTTAATCTATGGTCTGGTTCTATTTCCAAATCCTGATAACTTCATTAACATCACTGCCATAAGGATCTTCATGTCTCGGAACCCTGTGCCCACTCTCTTGGGTGATATCCTGCAACAACTCTATGCTCGTACTGCCCGAAGACGAGGAACTCTTTGGTGTTGTATTCCTTTGCTTGTGAGGTGGTTTATTTCGCACCTCCCTAAGTTCGTGCTGAAGAATAAAGAAGGAAGAGGCTGGGCTCATAGGTTAATGTCTCTCACTGATAATGACATCATTTGGACTTTCAGGGGTTTGGATGAGGTAGCCGTTATTGATCGTTGCGTAGAATATCCTAATGTTCCTTTGATCGGTACCCAAGGAGGAATCTCTTATAATCCATGTCTAGCTCTCCGTCAGTTTGGAAGAGCCAGAAGAGCAGGGCCTCATGAGATGTTGGTGCCTCACATCAGTTTTGAGTTTCAGGTAGACAGTGACGAGCTGCGTCGTAGGTTCATCAAGGCTTGGGACAGAATTCATAAAGCTGACCCACATGAGTTGGGACCGAAGACTTCTCTACCTATGGAAGCCTACTACAAATGGGTCTGCATCCGTGCTCAGAATTTAGGCATGCCATATGAAGCTGTCAGACCCATCATTCTTGAATATCCTGATAGAGATGGGGCTCCTCCAACTGTTCTCCCTCCTCAGATACCTGCTGATGTTGATACACTAAAGAGGTCTTGGGTGCAACTACGAGAAGAACGGGATTCTTACCGGGAAAAGTTCAATGAGCAGGACTTGAAGATCCAGAAGCTGACAAAGCAGTTAGAGAACGAGCGGGCTTTGAATGACTACATCCGTACTGAGAAGAGGAGACCCTGGGATCACTGATAAGCTTTGGATGTTCTTTTACAGTTTTTTATTTCCCTTTTCAGTATTTCCATTTCTATGTAACGCCTAAGGGCAATCTGTTGAACAATCTAAATTCCAAAGTTTAAATCTAATGAAGTGTGTTCCTTTTTGTTTACAAAGTTGAATCTCGATTGTCTTTGAAAACATAAATCATACACATTCCATTCATCATGTGCATAACAGGTACTCTTCTTTTCAGGTTGCTTAATGTTCTTCGCTGTTTATTTCAGCATCATGAATCCTGAATCATCTACTGAGCAATCCATCAAGGCCCTCCAGGCCCAAAACGCCCAGTTCTAAGAGCTGATCATGAGTTTAGCCCAAGGTCAAGAGGAATTGAAGGCTCTGCTGGTCAAGAAGAAGAAGAGAACTGTATTATTCAACACAGGCCGGAGGTTTGGCAACACACTGCAGAATGAGGTTGATCAAGCTAGTTCTTCTGTAGGGAAAGGTAGTCCCCAAGGGGAGGGGTTCCTAGTCCTGTGGTCTCTGATAACGAGACTGATTTCAATGAGGAGCAGTATCCTCCCGCTGAAGACAAGTACAAGCAGTTAGAGGATCGTCTGAATGCCATGGAAATTCAACAAGTGCCTGGGTTGGATTTCGGAGACCTGGGTCTATCTTCTGGTGTGGTAATCCCACATAAGTTCAAGGCACCATCTTTCGCAAAGTATGACGGGGCGTCCTGCCCTAAGCTACATCTCAGATCTTATATGCGGAAGATCCAACCATATACTGTGGACAAGAACTTATGGATCCATTTCTTCCAGGAGAGTCTTTTAGGGACTCATCTCGAATGGTTCTATCAGCTGGATGGAACCAAGATTCATAACTGGGAGGAACTGTCTACTTCTTTTTATAAGAAGTATCAGTATAATGCCGACCTCACTCCTACACGTACCCAACTCCAGGGTATGTCGCTAGGATCGGGAGAAGGTTTTAAAGAGTATGCGCAGAAATGGAGGGATCTGGCTGGCAGGGTGCAGCCACTGTTAACCGACCGTGAACTTGTGGATATGTTCTTGGGGACCCCATCTGGGCCGTTCTTTAATCATCTCATTGGTAATTCTTCTGCAGGGTTCACAGACCTCATTCTGACTGGTGAAAGGATAGAAGCTGGGGTGAAATCAGGGAAGATACAGAAAGGTGCGTCCTCAAGTTCTGAGAAGAAGCCTTTCAAAAAGGAAGCCAGTGCTGTGTATGGGCCCAGGAGGCAAAATAAACCAGAACGCCGCCAAGCTGTCAACGCGGTGGTAATTGCAAATCTTATTGCCGCTCCTCGGCAACCTAACCAACCAAGGGGTGAGAGACCCAGAAGAGAATATACTCGGCTTAGTATGACCTTGTCTCAAATCCTGCCGCAACTGCTATCGACCAACTTGGTAACCGTCAGAGAAGCTCCGAAGGTGGTAAACACAACCTCTCCGAAGTATAATCCCAGCGCCCGCTGTGCTTATCACTCTGATAGCCCGGGGCATTCTACTGATGATTGCTGGGCCCCGAGGAATAAGGTTCAAGACCTTATTGATGCTAAAGAGGTACAGTTCGAGGCGCCCGAGAAGCCTAATGTGGTGACTGCTCCCATGCCCAATCATGGGGTGAATGCTATCAGGGATGGTGACGAAGTGGAGGAATCTGAGTTCAACAGCTGGATCTACCCAACGGCCGACAGTGGACCTAGCAACTGGACTACCAAGGACTCCATACCTGTTACTTTTGTTACTCAGTAATGACCTTTGTTTTTAAATTTGTAATAAACAATAATTTGGAACTTTATGGCCCGGTGTCTTACCCGGGGCACCGTGGCTTCATTTGTGAGGGCTTATTACTTGTCATTTCCATATATCATGAATAAAGACATTGGACGTTTTTCGCATTTCAAATCTTGTGCTCCCTTTCTTTCTTTCTTTATTGCAAAACAGCTATATTTACACACACTCACCTATACAGGTTCCAATCCACTCTGGATCTCACTGGTAACGACTCTGCTACTGCTAGTTATGACTTCGAAAATCCGATCAACTTAGCCGAAGACGAAGGTGAAGATGATTGCGAAGTGCCTGGTGAGCTTGCAAGACTGTTACTCCAGGAAGTGAGGGTCATTCAGCCACATGAAGAGCCAGTGGAAACGGTAAATCTGGGTACTGAGACAGACAGAAAGGAAGTCAAGATTGGTGCCAACCTAGAGGTCACCGTGAAACAACGGTTGATTCAGATGTTGCATGATTATGTGGAAATCTTCGCCTGGTCATACGAAGACATGCCTGGGTTGGATACCGACATTGTGGTTCATCACTTGCCTACCAAGGAAGACTGCCCTCCGGTCAAACAGAAGGTCTGCCGTATGCGTCCAGAGATGTCCGAGAAAATCAAAGCGGAAGTTATGAAACAATTTGACGCCGGTTTTCTAGCAGTAACTTCTTACCCTCAGTGGGTTGCCAATGTGGTTCCGGTACCGAAGAAAGATGGTAAGGTCCGAATGTGTGTTGATTACAGGGATTTGAACAGGGCGAGCCCCAAGGATGATTTCCCTCTACCTCACATCGACGTTCTGGTTGACAATACTGCTCAGCATAAGGTGTTCTCCTTCATGGACGGCTTTTCAGGTTACAATCAGATCAAGATGGCTCCTAAAGACATGGAGAAGACCACTTTTGTTACTCAGTGGGGCACCTTTTGCTACAAGGTCATGCCTTTTGGGTTGAAAAATGCTGGGGCAACCTACCAACGGGCCATGGTTGCTTTATTTCATGACATGATCCATCATGAGATAGAAGTATATGTCGACGATATGATTGCAAGGTCCCAAACTGAGGAGGAACACCTTGACCATCTACAGAAGCTGTTTGACCGGTTGAAGTTGTATAAGCTGAGGTTGAACCCAAACAAGTGCACATTTGGGGTAAGATCGGGAAAATTGCTAGGCTTCGTCGTGAGCGACAAAGGTATTCAAGTGGACCCTGCCAAGGTTAAAGCCATACAAGAGATGCCAGTTCCCAAGACAGAGAAAGAAGTAAGAGGCTTTCTAGGACGTCTGAATTACATTGCCTGATTCATCTCGCATCTAACTGCTACCTGTGAACCAATCTTCAAGCTGCTGAAGAAAGATCAGGTAGTACGTTGGAATGATGAATGTCAGGCCGCTTTCGATAGAATCAAAGAGTATCTCCAAGAACCACCAATTCTTATGCCACCGGTTGAAGGGAGACCTCTAATACTATACTTGACAGTACTTGACAACTCAATGGGGTGTGTGCTGGGGCAGCATGACGAGTCTGGCCGAAAAGAGCACGCCATTTATTACCTTAGCAAAAAGTTTACCGAATGTGAGACCCGATAATCACTGCTCGAGAAAACTTGCTGCGCTTTGGTATGGGTTGCTCGCCGGCTAAGACAGTATATGTTGACTCACACTACTCTTTCAAAAATGGATCCAATAAAGTACATATTCGAAAAGCCTGCTCTGTCCGGAAGAATAGCAAGATGGCAGATGATCTTGACAGAATACGACATCCAGTACACGACTTAGAAAGCAATCAAAGGAAGTGTATTGGCAGACCATTTGGCACACTAGGCAGTGGATGACTACCAGTCAATGAACTTTGAGTTTCCAGACGAGAACATCATGGTAGTGACTGATTGTGAAGTACCTGGACCGGATGAAGGACCTGAGGAAGGATCCCGATGGTCTATGCACTTTGACGGAGCCTCCAACGCTTTGGGTAACGGTATCGGCGCTGTGATCATATCACCAAAAGGCACTCATACTCCACTCACTGCCCGGCTATGTTTCAACTGCACCAACAACATGGCGGAGTATGAGGCATGCATCATGGGTCTTCAAGCTGCGATTGATTTAAGGATCAAGTTTTTGAGTGTCTTCGGAGATTCCGCTCTCGTGATCAATCAGATCAAAGGCGAGTGGGATACGAAACACCCAAACCTTATTCCTTATAAAGAGTGTGTGTTGACATTGATCCCCCATTTCACAGAGATAACTTTTGAACACTTCCCAAGAGAGGAGAATCAGTTGGAAGACGCACTGGCTACGATGTCTTCTATGTTCAAAGTCAAATGGGACAACGAGGCTCCCCGGATCATTATCTGGAAACTGGACGAACCTGCATATTGTTGTGATCTTGAAGCTGAAGAGGTAACTGAAAAACCTTGGTATCATGAAGTAAAAAGGTACTTGGAATCTCAAGAATACCCTGAAGGCGCATCCATCAATGACAAGAAATTTCTGAGAAGGTTCGCAGCAAAGTTCTTCCTCAACAACGGCATTCTCTACAAGCGGAACCATGATTCGACCTTACTGCATTGTATGGATAAGACTGAAGCAGAAAGGGTCATGGCAGAGCTGCATGAAGGTACCTTCGGAACGCATTCCAGTGGACACACCATGGCAAAGAAAATCCTTCGGGCAGGATATTTCTGGTCCACAATGGAAGCCGACTGTTACCAACATTCTCGGACATGTCATAAGTGTCAGATCTATGCTGATAAGGTGCACGTTCCTCCAGTTCCTCTGAACGACTTGACTGCACCTTGGCCTTTTGCAATGTGGGGCATTGATATGATTGGCGAGATTAAACCTATGGCATCCAACGGGAATCACTTCATCCTGGTGGCGATCGATTACTTCACAAAGTGGGTTGAAGCAGCTTCCTACGCTACCGTAACCAAGAACGTCGTGGCACGGTTCATTCGGCATAACCTGATCTGTCGATATGGTGTACCTGAAAGGATCATTACAGACAATGGTACCAATCTTAATAACAAGATGATCACTGAGCTCTGCGAGCAATTCAAGATACAGCACCACAACTCTTCTCCTTATCGGCCGAAGATGAATGGGGTTGTAGAAGCAGCAAATAAGAATATCAAGAAGATTGTGCAGAAGATGACAGTGACCTATAAAGATTGGCACAAGATGTTACCGTTTGCTCTTCACGGATACCGTACCTCAGCAAGAACGTCAATCGGGGCAACTCCCTTTTCCTTGGTCTATGGTATGAAGGCAGTCTTACCGATTGAAGTCCAGATACCCTCTCTCCAGATAATGAAGGATGCAGGCCTGAGCGAGGATGACTGGATCCATACTCGACTTGATCAGTTAAACCTAATAGACGAAAAGAGACTCACTGCTATTTGTCATGGTCAAACGTATCAAAAGCGGATGATCAGGGCATTTAACAAGAAAGTCAGACCACAAGAGTATCAAGTTGGGGACCTGGTAATCAAGCGCATCATTCTTCCTCAAAGTGATCCCAGGGGAAAATGGACCCCTACGTACGAAGGGCCATTTGTGGTTAAACATGTGTTCTCAGGAGGAGCCATCATTCTAACCACCATGGATGGTGACAACCTTCCTCACCCCGTCAATGCAGACATAGTGAAAAGATACTACGCATGAACTAAAAGACCCGCTAGGTTGACATACCTAGGCAAAAATAAGGGCTTCCCGGCGAACCAAAAGGGTTCGGGCAAAAATAAGGGATGAAATGAAAAAATTTGTACACCCGACAAGTCGAAAACCTGAAAAGGCGGCTTGGGCAAAAAGGGGTATCCCGGTGGACTGAAAACCCGAAAGGGCGGTCCAGGCAAAAATTAGGGATTAAAGCGTAATACTATGTCTCATTGGATCACCTTGCATCCAGAATCCGGTATCAACATCAAGTTCAGACGGCATCGATCATTCAGCTTCATCTTCAACTAAGCAGCCAAGTGATGAGACGCTCGAAGATATAACGGCGATAGCAGAGTTGGAACCCAGTGGGATTACTCTTTTCACACAGCTGTTTTGTTTTCCTTTTCACAAAAAAAATGTATAAACTCTGTTGTTCGGCGGTGTTCTCTTACTAGGACGTCAGCCTCTTGTACATAAACGCCTATTTACAGGCAAATTCAAAAAATCAATACAAATTCACTTTTCAGACCAATTGCCAATTGTTTTTCCTTTTTCTGTTTTGCTTTGTAAAGAACGTCCAATGTTCAATTGTGATATATGCATTTGACACTATTTGCTAACTCATAAATATTTGCATGCGAAACAAAGGATTAGTTACAGGTGACATCAGAAACAGGGGCAATAATGAGTTGTCTAAGTGATCTAGTTGCTCTGTCCACCAAGGTACCAAGGTAAGTTCGGCTGAAGAATGTAACCAATATATCTTAATTCCCCAGAGAGTGAGCCAAGGTTCAGCCATACTCCCCCCGAGCAAAGAAGGCACAACATCTCCAGCAAGTCAGCGACACTCTCCCCAAGCAGAGTTAGTCTACTGTCAGTCCCCAAGGAAGTTTGGGTATCCCCAGAAGATCTCAACATTCCCCAACGGAGTACACAAACATTCCTAACAAGCATCCCCGGCAATCTTGATCTAAGATTGTTCCCCGGCGGTATACCGGACATCCAGTGGAGCCATTCCCCAGTCCAATCTGAAAAGTTTCCCCAGGAGAGTTCAACCAATCTCCCCAGTAGCTTCAGGAAGCTTATCCCCAGTAGATTCTGGAAGCTTATCACCTACAGAGTACGAACGCGCCTCCCCCGGCTTTATTCAAAAGTTATTCCTCACCAGAGCTTATAACTGGGTTATCCTCAGCCAATTGCCACGGAAAGATCGTCCCCGGCGAAGTCTTCCTATCCCCAACGGAGTTCATCAAATTCCCCAACATAACCTATCAGCGGTATCCCCAGCGGAGTTATCATCAAAACCTCAGCAAAGTACCTATTTCCCCACAGAGCACTCCCCGCAGAATAATCTCTCTAACAAAGTTTATTCCTCAACGGAGTCATCTTCTCCTACAGGTTTATTCTCGCAACCATCATCCCCAGCGGAAACGAAGAACTCTCCTCCTCAAACATCAGCCCGGGATCTGACTTCCCGGCATCCGTCAAGGATTTATTTTCCTAAGACAAAAATACAGTCATAAACATCTCAGCATGCACATACGCATCATGGACATACAATCTCATTTATTCTGAGAACATCACGCATGTCATACATCATGACATTACATATAACTAACGTTTTGTCTTTTCAGGACAAAGGTCAATACAAAGATAATTACTATCAACTGTCGCAATTCCAGATTCGATTCCTGTATCCGGCCAGGGCATATCTGTGAGCGACTAATTCCAGACTCGATTCCTGTATCCTGCCAGGGCAAGTCTGAAGAGTTTGAAGATCCGATTCCTGTATCTTGCCAGGGTGTATCTGTTGACGACTATTTTCTAGACTCGATTCCTGTATCCTGCCAGAGCACGTCTGAAGAGTTTGAAGATCTGATTCCTGTATCTTGCCAGAGTGTATCTGTTGACGACTAATTCCAGACTCGATTCCTGTATCCTGCCAGGGCACGTCTGAAGAGTTTGAAGATCTGATTCCTGTATCTTGCCAGGGTGTATCTGTTGACGACTAATTCCAGACTCGATTCTTGTATCCTGCCAGGGCACGTCTAAAGAGTTTGAAGATCCGATTCCTGTATCTTGCCAGGGTGTATCTGTTGACGACTAATTCCAGACTCGATTCCTGTATCCTACCAGGTCACGTCTGAAGATTTTGAAGATCCGATTCTTGTATCTTGCCAGGGTGTATCTGTTGACGACTATTTTCCGGACTCGATTCTTGTATCCTGCCAGGGCACGTCTGAAGAGTTTGAAGATCTGATTCCTGTATCTTGCCAGGTTGTATCTGTTGACGACTAATTCCAGACTCGATTCCTGTATCCTGCCAGGGCACGTCTGAAGAGTTTGAAGATCCGATTCCTGTATCTTTCCAGGGTGTATCTGTTGACGACTATTTTTCGGACTCGATTCCTGTATCCTGCCAGGGCACGTCTGAAGAGTTTGAAGATCTGATTCTTGTATCTTGCCAGGGTGTATCTGTTGACGACTAATGCCAGACTCGATTCTTGTATCCTGCCAGGGCACGTCTGAAGAGTTTGAAGATCTGATTCCTATATCTTGCCAGGGTGTATCTGTTGATGACTAATTCCAGACTCGATTCCTGTATCCTGCCAGGGCACATCTGAAGAGTTTGAAGATCTGATTCCTGTATCCTGCCAGGGTGTATCTGTTGACGACTATTTTCCGGACTCAATTCTTGTATCCTGCCAGGGCACGTCTGAAGAGTTTGAAGATTAGATTCTTGTATCCAGCCAGGGCATATCTACATAAAGAGTTTGAAGATCAACCCCTGTAGCAGGCCAGGTAACTATTTTCTTTCTCAGGTACGCAAGTTCTCGCTAAGTAATCTCTTATGCGATCGACACCTAGATGGCATCTATAAGCCCATCCACATACCAACAGTCTCCAAATGGCATCTATAAGCCTATTCCCGCCAAGGTTCTGTCATATCTCCAGATGGCATCTATAAGCCCATCCTCCTATCCACCATCTCTCCAAATGGCATCTGTAAGCTCATTCCCTACATCACGCTGATGATACTCTACTATGCGAGTGCAAATTTCTGGGCACTCTAATGTTCAATCATCTTCCACCTTCGGATTACGAAAGGCACGCCAGCCAATCTACATCCTCAGGTCTAAGAAGATTGAACAGGGTCAACTGTTGTACCCCAAAATTTGCCCTCCCATATTCTTCAAGATTTGGCAAGATCAAGTTTCAAAATCTCTCAAGGGTTGCACAGTCCAATTGCCTCCTAACACAGTCAAATTAGGGTTTTGGTTCTGGCAAAGAAATTGAGGTTTTCAAGGGTCTAATCAAGCCCCATATGCCTATATACATTGTCAAGCATCCATATGTCAAGTTTCAAGACTCACAACATCAAATTGCACAGTCAAAAACCCTAATTGCTCCACAGTCAACTGCAGAGGCAAAATGGTCATTTGACAGTCAAAAGTCAAAAATTTTGGTCAACATCTTATTTTGAAGCCACAATCATCATTTGATCAAGTCTTGATCATGATTCCACAAGCATGGCTCAAAAAGTCTCAAGATGTAAAAGTTTCTATTTTTGGACAGCTGAAAAGTCATCTGCAAATTGACCAAGGCATACTTTCTTCATGGTTCATCAGAAAAATCCCATCCAATGCTTATTTTGAAGGGGATGACATTTCCTACAACTCATCTTCACACTCCAAGTCCAAGAAATGCTCTCACAAAAAGTTATCAATTTCAACATTATAGGTCATTTTCAAAAGTCAACAAAAAGGCACTTTAAGTCAAAGACCATAACTTGAGATTGGTAAATCAAAATTACATGGGACCAAAGGCATTGGTTAGAGGACTTCAAGACCTTTCCAAAATGTCAAAGAACATGTTCATAGCTTCAAAATTGAGCAAGATATGCATTGGAGAAGTTGGGAAATATTTGGGAATTTTCAAAAGTCAACTTTGCCTAAAAAGCTTCAATTTTGCTAATGGGCCTCAAATTCTTTCTTGAACCATCACCCAAGGCCTATGCACGACCCATTGAACTTAAAATAATTTATTTTCTTATTTTTAATTAATTAATTGGATTTATATTTATATTAATTCATTTAATTGGTTTTAATTATAAGAAAATTCAAAGATATGCTTTTTTAGATCTTTTTGTGCAGCAAATGTGACTAGGGCAAGCTGGCAATTCGTTTCTCAATCAACAAGACAAAGAAATCCATGATTGGCAAGGTTTCATGAAAGAAAAGATTGGAAAAGATATGATTAGGAAATCAAATATTCAAGTCATTAATCCATGGACTTGTGGGCTTATTTTTGACCTAGAATCATTCACATACATATGCTGAGTGAAACCCTACTCATAGATACACGTGAAAGCTTCCAATATTCCATAATCACTTTGCAAATTTTCAAGAGAAACTTGAAAACTGAAAGCATACTTGCAGTACAATTCAAGGCCTAAAAAGGATTCCAATACGTTGCCTAAGCCTCCAGGAAGCGTTTGCAATCAAGAATCAATCCTAACACGCAAAGAATCCAAGAACACGATCCATACGGTTTGCTTTATTTTCCAGATTTGCACATCACGATTCATGCATTTTTAATACATTTGGTTGATTGTTTTGTGTTCACAGCATTCATGCAAAGCTTTTGGTATGATTTAATTCCATTAATATGCCTTGAAACGCCAGTTACCATGAACGACATTTAGGGTTTCTGAAGCTTTCAATTAGGGCTTTCTTGTTAAGGAAAAATTGAATCTTGAGACCTATGCAGTTGAATTCAGGAGCTCAATACGATTTGAATGGCAACCTCGCGCTCAATTTATATTATCTGTGGACGTAATCGCTATTTTTTGGACTTTCACTTAGTGGAGGTTTAAAACCCCCGCTATCTTATTCATATTTTGCAGGTAAACGAAGAAGAAGACAGGCGTGTCATCACATGGTTGGATAGTTCAAAATTTGGCGCATTTTTTTGTTTTATACCACTAACATTTGTTTTTTTTATATAATAATTATTCTCCACTAATACTACAAACGCGCTTGAATGGCTGGATGGTGGATGACACGCTTGGTAAACGCTGGGACCTGGGTTCGATTCCTAGGTCCCCCCATATAATCCATAATTTTTGTTTTAACATATTCACGTGCAGCCTTCGTTCAGTATTCCACCATGAGCCCCACGCCTAGGCTTGTCAAGTGGCTTTGAGGAGCAATCTGAAGGCCAGGAGATGAAGTCCATCATTTGGTCCAGTCAATGAGCATCCACACGATCAGAAAAGTCAAAGATGGCCTTGTGCTAATGGGCCAGAATTCCTCAAACAAACCTCCACATGGGCTTCACACCCCCCTTGGTTTGCATCTTTTTTTTAATTTTATTTTCTTTTCTCTTCTAATTCTTTTTAATTGTTTTAATTGTTTTTTCACCATAAAATAATTTTCCATAATAAAAACAGAAAATCAAAATACAAAATATATTTAATTATTTATTAATTTCTTCACTAACATATCTTTGTAAATAAATGACTAACAATTAATTTAGTTTAATTTAGGTTTTAAACTTTAATCTTTTTTCTTAATAAATAAAAAATACATAGAATTAGGTTTTTGACATTTTTTATCTTTTCTTAATTAATTATTTTCATCATTATTTATTGTTATTATTATTTTTGTACATAAATATGTAAATTAATTAATTAGCTTAAATTAGGTTTACTTTAATATTTTCTTTAATAAGTAAAATAATTTAGAATTAGGGTTCCCTTTTAAATTCTTTTCTTTATTTCCATTAAATACAAAAAACACAAAAAAGGACTTTCTTTTCTTTAATTAATTTAATTTAATTTCAAGCAAAGGGTCAAAACCCTAATACGTTCCAATTTCAATATTTTCGCGCATTATTTTCTTATTGGATTATTATGTAACTGCTTCCAGATGTAATAGTAATTAGGTTTATCGTTTTTCTTTTACTTTCCGCATCTTTATCAAAAACGGGTCTTTGTATTTTGGCGATGTATAGACCCGCGTCTTGTAATAGCGTAGCTTTTATGTTTCCGTCTTTTAATTTTCCGCACTCTTAAATTCTAAATTGCATGAAAGAATGTATGGTAATTAAAAACAATGCGTAGCTCACAATGCCCTGATCAAAGATAAATATTAACCTGAAAACAACACACAATACACACACCACTTCTAGGGTACGCCTCACTCGTTGCCTTCGAAACGTGGTCGTCAAGTATAGGACGTTTTAGCGGTCGCTCTTATGTCCATGATCTAGTTGCCTCGAAACAGTTGCCTCGAAACGGTTGCCTCGGATTAAAAAGGATCTAGGACATAAGGGTAGCTTCTAAGGTGTCCTGCTGTTGCTTCGGTGACCACACTGTCCCTAAAATCGAATTGACCCGAACACCTCCAACGGTGGTGCTACCTACCTCTCAATGGTGGGATGGCACTACCTTAAGGACTTTTACACAGCTTAATTCCTTAGGGTAGGTAGATGACTCATGGATACTTGCTCTCTCTAAAAAACAAATCAAAAATCTTTTCACACTGACAATTTCAAAAAGCTTTCAAAACAAATTTTTCAAACACTCTTGAGGACAGATACAAGAGTTATTCAGAAATCTTTCAAAGAAACTTTTTCAAACCCACTCACATTTGAAAAGCAAACATTTTGAAAACATAAGAGCAAGTATCTAAGAGCCCATGGATAACCATGGATAGAAAGGGTGCTAACACCTTCCCTTTCTATAAATCTACCTCCCGAACCGAGAAACGTTCTCATAAGGAATTTTGATGTGCTTTTGTCCTGTCCATGTTGGAGAAAATAAAAGACGGTGGAGACTCTTGCTTACCGCGACATACGCGATCCAGCTAAAAACAGTCAGTTCTATTTCCACCGATCACAGATACTATAGTCAAAGGGTCCTCCATTGAGTGGGGGATCTCATGTCTTCTTTTTGGGGATTACTCCCTCAAATTTAACATGACTATACCGCTCATCCTATCTTAAGTTTTCCCTAGTCCGGGTAGAGGACTTATGGGAAATCACCAAGCACCCTGAAAACCAAGAAAATCCAGACAAACAAATATACAACACATAATATACAAGAAAATAATAGCACATACACCAATAAACAAAGATAGGCTCAACCCACTTAGGGATGGACCAGCATTTGGTCGATCTTTCCCCAGCAGAGTCGCCATTTTTTTTGTAGCGGTAGAAATGTTGAGACTAAGCCATTGGAGTGACTTAACTCGCACAAATCAAATAAAAATTGCCACCACGCTTTATTATTTCCAAAGGAATGGGAAAAGAGTGAATAACCTAAAAAGAGGGGGAGAGAATCTAAGTTCGGGGTTTGGTTATGCAAAGGGAAGGTATTAGCATCCTAAACATCTACGGTACTCCGCAAGAACCTCTTTGTAAATTTGTCTATTTTGGCTATAAGTGTTGTATAAAAAAATAGATGGTGGAGGTGAGAAAAGAAATATTTTTTTACAATTTTTGCACCCGCAACAGTTTCAAACCTTTAGTGTCTACGTACCACCTTCCGTGCAATAGGGGATCAAGGTACTCGTAATTTACCTTTAAAAAATTTAAAACACAAGTGTGTTGGTTAATTTTAAGAGATAAGACATCATCGTCTTATCCGAGTGGAAGAACATACTTACTACCCACAAATATGAGAAAGGAGAATTTGCGTTATCTCAAAGTGGAAGATATAGCTTGGATTTTAAAATCAACAAAGCCTCGCTCAACACCCAAGTGGAAAATATCTCACTTCACTACATATCATAAAAGTATAGTAGCTTGCATCACTACAAAGATTGACAAGAGTCTAACCTTTTTGATAAAAAGTTTTAAGGTAAAAGCCAAGGTTGCAAAATGGTTTGAATGAGATTGATTGACTTTTAGTCTTCTCAAAAAAAATGTCAAAGTATGATTAAGTTGGTTAAAGTTTGATTAAGAAAATATTTTTGAAAATGCATGGACTAAATCCGAGTTTATTATGAAAGCGGTTCAACTTTAAAAAACAAGAAGAGTTTTCAAAAAGGAGGGAGAAGATTTTTGAAATTAAAGAAGGTGGGAGGAGATGAAGGAACTATCCTAAAGCATAAGGTAAAAGCTATGGAAAAGAATCGTCTAACCAACAAGAAGCCAACACTTGACACAATGAGTCAATGTAGAATTCTCATCCTTTAGATTGAAACCAAACAAGCAAAGATAATAAACCTTTTAAGAAAACCAATCTTCAAATGCATTATGTCTTCACAAAAATTGGGCAGAGTAACGACTGTATACAAATGATTTCTCAATCACAGACAAAGCACATAATCAGAATAACCTGCATACAAAGAAAACAAACAACCTAATGTCTCGGGGTAAATCCCAAGAACTCCAGACAAAATATCAATAGAAGTCACAAGGTCTCAAGGTAGGTCAAGGTCTCTACTCCTAAGTCCAAGAAGTCCATAACTCCAAAATGCCAAGGATAGTAACCAAATAGTCCAAGTAACCTTAAAGTTTTTTATTGTTTAAATTGATTATTAGGTATCTTCAAAAAGAAAATGAAAGCTCAAGTGAGCAAAGTAAAAATGACATAAAAAATAAATGCTCAAGTGAGCAAAGAGAAAAATAGCATGAAATGAAAATTCTAAAATAAATGCTGCTTAAAGTAAAAGCTTAAAAATAAAAGTCAATTGTTAATGAGTTAGAAATTAGAGGTTAGTTGAATGAATATCTTGAAACTTTCATTTGAAAACTCATTAAAAGATTGATAAAATCAAAGCCTCTCAACAATAAGTTTCATTTGCTTTTTGTCAAGTATATCATTCATTTCAAATTCTCAAGGCAACAACAAATGATAAAAGATGTTTAAATGATTCACTTAGACCAAATTTTATAAAAGTCCATTAGAGGATTGATAGGACCAAATCCTCCTAACAATGTACCTCAAGCTTGTTGGATCAAAGGTTTCAAATTAAAAATACTTGGGCTTGCAAAAATATGTTTGGGCCATGAATGATCATTTCTCGAATTGGGACAAAATTTAGCGCTATGTTAAGCAATCATAAGTGTACTTATATAGAAGTCGCACCTATTTTGAGGCTGATCAATAGCAATCTATGTGCCATATGTTTGGAGAGATGATATGTAGATCATCCTCTAACAACATGTAGCACATGTAAGAAAAGGATAACATGAAAAGGGAGGGGAAATATTTGAATCAAAAAGTTTAATCAAACTATCATTAAAATCATCCATCCATTTTAGTGGAGTTAAACTCAATACCCAAGATCCAATGATGTTAATGAAGTTCATGATCAACAATCACATAGCCAGAATATAGTAAAAATAAAGTACATTTAACTAATAAAAATAAAAAGGAAAAATGATTTTTAAATAGTTTTTAAAATGAAAATAAAAGGTAAAAAAGCAAACTATATTCAAAGTATCAAAGAAAAATTTAAAGAGACCATAGAAAAATTAGAAATGATCTCAAATATTTTTATAAAATTTTTGGCAATTTTTTAAAATAGAAAATCATTTTTAAACTAATTAAAATCAATCAAATAAGTAAAAAAATATCAAAAATAATAGAAGCCAAAATAAAATTCTAAAAAAATTTTAGAAAGTCAGAAATGAGGAAAATGATTTTTATAAAAAAATTTAGAATTTAAAAATATCAAAAAGTATTTTTAAATAATTAAAAATAACTCACAATAAAGGAAAAATTATTTAAAAAAATACCAAATCTGAAAATAAAATCATGAAAAAACAAAAATAAGAAAGAGAATATTTGAAAATATTTTTGTGAATTTGTTCATAATTTTTGAGTCAGAAATGAATTTCCTATGATTTTTTGAAATTTGGTGTAAAAAATAGAAAATAAAATAAAGTTTAAAAAAATGTAGACCATTGGATGAGAGTCAAAACGCACTAGTAATCAGACCCAAAGGATCAGGCAAGTTGTGCATATCATTGTCAGCTTTGGAAATTGCACCGGATCACCTTTTAATATTAAAAAAAAACTAAAATTCTCGCGCGCTTGATGGAGTCTGACTAATAGAAGTAATCAGATCCAAGGACTCTCAAAGAGCGCAAATGATAAAGCAAACACACTGGATTTAATTCAAAAACATCACATGTCACACTTTCATTGGGTGAAGCACGATACGTAGGTCGTCTTCAACCTCCAGACGCCCTAGATTGGGATTCCTCAAATTGTAAAATTAGTTGATCAGACTGGTACCATTAGATTCGTCTCTTCAAAACGACTCTAATAGTACCTTTAGGCAAAATTTATATAAGCTGAGCAAGGTTTAAATTGATAAAATGCAGAAATGATAGCGAGCACGTCATTCTGGAATATCTCACTCAAATCTCAATGAAATTACAAAGTGTATAAAGCACGAGAATTAGATACATGAAGAGAGTAGATTAGTCTTTTATTTGGATCGATTTGACTAAGAAATCTACCTGAATGAATAAGCAAAAGGTGGATCTGAAAGTGAACTTATGTAGGTTAATAAAGGTCATAATTCTTGAAGGTAAGAGTATGGTTAGATTCAGAGAATTTCAATGAAGCTAACTGAGCGGAGCTTTTGGTGTTTTGGAGCGAGAATGCAAGAAATAAGAAATTCATATTCAGAGTTCGTGTGGGATCTGAACGGGGGTAAATTGGCTACCAAAAGATTTCCAAAATAAGGGGAATAGAGCCTGTATTTATAGGAGAAGAGAATGAAATCAAGGGGAGGGGTGAATGATGCAATTACCATGGAGTTCGTGCACACCCATGATCATGAAGAAAGTGTGATCACATGTGCATCAAAACTCAATCAAATGATGTGTTTTATCATTCTAAATGATCCAAACATATGTGCTAATCATGCTTAAGTGGAAAACGCATGGAAATTTGGTGATTAGAAGACAAATTATGAATTTTGTAATCTGACTTGAAGTGAAACTTCAGTTTCAAGGTACCATCTTTGAATCCATGGTGTTCACAACTCAGGGAATCTTAGGGCATGATTCTTGAAGCATTTGAAAGATAAGGTGAGATCAATTGGATGCTTGAGCTAAAAGTTGTGATGAGTCAAAGTTGAGAAAAAGATTTTGACTTTTTGTACTAGGAAACTTTCTAAGTTTTTCTTCAAAAGTGACCTATAATGTTTTGAATTCAAATAAGGAATTCATCCAAATTGGAGCTTTGATCATTGATGATAGATTGAAGTAGACTTCCCAAAGAGCATTGTGAAACTTGAATCACTCAAAAATACCAATTATTGAAAAAGTTATGGCCTTGTAAAAATGGTGAAATCCATGAGGTGACCTATAATATTTTGAGTTCTTAGGGCATCTTCCACTCATTTTCAAGCTTTTCACATAAAACAAGAGTTGAAGCTCACATCCTTAAGATCATTCTGGAAAAAGAATAGGCTCAAGGAGATACAAATTGACTAAGTTATGATCTTTTGAAGTCACATAAGGGAATTTGATGGCCTATCTAGAGGACTTGTAATCTTTCTTCATCATTAGGCATCTTCCACAAAAACTTTTCCTGAAACCTTTGATGTGATTGGTTGATAACCCTTTAAAGAGACACATGTCTTTGGAATTACTCAAAAATATCAAAATATGAGCAAGATATAGCCCTTAGAAGTTAAAAACCCTAGCTCCTAGAGCACCAAAATGACTTGGAAACCCCTTTCAATTTTGGCATTCTTTCTTGCACAATTACTTTTTCCATGTGAATAGAAGTTGTTGAGGATGATAATAATAAACCATAGCACCAAAAACTACCTCCAAATGTTAAGAATTGAGAGAGTTATGCACTTATGATCAAGAAATCAAGAACTTGTCCAATTAGATCAAACTTCTTCAATCAACTCTTGCATCTTTTAACTTTCTTTAACAAATTAAGGCATGATGAATCATAGTAGACTTTGTCATGATATTACTTTAAAGAATCTTGAATAATAAATCTTGAATCTCAATGAAGCTTTGTTGAAATATGGTGTGCCCTCACCTATAACATCATCATTTATAGCAAACATTCATTATATTTATTAGTTAAAAGTTAATCAATACAAAACATATATGAATCAAGGTGTTTGGTGATTCCGCATGAGCAAACCTAGAGATAGGGGGAAGAACCAAACTCAATTGTGATCTTGATATGATTGAGTTGATATGAGCTGATAGAGGGATCTTAGGGGGGAAAATTGGTGTACAACAATATGAAGGAGCTTTTCCTTGGTTGATGGTGACAACACTAGTCTCACCCTCTTTCTTCTTGACAAAACCAGAAAACAGGTTCCTACTATTGCCAGTATTATTGTTGGTAGTGTTAGGGATACCTTGGATCATTCCATCCATGATATAAGTTTCAACACGTTCTTCAATAATAACCATATCAGATAAAGATGTAGAGGTACTACTGAGCATGTGTTGGAGATAAG
Organism: Vicia faba; assembly: GCA_948472305.1. Lineage (NCBI taxonomy): Eukaryota > Viridiplantae > Streptophyta > Magnoliopsida > Fabales > Fabaceae > Vicia > Vicia faba. The sequence goes on along the minus strand of OX451737.1, from coordinate 1,257,318,952 downwards.
GACCTCGTAGAGTACCCATGAATAAATCAATTGGTTCAATATCCAGGAGAGAAGGTTGGACCCTTGCAGCCAGTTCACACCACCTTTGTGTATTCGGATTTTGGTGTCATCCCTTGAAGCTGAGTGTGGCTAGGAGCTATGGCATTATTATAATGGTAATGTCTCAAAAATGCGTCAGCAAGTTCTCCCCAAGTGCTGACATGAGTTCTTTCTAATTGCATATACCAGTCCAACGGTGTCCCTGTCAAGTTGTCTTGGAAGAAATGCATGAGCAACGGTTCATTTTCAGCATAAGCTGTCATCTTACGACAGTAGGAATGAAGATTAGTCTCTGGGTAGGAGGTGCCTTTATATTTGTCAAAATCAGGAACTTTGAACTTGGGAGGAATAACTACCCCAAGCACGAGGCACATTGCAGCAGTATTGAATCTTGAAGTCTTGATACCTTCAATAGCTTTGAGACGCTCTTCAAGAGCATGGTACATCTATGCAATTTCAGCAACTCCCGCAGCGAGATTCGCGTGGGGCTCATCAAGATCAATGATGTTATGATCATCATCAACACCGTTCCAAGTAATTCCCGTAGGGGTCTCAACATTCACATTATTATTCCCTCTATTTGCAGAAGTGGAGGGGGCAGTAGTGGCAAGCTTGGCAACACTTTTATGGAGCTCTTCTTGACCCTTGATAACAGCATGAAGGGTTTCCATAAGATGATCCATTCGGCTTCCCATGGTGTCCATATCTCGGCAGAGAGCATTATGATTTTCTTCGAAGAGATCCATAAGTCTTCGTTGGTTGCTTCTTGAACGGTAGGGATGTAGGGATATCATCTTTGTTATTCACTTAAGTATGATGAAAAGGGACCCCAATAAGTTTTTGTTGTGAATAATGAGTGCATGATAATATGAATGCATGTTTCATCTTCATTTCCGAGGAAATCCAAAGACTCGTCTATCTATAAGTATCTTTTAACAAATTTTATTTTGTTGAAGAGCTCAACCAACAAGACTCGTCTTTGGAATTCCTTAGATATGAGATGCATATACATGATGGTATGATGTCATGGTATGTTATGGCATGGGATCTCAGCTCCACATATTCTGGATAACCATTGTATAGTCCTTTGCATAAATTGAAAGTAACATGATCAAAGGTCCGACGTCACAAGCATGGAGTCAAGGAAATCACCCATAAGGTATGTACTAAGGGTTTGTCACTTGCCGAACAAGGTTCTAGGGAAATCTCAGATTCTATGCTCATCCTTTGGATATTACCAACATCCCAATTACTCGGTAATTAGTAATATTCACAAGAAAAACTCGTCTGAGTGCAGCATCGCGTGACAACTACTTCTGGATTACTCCGTCATAGTTTTTGCACTACACCTAAAAAGTCCAGGATGGGTTAATGGTTCTATGACTCTCATCTTTTCTGGCTCCCAGGTCGAAAACAACATGTCTTCTCAATAACTTGGTAAACAATGTTACATTCAAGGGGACCTCCACTGAGTGGGGGATCTCATGTCTCCTTCTTCAGGATAACTCCCTCAAAGTTAACATTACTATACCGCCCGTCCTAATCCTAAGTGTAACCCCAGGTCCAGGTATAGAACTTATCAAATGAAATCACCCACCCCAAAATCATAGAAGATACAACATATCCAGAATATGTGAGTAGAAAAAGTACAATGCAATTGTTGTACCCCAAAATTTGCCCTCCCATATTCCTCAAGATTTCTCAAAGGTTGCACAGTCAAATCACCTCCTAAGGCAGTCAAGTCAAAATTAGGGTTTTGTGTTGCATCAAGGTCCTTACATCCAAATGACCTCAAGTTCTCCTTAATGTCCTAACTTATGCTCAAATTCAGGTTTGGCTCAAGAGTCAATTCTTTAAAGAAGGTATCCGACTATGTGAGTTTTCTCGAAGAAATATGGTGAAAAAGTGTGCTGAAAGTGCAGTTTTTATGCGCTAAAAAATTCATAACTTGAAGATCGTGACTCGTTTTGAACCCATTCCGGTGGCCAAAATTCCGTCTTGACATTATCTACATTTTCATATCTCACGACTGGAAGCCAATTTCGATCAGAAGGTCTTCAAAAATGTGGATTTATCAAGTATTTTCGTACAGAAAATTTGTGACAGAAGTTTATTTGCGTCATGTTCAGAAAATCATAACTTGGTCGATTTTCATCGTATCGAGCTGGTTCCGGCGCCAAAATTTCACAAATTGAGTTGGCTACATTTTCACAGGAGGTATCGAGTTTGAAAGGTGTTCAAAAGGCCTTCATTTTTTGCTCAGAGTGTGTGACACGCCGAAAATCCTGAATGCTGAATATTATTTCATCTGGGCCGAAACTTCGAAAATTCATAACTCGGTCAATTTTTATCGCATTGGACTCATATTTTTACACAAGGTCACTGACTCATAGATCTACAACTTTGCTTCAAAAGTCGAGACCAAATTATGCACCGATCAATACCAGTTTTTTATTGAAGAACGTGTCAGAGTCCACACTGGAGCCCAAAATAAGTTTGTCTGAGCTGAAACTTCAAAAATTCATAACTAATTCACCGTTTATCCGATTGAGCCGATTTTTGGACAGGAGTTAGTTCTTGATGTAGGCTACATTTTGTTTTCACATTTCAACTTCAAAAATTGCACTTAAGTCCCTGCGATTTAACCTGGAAAGTGACGAACTCAAGTAAACATTGGAGGCCCAATTGCACATTCAAAGCCCATTTTCTTTACCCTAATTTCCATTATATAATCACCTTCTTTTCACACAAACCAGGGAGGAGGAAAAGAGAGAAAAAAACCTTGCCACAACACTGTTAGAATATCAAATTCTTTCAAGAACCCTAAAACCTTGAAATCCTTATTACAAATCCCTCTCTCACCACAAACAAGCCATCACAGTTACAAACCAACACCTCACTACTTCTTCAGTAAGGGTAAGGCTGTCTTGATCTCCATGATCCAAAAGGCATAAAAGCATTCAGGTCACTAATTTTCCAGTAAAGGTAAGATTGATTTGATCTCCATGATCAAAAGGGTATAATCATTCATACATGCCATATTATGCCTAAACATTAAATTTCTTCATATATTGGCTTTATTTGCATTTTATGATTTTATTTAATGTGTTCATGAGATTCAACACTATAGATTTAGACAGGATCTCATGCAGGTTCATTAAGGAACGTTGAGGCCAAAACACAAATGGCCAAAAGCCAAAAGCCAAATGGCCAAAGTAGAACAACTTATGCATGACACCAATACATGACGAGACAGACATCCTGAGAAGATTAAGGAACGTTGAGGCCAGAACACAAATGGCCAACAGCCAGAACACAAATGGCCATGAAACCCAATCCAATGGCCAAAGAATGCAGACCACGGTACTTAGGAGTCAATGAACACGCACGTGATGCCAGAAAGTCAAACAAGGCTTTTTGTCTAATGGGGCAGAATACTTCAAAAAAACCTCCCCTTGGGCCTGAAACCCCCCTTAGTTTGCATCCTTTTTAATTTTATTTTCTTTTCTTTTCTAATTCTTTTTAAATTGTTTTAATTGTTTTTTTTCACCATAAAATAATTTTCTATAATAAAAACAGAAAAATCAAAAATACAAATATATTTAATTATTATTAATTTCATCACTAACCTATTTTTTGTAAATAAACTCTAACAATTAACTTAGTTTAATTTAGGTTTTTAAACTTTAATCTTTTTCTTAATAAGTAAAAAGTATCTAGAATTAGGTTTTTTTTGACATATTCATCTTTTTCTTAAATAAATTATTAATCATCATTATTTATCATTATTATTAATTATCATTAATTTTGTAAATAAACATGTAAATAAATTAATTAACTAGTAAATTAGGTTAACTTTAATATTTTCATTAATAATTAAAATAATCTAGATTTAGGGTTTCCTTTTAATTCTTGTTCTTTATTTTTCATAAATACAAAAAACACTAAAACACTTTCTTTTCTTTAATTAAATAATTAATTGGACTTTAATTTAATTTAATTTCATGAAAAGGGTCAAAACCCTCGGACGTCCTAATTTTAATTCTTTTCACGCATTATTTCTTTCGATCATTATGTAACTGTTTCTCAGATGTAATAGTAATTAGGTTTATCTTTTCGTCTTTACTTTCCGCATCTTTATCAAAAACGGGTCTTTGTAATTTGGCGATGTATAGACCCGCGCCTTGTAATAGCGTAGGATTTATCTTTCCGCATTTAAATTTCCGCACTTTTAAATTCTAAACTTTGCATGAAAGAATGAATGGCTAAATTAAAAACAAGTGTAGCTCACGATATAATGATCAAAGATAATTGTTAAACTGAAAACAACACACCAATTCACACACCACTCTTAGGGTACGCCTCACTGTTGCCTTACCTTCGAAACGTGGTCGTCGAGTATAGGACGTTTTAGTAAGTCCTTATGTCCATTGATCCAGTTGCCTCAAAATAAGTTGCCTCGAAACGGTTGCCTCGGAATAGTTGCCTCGAAACGGTTGCCTCGGACTAAAAAAGGATCAATGGCATAAGGGTAGCTTCTAAGGTGTCCTGTTGTTGCTCTGGTGACCACACTGTCCCTAAAAACGAATTGACCCGAATACCTCCAACGGTGGTGCTACCTACCTCTCAATGGTGGGATGGCGCTACCTTAAGGACATTTACACAGCCTAATTCCTTAGGGTAGGTAGATGACTCGTAGATACTTGCTCTATTCAAAAATAAATAAAAAACCTTTTCACACCGACACTTTCAAAAAGCTTTCAAAACAATTTTTCAAACACTCTTGAGGACTGATACAAGAGTCGATCTGAAATCTTTAAATGAAACTTTTTCAAACCCACTCACACTTTGAAAAGCAAACACTTTTGAAAACACAAATGAGCAAGTATCTAAGAGCCCATGGATAACCATGGATAGAAAGGGTGCTAACACATTCCCTTTCTATAAATCTACCTCCCGAACCGAGAAACTATCTCATAAGGAATTTTGTTGTGCTTTTGTCCTGTCCATGTTGGAGAAAATAAAAGACGGTGGCGACTCTTGCTTACCGCGACATTTCGCGAAACCAGCTAAAAACAGTCAGTTCCAGATCCACCGATCACAGAACTGGAGACTCTGCTGGGGAATTATTTTAAAGTGAGGTGTACCTTAGGACTAAGATCACTTGTGTTTTCAATTGTCTGAATTGTTTGCTTTAAATTGTGGGTATTGTCTTGGGAGTTCTATAGATCCTAACCCGGATCTGAGGATACCTTCTTAGAAAGTAGCAACAAGGCTGTGAGGGAACTGTGCGGGGTATACCGACATGGTTGAAGCAGTCTGCTATGTTGATGTGGCACTTTGGTGTGTACCGGTAACCCTTGAGTCAAGTCAAGGAGAGTACGGGGCCGCCGCGTGGTGTCGTGAAGCATCAACTGACCTTAGGAACCTTAATTGAACCATCTTGGCCTCTTTAGGGTAGTGAGATAACTGACTTTGGTTCAGTCCGAGGTTGGTTGATACTCGATACTACACTCAGTTGAGGGTTGTTTTCTTGGAATATTTCGGTCGCCAGTTCAGTGGCTAAATCGAAACGATGAACAATGAAAGCAATCCAATGATATTGGGACCCTTAGAACCCGGTTACTTTGATAGGACAGGTTTGAGCCCACCAACTTCAAGAGGGTAATACCCAGACCCCATGCTGGCCTAAACTCTAAGGGATGTGGTGTGACTTGTGTGCTTTCATACTTGACTACTTGCATGCTTGTTATCTGACACTTGAGTTTCTTGCAGGTTTTGTTTATAGTCCTTAATTGGGACTCATAACAGGGTTTACCTACATTACCCCATGCATAGCATAACATCATACCATTGCATGCATCCCGCATAAGGACTAACCCATTTCAAGGATCTCAAGGGCTTGTGATGCAGGTCATGATGAACCAACATGTCTGGCAAGGGGCAAAGGGGATTTATTTTCCTCTAGCCAAGGTTGTCAGGGGCTATGACCCACTCGATATGGTGAGCCTTGACTCTTGAAGAAGGACTCTCAACAACATGAAGTTCCTTCAATCAAGTTACCAGTTTCCAACTCTAACAATTTTCTTGTTTACCTCGCGAGGTCCTTGAAAACATTACATGCATATCATACATATCATTGCATTACAGGTACCCTTGTTACAGATCACTTACCTTCTCCGCTGTTTATTTCAGCAATGGCTTGCCAACAAGATAACCAGAATCTTCATGCTCAAGAGACTCAGTTCAGGGAGATCTTCTTAAGCCTGTCCAAGGGGCAAAAAGAGTTGAGGACACTCCTCACGGGGAATTTGGCCATGAAAAGTCCCGAAGATGACAAAGACGAACGGCTGAAACGTCTGCAAGCTGAGGTAGATACAATGAAAACCCAGATGTTGGGGCAAAGGGCTCTCATCCAAGGTTTAGCTCGGGAGCAAGAAGAGTTGAGGACCATGATCAGTCAGCTCCACCAAGACAGATCAGACATGAAGCAATCAGTCCAAGTCAGGGACCGGGTCTTTGATCAGCTTCCAAGAGGAAAAGAATCTGGTATGGTGAAGAATAGAACTCTCCAAATTGCTACCACTTCACAAGCCCAGCATCAACCTCGCCCAGAGCAACAGGTTGATCAGAATAAGCCAAGCAGGTCCAAGAGGCAGTTCACCCAGCTTAACATGCCGTTGTTTCAAGCTTTACAACACCTGTTGAGACTGAATCTGATTACACTAAGAGCTCCTCCCCGGAATCCCAACATCTCTGCTCCTAACTATCATCCCAACAAAAGGTGTGCATACCATTCCGATAGTCCTGGACATGACACTGCCGACTGCTGGGCGCTGAAAAACAAGGTCCAGGACCTGATTAATGAAGGAGCAGTGGATTTCACCCAAGTGGGTCAGGCTGAGTTCTTCTACTATCCCTATAGGATGCATCATTTGAAGTAACAAGTCCTGAGATGAGAAGACCTTTTGCCCATTAGAATTTTCAAGTTGTAATTTTCTTTTGATTGTTCAAACATTTTATTCATGTCAAACGTTGTTATTTCATTAATGCATCGCATATGTCTATTTTGAATCAATATATTCGCATTTGCTATATTTAAAATTGCTTTCATTTTTTGTGATGTTCAATGCTCGATTAATAATTCTAAGCCTCTTGAGGGAGGATGACGAAAACGATACCACGATCTTTACAGTATGCTTTTGAACAGACCCCGCTGATGAAGTACAAGCATTGTTTCAAATCCCTAAACATTGGAGTTATAAGGAAGATAATCCCTCGTCAACCCCTCTGAGCCAAAGAAGTAGGAGTTTTCTTTTCGAAAATTAAAACCCTTAATCATAACCTGGGGCAGGGTAGTTCTCTCAGCTGATCCAGGTGCACAGCGAATGGCATCAAAAGAAGTCCTTCTGAAACAAAAGACAGTGATGGTTCCAAATAACCATAAAAACCGACAGTCATTACCAAAATCAAAAAGCCCATTAAGTAAAAACCTATGAAGGAGACTTACAAAAATGGGGCATTCCGCTGACTGTAATCACAAAAGAAACAGTTCAGGCAAAAAACAGGGATAACGAAATCAAAAAAAAGGAAAGAGGTCACACAAACCATCAATAACAAAAAGGAATGACTGCCTATTCAAAATAAACTATCAACATCCGAACTATCACGGGAATATCAGGACAAAAACTCAAATAAGGTCTAACGCACGATCAGCTGAGTTTAGGATTGAAGAACATCACGAAGAGCGGGTGGGTACAAATAATTTGAGCCTTTATCCTTTGTTTCTTAAACCATGAACCAAGCAATGTTATAACCCTTAAAAGTCCTAGCTGAAGCATGGGTTAGTTCGAAAGCATACTGTTACGAAAGGTATCCTGACTCCTTAAGGCCTACGGTAAATACGGAGTTGACATCACGTTTTACAAACATTCACTTGTTTTATGAAAAAGAATGCATTTTCAAAATCTTCAAGACAGACATAAGCTTTGCATTTTTGATATAACATTGTTTGCATATGACTATTTGTTTGAACAGCAGGGAAATTCGCACGATGAATACCTAGTGAACAAAAGCACTTCCAATCAAGGGGCAGACGTGATTATTGTCCATCATCTGGGGCAATTAAGTCAAGATTCGGAGAATCTCTCAAAAGGCCAAACAGCCAGGGGCAAACCTCCATCTGGATCACTTAGGGCATTGGACGATCAAACGAAGATCTTCTGGTATGGCGACACAACGCTACAACAGGGGCAACTCCCTACATTCTGAGAGCGTGGACATAGTCGGAAAAATACTACGCACAATCAAAGACCCGCTAGGTTGACACACCTAGGCAAAAATAAGGGCTTCCCGGCGAACCAAAAGGGTTCGGGCAAAAATAAGGGATGAAATGAAAAAAATTTGTACACCCGGCAAGTCGAAAACCTGAAAGGGCGGCTTGGGCAAAAATGGGTATCCCGGTGGACTGAAAACCCGAAAGGGCGGTCCAGGAAAAAGTTAGGGATCAAAGCATACGACTATGTCCCGGCATCTCGTCGCTTGCCTACCAGAAGAAGAGTTGTCAATCGGCAGTCATCAAGCACCTCCACAGGTATCTTCTTCCCTCACCTCAGAAACAGGGGAAATAATGAGTGGTCCAGGCGATCCAGTTGCTCTGTCAACCAAAGTACCAAGGAAAGGTCAATCAAAAGATGATTACCATCTACCTTTACAGCTTCAGATCAACACTGGTAACAAGCCAGGAAAATTCGGTGAACGACTGATCGTGGGTTAATATCCGAAACCAAACAGGACAATTATCTACTTGATCATCCTCAGGCAACCCTACACCGGTTCCTTTTCTTTCAGAAGAAGTCTTACACGGGCTCATCAACAGGCAACCCTACACCAGTTCCTTCTCAACCTCAGATGTAGTTTCACACGAACTCATCATCAGGCAACCCTACACCGGTTTCCTTCTCAATCTCCAGACGAAGTCTTACACGGACTTATCTCAAGATGACCTTACCCCGGTTCATCTAGAAGTCTTACACGGACTTATCTCAAGATGACCTTACCCCAGTTCATCCAGAAGTTTTACACGAACTTATCTCAAGATAACCTCACCCCGGTTCCTCCAGAAGTCTTACACGGACTTATCCCAAGATGACCTTACCCCGGTTCTTCCAGAAGTCTTACATGAACTTATCTCAAGATAACCTCACCCCGGTTCCTACAGAAGTCTTACACGGACTTATCCCAAGATGACCTTACCCCGGTTCCTCCAGAAGTCTTACACGGACTTATCCCAAGGTAACCTTACCCCGGTTCCTCCAGAAGTCTTACGCGGACTCATCACCAAGTAACCTTACCCAGGTTCCTCCAGAAGTTTTACACGAACTTATCCCGAAGTAACCCCACACAGGTTCCCTTCTCAAACTCTAGACGTAGTTTTACACGGACTCGTCATCAGTAAACCCTACACAGGTTTCCTTCCCAGCTCTAGATACGGTTTTACACGGACTCGTCATCAAAGTAACCCTACACAGGTTCCTTCTCCATCTCAGATGCAGTCTTATACAGACTCATTATCAGTAAACCCTACACAGGTTTCCTCCCTCCAAAGATGCAGTTTTACATGAGCTCATCATCAGGCCTCCGCCAGTATCTTCTCCCACAGAAACAGGGGCAGTAATGAGTGGTCTAAGCAATCCAATTGCTCTGCCCACCAAGGTAACAAGGTAAGTTCGGCTGAAGAACGTAACCAAGATATCTTAATTCCCCAGAGAGTGAGCCAAGATTCGACAATTCTCTCCTAAGCAGTTGGTCTCCCATCAGCCCTACAAGGCACCGTATCTCCAGCAAGTCAACGATACTCTCCCCAAGCAGAGTTAACTCACTGGCAACCTTAAGGAAATTGGGTACCCCCAGCAGGTCTCAATATTCCTCAGCAGAGTATACAAACATCCTTAACAAGCATCCCCGGCAGTCTTGATCTAAGATTGTTCCCCGGAGGTACAGACATTCAATGGAGCCACTTCCCCAGTATATCTCAAAAATTTCCCCAGGAAAGTGGAATCCATCTCCCCAACAGGAAGCTTATCCCCAGTAGATTCTGGAAGGCTTATCCCCTGCAGAGCACGAGCGCGTCCCCCGGCTTTATTCAGAAGGTTATTTCCCCACCAGGATATAATTGGGTTATCCTCAGCCAATAACCACGGAAAGATCGTCCTCGGCAAAGTCTACCTATCCCCCAGCGGAGTACATCAATTCCTTCAATATAACACATCAATGGTATCCCCAGCGGAGTTATCATCAACTTCAGCAAAGTACCTCTCTTTCCCCACAGAGTTCACTCCCCGCAGAGTAATCTCTCCAGCAAAGTTTATTCCTCAACGGAGTCATCTTCTCCTACCGGTTTAGTCTTGAAACCATCACCCCAGCGGAAACAAAGAACACTACTCTTCAACATCAGCCCAAGATTTAACTTCCCGGCACCCGTCAAGGATTATTTTCCTAGACAAAAATACATTTCATAAACATCATATCTTCATACATTATAGCATGCACATACGCATCATGAACATACAATCTCATGTATTCTGAGAACATCACGCATCATGACATTGCATACAACCAACGTTTTGTCTTTTCAGGACAAAGGTCAGTACAAAGATGATCACTATCAACGGTCGCAACTAAAGATCCGATTCCTGTATCTTGCCAGGGTGTATCTGTTGACGACTATATTCCAGACTCGATTCCTGTATCCTGCCAGGGCACGTTTGAAGAGTTTGAAGATCCGATTCCTGTATCTTGGCAGGGTGTATCTGTTGACGACTACATTACCAGACTCGATTCCTGTATCTTGCCAAGGCACGTCTGAAGAGTTTGAAGATCCAATTCCTGTATCTTGCCAGGGTGTATCTGTTGACGACTATTTTCCAGACTCGATTCCTGTATCTTGCCAGGGCACGTCTAAAGAGTTTGAAGATCTGATTCCTGTATCTTGTCAGGGTGTATCTGTTGACGACTACATTACCAGACTCGATTCCTGTATCTTGCCAGGGAACGTCTGAAGAGTTTGAAGATCCGATTCCTGTATCTTGCCAGGGTGTATCTGTTGACGACTATTTTCCAGACTCGATTCCTGTATCTTGCCAGGGCACGTCTGAAGAGTTCAAAGATCCGATTCCTGTATCTTGCCAGGGTGTATCTGTTGACGACTAACATTACCAGACTCGATTCCTGTATCTTGCCAGGGCACGTCTGAAGAGTTCGAAGATCTGATTCCTGTATCTCGCCAGGGTGTATCTGTTGACGACTAACATTACCAGACTCGATTCCTGTACCGTGTAAGGGCACGTCTGAAGAGTTTGAGGATCCGATTCCTGTATCTTGCCAGGGTGTATCTGTTGACGACTACATTACCAGACTCGATTCCTGTATCTTTCCAGGGCACGTTTGAAGAGTTCGAAGATCCGATTCCTATATCTCGCCAGGGTGTATCTGTTGACGACTAACATTACCAGACTCGATTCCTGTACCTTGCCAGGGCACGTCTGAAGAGTTTGAGGATCCGATTCCTGTATCTTGCCAGGGTGTATCTGTTGACGACTACATTACCAGACTCGATTCCTGTATCTTTCCAGGGCACGTCTGAAGAGTTTGAAGATCTGATTCATGTATCTTGCCAGGATGTATCTGTTGACGACTAATTCCAGACTCGATTCCTGTATCTTGCCAGGGCACGTCTGAAGAGTTCGAAGATCCGATTCTTGTATCTTGCCAGGGTGTATCTGTTGACGACTAATTCCAGACTCGATTCCTGTATCTTGCCAGGGTGTATCTGTTGACGACTATATTCTCCGGACTCGATTCCTGTATCTTGCCAGGGCACGTCTGAAGAGTTTAAAGATTCGATTCCTGTATCCAGCCAGGGCACATCTACACAAAGAGTTTGAAGATCAACTCCTGTAACAGGCCAGGTAATTATTTTCTTTTCTCAGGTACGCAAGTTCTCGCTAAGGAATCTCTTACGCGAACGACACCTAGATGGCATCTGTAAGCCCATCCACATACCAACAGTCTCCAAATGGCGTCTATAAGCCCATTCCCGACAAGGTTCTGTCGCATCTCCAGATGGAATCTATAAGCCCATCCTCCTATCCATCATTCCTCCAAATGGCATCTATAAGCCCATTCCCTACATCACGCTGCTGACACTCTATTATGTGAGTGCAAATTTCTGGGCACTCTAGTGTTCAATCATCTTCCACCTTCGGATCACGAAAGGCATGCAAGCCAATCTACATCCTCAGGTTTAAAAAGATTGAACAGGGGCAACTGTTGTACCCCAAAATTTGCCCTCCCATATTCCTCAAGATTTCTCAAAGGTTGCACAGTCAAATCACCTTCTAAGCCAGTCAAGTCAAAATTAGGGTTTTGTGTTGCATCAAGGTCCTTACATCCAAATGACCTCAAGTTCTCCTTAATGTCCTAACTTATGCTCAAATTTAGGTTCGGCTCAAGAGTCAATTCTTTAAAGAAGGTATCCGACTGTGTGAGTTTTCTCGAAGAAATATGGTGAAAAAGTGTGCTGAAAGTGCAGTTTTTATGCGCTAAAAAATTCATAACTTGAAGATCGTGACTCGTTTTGAATCCATTCCAGTGGCCAAAATTCCGTCTTGACATTATCTATGTTTTCATATCTCACGAATGGAAGCCAATTTCGTTCAGAAGGTCTTCAAAAATGTGGATTTATCAAGTATTTTCGTACAGAAAATTTGTGACAGAAGTTTATTTGCGTCATGTTCAGAAAATCATAACTTGGTCGATTTTCATCGTATCGAGCTGGTTCCGGCGCCAAAATTTCACAAATTGAGTTGGCTACATTTTCACAGGAGGTATCGAGTTCGAATGGTGTTCAAAAGGCCTTCATTTTTTTCTCAGAGTGTGTGACACGCCGAAAATCCTGAATGCTGAATATTATTTCATCTGGGCCGAAACTTCGAAAATTCATAACTCGGTCAATTTTTATCGGATTGGACTCATATTTTTACACAAGGTCACTGACTCATAGATCTACAACTTTGCTTCAAAAGTCGAGACCAAATTATGCACCGATCAATACCAGTTTTTTATTGAAGAACGTGTCAGAGTCGACATTGGAGCCCAAAATAAGTTTGTCTGAGCTGAAACTTCAAAAATTCATAACTAATTCATCGTTTATCCGATTGAGCCGATTTTCGGACAGGAGTTAGTTCTTGATGTCGGCTACATTTTGTTTTCAAATTTCAACTTTAAAAATTGCACTTAAGTCCCTGCGATTTAGCCAGGAAAGTGACGAACTCAAGTAAACATTGGAGGCCCAATTGCACATTCAAAACCCATTTTCTTTACTCTAATTTCCATTATATAATCACCTTCTTTTCACACAAACCAGGGAGGAGGAAAAGAGAGAAAAAACCTTGCCACAACACTGTTAGAATATCAAATTCTTTCAAGAACCCTAAAACCTTGAAATCCTTATTACAAATCCCTCTCTCACCACAAACAAGCCATCACAGTTACAAACCAACACCTCACTACTTCTTCAGTAAGGGTAAGGCTGGCTTGATCTCCATGATCCAAAAGGCATAAAAGCATTCAGGTCACTAATTTTTTAGTAAGGGTAAGATTTATTTGATCTTCATGATCAAAAGGGTATAATCATTCATACATGTCATATTGTGCCTAAACATTAAATTTCTTCATATATTGGCTTTATTTGCATTTTATGATTTTATTTAATGTGTTCATGAGATTTAACACTGCAGATTTAGACAGGATCCCATGCAGGTTCATTAAGGAACGTTGAGGCCAAAACACAAATGGCCAAAAGCCAAAAGCCAAATGGCCAAAGTAGAACAACTTATGCATGACACCAATACATGGCGAGACAGACATCCTGAGAAGATTAAGGAACGTTGAGGCCAGAACACAAATGGCCAACAACCAGAACACAAATGGCCATGAAACCCAATCCAATGGCCAAAGAATACAGACCACGGTACTCAGGAGTCAATGAACACGCACGTGATGTCAGAAAGTCAAACAAGGCTTTTTGTCTAATGGGCCAGAATACTTCAAAAAAACCTCCCCTTGGGCCTGAAACCCTCCTTGGTTTGCATCCTTTTTAATTTTATTTTCTTTTCTTTTCTAATTCTTTTTTAATTGTTTTAATTGTTTTTTTTCACCATAAAATAATTTTCTATAATAAAAACAGAAAAATCAAAAATACAAATATATTTAATTATTATTAATTTCATCACTAACCTATTTTTTGTAAATAAACTCTAACAATTAACTTAGTTTAATTTAGGTTTTTAAACTTTAATCTTTTTCTTAATAAGTAAAAAGTATCTAGAATTAGGTTTTTTTTGACATATTCATCTTTTTCTTAAATAAATTATTAATCATCATTATTTATCATTATTATTAATTATCATTAATTTTGTAAATAAACATGTAAATAAATTAATTAACTAGTAAATTAGGTTAACTTTAATATTTTCATTAATAATTAAAATAATCTAGATTTAGGGTTTCCTTTTAATTCTTGTTCTTTATTTTTCATAAATACAAAAAACACTAAAACACTTTCTTTTCTTTAATTAAATAATTAATTGGACTTTAATTTAATTTAATTTCATGAAAAGGGTCAAAACCCTCGGACGTCCTAATTTTAATTCTTTTCACGCATTATTTCTTTCGATCATTATGTAACTGTTTCTCAGATGTAATAGTAATTAGGTTTATCTTTTCGTCTTTACTTTCCGCATCTTTATCAAAAATGGGTCTTTGTAATTTGGTGATGTATAGACCCGCGCCTTGTAATAGCGTAGGATTTATCTTTCCGCATTTAAATTTCCGCACTTTTAAATTCTAAACTTTGCATGAAAGAATGAATGGCTAAATTAAAAACAAGCGTAGCTCACGATATAATGATCAAAGATAATTGTTAAACTGAAAACAACACACCAATTCACACACCACTCTTAGGGTACGCCTCACTGTTGCCTTACCTTCGAAACGTGGTCGTCGAGTATAGAACGTTTTAGTAAGTCCTTATGTCCATTGATCCAGTTGCCTCAAAACAAGTTTCCTCGAAACGGTTGCCTCGGAATAGTTGCCTCGAAACGGTTGCCTCGGACTAAAAAAGGATCAATGGCATAAGGGTAGCTTCTAAGGTGTCCTGCTGTTGCTCTGGTGACCACATTGTCCCTAAAAACGAATTGACCTGAATACCTCCAACGGTGGTGCTACCTACCTCTCAATGGTGGGATGGCGCTACCTTAAGGACATTTACACAGCCTAATTCCTTAGGGTAGGTAGATGACTCGTAGATACTTGCTCTATTCAAAAATAAATCAAAAACCTTTTCACACCGACACTTTCAAAAAGCTTTCAAAACAATTTTTCAAACACTCTTGAGGACTGATACAAGAGTCGATCTGAAATCTTTAAATGAAACTTTTTCAAACCCACTCACACTTTGAAAAGCAAACACTTTTGAAAACACAAATGAGCAAGTATCTAAGAGCCCATGGATAACCATGGATAGAAAGGGTGCTAACACCTTCCCTTTCTATAAATCTACCTCCCGAACCGAGAAACTATCTCATAAGGAATTTTGCTGTGCTTTTGTCCTGTCCATGTTGGAGAAAATAAAAGACGGTGGCGACTCTTGCTTACCGCGACATTTCACGAAACCAGCTAAAAACAGTCAGTTCCAGATCCACCGATCACAGCAATGTATACAAAAGAATGAACTAAAGCAATAAAGCGGTAAAGAAAATAAAGTAAATAAATAAACACCCAAAGAAACAACCAAACAAAAATAGGATTGACTTGCATTGGTTCCCCAATAGAGTCGTCAACTGAAGCGACCGGCAAAAAAAATACAGAGCCTCCACTGAACTTTATTTATCCTGGAGGAAAGGGAAATATCGAGAAAACCCCAAGAGGATGAATAATATGGTCTTGCGACCAAAAGAGAGAGTACGAAAGTCGATTATGCGAGGGAAAGGTATTAGCACCCATCACATCTGTTGTACTCAACGGGATCCATTTTGATTGTTTGTTTCTAAGGGTGTGTCTATCTAAAACTATACTTGCTAAGGGAAATGAAATGGTTTTTATTAGTGTGTTTGTGAGGGTCTTGTAACCCATTGCCTACGTATCCCGTGAAGGATCAAAACATCGTAGTTCTATAGAAAATGTTGTTTTGTTGGTGTTTTTTAGTGGGAGACGTTAACGCATGCATACTAGCGATAGGCACAGCCTGTACCGCAGTAGAACGGAGATAACTTGCCCTTTTTAATCTTGAATTTGTTGTGTGTTTTTGTTAAGTGTGGAATGAGTTTAAAGAATGATTAAGTGTTTTTGGATTTTTGATTAAGATAAGAAATTTTAGTTTTAATTTACAAAAGAAGAAAAAGAATAAAGGGAGACTAAAAATCCTAATTATTGTCATACAAGGTGTGGACTTAAAGTTGAGATGAAGAGAGAAAATCTACCTAAGTTAGCATGTGAAGTTTGGCCTAGGGTTAAGTTTAAGAGAATTACCTAATGTTATCATACAATTAAAAGGAAAACTATATCCTAAAATTTATCATGCTAAGGTTTAAAACTTAATATCTAATTCAACATTAAAAAGATCCAAACAAAGTTTAATCGTATAATGTAATTCTTAAGGTAACATGTTATCAAGAATCAATCAATCAACCTAAGATAAAAGAAAATACAATTCTAATATTTTTGGGGTTTTTTTAAGTTAAAGAAATATTAAATTCAAAGGGAAGTTAAAACCTAAATCTAAAATATTCTAATATTTTTAATTCTTTTGTGTAAAGAAAATGAAATTAAAATTAAATTAAATTCTAGTTATTTATTTAAAGAATAAATTAAATAAGCGAACATGAATAAAATTTAGAAGCTAGAACAAAGAGAATGAAAAAAGAAGGTCAAAAAATGGTCCCTATGGGTATTGAACCCAGGAACATTGGTTTGCAACTCTAAGTCCTTACCACTACACCATGCTTCTTGATTCATTATTGTCACAGTTCGAAAACAATAAAAAGTAAAACAAAAGAATAAATTGGGCCCAGTTGTGGAACCCAGTCCGAGTTAGGCCCAATAGATGAATATGCAAGGGAATTTGAAACAGCCAAAAGAAACCTTAATATTGTTAGTGAAGCATCCATATTTGGCTTTGGGAATGGTCCCTAATTAATTATTTTCGATTTAATCACAATCAAATAACAATTAAACAAAATTTTGGGACCAAGAAAAACACGATCCACTCCCTATTCCAGTATATTCACGCCTCTCTCTAAAAATCGTTCTTGGTTTCTCTTCCATCTTTCTCAAACTCATCGCCTTCACTCTCTTTCTGTTCTTCCCTCAAAATCACCTATGTCTCAATTTTCTTTTCATCTCTTTCACTCACATCTCTCTCGGTTTCGGTTCTTAATCTCTATTTTAAGTAAAAACGACAACTCCCGTCCTCAATTCTCGATCCGCTTCTGAGAAACAATGACAAAACATTTCAGTTTCTCTTTCAATAAATACTTCCTCTGTCAAATTCTTATACTCCCTCGAAAGTCTCTCAATCCGTTTTCCTATATCTTCTATGTGATTCTGTTTTTCGTTCATCCAAATATAACAGAGCAATGTTCGTCTCGGTTATCATCAACAATTAAACACTTTCATAGATTTGAAAAAATAGCAGCAATAAAGGTATAGCAGCAACAAATACAATTCCTATGGTACAACACACAAACAAGCATGACGATATTTTTTAAGCATTTAAACAACAATCATGGCAAGGTGTATGAAGAGAATAGGAGGACTTACATGCTCGGAGCTAGTTCGAGGGGTTCAATTACGGCCACATATCAAGAAAACCAGAGGTAAATAATGCTCTTTAACCCTTTCTAAATCTTCTGAGAAATTCTGATTCTGAAGTATGTTGTATTGCTCCTGGGAATTTCTGGAAATTGCAAAATTCTTGAAGCTTGCTTGGTAGGGGAAGCTCTTGTATCAATTTTTACAGCATAACAAGACTATTTTCTTCTCTCTTTTCCCCTAAATTTCTTCCATATTTCTAGTGTATTTTGTTTGTAGTTGGGGTTTGATGAGTTTGTTCAAAATGTTGAAATGTTGTTGTTTATGTATTGCAGGGCTACAATCATGGTTGTGCATCAGCATAGAGTTGTAGTTACATGGTGCTTGGAATATGTATAGTTAAGTTAAGGTTGTGAGGTATTTGGGGTGATATTGGTGTAAGGTTAAGGGTGAGAAGTGTTTATGCAGAAGAATGGATGGAGTGATATGGTGAGTTTTGCAGGAGTGTGACGAAAAGGTTAATAAAGTGAGCAGCAGAAGGATTTGAGTGAGATTGAGAAGAGTTTTCATAAGGTTTTTAGTATATGTTCTGCTCTATTGTTTGAGAAAAGAGAAGGTTTGGGCAGGGTTTTGGATAGCTTGCTAATATGTTTTTTCTTTTTTATTTCTCTTATATATAGATCATGAGAGGCCAATTTGGAGGGAGTTTGATGTTTGATTTTTTTGGATAAATTGTCAGCTATTTCTTGCTTTCTTTGGTGCCATGTTTTGTTTTTCTAATTTGGTGTATTTTTTGGATGTTTTTGGACAGGTTTTTGGAATGATGTTGGCAGAAATGTGCAGGGCTATTTGTGAATATTTTTGGACTATTTTGTTTGGCTTTTATGTAGAGCATCTTACTGGTTTGTAAACAGGTTGCTGTACCACATATTTTGGCAGCAGGATAGTTGTGTGTGGGCAGCAGATGTTATATAAGGTTATGGCAAGGTCTTTTGGACAAAAATAATGAAAGTTTGGACATGAAGTTTCTTAGACTTAGGATAATGTCTTGTATAACTCCTTTTGTGTAATGTGACCTTGTATGACATTGTAATGGTAATAAAAATTGAATATGTTCTTCAAAAGTCCTTTTTCTCTTCTAAGTTTCCAATCTTTTTTTCTTTTGATTTTATATTCCAAAGTTGTGATGTCCCTTAGTATGAGTTTATGAAACCTTGAAGGATGTTTGAATGATGTATGACCTTTAATTATGATGAATGCTTAATTCTTATAACTTTAATATCAAGAAATCCACCTTCAAATTTGCATGCTTAAAACCTTGACAACTTTGAACCAGTTTGAACTCAATTTGAATTCAATGATATTTTTTCGATGCAATTACAAATCAATTCAATGAGACTCCTCATATCACTTGTATCATGGCTCAAACTTCTAACAATTCAAACACTTAACTCCTTATTACCGGGTATTGAAAGCAACAAGCAAAAACCTTGATCACAACCTCATCTCTCGGGCCATGGTTTGCTCTTTGTAGTTCACACTAGCAACCCTTGAAATAATGATCAATGATCTCAAAATGTATCTTTAAGATGTATAAGATTTTTCATGGACAACCTAATCATTATTCCATTGAGAAACACTAACAAAACCGCACACCAAGGATAAGAAACCATAATCATGAAGTACACTGACACAAGAAAGCCCTTTATGCTGAGAGAAACCCTAAAACCCTAATTCCCTCCATACTTAAAAGATTGCAACCCCGATCTTCTGAGAAATACAGAGAAGTACACTCTGATTCAAGACCTTGGTGAATATGGATGGATAAATAAGTCCACAATAATGAATCAAAACCCTAGCTCACACTCCATTGCTCAAACAAGAAAAACTAGAAGGACCAGTCTTATTGATGTAGAATCCTCAAAACCAATGTGAAGCCCTAACTTGAATGACCACTGATATTTTTGAACCAATTCCTTATTGAATGAAGGAATGCATGATATGCAAATGATTTAGCGAAAATGATGCAAACAGAATGCAAAACCTAAGCCATATAAAATTAAAAAGGTATGACAAATTTGGGGTATGACAAAAGGCAAGGCGCAATTTCCTCCAATCCAGGAGACCTTCATCAACAAAGGAACAGAGCATGGCGAACAAGTGGCGATAATATCTAACAATAGCAACACCAAGAGAACATCGTACTTCATCCGTGAATGTGCTCCAAGTGAAGATCTCAAGAATTGGACATCTGTGGAGATTCCAGAGATTTTTTTCTTTCCAAAGTAATATTTCTTGTTTTTAAAAGAACCTATGTCAAACCCGAGGCATAAGGGTAGCTTGTAAGGGTCCTCTGATTTGCTTCAGACAGTATTCATAATTAATAAATGTTATGTTTCACATTCAATTAATATCCTTGTCTTTCTCTTGCATTTATCTCTTATATTTTAAATGGTAATGCTTTTCTCCATGTGCATTTTCTAAATTCACATACTAAAATTGCACCAAAACATGATAAATGTGCAGATCCATGCCTAAAATCACCGACAACATTACTGTTGTTATCTGATATAATTTTGATGCACCCATCAACCAAGACAAAGAGGAGGATGATCAAGACCTTGAACTCTCTGAAGAATTAGCGAGGGAATTGGAGCAAAAGGCTAACAATATACAATCATACCAAGAGGCCATTGAGACCATTAACCTTGGCACAAAGGAGGATCCCAAAGAGATCAAGCTAGGGGAAAAATTGGAGGAAAGCGTCAAATAAATATTGATCAAGTTGTTACATGAGTATGTGGATATATTTGCTTGGTCTTACATATATGTGCCAGGATTGGATACAAATATTGTGGTGCATAAACTACCTCTCAAGGAAGGTTTCTCTCCAGTTAGACAGAAGCTCAGAAGAACTCTTCCAGACATGTCTAGCAATATTCGAGAAGAAGACTTAAACAATTTGATGCAGGGTTCTTAGTCATGGTAGATTATCCCCCTTGGATAGCTAACATCATACCATTACCTAAGAAGGACGGAAAAGTACGCATGTGTGTAGATTATCGAGATCTGAACAAAGCAAGTCCCAACGATGATTTCACATTACCGCACATAGATGTTTTGGTTGATAATACAGCCCAAGCTTCGGTATTCTCATTCATGGATGGTTTCTCAGGTTATAATCAGATTAAAATGGCACCCGAGGATATGGAAAAGACTACTTTCATGACTCCTTGGGGCACTTTCTATTACATGGTGATGCCTTTCGGTCTAAAGAACACAGGGGCAACTTATCAACAAGTTATGGTTACATTGTTTCATGATATGATCCACAAAAGAAGTTGAAGTATAATTAGATGATATGATCACAAAATTTCATACAGAGGAGGATCACATCGTATATTTACAAAAATTATTCGAACGTCTGCAAAAGTTCAAACTAAGGTTGAATCCTAACAAGTGTACATTTAGTGTCAAGTCAGGAAAGTTATCGGGCTTTATCGTAAGTAAGCATGGTATTGAGGTAGATCCCGATAGGTGAAAGCCATACAAGAAATGCCAGCTCCAAGGACAGAAAAAGAGGTTCATGGTTTCTTAGAATGATTGAATTACATTTCAAGGTTCATATCGCACCAACTGCTATGTGTAAGCCTATATTCAAATAACTTCGAAAAGATCAGAAGGCCTTCGAGACGTTAAAGCAATATTTAAAAGAGCCACCGATCTTGATGCCACCAGTTCCTTGGAGACCGCTCATTATGTACTTAACAGTGCTTGAAGGGTCAATGGGATGTGTATTAGGGAAACATGATGAATCGGGTAGAAAAGAGCATGCAATCTACTATCTCAGTAAGAAATTCACTGACTACGAAACCAGGTACTCACTTCTCGATAAAACTTGTTATGCATTGGCTTGGGCTACTAAACGATTGAGGCAGTATATGTTAACTCACACCATGTGGTTAATAGAAAAAATGGATCCTTTGAAGTATGTGCTCGAAAAACTAGCTCTTACAGGAAGAATTGCCTGATGGTAGATGTTACTACCTGAGTATGACATCCAATATGTTACTCAAAAGGACATAAAGGGTAGTTTACTAGCTTACCATATAGCTCACCAGCTGTTTCCAGAATATCAACCAATTAAGTTAGACTTTCCAAACGAAGATATCATGACTATAGATGACTACAAAATACCAAGACCCGACAAAGGAACTGAACTAGGGGCACATTGGACACTCATGTTTAACGAAGATTTAAATGCACTAGGGCACGATATTAGGGAAGTTTTGACTTCTCCGAAGAATTTTCATAAACCTTATACTGCAAGGTTATGTTTTAACTGCACCAACAATATTGTTGAATACGAAGCTTGTATCTTTTAGGTCTAGAAGTTGCTAGCGGTCTAAGAATTAAACATCTTGAAGTGTATGGAGACTCAACATTAGACATATACCAAGTCAACAGTGAATGGGACACTAAAAATCCCAAATTGATTCCATATCAAGACCATGTTTTGAAGTTAGCTACGGAGTTTACTAAGATTACATTTAGTGATATTCTGTGAGAAGAAAACTAGATGGCAGACACCTTGGCAACCTTATCATCCATGTTCAAAGTAACCTGGCCAAATCACGAACCGCATATTACAATTAGACATTTTGAAGAACCAGCACATTGCCTTGCTATTGAAGAAGGACCGGATAACAAGCCCAGCTTCTATGACATCAAAAGATATCTCGAGAAACAAGAATGTCTAGAAAATGCCTTCGTAATTAACAAACGAACTCTGTGGAAGCTAGCTTCAAAGTTGGTTCTGAATGGTGATGTGTTACACAAAAGAAACTATGATATGGTATTTCTCAAGTGTGTGGAGAAACATGAAGCAGATACACTTATAAGATAAATTCATGAGGGCACTTTCGAAACTCATACAAACGGACATGCCATGGTAAGAAAGATCTTACGAGCAGGTTATTGTTGGTTGAAAATGGAAGCTGATTGCTACCGTTATACAAAGACATGTCACAAATTCCAAATCTATGCCGAAAAAATACATGTGCTACCGACTCCTTTGAGTGTCCTAAGTTCTCCTTGGCCATTCTCAATGTGGGGAATTGATATGATAGGAATGATTTGAACCAAAAGCCACTAACAAACACTGGTTCATACTAGTAGCCATCGATTACTTCTCCAAGTGGTGGAAGTTGCATCCTATGCAAATGTGACGAGACAATGGGTTACTCGGTTCATCAAGCAGAATCTTATATGCAAATATGGGGTTCCTAGCAGGACTATTACAGATAATGGGTCCAATTTGAACAACAAAATGATTAATGAGTTATACGATGACTTCATAATTGAGCATCACAATTCCTCACCATATTGATCTAAGATGAACGGGGCCGTTGAAGCTGCCAATAAGAACATTAAGAAAATCATTCAGAAAATGGTGAAGACATAAAAATATTGGCACAAAATTCTCCCCTTCACTCTATATGGCTATTGTACTTATGTGCATATGTCAACAGGTGCAACTCCTTTCTCTCTCGTATATGGCATGGAGGTAGTGCTTCCTGTTGAAGTAGAGATTCTATCACTTCGAGTTCTAATGGAGAAAAAAAGCTTGAATAAGCAGAGTGGGTTCAGACACGACTTAATCAGCTTAACCTCATTGAAGAAAAATGCTTGACAGCTTTGTACCATAATCAATTATACCAAAAGCAAATGAAGAAAGCATTTGACCAGAAGATTCGTCCTCGAGTGTTCAAATAAGGAGATTTGGTGCTCAAGAAGATTCTACTACCTCTCCTTGATTCACGTGGTAAATGGACACCCAACTAAAAAGGTATGTATGTGGTAAAAACAACATTCTTGGGTAGTGGTCTTATCTTTACAACAATGAATGGGGAAGAACTGCCACATCCGATGAACTCCAACGCAGTCAAAAAATACTCTGTATAAAAATCTCCCTAAGCTCGAACCTTAAATGGGAGACTTAGGAAAAAAGGAGCATTCCAGTGGATCGAAAATCCTAAAGGGAGATCCAGGCAAAAATTAGGGACATACACAAAAAAAATTTATCCCGGTGGATTGAAAACCCAAAAAGGGTTGTCCATGCAAAAGTTAGGGATCTTATCCAAAATAAAGAACAAATAGACTACGATCTAAAAACCATGACTACAACCACAAAGGAGAGGGATTAATCCAAATTATTTGACTCAGAAGCAAAGGAGATTGAAGCTATCAAAAGGACATTAGAGAAACAGCAGTAGCAATTATCATTTTCATTGCCATTTTCAATTTTTGTTAAACTTTCTGTAATTACCTCTTTTAGGAATTTCATCTTGTACTTGCGCCTATTCAGAGGCATATTTATCAAAAAAAACATTTACTTTTTCAATATTTCAATTGTGTTTTTCCTTTTCGGACTTTTTGCAAAATACTATGATTATTTCTTGTGAATACTGTGTTGAAATCATTTTGGGGATTTGACAAATAAAATCATTTGATATAACATCAAAAAGCATTTTGGTTAGAAAAACATAGAAAGGAAATCCACATCTACGTCCATGCTTGCGATCATATCCACATCCACGCCTACGTCTGTAACTATGTCCACGCCTATGCCTGTGCCTGCGATACAATTATCAAAATCAAGCTGACACGATTCATCTTGTTCAAATTAATTCAAAATACCATGACAATGCAACATTGGAGAGTTGGTGACACAAAACTCATGGTTTTAAAGGATAGGATATTAAAACATTTACAACAAACATTTGGGGCATATACATACATCCAGGGCATATACAAACATTTGGTGTATACACAAACGTTTGAGGCATATACAAAAACTTAGTGCATATACATTTGGGGCATATACAGAAAAATTCAACACATATACACTTTGGGTTCCATATCAGCTTAGAGCATCATGCATGGCATTGTCCAAACACATTTTGGTTAAATCACAAACTTTCTTGGGGCTCATAATTGGATTATTTGGTCCACAAAATAAACAAATACCTTGGTTGAGAACAAACACAATCGGTAAAATCCGATCTTATCTTTGATCTAGTTATCCAGGATTACATTATTTATCCTCTAGTTCGTGATAAGTACGTAAGACTATCTTTGTGCCATTTATCCTCTAGGTTGTGATAAACACATAAACTTTTTCAATTATCTATCCTCTAGGTTGTGATAGGTATGCAAATTTTCAGGGTTATATTATTCATTCTATAAATCATGATGGATACATAAGCCCATCCCTGTGTCATTTATCCTCTAGGTCGTGATAAATGCACAGGTTCATCCTCGTATTATTTACTCTATAGGTTGTAGTAAACATACAAAATCTGCAGTATAATTCATTGTGTTACTCTCCATGTGGCATTGTATTACCAAGCTTTGTTTTATTCATCCCATAGGTTGTGATGAATGGACAAAATCTACATCTTAAGCTTACTATGTTAGTCTCAAAGCATTAGTAGGTCAATTTTCAAACTTTTATTATTTACCTTCTAGGTTATGGTAAATACGCAAAAAATCTATGATTTTTTTTAGGTACTGACGAGTCATCCACGTCGTCGTATCTAAGTCGAATTTGAACTCTTTATTCAAATTTTGGTAAGATGACATATCGTCATCTATGCCTATTTTTCATACTCTTGGGAACACCGTATAGTTTATCCTTATAATCTTTCGGACACATAATAGGGTCTTCCATTATTTAATAATCCTCTGATTCAAACGTGCGAGACCTGCATATTCTCTCACTATTCAATAGAAAAGTAACTAAATAGGGGCAGCTGTCATACACCAAAATTTCCCTACTGATGTCAACAATCATTATGTGTTATTGTATCATTTTTATTTTTGTTACTACGCATCTATTTTAAAATAAATCTTGATATTAACTTGGTTTTTATAGAATGATATTCTAAAGATCATGGTTTATTGAGAAGGGGTGTATTTTTGTCAAAAGGGGGTATTAATTTTGGTTTGAAACTATGGGCCCATTAAGCTGATGGGGAGCCCATAATATGGTTAGAAAAAGGCTCCTTGTGATGCTGACTAAAGTCAATGTCTGATTAATTCATTTTATTGGGCAATATTTATATTATTATTATCATTGCACCGTTATCATTTGATAGCTTGCCATTATTATTATTATTATTATTATTATTATTATTATTATTATTATTATTATTATTATTATTATTAAATTTTTTATTATTATACATTTGTTTTATTTAGGGTTGACTAAAGTCAACATTAGGGTTTTAAACCCTTTGTCTAGATGCGCCCTGATTAGCTCTTGTTCCCTAAGCTAGTTTCAAGAGCCCAGAACCAGACTTTGTTTTGAATCAAATTAAAACTAAAATAGATTGCAAATCAGATCTTTTACTGATTTTGAATCTGTATACAAGTTACTGTCCAAATACATTACAGAATCAAATCTTCACATAATCAAATCAAAAATTGCAAGTGTTTATACAATCAAACGAATCAGATATTACAAACAGAATATTTCCTATTTTCTAATTTATAATGACAATCAACAAAAAGTAATAGCAATAAAATATAATTTCCTAATCTGTTCTAATATCTAACCTATAAATAAAACCATAAAACTAATTGAAAGAGGAAAACAAATTTTAGAAAAAATTATAACAGAGAAGAGGAGGAAAAGCAGAAGCTGGAATCAACCATCTTGCTTGAGATTTGGGTTTCAATTTTTGAAACCCTATATTTGTGTTACATCATCGCCGTCTTCAAATCAACGTCGTGCCATCATCGCATACACCTGCAATTAGAGAAGAAGGAAGACATTAGATAGAGGGAGAATGAACCAGAAAGGGACGAATACAAGAAGAAACACTATAAGGGAGGTTAGGAGATTCACTTATCTTAGGGCTTGTAATTGTTGAATCTATGACATGTGTTTGAATTGCTGGATTTCTAAGGGTTAGGGTTCATTAGGATTCTTGTTTAGGGTTAGGGTTCATCAAGGTTAGGTTAGGGTTTTAACGATTTTAGGTTTCTGGGTTGTGGTAGGTTATGGTTCTTCACGAACCCTTAGATTTATTAGGGTTCATATAAACCTATACAATAGTTTGGTTTGAAGGTGGTGGTGCCTTGGAGCAGTCATCGGCGAAAGCGATTTCCGCCGGTGGCGCCCAAGGCGTAGGCGATTTTCGGTGACGAGAATCTAGAAAGAAGCTGGAGCTTCTCTCTCTAATATCCAACAAACAATGTTTTGTTTTGGTGGAGAGAGAGAGAGAGAGAGAGATAAAGAGAGAGAGGGAGAAAGAAAGAAGAGAAAAATGGGCCTTGAGCCCAGAAACTTGCTTTTATAAACACGCCCAGATCCTATACGTCACCTCTTACCGTGCACTGCTAATCATTGACATCTGATCATCATCCAACGTTTCATAATTGCACGCCCATCATAAGTGTATATGTGCATCTATACCTTGTCCAACGGGATCAAACAATTATTTGGGCCTAGACTCTTGCTGAACTAACCCCCATATTCACGTCCAGTCACAATTCACACCCTCCTGCGCTACTGGGCCAAGTCCAACATCTGGACTTGGGCCCTTACTCTCTGGACCCCCTAGTTTTGCTACCATGTTCAAAACAACACCCCCTGCGTTTTGGGCCTACATTCAATATCTAGATTTAGGGCCTTACTTTTCATACCCCCAGACTTTTACTAACAAACTGAAAATATACCCCCTGCGTTTTATAATTAAAAGTAATTTATTTTTTAATTTTATTTATTTATTCCTTTATTCATTTATTTATATTTTTTATATTTTTACTTTATTAATATATTTATAATAAATTCTAAATTTATTTATTTTAATAATTCAAATTCTTTTTAAAATACTAATTCATTTAAATATTTTAATTGCGTTAAAATTATTTTTCTCATGCATTAAAAATGTGCTTTCTCATATTACATATTATATCTGAAAATATATAATCAACAAATTACTAACATTTTTCCACTAACCTAATTCAAACCTTATATATATTTTCAAAAAGGATTATGGAGATATTTCTCATTAACTGCGAACTTCGTCTAACCACTCTGCAATTTTCAAACCCGGACTTGGTTCACGGATTAATTCGAGATATTTCTGTAATCCATAAAAAACACCAACCAACAACTGCGAACTACGAATTGGGACCCTGATTCCTTATAAGAGGACACGTAGGCATACGACTAAAATCGTGGCGAGTTCCCCTAATAAAATTAAAACCTTATTTCCTAAACCGTAAATCTAAACCCTAGTATCCTTGTGAACAAGGTAGATTAGGGGTGCCTAACACCTTCCCCTCGTCTAAAAACGAGTCAACATAGAATCTCTGATAAAATTAGAGTTATATGTTATATTCCCTTCCATAGGATAAAAATTAATGGTGGCGACTCTTATTTTCAAACCGATTATAATAGTCTTTTCTGAAGCACACCTAGAACTTGATGTGACTCATTAGGAGAAGAGATCATATTGGGATTAGGTAAAAATCTTCACGCTTTACACCTTGTCAGGATTTTTAAAGTTTTTAATATATTTTAATCATTATGAAAACCATTTAAAAATCCACTCACTTCACTTCACACACATTCGCTACCACTATCCATACTTTCACTCTTTTAAGCATAAGCTCGTTGAAACCCTAAAACCCTTTTCAGTTCTTGCTCGTGATTCAATAATGGCTTCTTCTCAACAATAATTAACTGCTCAACGAGATTTTCAAGGTTATTCATCTCTTCAACAATAACTTGTTCAAGATCTTGATCTTCATTGCTCAATTCCTGTCTCTCAACTATCTGTTCTTTCTGAACTGATAGTGGATTTTGAGATTCTTGCTACTAATGGTGTTGATCTCTTTGAAGTTGTAAACTTTCAAGGATGGAAAACATATTTTGACCGTCTCAAGGGACCAGTCTACTTTGATTAGGTCAAAGATTTATGGGTACATGCATATGTATCCTCTAGTGATCTTATTTTCTCCAAAGTTTGGAGTAAAAGGATTCTCATCTCTAAGAAGGATATTGCTACTCTCGTCATGATGGTTCTTGAGAATGATACATCAATATTTCCACTGATTCTATGAATAAGTTTTGGGTTGTGGAAAATGTATTCAAAGAAGATGTTGAAAACATCACCCCAAGAACTTTCTTGGAAATGTTACGGTGTGGCTTATAATATTTCTGGGTAGCATCAACCATTGTTTCTCAACAAATTCCTCTAATTACATTAACAATGATCAGAAGATATGTTGTCAGCTTTTGCTATAGAACAAAAGATTAATCTGCCTCCTGTGTTGTTTCACCACTTGAAGAACAAAATCCTGGAGACTAGGAGCAATAAATTAAACACCAAAACTTTTATTCCTATGGGAAGACTTATTTCTGATATCCTTGTGGAAAGCAAACTTATTGAGTCTTTGAATGTTCAAGAAGATATTGTTATCATGATTAGACAATCTTTGAATGGAAAATCCCTAAGAAATATGACGGTGATTTCTAAGGTGACTATGGCCCCTGTTGAACCCAATATTGATATGGTTTTGTTGGCTCCTAAATTCGACACCCTTTTTTTATTAATATAAACCATTAATTGAGAGGGATGGTTTCGACCAGCTAATTCTGTCGAAATGCTCATCAGAAGATGGCAAAGTACTTAGATAATTTCTTCTAAGTAAGAATCCTGTTGCCTTCGACGTCGAAGGTGCTTCTCGACAAAGGAGTTCGATGCTCAGAGTGGAACGGTTTGAGATTCAAATGTTTGGAGGGAAAACGGTTCCCAGCGGTTACCAAGTGCAACGTGCCAAGATCTGGAGCATCGAATGTTGTGAGCGTGCCAAGTGGAGTCATCTCGAAGCAGCGTAACTGCCCGACGGTTACTTGAGATGTGTTTAGTATAAATATTAGTTGTTCACGCAGTTTTTCGCGTGTGTTCACAATTATATACAAGTCACTCATATAGATTCAAGTACCCAGTGTGAGCGAAAGAATTGTTGAGAATGTATGTGTGAAACACCACTTTAATTAATCAAAGTCATTTATTTTCCAGAATTTTACTGCCTCTTCCTTTACTTTTCCAGTCGAAGCCTTTATTCAAAGCTTTCTTTTATTCTACCAAGTTTTCTTCTTCATGCAATTTACATAAAGCTTCTTTATTTTCTTGTCATTTAACCATTATTAAACTTAGTCAAACCCCCAAAATCAACCATGTCTTAGGATCAATCTGATCGATCCTGCGAGTCACCAAATAAGTAACCTTTTGGAAGATCAGCGGTTGTTTACCAATTCCCACGGTAAACAAATTGGCACACCTGGTGGGACCTTGTGTTGATTTTGAAGTTTAACCTTTTTATACAGTATATCATCTTTTTCGAGAAGTATTGCATGTTATTGAGAAGTGGTAGAATATACACTAACAATACCAATACTGCCAGAAGAAGAGAAGCAATGGCGAATCCGCCAAACAATAACGAAATCCCACAAATGAATGTGGGAACAACGGTTATTCCAACCGTAAGTGAAGCGATAACCGCTGGTTCAACACCAGCAGTAACGGCCACACAAACGGGGCTTTTACCTCCGTTCACTGGCCCCAGAGCGCCTTTAGGAACTCCCCCACCAAGGGGAAATCCAGGAACAAGGCCCTATGTTCCCCCGGGATTTGTGACAGGTGGTCCAAATCGAGAACCACTCTATGGCATGCCAACGTCTAAATTGGCTAGCCTGACGAACGCTGCGTCCACTTTTTCAGACCCTTTAGTGAGTGCCTCTTCGCCACTCCAAGGTTCTGGAGTAGGTATGGCGAACAGAAATAGGACCCAACTCTTAGGAGGAACGTCCCAAGTAGCGCATGGCCTTACAAATGCCTCGACAGCAGTCTTGAGGCAACAAGTGGACGAAAGCAACCATGATATGGTTCAAATGTTGGCACAAACTTTAAGTACAGTGCTGAATCCTCTAATACAAAACACCACCCAGTCGAATCAGCAGATGACAGCGCAAATGACGTGTTTGGCTGATTTCTTTGGGGTACCCCAACCTATTCGACAGCCCCAAAGGGCGCAAATAAGGGGAAACCAAGGTATACTTTTAGAGGAAGAAACCACTATCAACCAAGTCCAGCAGCCTGTCGAAGAAAACCTTAGGGCACGATTGGAGCAGCCTGTCGAAGAACCTAGGGTCATAGCCCCAGAGGTAAGGATAGTCAACAGAAACCAAAATGCTGACGAAGTAGTTCAGCATATCCAATACCAGAATATGGGTTTGGAAAATAATCTGGCAGCCATGATCGAAAGAATCATGACGCAAAATGGGATGAATATGGGCTTTCGTAGGGCCAACTTCACATCCCCACTGTCAGAATATGTGTTACAAACAGACTTACCTCCTAGATGTAAAGTCCCTAAGTTCACTAAGTTTTCAGGGGACACGACAGAATCTACTGTCGAACATGTGGCGAGATACTTGATCGAAGCAAGAGATATTTCAAACAACGAAAACCTGAGGATTAAGTATTTCCCAAGTTCTTTAACAAAGAACGCGTTTACTTGGTTCACAACTCTCCCCCCCAATTCGATCCATCATTGGACTCAGTTGGAGAGATTGTTCCATGAGCAATTCTACATGGGACAAACCAAGATAAGCCTGAAAGAATTTGCCAGCGTAAAGAGACGTTTCACTGAACCTATAGACGAATATCTAAATAGGTTTAGGTTGCTCAAAGCAAGATGCTTTACGCAAGTGCCAGAACATGAGTTAGTCGAAATAGCCGCAAGAGGGCTAGACTATTCCATTAGGAAGAAGTTAGACACTCAATACCTGAGAGACAAGGCCCAATTGGCCGATAGAGTTCGACAGGTAGAACGCCTTAAAGCTGAAAAAGCCAAGGCGACAAAAACTCATAAAAGAGAGAGGATAGCGTATGTCGAAATGGATGATGAAGATCCAGAAACCTTCGACGAAATTATAACCGTCGAAGAAAGCGAGGTCGATTTAGCGGAACTGAAACAAGGGCCACCATACTCTTGCAAACTGTTAGTCCCCTCAAGTGGAAAAAATCCCACTGGTCCGGAAAGGACCAACGATAGGTTCCCCAAAAAGACTTATAGTTTTGATATTACAAAATGTGATGAAATCTTTGACTTACTTGTAAAAGATTGCCAAATGATAGTACCCCCAGGGGTAAAAGTGCCTCCTCTTGATCAAAGAAATAAAAGAGGCTTTTGTAAATATCATAATTTTCTGGGCCATAAAACGTCTCAATGTTTTCTTTTCAAGAATCTTGTGCAAGACGCTATCGAAGAAGGGAGGTTGAAGTTTGCTGACAAGACCCCCATGAATGTGGACTCCAACCCTTTGCAGGCTGAAGCCCATTATGCTGAACCTTCAGAGGTGAACGTGATCGAGGCATCCAGAAGCCAGTCGAAGAGGCCAGGAATCACAATGGTCGAAGTCACAAAGGACCATGTCAACATGCCAATCTTTGGCAGTTTTTCTGGGAATCTATCCAGAAAGACAATTGAAGCGGTCCAAAAGGCGGTCGAAAGCCCAAAGCTGGAGACAGTTGGAACCCAAAAATCTGGAACAAAACCCAATTCTTACTTGGCTGCAGTTCAAGGCCAGACAGAGGACTTGGAGATTCAGATGAAGCAGTTGACTCTTGCCACCAAAGACACCATGAATGTCAACATGGTCGAAGTCTCTGAACCAAAAGCATCAGAGGAGGCCATTAGGCAAGAACAAGCCAACAAAACTGCTTTCCCTCGGGAAAATGAAAATCTGGCAGATTTCCTGCAAAGGTGCCAGAAGAAGAAGTCAGAAGTGATGATGTGTCCTCGATGCAGCTCGATCTTCGACAAAAAAGATGCTGAACATATTCAAGGTGTAAGAGCAGCAAACAGAAAAAGGGAAAGTGTTGATACTCGACATGACCCCAGAAGAACCCACCAGAAGGGTTCAAATCAAGAAAAGAGGCCACTGACTTTCAGGCCTCCAACTAATGTGCCAGTTGATACATGGTACAAAACATCTGGTCGAAAGAGACCAAGCGAGGAAAGATGGCACTCCTTCGAAGTGCCAAGAGGTTCATATTTTACACATAAGAAAGAACCTCAGGTTGCTACCCCTAGAGTGACCCAGGTATCAAGCAACTACAAAGGGAAGAATCCCATGTCTCGATCCCAATGGAGGAGATACCAGAGGCGACGAAAAGCTGAGAGGGAAGCTGCTAATGAACCAAAGGCAGAATCAAGTTCAAATGTTCCTCAGAGAAAGCAGAGGAAGCCTCTGGAAAGACAACCAGTGACCAATAGGCTAGTCTGGCCTAACCAGGGTGAAGTTGATAACGAAGAAGGCTCTGAGTCTGATGACACCTTAGATATCATGGTGAACATAGTCTCAGTTTTGCCAAGAGAGTTCAACCGCCAGGTGGAGGTCGAAACAAGCGATTGGGAAATTGAACAAGAAATGGCCAAGCATAGGCCAGTGTGCTACTTCGTCATGGATAATGGCGCTACTGAAGAGCAGAATGGGTTCTTCGAACCACCTACAGAGGCGATGAAAAATCACCTTAAGCCTTTATTCATAAGGGCTAAACTCGAAGAAACCACAGTAAATAAGATCTTGGTAGACTGTGGGGCAACCATCAACATCATCCCTCACTTTATGCTAAGAAAAATAGGCAAGAGTGATGAAAACATCAAGCCTCACAACATGGTCCTGTCGAATTATGAAGGCGGCATAGGGACCACTATGGGTGTGATCCAACTGGATATCAAGGTGGGATCTATCCTTCGACCAACTATGTTTATGGTCATATCAGCCAAACCAAATTATAATCTTTTGTTGGGCCGTGAATGGATACATGGTGTTGGAGCTGTACCATCATCAATGCACCAGAGGTTGCTACTATGGCGTCCTGATGGAATGGTCGAAAACATAGAAGCGGATCAAAGCTATTACCTGGGCGAAGTAAATCACCTAGGGATGGTAGACTTCGACAAAAATCTGGCTCACATTGGGCCATGCCCAACACCTGACTTCGACTTGGCGCCAGCGCCAAATACTTTTTGTTCCTTATACCTGCACCCTGAGCATGGTTTTCAATGGGACAGAGAAGACTTGTCCCACATTGACTTTAGTGGGCTAACTGATATCCAGCCAACTGGTTGGGGAAGTGAATACAGTGACAATGATTGAGTCACAATCATTGCAGCGAATCTCGGCTTACATAGCCGAAACAAGGATGATAACGGCTCTCAAAGCCGAAGTAAAATATATGGCCACACAGGCCAATGACCAAGAGTTACCTTCTGCAGGTCCTGGAAAGGATTTCGATCCAGAACCTCCTGATACCATGCCAGAAGGAATGCAGGAACAAAGGCTCGACGCTATCTATGACGATGAGCCTTTGGGATTCGAAAAGGACCCCTTAGCGAACAACATCAAAATGTTAGCGCAGGATCCTTTAGAAGAAATCAACTTGGGCGAAGGGTTAGAGAAAAAGCCAACTTACATTAGCGCAAAAATAGACCCAGAACTCAGGTTGGAAGTAATCCATTTGTTAAAGGAGTTCAAGGACTGTTTTGCATGGGATTACGACGAGATGCCTGGTCTCGACAGAGGATTGGTAGAACTTAAGTTGCCAATCAAACCTGGGAAGAAGCCAGTCAAGCAAAGTCCAAGACGCTTCGCTCCAGAAATATTGTCGAAGATCAAAACGGAAGTCGAAAGACTGCTGAAGTGCAAATTCATACGCGCTACGAGGTATGTCGAATGGATTGCAAACATTGTGCCAGTGATTAAAAAGAATGGTACATTGAGGGTGTGCATAGATTTCAGAGATTTGAATGCTGCTACACCCAAAGATGAATATCCTATGCCTGTGGCGGAAATGCTAGTCGATTCTTCCGCTGGCTATGAGTACCTGAGTATGCTCGATGGTTATTCAGGATATAATCAAATATTCATTGCTGAAGAAGATGTGTCGAAAACAGCTTTTCGATGCCCTGGGGCTTTAGGCACTTACGAATGGGTAGTGATGCCTTTTGGCCTAAAGAACGCTGGGGCAACATATCAACGAGCAATGAACTCTATCTTCCATGATTTTATTAACACTTTTATGCAAGTATATATTGATGACATTGTTGTAAAATCTGTTTCCAAGAAGAACCATATAGACCACCTTCGACAATCATTCGAAAGAATGAGAGAACATGGTCTGAAGATGAACCCTTTGAAGTGTGCATTATGTGTAAAAGCTGGAGATTTCTTGGGCTTCGTCGTCCACAAGAAAGGAATCGAAATCAACCAAAACAAGACGAAGGCAATTCTGGAAGCGAAAGCGCCAGCGAACAAAAAGGAACTGCAATCTCTGCTGGGCAAGATAAATTTCTTAAGGAGATTCATATCTAACCTAAGTGGGAAAGCTCAAGCCTTTTCACCCTTACTTCGATTGAACAAAGAAAGATTCGAATGGGGGCAAGAGCAACAAGAAGCCTTCGACAAAATCAAAGGGTACCTCACAAAGCCACCTATTTTGGTGCCTCCTCGCAGCAACAGGAGTATAAGATTGTACATAGATGCATCCGACAAAACTTTGGGAAGCATGTTAGCCCAAGAAGATGAAAATGGAGTCGAAAGACCCATTTACTATCTTAGTAGAGTTTTGAACGATGCAGAAACTAGATATAGCGAAGTCGAAAAATTATGTCTATGTCTTTATTTCTCTTGTACAAAGCTCAAACAATATATAAAACCAGTTGATGTGTATGTTTCGTCTCATTTTGATGTTTTCAAGTACATGTTGTCGAAACCCATCCTGCACAGCCGAATTGGCAAGTGGGCGCTAGCATTAACTGAATACTCCTTGACCTTTATGCCTCTTAAGGCAGTGAAAGGACAAGTGGTGGCAGACTTTATAGTCGACCACTCAATCCAAGTTGAGAATATAAATTATGTGGAGATAGAGCCTTGGAAAGTCTACTTCGATGGTTCCAGCCATAAAGATGGAACAGGAGTAGGGGTCTTGATTATTTCTCCAGAAAAAATTCCAACAACATTCAAGTACAAGATATCAGGTACTTGTTCGAACAATGAGGCTGAGTACGAAGCTCTAATTACTGGCCTTGAGATATTGTTGGAATTGGGGGAAACTCGAGTCGAAATAATGGGAGACTCAGAGTTAGTCATTAAGCAAGTCACAAAAGAATATAAATGCATAAGAGAAAATCTTATTATGTACTTTGTGATAGCAAATCGTTTATTGAAAAAATTCGAAATGGTCAACATTCGACACATACCCAGATTGGAAAATCAAATAGCCAACGATTTGGCACAAATTGCATCTGGGTACAAAATTTCAAAAACGAGATTACAAAGAGCAATCGAAGTCCGGGAGAAAATAAAAGCAACTTGTCTGTCACCAACAGATTTGAAATCGACAAGACTAGGGTATGCTGATCAAAGGAACTTCGAAATTTCGTTCATAGACAATTTGTCAGAGCAAGATTGGAGGAAACCCATTGTGGATTATCTACAAAATCCAGCAGCTTCGACAGAACGAAAAATAAAATATAGGGCGTTGAGTTACGTACTCATGGGTAATGAGTTATTTAAAAAGACGCCTGAAGGGGTATTGCTAAAGTGTTTAAGTGAAACTGAAGCATACATAGCCCTTTCGACTACGCACGTTGGAGCATGTGGGGCTCACCAAGTAGGCCATAAGATGAAATGGTTGTTGTTTCGACAAGGACTATACTGGCCCACCATCTTGAAAGATTGTGTCGAGTTCGCCAAGGGGTGTCAGGAATGTCAAGTCCATACAGGCATCCAGCATGTACCAGCAAGCGAACTTCACTCAATAGTGAAACCTTGGCCCTTTAGAGGATGGGCGTTGGACCTTATTGGAGAGATTCGACCAGCATCATCAAAGAGCCAGAAGTATATACTGGTAGGTATTGATTATTTCACTAAGTAGATCGAAGCTATTCCTTTAGTCAATGTAGACCAAGAAAATGTCATTGAATTTATTCAAAAGAACATTATCTTTAGATTTGGAATCCATGAAACTATAACGACTGATCAAGGATTAGTTTTCACCGGTCGAAAGATGCAGGATTTCGCTCAAGAAACAGGATTTAGACTCCTAACGTCAACACCTTATTATGCACAGGCAAACGGTCAAGTCGAAGCAGCGAATAAAATAGTGATTGGCTTGATAAAAAAGCATGTAGGGAAGAAGCCAAAAAACTGGCATAAGACGTTAGACCAGATCTTGTGGGCCTGTCGAACGTCCCCAAAAGAAGCCATAGGTACAACACCGTATCGGCTAACTTTTGGTCATGACGCAGTGTTGCCAGCGGAAATTTGTCTTCAATCTGCAAGGGTTCAGAGACACCATGATATCCCCTCTGAAGTTTATTGGGATATGATGTTAGACGAACTAGTAGATTTAGACGAAGAAAGACTGCGCGCTCTCGACCTACTAAGGATTCAGAAGAAAAGAGTAGAAGACTCTTACAATAAAAAAGTGAAACCTAAGGCATTCTCTCCTGGAGAATTAGTTTGGAAGGTGATTCTCCCCATGGATCGAAGGGATCGAAGCATGGGAAAATGGTCACCCAAATGGGAAGGACCATTCAGAATTATCCAAACTTTTTCTGGTGGAGCTTATGAAGTCGAAGAGTTAGGTGAAGATGAAAGACTCTTGAGAGTAAACGGAAAATATTTGAAAAAGTATAAACCCATGCTCCAAGAGATCAAAATAAATAGCAAGTAATGACTAAATTAACCATAAATGGCCAAGATGGAAAATTTTATAAGAATTAGCCAAAATGGCTACATTGTCAAATACATATTACAATACATGGTTAAATAGCTGAGTAATTTAGAAGGGGATAGAATCTCTGAGTCGAAGGTACTTGGCCTGCTGCAACTCCAGTCTTTTGTTGCACAAGGCATTCGCCTGGGCAAGCTTGGCAATTTGGTCATCGAAGGCTTGGGCTTTCTCAGCAAACTCTAGGCCTCGTGTAACTTCAGCTTGGCTCTCTGTGTCTGAAACAGTCGAGAGAAGCTCCTCCTTGCGCTTAGTATTAGCATTCATCTTGGCCTCCAGCTCTTCGATTTGCGCCTTTATGGAGGCATTGTCTCGATCTATGGCGTCAATTTCTTCTTGCTTGGATGCCTTTTGCTTCGAAAACTCTGCAATTCGAGAAGTCGTCTCAGCTACTGCAGTCCAGGCAGAAGAACTTTTGCCATGTAACGCTTCGAGCTGGCTGTTGAAGCCCCTCTAACGTCGATAGTCTGCTGAGACTTGATCAACAATGGAGTATAACTCCATGATAAAGCTCGAAACCTCTGGAGTCACAGCAAGCAAGTCGACTTCATTCAAAACATCTCCCAAACACGACGAAGGAGTAGGGTCCCCCTCCAAAGCCTTCATCAAATCTTTCTTGAAGAACTGAGCCTTGACCTTCATCAAAGCCTCATCGAGAGGAGAAGTCGAAGTGGACTTCCCCGATTGAGTGGAAGCATCATGACTAAGGTCAGATGAACTTCCCATACTCTCGATAATGGCATTCAAGTAGCCAATGGGATCAGTTTTCTTCAAGAGTGCTAAGTCTTCTTTGGACTTAGGCTTTGTCGAGGTGGTAACCCTTACAGCAGCGTTGGTTTGAGGTTGAAGTTGTTGAGTAGCGTTTGCATCGACATGACTCTCTTCGACCTGAAGTTCAGCAGTGCCAGCGTCAGCGTGATCCCCTTCGTCATGTTGTTCCTCTGACAGATCGACCACTTGAATCTCCTTTGGTTGTTGTTCTTCTGTTTCGGCATTGGCTTCATCGTTCGCCAATTCCTTCTCTTGTGGCCTACTGTGTTCAGCAGAGTCTAGTGTCTCTGAAGTCTTTGGAGCTGAATTTTCAGTGGTCTCCTGAAAATAGAAGAGGAAGAATCTTCTGGTTTAGAAAGAGACACAATCGAACGTGAGTATCGACACCTGAGTTAAAAATGGTCAGAGAAACTACCTGCAGTGGAACTTCAGCCCCAGGGCTGGAATTATCACTTTCGACGGGTTTATTGAGCAAAACATTTAGCTCCTCCTCCGTTGGCTCTTCGATAATCACTGGAGGTGGCCTGGGTCTTCTCCCAGCAACCTTTATTCTGATCATGGGTCGAGACTCAGGAGAAGGAGCATCTTTCTTCAGTTTTCTCCGTTTAAGAGGAGCGGGGGGAGATTCGTCCTCTTCGTCACTCCCAGATTTGACCGTCAGTGCAGGTCGTTTCTTGGGTGAAGGTGCCTGAAAACCAATTGGAGTTCGATTTAGAACGCTACATCGAAAATCAGAATGTTAAAACCAGAAGGAAATAATAAAAGTTTGGTTACCGGTGCTGAAGATTTTATCGAAGGACCTTCCCCCTGATGGCTTGTTGTAGTTTTCGCCGGTGCTGGAGGTTTTGTCAAGGGACCTCCTCCCTGTTGGCCTTCTGCGGCTTTCTTTGCTGCAGGCTTTTGAACAACTGAAAGAAGACAAGTTATAATTAGCAAGTTACCAGTCGAAATAGAAAGACAAAATAATTTGAAGGGTGAACGTACATTTCTTTATTTTGTCAAGGACTAGAACGAAAGACTTCTGAAGTTCGTCCACAAAATCTTTCTCGTTGAAGAACTCTTAAGCATAGTAACTCTTCCACCAGTCTTCGAAGGATGGTGAACAGAGGAAGTTAAGTTGATAGTCGAACAGTGAAAGTACTGTTCGACCAGCATACCTGCCAATATGCTTGGTGGCAGCATCTTCAGTATAGTCATTGCAAAAATATAACATTGATTTATCCCTAGGAAAAATAGGAGAAGGAAGTGATTGAATGATACCAAACTGTGGAGAAACCAAGTTTGGTTGGTAAGCGATCAAGCTCAGGTGATTCTTGGAGCTCTTAAAGCGCAGGGGCATTATTCTGGGTGTGAGAAATGCTTCCCACATTATTGTGTGTTCTTCGACATGAGGGTCACCTGACGACTTAGGATGGGGCCTGGTGAACCATTCTGGACTAACCTTTCGTCGAGCGAAGGGAGCCATGGTCGAAGTGAATTCTTTTCTTCTTGCAAACATCAAGACGAAGTTTGCAAAAGTCTGTTGAAGTTCCAGCCCATCTTCAGTCGGGGTCAGTAGAGCTAATCTGGTGCCTTCGATACGCCTATTTTCTATCTCAGGAGCTTGCTCATTTATTTGAGTTTTCTGAGGTAAGAAAGACTCAAAAGTGGCATTGAGCCACAGTTGAAGTAGCCAAAAGGGTCCTGCAAGCAACAGACTGGCTCTATTTTCGATGACCTTTAATAGAGTCGCTCCGCTGCTGATTGACTCGTACAGATTCGCCAAGATTAATTCTGCCAAACAA
The DNA here is from genome assembly GCA_948472305.1 of Vicia faba. Taxonomy (NCBI): domain Eukaryota; kingdom Viridiplantae; phylum Streptophyta; class Magnoliopsida; order Fabales; family Fabaceae; genus Vicia; species Vicia faba. Next base: position 1,257,278,604 of record OX451737.1, on the reverse strand, counting down.
ATATTTTGGCCATGGTGAAGCTGGGTGGCGAGGGTGACCATCTTCTTTGTCACCTGTAAAGACTTTGTACAGAACACAAAGCGTGACAACCAAAGGGCTAGAAACGCAATATGCTCTACATCCGTCACATTGGTTGTCGACCTATCATGGTAATGGTTGATATAGGTGGTATAGGTGGGTTTCGTAGCTGAGAATCCAATCTGATCCTCCGACATTTCCTCTGGGTCGAAATAATCCCCAGTGGGTCAAAGGCCAGTGATGGCCGCCACGTTGAAAAGCGTGGGTGTTAGCATTCCACAAGGAAGGTGGAAAGTAAAATGAGTATAATCCCAGAAAAGCAAAGAGGCTATCAGCATCTCAGGGGAGTAGTTGAGACCTGTCTTCGACAGCATGACTAGGTCGTATATCCCCAGGTTCTTCCAGATCGAAGCCTGGCTTTTTTCCATCTTCTCTAGCCAAGCGCTGTAGTCAGGTGTGAGGCTAGGGCTAGACCTAAAAGCCCTAACACCCCTATTGAAGATGCGGAGATCTATCTTCTCCTTAGCGGGATCTTCGTTGTCATCTGCAGCTTTTTTAGAGCACCCAACAGGTTTGAGTGCCTCAAGCACTGGAAAGAAGTTCTTGATCTTCGTAGATTCATCAATGCATGGGGATAACGGGCCAGACATGGCGAAAATTTGGTTGGAGTATCCAACCGGAATCATTAGTTGATGTGAATAAGCTTCACGCTCAGCAGTTTCCAGGGGTTCAGGAACCCTTCGCTGGCCTGTAGGGGTAACTGTTGGAACAGTTGGGAAGATTTTGGGTTTAGCATTTCTGGAAGGGATGTTAGAACTAGGAGCGTTAGAGGAACCTGAAGCCATTTTTGAGTTAAGGTTGAAGGTGAGTGAAGAACAAAGTGTTTGCAAGTTTGCAGAGATTTTGTGTTCAACAAGGAGGTTTGAATGCAGAATAAGCGTGAAAAAGTCCCACAATAGGTACCTAGCGCTATTTATAGTGGTTGGGAAATCACAAAATTCGAGGCCATTTAATGTTGCAGAAGATAGTGGGACACGTGGCGTTCCTTCGCTGACATAGCCGTTCTGCAGAAACGAAAAGGTGCAGCGTGCGTCCTCATTTTTGGGAAGTTGTCATGATGACAATTTGTGAAAAGACATTGGGCACGCTAAACGCCTTACTGAGGTGACGTCTTAGGTACAGATGGAATGATGGCTTTTTCTTGGGATTGTCAGTGGTTGGTAGAAGACAAAAAGTGCACAGGTTAATTGGTGGCTAAGGATGAAAGACAGGTGTCGAATGGAATCTCAAAGAATGCCTTTTTCTTTTCAGCGTCGAAATAAGGCATTCTTGGGGGGCAATTTGTTGGCTCCTAAATTCGACACTCTTGTTTTATTAATATAAACCATTAATTGAGAGGGATGGTTTCGACCAGCTAATTCTGTCGAAATGCTCATCAGAAGATGGCAAAGTACTTAGAGAATTTCTTCTAAGTAAGAATCATGTTGCCTTCGACGTCGAAGGTGCTTCTCGACAAAGGAGTTCGATGCTCAGAGTGGAACGGTTTGAGATTCAAATGTTTGGAGGGAAAACGGTTCCCAGCGGTTACCAAGTGCAACGTGCCAAGATCTGGAGCGTCGAATGCTGTGAGCGTGCCAAGTGGAGTCATCTCGAAGCAGCATAACTGCCCGACGGTTACTTGAGATGTGTTTAGTATAAATATTAGTTGTTCACGCAGTTTTTCGCGTGTGTTCACAATTATATACAAGTCACTCATATAGATTCAAGTACCCAGTGTGAGCGAAAGAATTGTTGAGAATGTATGTGTGAAACACCACTTTAATTAATCAAAGTCATTTATTTTCCAGAACTTTACTGCCTCTTCCTTTACTTTTCCAGTCGAAGCCTTTATTCAAAGCTTTCTTTTATTCTACCAAGTTTTCTTCTTCATGCAATTTACATAAAGCTTCTTTATTTTCTTGTCATTTAACCATTATTAAACTTAGTCAAACCCCCAAAATCAACCATGTCTTAGGATCAATCTGATCGATCCTGCGAGTCACCAAATAAGTAACCTTTTGGAAGATCAGCGGTTGTTTACCAATTCCCATGGTAAACAGGTTTCTAATAGAAGAATTGTTATGGAAGGTTTTCCAGCATACAATCTTGATAGATCCTCTGTGATAAATCAAGAGGTTTCCCGTAATGTTTATGTTGCTTCTCCAACAAAGAAGAAGAGGAAGCTGGTTAAGAAATATTTTGATGAAGGATCTTCCAGAACTTTGAAGAAGATTTACAAGAGATCTCTGGAGATCTCTACTTGAGCAGATGATTCTTGACATCCTAAGGTTGCCAGAACATCTAAATCCTCTAAAACCTTTGAGGATTTTTCTCTGCAACTGCTCCTCTTGAGTATGTCTCTCATGAGAACACTATTTTAAAGAATGTGTCTATCTCATCCTCTCATTCATCCACTCTACCTTCGATTCCACCCACTCCACCTCCTATTTCCACTTTTGGTACAATGACTGCTCCCCAACCAAAGAATCCAAATGTTTTAGAAGTCACCACTTCTGATCCCAAACATCCAAATTGTTCTGAAGTCACTACTTCACAACATTTTTCACCTCAACTCACCATCAATCATCTAACATTATCTTTTATGAACCCCTCACTACCCAACAAGCATCCAACATCCTTCTCCAACAAATCAAATAATCTGATATTGATCTTACTTCTCTTTAACATAACCTTCCTTCATCCTCAAATCAACCTGAGCCTCAGAATATTGAAGCTCAAGATGCTTCTTCTAAAGACTATGTGTCTGAAGAAGAAGATATAAGTTTCTATGGTTTGTCAGATAGAACCTCTGGCCCCTATCATGGCAAACCTCATCATCATTTCCATAAAATCGATAACTATCACATACCCTTGGATGAGATGATGTATTACTTTGAATGGTATGCTCAAGACACTCTTAACTATGCTTTGGAGAGTTCTTCTACAAGTATGGATCCAACCAGGGTTGACTCCATTTGGAATGGCTTCGGAAAGTGGATGAATGAAAACTCAAATATCATTCAAGATTTTTGTCATATGGAAGCTATGAAGAAGCACAAGGTGTGGCTTGATTATCAAGAACCTTCTCATTTTCTGCCCTACTTGCCTGCTCCAAAAGTAGAGATTCCAAAAGAAGTTCTTGCTTCTTCTATGGATGCTCAACCTTCAGATGTTGCTGATTCAGAGTTGCTTGTTTCTGAAGATAGTTCGTCTTCCAGGATGATGAAGACTACTGCTGAAGAGAATCATTATTGGATTAAGGAAACTTTTGATGAGCTGAAGAAACCAGTGAGTTAGTCCAAATTTGTTTGGACAAGCAAGATGAAAGAGTTGGTCGTCATGATGTTGCTATCACTTCACTTGCCATTATGATGAAGGATTTCATGGCCAGGGTTCTGCCTCCTTCTCCACCAAACCCTTAGACTTTATTTTTACCTTTGTTTTTCTTATAACTCTAGAAATATATTTTTTTCCGTGTCTCTAAAACTTTTGTAAAATTGGTCTTTGGTTATATGAAAAGTTTTCTTTTGTCTCTTTAAATCTTTTTTATTTCTGACAAAGGGGGGACAAAGTGATATGATTTTGATATCTGTCTAATCTCAGAATCTGTTCCCAAATATGATATAATTTTTTTGTCACTAACGTGTTTGACTCAGGAACTTTGAAAAAGTTCGCTGAGTTTTTCTTAACAGGCAAATTCTTCAACTCTGAAGGAGATTCAGAAGTAAGATATCCAGAAGTCACAAGTTGTAAAACTTTTGCAAGAAGAAAGTTCAACTATACTCTCATACAAGGATCTAATGTCATCACCCAGACTTTGATGATGATATGACAAAGTCCAACAAGACTCTTTGCACCATATTATTCTAAAAGTAAAGTCATAATCTGAGATGAAGATTTATACATCACTGTTCAGGCTCTGATGGCAAACTAGGTCAGACACCTCATCAAACTCTGATAGCAATCCAAAATCTGATATGAAGATTTCTGCATCGCTAGTCAGACGTGTGATAGTTCTTCTATCAGGGAAGTATTACTCTGTTTTGATTGATTTATACTATTTCTCAAAACTTCTTTAAGTCTTGAACTCAGGGGGAGACTCTAAACAAGATTAAACAAGTTCTGGGAATATAGAACTCAGGGGAAGTTGTTTAGCTAACTCTGAAATTGTTTTATCTGATTAAACCGGTATAGATTGTTTATCAAAATACATGGTTTTGTCATCGTCAAAAAGGGAGAGATTGTAAGAACAAGATTTGGTTCTGCATCTGGTCTTGTGTTTTGATGATAACATTACATGGGTGATTAGATAATGATTTAGTACCATAATGGTTTGTTTAGTGTGTAGCTTCTGCCAATAGGTTCTGACTCTAAAGAATTGACGTGTGACATCATCAGATTATGGACTCAATACACTAAGTAATACAATGTGTGTGCCATTACTTAGAATTCTTATTAAAATAACGGTTCTAATGAATGTTAGTTTTATTGCTTCTATAGGTGAATCTATAGTAGAGATTCTGAAGGGTTCTCAAGCTCTGAAAATTCAAAGCTCTCTTGCTCCAAGGTTCCGAAGATTCTAAAGATGAGATTCTACTAAATAAATTCTGAAGACTAAGACTCTGAAGATTCTGAAGACGAGGTATTGTTGATGAGGTATTGTTGTTCGCTAACTTGCTTAACACTGTTATGTTATTATATGTTCTTCAATCTTGTATAATATGACTTTGAAAAGCAACATTGTAAACACAAAACACTTGTATTCAACAATGAGTTGATTGTTCCTTGAGTGACTAAGTGCTAGTCTGTATACTCAAGAAGTCATTGACAATTTGTCTTTGAGATTTTGTTCCTTGAGTGACTAAGTGTTAGTCTATATACTAAAGAAGTCATTGACAGTTTGTCTTTGAGGTTGTGTTCCTTGAGTGGCTAAGTGTTAGTATGTATACTCAAGAAGATATTGACAGTTTGTCTTTGTGGATTGTAATCAGTTTGGTTATAGTGGATGAAGTCCTTGATTGGGAAAGGCAAATCATCTTGGTGGATGAACTGGATTAACTTCGTTAACAGTTAATCAGGATAAAAATAATAGTGTTCATTTATTTTTATTCTTGTGTTATTAGTTTTGAAATAGATTTTGTTTCTAGAAACCCAATTCAAATCTCCCTTTCTTGTGTTTCTTGCTCATTCACCTAGTTGGTACTTACAACAAACTACAATCATGCAAGTATTGTCTGTTCAAAGTGACTCGAAAGAGAAATGATAATGTTTATATGGTAACTCTCCCTGATTCCATGAATATAGCCAATACTTTCAATGTTGTTGTTATTCATAAATATGAAGTATATGAGGCTCTTTATCGAGAAGAGAATTCGGGGTTGAGTTTTTCGTAGGTGGAAGAGAATGATGTGGGAAGGCTGATTGGGCGTATCAAAGAAGAAGTCGCGCATCAGGAAAGTTTGGCATGATTTTTATATGTTTGACGTCTGATGTCAGAATGACTATTATTATATATTACAGGCACAAAAACATCATTTTAATATTTTATGCAACTTTTTGTTTTATTTTTGTTTGGTTTAATTGCAATTTGATCCCCCCATTTAACCTTTTTCTTGATTTCTTTTTTCAATTTTTGTGTTTGAATTTAGTCTATATTCAATTTGGTGTTTATTTGCAATGACATATTATGTGTTATGGTTAAAGTCAATATTTTTAAAAATAGTCCCAACAAAATTTGAACCTAAAATACTTGAAATTTAAAAACACCTGACCACTAAACTATACGTGTTTATATGTGTTTGTTTGTTAAATATTTGAAACAAATATATTTAATACACGAAAAATTTGCTTGAGGGTACATATATTGTCAATGCTACTAGCTTTTTATTTGTGCCATAAAATTTGCACCACAATTTTGACTTATTATTCAAGTTCTTCATATTGCCAACTGCTATGTGTTACACCTTTACCGCCAGAAACCTCTTCCAACAACTTGTAAAAATTGATAATAAGGAATCGTGTTATAAGATCGACATAAACAATACAACAGCTCCACTTAAAAACCATGTTTCTAATGCATGTTTGAATTAGTGTATGCATGCATGCGTTTATTTAAACATGAGAACTTTTGATAGGAAATTTTATAGAGCAATTACTGTAATTTTTCTTTTATATATAATGCATGAACTTTAATATATAATTGGTTTCTTTTAAAAGTTGTAACTTCCATTAGAGAAATGAGAGGAAAATAATTGTTTAATAAGAAGCAATTTGTGGGTTGGTGAGGTTAGTAAGTAAACCTACTACTACAATGACAAGATAAACAAAGAGATGAAACTAATACTATGGCTGAAATTATACAAACACCAGGATAACAAGTCAAAATTGTGGTGCAAATTTTATGGCACAAATAAAAGTTAGTAGTATTGACAATATATCTACTCTCAAGTAAATGTTTCATGTATTGCATATGTTTACTTCAAATATTTAACAAAGAAATACATATAGTCTAATGATTGAGTGCTTCTTTTTAAAACCAAGGATTTTTTTGACTTTAATCATAACACACAATCAATAAAATAATATAATAAAATTTCAATAATTATAAATAAAAAATAAAAAAGTGGCATGGATAAAATATTATATGTCAACTCAATTAAAATTGTGACACGTCACTGCAAATAAACATCAAATTGAATGGGAGACTAAATTCAAACACAAAAATTAAAAAAGGGACTAAAATAATGATTTTTAAAGTAGAGGGATCAAAATTAAGAAAAAGATTAAATAGGGAAACCAAAATTGCAATTAAGTCTTTTTGTTTTGGATTAAAAACCCATTAGAGACTCTTTTTTATGTATTTAAACACGTGTGGAAGTGGCTGTCAGGATTACCTTTATCATAAGAATATTCAATATTTTTCTCTATCTAGTGGATTTCAATGTTCTATCTGATATGTTTGTTGCTCGAAAAACCTATGATTTTATTATAGGCTTAGCGCTTGCTAATCCGTAATACTTTTGATTGTCTTAGAGAAGCAATCATTCTCATTATCGTAGAGAAGCTTGAAGGTGACGATAACATAGAAATAGGAATAATACAGAATTTTGAAGTTATGAAAAACAAGGGGAAGAATGGAATAGAGAAAATGAAGTGTGAAAAGTTATGGAGGAAGTTTTCGTGTTTAAAATAGTCAACTTTATATTTTATAAAATTGTGATTTAGAGTTAGATGAAGCACCAGATTTTCCACTTAAAACAAATTATTTTTTAAATAAAAATTGACTCGATTAGACATACCTACAAAAAAGTATAATATTTTCTTTATAATCGTACTTGTAAAAAAAGAAATAGCAACGTAACTTGTTGTCAATTTATATTCTATTTATATATAAACTTTATTATATCATACCTTAAAGTCATGAATCTTGACCACACCATCGATGAAAATAATCTTAATATGATCTTACATTCATACGGTTAGAACATATATGATCTTACGATCCAACGCTTTATTTTAATTACATTATCCTATTCTTATATATTCACACAAAATCTTAATACATTGAATATGTGAATTAAATATTTTATATAATTAATTTAAATGTATCTCTAAGAATAACCAAACTTGAATACCAACACCTTTTTTAAGATGCATTCAAACAAACAGCCAAAAATCCAATGTTGACCACAACATTTGTCTTGTCCATTCCAATCATGATCGTATGGAAGTTCAGCTCCAAGTCCCAAACCAAAATTAATTAATTGAGGGCCTATATACCTTATACTAATTATTTTATACGCATAAGGACCCTGCAACAGTTTAATTATTTAGATATCACCAAGAATTAATTAGGCTGTTGCATTTTTTTTAATGGATTTGTTAAGACGTTGACAGGTTTTAAGTATGAGACAAATTTGTTGTATATATACTTATATATATATTTAAAATATTCTGACATTGTTAAGGCATTAATCAATGTATTAAAAAAATGTGAATGGATGAATAACGATAGTGCATGCATTTGCAAGTTGACTTATGAGACTTGAGATGTAGACCAAAATTTGGATCTGTCTTGAAACCACATGGGTGATTTGTTAAAGCAGTATAATCTGATTGGTTCTAAAAACCTAGACGACTAGTAAAATGTAGTATGAAAATATTTATATTTATATTTTTCAACTGCCATATCGCTTCTGTGTCATAAATCATGTTCTAGTTTGATTGAATAAGAATATTTTATTAGTTTTGCAATTTTTTATAAAATAACTTTTGCCTTCGATTTTTCATATAAGATTGATGTTCTAATTAAAGACAACTTTTTATAGATAGCTACATTAAAACAATGTGAGAAAATGGTTTAATATATAAGAGATGATATCACTATGTCAAAATTGACTTTTGGCATCACCAAAAAGACAGTGTTTTAATGAGAAAACGCTGTTGTAAGTCTTTTAAAAAATTCGTTAAAAAAAAGCGTTGTTACAGACAACTTTTAGAAAGCGCTTTTTAAAAGCGCTGCTAAATGCCCTACTTTAGAAAGTGTTTTATTGAGAAAACGCTGTTGTAGGTCTTTTAAAAAATTCGTTAAAAAAAGCACTGCTACAGACAGCCTTTAGAAAGCGCTTTTAAAAAGCGCTGCTAAAGGCCTTAAATTCGCCCCCACTTAAGAAAGCGCTTTCTCGTGAAAGCGCTGCTAGATCTTGTATGATAAAAAGCGCTTTTAAAAAGTGCTGGCTTAGGTCAAATTATAAAATTAAAATATAAAATTTTCCCACTTAAGAAAGCGCTTTCTCGTGAAAGCGCTGTTAGATCTTGTATGATAGAAAGCGCTTTTAAAAAGCGTTGTCTTAGGTCAAATTATAAAATTAAAATATAAAACTTTCAGAACCCAATTCATTCATTTCAGAACCCTTCTTCTTCGACCGTTTCTTCTCTGACCGTTCCTAATCGTTTCTTCTTCGACCGATTCTTCTCCGACCGTTCCTAATCATTTCTTCTCCGACGGTTTCTTGCTATAGACCGTTGTATAGTTCAGGTACGTCATTCTTTTGTAACATTATTCTCTTATATGATAGATTTTAAAATAAAAATGATATTTTAGGACATGTGGTGGTTTTTTGTTTTAATTAGATAGTCGAGTTGATTGTTAACTGCTTACAACTGCATGTATGGTTGCAGTTTCACGATGACCTGTGTTTCGTCTTGGAAATTCACTTCTCTTCTCTTTTTGTCAGCTTGATTCTTCATATAATATTGAGCTTTTATAAATTAGGGATGTTGTATAATAGCATCCCTTACTGTCAATTGATCTCGCACTGGTTGAGGACATTTAGGATGGTAAATATACTTGGATAATAATGGTGGTCTTTGTTACTGCTGTTATTAGCTATCAGCTCATTCAATGACTCAACCCATGCCATCATGAACACGTTATAACAATAGAGATTGGAGTATGGATCATCACATCCCTTCTGATTTAAGGATTGAGATCACTCACAAAGCAATCTACTAAATCATAATATTTAACCTTTGTCATTTCTCAAAAAAGCTATTGCAACAAATCAATATTGATCGTGTGTGTGCTTCCTTGTATTTGGTTATGTATTATTATTGGGAAATTGTTGAGGATGTGGTGATTCGTATTATTATTAGGAAATTGTTAAGGATATGGGTGATTCTTTCATAACCCTATTCATTCATTTCAGAACCCTTCTTCTTCGACCGTTTCTTCTCCGATCGTTCCTAATCGTTTCTTCCCCGACCGTTTCTTCTCCTACTGATTCTTCTCTGACCGTTCCTAATCGTTTCTTCTCCGACCGTTACTTGGGTTTGTGGTCTCAATTAAATGAATCTAAATTATTTCATGTTTAAGATACATATCATTGCACCTAGTGTCGTCGCAATTGTATAATAATTGTGTGATTAGGTGGTAGAGTCGTTTACAAAGTCTGAGATTTTCAAGAGATTGTTTGTTGAAAAATGCTTTGTTAAGAAAGTTATTCTTAGAAGGAAAAACTACTTTGGACTAAAATGAAGTAACATACTCTTTCATAGAAAATATATTCATTACTTTTGATGTGCAAAAAAGTAGTTTAGTCATTACTAAGAACTAATGAGAGATATGATATTATCACTATACCATTAATAAACAGAGTGTTTTAAGAATAAATTAAAAATTTGTTGTTGTTTTGAATAAGTAAATTAAAATCTTGTTGAAGAGACATTGAAAAGTGAAAAGTTGGATTGATATTGATAGTATGATTGTTTTACAGGTGCAGAGTGAAAGTCTGATCGTTTACACGAATCTTACATTGTGTGGGTCCAGAAGTTGATTACTTTTCTACAGGTGATTAGTTGTTCTTTTGCTATAGTTGCATGAATAATTAACGTTTTTGTTTAGCTTAATTAGTAAAATAATTTGAATGAACTGCTATGATGGATGAGCATTGCTTGCAATGATTAGGAACTAACTTATTGAATTTGCTATATATAGGGGTTACTTGTGATCAAAGTGTGAAATTAGGATCGTTTCCCTACAGGTAAATTTTTTATATTTTGTTTTTGCTTATCTTAATTAGTAATACCATGGATAAGAAATGAATGTCTTCGAGTCGATTGACGAAAGAGTACGAGAATGGGGTATCAGAATCTGTTAAGTTTGTTGTGGCGCACGCCAAATACCCCAGGAGAATGACATGTCCTTGCTTGAGTTGCTGCTATGGGAGTCGGGTTGACGCGGTTCAGTTGGCATCGCATTTAAAGAGGCATGGAATTGATAGCAGTTATACATGTTGGAATTTGCATGGTGAGAAAAGTAACAGGAATGGTGAATCGGGGGATAATACGACCTATGCTTCAAACAACAATGGCACAGATACATACGATTATGATCGATTCGAAGAGATTGCAGAAGTACTTGGAGAAGACCTTAAGGATTGTCCCAAAATGTTTGAGAGGTTGGTAAGAGATGCAGAGAAACTGTTGTATAATGGTTGTACAAAATTCACAAGATTGTTTGCGGTATTAAAGTTATACAACTTAAAGGCGGATAATGGATGGTCGGATAAAAGTTTCAGAGTTATTAGCCCTTATGAAAGATATGCTACCAGAGGATAATCTTCTTCCCAATCGAACATATGAGGCCAAAAATATGTTGTGCTCTATTGGTATGAGCTATGATAAGATACATGTCTGTCCAAACAATTGTGTTTTGTTTCCAGTAAGAAAAAGTTGTCTCCAGTAAAAGTCTTATGGTATTTTCCTATTATTCTGATATTTAGACGCATGTGTCATAGTGAAACCGATTCAAGACACCTGACTTGGCATGTAGATGAAAGAATTATTGATGGAAAGCTTTGACATCCGGTAGATTCACCGCAATGGATGAAAATTGATAATGAGTATCCTGAATTTGGAAAAGAAGCAAGAAACCTTTGCTTGGCATTGTCTACTGATGGAATGAACCCACACGGTATTCAAAGTATCTCGCATAGTACATAGCCTGTAATTATTATGATTTATAACCTACCTCTGTGGCTATGTATGAAGCGTAAGTACATGATGTTATCTATGTTAATTTATGAGCCTAGACGACCAGGGAATGACATAGATGTATACTTGACACCCTTAAACGAAGATTTAAAGTTTTTGTGGGAGAACGGTGTGGAGGTTTGTGATGGGTATAGGAAAGAAATTTTCAACTTGAGGGCGATGTTGTTTGGAACAATTAATGATTTTCCAGCATACGGAAATCTATCAGGGTACAACATTAAAGATCAAAAAGCGTGTCCTGTTTGTGAAGATGAAACCGATACGACACGATTGGACCTTTGTCAGAAGAATGTCTTTCTCGTTCATCGTAGATTCTTAAATTGTAATCATCACTACCGTGGGTGGAGAAAAGCATTCAATGGAAAGGCAGAACAACATAGAGCTCCACCTATATTGACAGGTGATCAAAATTTTGAAAAGGTGAAATATGTGAGTACTCAGTTTGGCAAGCCTTTTGCATATACACTTGTCAAGAGTGGGTGGAAGAAGAGGTCAATTTTTTTTTAGCTTCCATATTGGAAGTCGTTGTAATGAAGACATTTTCTCGATGTTATGCATATTGAAAAAATGTATTTGACAGTGTTATTGGCACGTTACTCAATATACAAGGAAAGTCTAAGGATGGCCTTAAAGTAAGGGAGGACATGGTAAACATGGGAATGAGAACTGAATTGGGACCTGTGAAGAAAGGAAGATGAACATATTTACCACCTGCTGTTTATACTATATCTAGAAAGGAGAGAGAAATATTGTGTAAGTTTCTGAGTGAAGTTAAAGTTCCAGAAGGCTACTCATCAGATATTAGAAGACTCATGTATATGAAAGACCTCAAGTTAAAGAGTTTAAAGACACATGATTGCCATGTTATAATGGAACATTTTCTACCAATAGGTATACGTTCTATTCTGCCAGAAAAGTAAGAAGCGCAATAACTAAAATGTGTTTTTTCTTCAAGTCAATTTGCAGTAAGGTGATAGATCCTGCGATCTTACCAACATTGCAAAAATAAATAGTTATTAATTTGTGTGATCTTGAAATGTATTTTCCTCCCTTGTTTTTTGACATAATGGTTCATCTAGTCGTTCATCTTGTGAAAGAGATATAATTGTGTGGACCAGCTTATATGAGATGGATGTACCCTGCTGAACATTATATGAAAATATTAAAAGGGTATGTGAAAAACCGAAGTCGACCAGAGGGTTGTATTGCTGAACGATACATTTTTGAAGAAGCAATTGAGTTTTGTACTGAATATCTGTCAAATGTTAAATCAGTTGGACTCCCAAAATCTCATATTGTTGAAAAAAAAGAAGGTAAAAAGTTAATTGGAAATAAAGTTGTGATAGTATTAAGGGTCGAACGGGATCAAGTGCATTTGTATGTTCTGCACAATGAGATTGAGGTTGAGCCGTATGTTGAAATGCACAAGGGTGTTCTCTGAGGTTTAAATCCGAATAAAAATGAGAATTGGATAGTACGAGAGCACAATCGAAGTTTCATACCATGGTTTAAGGAACATATTTATTGAAAGTATCGTTCAGATCCCGCTTAAATAACCGAAAGGTTGAAATGTTTAGCATATGGTCCAAGTTTGGTTGTGTTTTCTTATAGCGCATACACAATTAATGGATACGCGTTTTATACCAAAGAACAAGATGATAAAAGTACTATGCAAAATAGTGGTGTCACCTTGGTAGCTAAAGCAATGCACATATCAAGTGTGAAGGACTTAAACCCTAAATTTTCAAATATGTCATATTTTAGGATTATCGAGCGTATTTGGGTGTTTGATTATGAGAAGTTTCAGATTCCTATATTTGGTTGCAAGTGGGTTGAAATAACGGCATACGAATGGATAAGTCAGGATTTTTGCAAGTGGATCTTAATAGGGTGGGGTACAAATATGAGCCTTTTATTCTAGCCTCTCAAGCTAAACAAGTGTTCTATGTCACTGATCCGACAAGTACGAAATGGTCTATAGTGCTTTTATCTAACAAAGTAATTGATGAAAATATTGAAGATCAAGGTGATATTGATGTTGAGATTGAATCGTTTACTAGAAATGATGAAGATGAGAATATTATAGTGAATGAATCATATATTAGAAATGATCATAATGACGTTATTTGGATCAATCCAACCATCTGCGTTGTTAAGAGACGAGTAGAACATATTCCTACCAAGAAAAGAAAGATACGTTAGTGAAAAAGGTAAGGGTGTTTACCATTTCATTTTTTTATATTCCCTTAGTGGATTTTTATATTTGTCATTTCATTTTTATTTTTGTCTTCATTGTTAGATCAATACAAGTATTCCGCTCTCAAAGAGAAGCTCGAGTATCACCGTCTAGATCAAGCAACATTACATGGATCAAAGTGGAAGTATATTAATTTTCACAATTTTGCTTATAATAGTGATGCTACTTGATAAAACAAGACAACTATACATTCTTATTTGTTTTTCTATGTAGTTTGCTCAACAACGTAACAATATAGATTACGAATACTTTGTTTTGAGGTTTATGAAAGAAATCCTTCTTTTGAATCGAATAGAGATTCCAATCACGGTATGGATTTATAACTTAGGATTTATTTTAATATTTATCAAATATTTCATATAATTTATTACTTTTAACTAAATCATGCATATTATGTTTTGTTATGTAGTACTTTGATGAATGCAAGTGTGCTCATTACACGAAAAATCAATTGGAAGAAATTAAGGAGGAATTGTGTGACTACTTTATTCAAAAAAGAATCATATAAGATATTGGAAGTTGAAAAGTGTTATGAAAAATTTTAATTGTGTTGGACCCAAGTTAGTTTAATTGACCGTGTTGTTCTGTTCATACCTTATTTGCAGGACCAGGACCGTCCGCTCGTCAGATTTTGGCGATTTCAGGCTGAAACGAATTTGACACATATCATATATAAGCGGATTCGAATAGAAGGTTTTGTTTTACTTGAGTACTATCACCTTTATACGAAATTCTTAGAGTTTGTTTTGCCTCTTATAAGAGAAGGTTTTCTTGTAATAGTCATAAATTTGTTGTTCGAAATAGTCATAAATTTGTCCTTTATTATAGTGCATCCTCCTCCTACTTAGTAGCAAACATGTGAATTAAATTATAATGGTGTTTATATTTTGGTATATAATGGTATATAATGGTATTATAATGGTATATAATACCCTTTTTTTTGTATGTAACGGCTTCTTTGTTGAAATAAAGGGTCGTTGAAATGTAAGGCTTGAAGTACAGGTTTATGGGATTATTCCCAAAAATATGTCTTCTAAAAAAGAAAGAATACGCGGCGTTTTTACATAAAAAATGCTTAAATTTACGTGAAACAATGAAAGCGCTTTTTAGGAAAAAGCGCTGCTAAACGCCTACTTTAAAAAGTGCTTTTCCTAGAAAAGCGCGGCCTAAAGATGCCTTAAAAAATACATTAGACAGCGCTTTTGGAAGCGCTGTCTAAAGGGGGTCAATAGAAAGCGTTTTTTCAGGAAAAACCGCTGCTAGAGGCCTACCTTAGAAAACGCTTTTCCAGGGAAAAGAGCTGCTAAAGAATACATATGGCAGCACTTTTTCGTAAAAAAAAAAAACGATGTCTAGACCTACGGCAACGCCACCATAGACAGCGCTGCTAAAGGACTAAAAAAGCGTTTTCTTAGATTTTTTTTTGGCGTAGTGCATCTAGGAGAGAAGATTTTAGATTAGTTTAAAAATAAATTTTTAAGGTGATATATATATATATATATATATATATATATATATATATATATATATATATATATATATATATATATATATATATATATATATATATATATATATATATATATATATATATATATCATTAATTTAATTATAACAAAAAGTTCAATATATATTATCTAACATTTTCACTACAATACATTAACTTGACATATTTAGAGTTTGTCAAATAAAAAAATCAATCTAAAGCATCTAATATTATAATCAATAGAAAGAGAAACAACAATTGAAGAAAGAAACATAATCAAATAAAACAGAAAGAAAATTAATTAAATTGAAGAATCTATAGAGAGAAACAATCAAATAGAAGAATCAATAAAAATAGGAGCAATCTAATAGGAGAACAAAGGAGAGAAGAGAAATCAAATAGAAAAACCAACAGGGCAATGAGCAATCAAATTGAAGAGCCAATAGAAAAAGGACCAGTCAAATAAAAGAACTGATAAAGAGAAGTGTTGACTAAATGACTTGAAACACAAGTGTTGGCACGAGGGAGGGGTGAAATTTGTTTATGTTTTTTGATTTTTTTTATACAAAAATATTAATTTTAAAGTGGTCAATTTTAATAATAAAGATGAATCAGAGATTTAAGCGGAAGATAAAATACTAGAAAATAAAAGTGAAGAGTTACGAAAGTGCACACTAGGAATTATGTTAGTTCTACCTTAAATCATGCAGTCTACTCTAGCCCCACAAGATTTCTCTTGAGAATTTCATTATCAACTTGAAATATTATTATCCTAAGATCATCCCATAACCTTTATACCAAAATTTTACTCAAATTCATCTTGCAACCTTGATATCAATTACAACGTCACAAGGGAACAAAATTCTAGATTTACAGTTACAACACGGTAAGATCAAATAACAAGTTACACAACTTTTATTTTAATCTTTTTGTTCTCTCAACACTAAAGTAATAAAAAGTGTATAAAATATTTTCTAAGAAGTGTATGAGTACATAAACACTAGAATTTTACTAACTATTGGATATGAGAGCATTTTTTTAATACTAGAGAAATATGATAGACAATTTATGATATTCATGTAGAGGTGTGTGAATTTTGTATTCTTGATCAGGAAAAATGAATACAAATGGTGGATTTCCACCTAACATCTTGGTTCATGACTTAAGAAATTGGAAAAGATGGAGTGATTTGATGAAATCACTTTTTGAAGCTCAAGAAGTACTTGAAATGATGTATAATAGATACATATGCACAAAGGGTCACACTCAAAGATCCAAATAAGAAACATTGCAAAGCTTTTCTCCACATTCAACAAAATATGGATGCTTATTATTTTAAAAGATCTAAGACTTGACGAGATCAAAATGAGGCATGGGATATCCTAGAGAAGTATTATGATGGTGGAGAAAAGGTGAAACAATTGAAGATTCAATTATTAAGTAGGAAGTATGAATTGATATGTAGATGGAAGAATACTAAATAAAAGTTATTATTTTCTATATTGATTGTTGTAGTGAATGAAATGAAGACATGTAGAGAAGCCAATTATGATTAAAAATAGTTGAAAAACAATGAGATATCTGACTTCATGAATTTAAAGATGCAAAAACCATGAAAATTGAGGAACTATAGAGTTCTTGGGAGGCTCATGAGCTCATGGTAATTGATAGAGGAATTTATAGGCCAGTTCAATAAGCTTTACGAGCTAAAGTGGTGAATAAGGAAACTCAAGAAAGTAATCTATGTGCATGCATACATAGAGAAATGATCTTGATGTTGTTAACTATCTTGGTGTTTTGATTACGAAAACACTGATGTTTGTTGAAGTCAGTGATGATATCTTTCAAACTATATGATGATGTTTATTAACTTAAAGATATATCATGCCTCATCAAGTATAATATTCAAGATTTCAGTGAAGTACTTATATGATCGGTGTATCTGACAATAGAACTTGAAGGCTTTTAGAGTTTTAAAAGAGATGATGTGTGAAAGTTCACCTGGTCGTGTCTGTCTGGGTGATCATAGTCTTGTTAAAGTATGAGATTAACTCATAAGATACTAAGGCAACTCACAGGCACACCTAAAATCATTTAAAGGCCTCTCTTTTTAATAAAGTCACCTAAAACCTTTTTAAGTCCTGGCTAAATGATTAGGGAGATGTCTGATTGATTAGAAGTTTTTTCAACTAAATAATTGATTAGCCCTTACCATATAATTGATTTTTTTTCTCTTGGTTGAGTCTAAAATCGATTGGGACGGTCTCTTAATGATTGATAACAACTAAATATCAAAGCATTCCATTTGTCGCTTGAACAGTTGGTTATTAGGGGTCAATAGTTGAGTAGCCTAATCAATTATTCGATTAATTCAACCCATGGTTTATTTCCTGTTTAAGCCTCATTTTCTCCTATATAAAGGATGCCTCTTCTCAATAGAAAATAAGATTAAAAATTAATGGATTGAGGAAGAAAGTGAAGAAACGTATGAACCTAATTTTTTCCTAGAAAAGAAACATATGAACTTGGTTATGAGACAACTAATATATGACTAAATAAACAATAAAAAAATTATTTTCCACTCAGCATTATTATTTCCACATCAGTGTCAACTAAACTTTTTATTTGACTTTGACTAACAGATTAGACGGAAAGGACAAACGTGAGTTGGTTTGAAGAATGAAGGGATCAAGATGGACATTTTTAAAGTTAAAGGACTAAAATGAACTCTGACTAAAAGATATGAGACGAAAAAGGGTATTAAGTCTTTCTATAAAATATATTTGTAAGGTGATAGATGTTATTATATTTTTTTTCATGCTCTATCTCTCGTATATGTCAAACTTGTATTTTATTTTTCAATATACTCTTTCACTTCTAACACTATTAGGTTTGATGCTTAGATATAAATGATAGGAGGAAAGATTGATAGACTCATACTATGCTAGATTTTTTAGTTTGACCTAACTCACTATTATAAAACCGGCTTGTAAATATGAAGGATGTCACTCTATATCAACTTTTTTTCATGCTCAATATCTAGTCAATGTGAAATTTGAGTTTTTTCCAAATTAAAGAAAGAAGTTAAAGTTTTAATAACGTAGGTAACATAACTTATTAAAATAAGGGTTACAACGAAAATATATAGTAAAACATAAATAGACTAAACTATCATTAACTTAATTATAACAAAAAGTTCAATACACATTATCTAACATTTCCACTACAATGCATTAACATAAAATACTTAGAGTTTGTCAAATCAAAAACACCAATCCAAAACTTCTAAAAACATAACCAACATAAAAAGAAACAACAACTGAAGAGAAAAACATAATCAACTCAAGCATAAAGAAAAACAATCAAATTAAAGAATCCATAGAGAGAAACAATAAATAGAAAAATCAATATATAAAAGAGTAATCTAACAAGAGAACCAAGAGAGCGAAGAGAAATTAAATATTAAAACCAATATGGAGACGAGCAATCAAATTGAAGAGTTAATAGAGAAAGGGTCATCACAAAAAAAAGAACCAGTAAAGAGAAGTGTTAACCAAATGACTTCAAACTCAAGCGATGAGAGAGGAGGTGAATTGTGTTTTATGGTTTTTTTTAGATTTTTTACAATAAGATTTATTTCAACTATGTCAATGTTAAGAATAGAGATTTATACTAAAAAGTGCATATCAATATTTATATTGGTTTTACTTTAAATCATGCAGTCTACTCGAGTCCCCAAAAATTTTCTTTTGAGAGTTCCATTATCAATTTGAAATTTTATTCCAAGATCATCCCACAATCTCCTTGCACCAAACTTCTGCTCAAGTTTATCTTGCAATATTTATATCAATTACAACATCACAAGAGAACAAAACTCTTGACTTAATATTACAATACGATGTGATCAAAAAACACATTACATAACTTTTACTTTTCGCTTTTCGCTCTTTCAATACTAAAGTAATGAAAAGTGTATAAAACTATTTATAGAAGAGTCTTACTAAGAGAGAATATTATAATCAAATTTTCGTGTTTTGAAATGGACACAAGATCTCTATTATATAGGAGAAATGTTTTTACTAAAAAGAATATAAAACATGAGATGGAACTAATCTCTAAAATAGCATACATCATTAATCGATTAATTAGTTAATTAGGAAAGAAAGTTGACAGATTCAGAGTCTAACTGATTAATAAAGTTTTTAATTAAGTAGTTTGCAATATCACTCCATAATTGGTTAGATACATGTTTTAATGGATTAAAAATCAAAAAAAAATTATTTTCTAACTAGCTAGGAGGCTTCCTAATTGACTAGAAAATGACCAAAATTATTTTTAATGAATTTTTTGAAAGAGATAAAGTTTGTAAAGTTATTTTGAGTTCACATCTACATTACTTTTCTACTTTGAGAGATACTCACACTTAATTTTACACTATTAATCCTAAAACGATAAAATTATATTAAAGCACATAATCATACAAACTTTTAAAGACGTAAGTTACTTTGATGTTGATATTAGCATTTGACTTTCTTTTCTATGAACAATGGAACCTTCTTAGCTCCTCTTTTAGATTGACTTCAAAAAATTTATTCTTATACTCATGATTACTTTTCTTTATTATTTTGTCATCACTAGCTAAGACCATAATTGACTATACATATATTTTCATAGTACATAGGACCACAAGAAAATCAACTTATGATTCAATCCTAATCTTCAAACTCACAAGTGGAAGACGACATGCCAACAAAAGTTAATGAAAGATTCAAAAGAATGATTTTTTCTTCAATAAAAACAATTATAAAAATTAAAACACCCATTTCCAAACTTTTAAAACCTCAATAGCCAAAATAGAAAGTGACTATGGTTTCAATAGTATGAATACTAACTTATTTAAATAATAGTTCTAATGAAAATATTTATAAAGAAATAAATAAACTAAACTGAGCTAAATTATTTATAAAAAAGAACCAATACATATTATTTAGTAGCTATAATATTTAAATTAAGAGAATATTATTTAAGATTGATAATGCGGTTTATTTTCAAATTTTTTATTTTTTATAAGGGAAAAATATATATACCGCAAATATGTTAGTTTTTTTTTTTCTTTAAGCATGATACCCCTAGATTGTTTGTAATTTCTTAGTGTCTTAGCTAGCTAATGAACTAGCTAACTAGTTATTTAGTTAAGTTGATTGCTTAACCAACAAGTTATTATAAAAATTGTTGTAACTTCAGTTTGAAATTCAGTTCCATATGCACAAGTTATAACAGTCATTCCATTGATCATTGTCTATCATTGTGTCTATGTATTTTATTACTTGCAATATAAGAAACACTAGATTTGCACTAACAATTGGCATTTTAAACACTGTTTTAGAATATTAGGGAAATATGAGAGGCAACTTGTGAAGGTTCATCAAGTTGGGAACATGTAGTAAGATGTGGGAATTTTGTGTTCTTGATCAACAATCATGAATACAAATGATGGATTTCTATCTAACATCTTGGTTCATGATATAAAAATTGAAAAAGATGGAGTAATTTGATGAAATCATGTGTTGGAGCTCAGGCAGTACTTGAAATTATGCATAATGGATACAAATGCACAAAGGGTCACATTCAAATATTCAAAGAAGAAACATTACAAAGCTTTTCTTTGAATTTAACAAAATATGGATGCTCATCATTTGAAAAGATCTCAAAGTTGACGAGATCAAAGGAGATGTGGAATACCCTAGGGTAATATTATGATGGTGGAGAAAATGTGAGGCAAGTGAAGCTTCAATCATTAAGAAGGAAATAAAAATTGATGTAGCTGGAAGAAGACCAAAAGATAAATGATTACTTTTCTAAATTGATTGTTGTGGTGAATCAAATGAAGACTTATAGGAAACTCATTTATGTTTAAAAATAGTTAAAAGGGTGATGAGATCTATGCCTACAAGAATTTAAAGATGTGAAAACCATGAAAATTGAGAAATTGTAGAGTTCTTGGGAGGTTCGTGAGGTCGTGGTGATTGGTAGAGGAATTGAGAGGTCAGTTCAACAAGGTTTGCGAGCTAAAGTGGTGAATTGAGATACTTAAGAAAGTAAATACAATAAAAAAGGCAAAGGAATTTTCTAAGATGAAAGATGATCTAAAAATTTAAAGGTCAAATATGAAGACACATTTAAATCCTCCAAGAAATAATGAGGCTCTGCCACCAATCAATCAAAGACGAAGAAGTTTAACAACAGAAAAATATAGATCTATAATTGTTAAAAGTATAAACATTTTGTTGATGAGTGTTTACACAAGAAAAATAAAAAGTGATGAAGAGACACACATAGCTCATGATGATGACTTTGATTTATAAGTAGACTTGTTAATGGCAGGAACATGTGAATGGAATCCTATGTGCAATTTTTGATATCTTAATTCGGGGTGCTCAAACCATGAGACTACACATAAAGAATGACTCGTAAACTTTAATCCAAGAAAAGGAACCAACCTCGGGAAAACAAACAGTAGTTACTTTGCAGTATAAGGCATATATGACATTATCATCAAGGCAAAGGATGCTAATAATTCACCTATAGAAAAGATAATATATGTACCTGGTATGATGTGTAATTTAATGAGCATTGGAAAACTAGTTAATAAGGGATTCTCAATTAACATGAGTGGTAACTCATTGTTGCTTTTTGATCCGTACAAGAAATTAGTGTTGAAGACCATGCACTCAAAGCTCTTTAAGACAGGAATAAATGCATGTTAGGAAGCAAAGGATGCGACTCGCTAAGCCAGGAAATACACGCCACTTAACGAGCAAAGGAAATTCATGACTTCAGGGTTTAGTTACTTCAAGGTGTAGAGAGGGTTTGGTGGCTAACAAAGCAAGGGCGACGTGCTTAGCGAGCATAGGTAGCAAAGTTAGTGGTATGTGAAATAGCATTACTTAACCTATGAGAAATTATACACGCTAAGCGAGTATAGGAAGTGCGCTTAGTGACGTTACGCTTTTCAAACTTATAAATAGGGGTGTCAGGAAGTTCATTTGGAGATATTGGAGGATTTTAGGTAGTTCCCCCGTAAAATTAGGTTCTCGCCATAAATCACAACATGAGAAAATAAGATAGGAAGATTGAGGGCGGAAGTGTTGTCTGAGGAATCGTCAATAAGTGTTTTTCAACTTCTTTCTTCTAGGGTTTAATTGTAAAGCTACGATGAGTAAGTGTAGCTAATTTTCTCTTTTGTCGGGGTTATATGTAGTTGTCCTAGTACTTATGTTTTGATCTCGACTATGGCATTCTATGTAATTCATCTTAAGCTTTAATATTGATGGATTCTTCATTGTTAATGTTTGTTTTGGATTAGCTACCTAAAACATGTTTTCATGGTATGAGTTGATATTCAAAAGGTAATGGTCATTACTAGATCCAAGTCTTTCATTTATTGGATGTTAAAGTCTAGACATAGATTTAGGTCCAGTGTCCATATTTGTTATTGAAATTTAATGTAGATGTATTAATTAATAGACTAAGATACTGTCTATTAGGTAATACAATTGATCTCACTCGTTGACTCAAACATGAGCTGCATTGAGAGCTTCATGAGGTAATATTAACAACTGATTGAAATTTCATATTACTAGTCAAGGATACTACATAAGAATAGGTCAATGAAGTCTCACCCCAACAAAGTTTTCTAACTATTAAAACACCAAACATTTAATTTTTCCCTACTAGTTTACATTTCAAGTATTCACCAAACAATCAATCATCTGATAAACCAAACTTAAAGTAATAGAAACTATTGAACAATATTTGAAACATAACCATTCCTCATGGATACGATAATTAGCAATCGGACTTCCATGCCACAACAACATTTAAATGCATCATTTAGTCTACAAAGGAGTTTTTTTTAAAGAACCACTTATAATGATCCTTGATGGCTTTGGTACAAAAGGTACGATCACTTGAATATTACAAGTCTAAGTGAACTGAGCTTTAAAAATGTAGTGTATGGGTTACCTAAATATAATACAAACAAGGTAGCATGTGAATCATGTAGGAGAGGAAAATAAATTAGATTATCTTTTGCACCATACATGTCTAAAAGGTTAAATGTTACACTAGAAGTTGTGCCGATAAACGATGATGTGGAAATGAAGAGTAAATTTTAAAGGGAAGTCATTATTGAAGAACTCAAATCAATTGAGGAGAATCACACCTTTGAGTTGGTTGATTTACCTGAAGGAAGAAAAACATTAACGTCAAATGGATTTCTATGGTAAAAAAGAATTCAAACGGTACAACTTCAAATCATGAGGTAATAATAGTGGCTAGGGGCTTCTTACAAAGATATAACATTAACTATAAGGAAATGTTTGCTAATGTGAAAATACTTGAGATACTGAGACTAGTTATGGCAATAACTAGTAGAAGGAACTTGTCTATCTATCTCTTAGATGTCAAATTTTCCTTCTTAAATGGTCCATTAAGAGAAATTATTTATGTCACTCAACCACCATGATTTGAAGTGAAGTTCAAATAAAAATTAGTGTACAACTTGCACAAATCTTTGTATGGATTCAAGCAAACCTATAGAGCTTGATGTCATACCCTATTTTTGCCCCTTTTTTTTCATTTGATGTATATTTTTCGTATTTTAATAAACCGGAAAAGTATCGAATATTTGGATCAATTTACAGGAATTTTATCCGCATTTTAATTAATTAAATTACTCTTTATTCATATTATGCTGGTATTTTCTATGTTTTCAGGAATTTGATGTTTGCAAGGCATGTGCAAAGAAAGTCAAGAAAGTTGAGCTGATCGTATTTAAAATATGCACAAAGAAAGAGCAATTATGCAATTGAGGAGTGTGTGGCAGAATTGAGTGCATTACAAGTAAAAAGACTTGGAAGAATAAAGAAGAAAGAAACGTTGGGCCCAATCAACCCAAAGGGGGATGTAACGACTGTTACACGGCACCTAACCCAAGTGTAACGACCGTTACACCTTGCCACGCTATCTCCTCCCCAAAAGCAGGAGTGTAACGACCGTTACACTGATTCCTTCAATCTGTAGTGGTCGCTACTGAGGCAAATCCGGAGGAGAAAATATCTCAACTCCCTGCGTGTCTCCGAGCCTATAAATAGGACCTCAAATCCCAATTTTTTGGGAGCGTTTTCTTTTCTCTGCTTTTACTGTTACTCTGCCGAATATTTTTCATATTATTTCTTTTCATTTATTTTACCGATCTGTGGGAGACACCTGAAGTCAGCAAAATATTCTACCATAGTATTTTCAGGTTTAATTTAAGTATTTTATTTATTTATGCCAAGATTGTCTGAAATGTTTAGTTTATTTAAATTGTTTGATGGTAGTTATTTCTGTTGCGTTGTTATTGAATTGTATAACAGGCTAGGCTAAATTTATTTATCGGTATGTAAGGTCATATAGCCAACGGGGTTTAGAAACGCTAATTAATCAGTTCCTTTTAAAAAAAGAATAATTTTTTGGTTTCAATTACTAGTTCGAAATATTAACTGTTTTGTTACGAGAGTAAAATACAGATAGAAGTTAGGATCAATAAAACGAGAGTTTGAGATAATAACTGGACATTGGTAATTGTGCATCAACCTAAAATACAGCGAGAGCTCTTTTAAGTTGATTAGGTTTTGTTTGTGTCGTACCCCAAAATTTTCCCTCTCATTTCACTCAAGACATGTCTCCAAAGATCTTCAATTGCTCAAGGTTGACTAAGGATTGACCAGACAAATCCTCCTCTTAAGACAATAAGCCTCAAACTAGGGTTTCAATTTCAAGCAAGATGGTTGAGTCACAAGGGTTCCAAATGTCCTCCATTACCCTAATATGTCCCCAATATCATCCATGTCAAGTTTCATGCCTTACACAACAAGTTTGCTCAGTCAACTGCTCAGATGCTTAGAAATCAACTATAAAAGGCCAAAAGTCAACTGTGACCCAAATACAGTCAAACTTCAAGATTTTTGGTTAACATCAACATTTTGAAGTAATCTCCATCATTTGATCAAGGGTTGATCATGATTCCTCAAGAAATGCTCCTAACTCATAAAAAGTCAAAAATGGCAATTTAGGGTTTCTATAGGAAAAGACAACCAAACTTTGACCAGACATAACTTTCTCATAATTTATTATAAATTTTCTAACCAAGTCTCATTTTGAAGAGAATCCAATTTCCTAGAACTTATCTTCAGCCCTCAAGGTCAAGAAATGCCTCAATCAAAGGATACAAGTTCATACATTATAGGTCATTTCAAAAGGTCAACAAAAACACCTTTTGGGTCAAAGCTCCTTACATGAACATGGAAGATCCAATTGAGATGAAACTAAAATGGTTGTTTGGAGGACATCCTAAGCTTCCTAAAAAGTCAAAGAACACCCCCTTAGGGTCAAAAATGAGAGAGATAAGCATTGCTAAAGTTGACCAATTTTTGGAAATGTGCATGAAGTCAACATTGATCAAAATTGATTTTTTTTCCAAAGGGGCCCATGTTCTCTTGATTGAAACTGGTTCCTAAGATGGCCCACGACCCTTGAGCTTGTCCACTTATTATTTTATTATTTTTATTATTTGTTTTGATTTTTTATTCATTTAAATCAAAATAAATCAATTTAAATAGTGAAATAATGAAATAAAATCAAAGATTGGATTTTATGAGCACATTATGGATCCATGATCAGCTGGCAAATCATATAATTCAGTGCAAGGGATAATTGGATTGGAAAATATCATGATTTGGCTTATTTAACAAACAAAGTATACAAGGAACAAATCAAATCTTTTCTCACCAATTTTCAAAGATTCAACTCAATTTTATTGACCTAATTGCTTCTACTATATATGCATAACAAAACCTGATCATAAGAAGGATGATTGGCCGTGTAGAGCACCCACAAGAATCTCAAAATTTTGACAAAAAAGTGGTGATTAAATTTTGCTTTAGAGGGAGATTCAAGGTGTTTCAAAGGTTGCAATCCATTCTTGGGCGTATTTGGAAGCTATATGGACCACTTTCACGCGTCAACACATCCAGAAATAGCCTATACAAGTGTCATGGTTTACTCTTATTCTTGAATTTGATTTTGGCTATACACGCGTGATAAACAAATTTCAAGTATGCATTTGTGTTTGTGTGACCATTTGGAACATGTTTCATGATTAATTGTGTGTTTTGATGTATATTTAATTGACAGCCATTGCTAGGGTTTGAAGCTTCGTTTTAGGGTTTTTTGTTTCAGGTAAAATCAGGACAAAAGAAGAGTATCATTATACTCACGAGACCACTCAGGTTTTTAGCAACGGACGTGTCTGTGGGAAAAAACCCTTAGTCTAAAACGATGTTCCAACAAGGAAGACGATTGTGTGTCAAAGCCTGAGTGGGCAGTTTGATCTTGGCCCGCATTTTGTTACAGCCACTAACCATTATTCCATATATTATATTTTGTTTCTTTATATTAATGATTGAATAATTGGCTCAGTGGTACAAGGGAAGGCTTTTCGGCATGCGTGTATAAGAGGTCAGGGTTTCGATCCCTTCCTCCTACATATTATTTTTCTCACAATTTCTTTGCAGATTCAATGCTTCCTTTCCAAGCGTGCTCACTGTATGCCTCAAGATCATCACCCTTGGATCAATCAGCACCCATATCTAACGCTTCCAATTAAGCTCCTCATGGTAGACTCTCCTAGCGCAGCCTCACCAGATCTCACGTGGGCTTGGGCTCACAGGGTTGGGCCTTTGCATAATTTCAGCAATACAACCCCAGTTCGGGCTCATACCCCCTCAGGCCTATTCTATTTCCCTTTTAATTTTGTTTTTTTTATTTTATTTTAATTAATTAATTAATTTTTGTTTAAATCAAATTTTTTCATAAAATCAACATCATAAAAAATAGGATTTAGTTTTTTTTCAATAAATTAATATTTGTAAATTAATTAATTTCATTGACTTTAATTTGTTTCATTAATTAAAATTAATTAGAAAAATTAGGTCAAACTTCAAATCTTTTTTTCACAAAAAATCCCAAAAATATTTTCAATGATCAAATTAGGTTTTTTTTTTAGAGTTTCAAACTTATTTCAATTTTTATTCTCACACTTAATTATTTTTGTCGTACGATTAATTTTTACTATTGATGTAACTGCACTCGGTTTGTAATAGCTTAATTAGGGTTTTATTCCACATTTTACTTCCAGTCAATTCCTTATGTATCTACACCAAAGCCTTGTAATAATGTAGGACCTTTATTTCTCACTTTTATATTTTATATGCTTGTATATGAATTGCTAATAACCTAGGCGTGTATGATTAATCAATCAATCAGTAGATCACTAAATGCAAGATAAAATATCTGAAAGAAGCACACTATTACACACATGCACCCTTAGGGTATATCTCACTTGGTTGCCTCAGAAACAATGGTCATGTCCCTCGAACGTAGGGATACTCTTAGCAAATACCCTCAGTTAAAGTCATCATAAAGATCATAGTCCCTAAATGTCCATCGAGTTTCCTATGAGAAATGATCTTATGATGATAGTCCCTTCGAAATGCTAAGGTATCCTTACATGTTGTCTTCAATGACCATTACGTCCCTTTCGATAAGTCCTTCAAACATCCAGCGACTAGGGTTACCTACTCACTAATTAGAAGGATAACATGGTCTAAAGGATAGGAGGAAAAGAACACTCTTTTTCGAGTAGGTAGATAATTGTTAGGTACTTGCTCAAACAAATTTTCACACCACACTTTCAAACACTTTTCCAACAAAGTTTTCAAAATGCTTTATCACACTCTTGAGGACTGATACAAGGGTTACCATAAAGTGAATCTCCGTACTAAGGCATTTTCAAAATTTTCAAAACATACAAACACGAAAGCAATTTCAAAAAATGAGCAAGTACCTAAGAGCCCGTATAAAACTACGGATGGAAAGGGTGCTAACACCTTCCCTTTCCATAATCTACCCCCCCTTACTGAGAAAATCTCGAGAAATGTCTTTTTCTGTTCTTTTCACCCTTTCCTTAATTTGGATAAAAGAAAAGTCAGTGGTGACTCTTGCTTACCGTAACATTTGTGAATACAAACGCAAAACCAGTATTAACAGTTGGTTCTGCCACCGTATCATAGAACTGGCGACTCTGCTGGGGACTAAAATAAAAAGTGAGGTTTACCTTAAGGTTTAGTTTCATTTTAAAATTTCTTTCTTGGTTTGCTTTGATTGCTTTACTTTTAATGGTTTGTTGGGGTATTCTTGTAAAGATCCTACACCCGGATCTGGGGACACTTTTTAGGTAAACAGAAATAGATCATGGAGATTGTATGGCGTAGATCGTTATGGTTGAAGTGATAGCTATGTTGGTGTGGCACTTTGGTTGGTATCGGTATCCCTTGTGTAAAATCGAGGAGAATACGGGGCCTCCGTGTGGTGTCGTGGAGCACTAACGAACCTTAGAACCTTAGTTGAACAAACTTGGCCATAAGAAAGTAGTGAGATATCCAGTCTCAGTGTAAAGCTGGGAATTGGTTGATACTCGATACTACACTCAGTGAGATCGGACTTCCAGGATGTTTCAGCCGTAAGGAAAGATTGCTAAGCTGAGATAACACTGATAAAGGAAGATCAATGATATTGAGACTCCTTAGAACCCGGTTACTATTTCTAAGATAGGTTGAGCCAACTAAACTTCAAGAGGGTACTTACCTATGGAATCCATGCAAGCCTAAACCTAGGGCTGCTTGTGTGACTTGCTCGCTTTCTTTGCCTAACAATTTGAACTCATTGCTGGGCTTTGTTTGTGTCCCTTGAAAGACCTTGTTTATATAAATCCAATAAATTGGTTTCTTACCCTGCATATTCGCTTAACTCATAACATACACATCATAACATCATGCCACATCATTTCCTTAACCATTTCAAGGATCTCAAGGGTTTGTGATGCAGGTTATGATAAATCAGACGTATAGCAAAGGGAAAAGGGATTTACTTTCCTCTAGACAATGCCGTCAAAAGACCAAAACATGACAACTTGAGTCAGGGGCTATGACCCACTTGATATGGTGAGCTTGACTCTTCTAGAAGGACCTTCAACAATACGAAGCGCTTCAATCAAAGCTGTAAAGTTCAACGCCTAACATTTTTCTTGTTTACCCCGCGAGATCCTTGAAAACATTTGCATATCATACATGCCATTGCATAACATGTAGTTTCCAGTACAGGTCTCTCATGTTCTCGCTGTTTATTTCAGCAATGGCTCTCAAACAAGACAACATAGATCTCCAAACTCAAGAGGCTCAGTTCATGGAAATATTCCTAAACCTATCCAAGGGGCGGGAAGAGTTGAAAGCACTCCTCCCTAGGGACCTGGCCAAGAAAAGTCCTAAAGACAATAAGGAAGAACAGTTGGAACAACTGCAAGCTAAGGTAGGAGCAATGAGAACCCAAATGCTGGGGCAAATGGCTCTTATCCAAGGTCTAGCCCGGGGACAAGAAGAGTTGAGAGCCATTATGAATAAACTTCATCAAGACGGATACAACTGTATGAAACAAGCAGTCGAGGTTGGGGACCAAGTCATTGATCAACCTCTGAGAAGACAAGAGGTTGGTTTGTGAAGAGTGGACGTTTCCAAATTTCTACTACCTCACGGGCCCAACGACAACCTCTCCAAAACAACGAGTTAATCAGAGTAAGCCGGATACACCCAAGAGGAACTTTACCAAACTCAACATGCCGCTGTCTCAAGGTTTACAACACATGTTGAGGATGAATCTAGCTACATTGAAGGATCCTCCTCAGAATCCTAATACTTTCCCTCCTACTTACAATCCTGATGTAAGGTGTGCATATCACTCCAACAGTCCAGGGCATGATACTAATGATTGTTGGATGTTGAAATACAAAATTCAAAACTTGATTGATTAAGGAATGCTGGAGTTTACACAAGACGGTCAGGCTGAGTTCTTCTGCCATCCCTCCAAGGCACGCCAGCTGAAATGACAAGATCAGGCGAAGAAGCTTTTGTTCATTAGAATTTTCAATTTGTAATTTTCTTTGGATTGTTCGAACATTTATTCATGTCAAACTTTGTTACTTTATCAATGCATGGCATATGTCTGTTTTGAATCAATTCATTCGCATTCACTATATTTAAGCTTCTTTCCTTTTTGTGATATCCAACTCTCAATTAAAAAGTTATAAGCCTTTAGAGGGAGGATGACAAAAATGATACCACAATCTCTACAGCATTCTTTTGAACAGACCCCGCTAACGATGTACAGGCATTGTTTCAAATCTTAAACATTGGAGTTATAAGGAAGATAATCCCTAGTCAACCCCTTTGAGCCAAAGAAGTAGGAGTTTTTCTTTTCACATAAATTAAAACCCTTAATTGTAACCTGGGGCAGGGTAGTTTTCTCAGTTAATTTAGGTGCGCATTCAGTCACAATATTCCGCTTCATACGCAAGGAATGACATCAAAGACATCTTTCCAAATCAAAAAATGGTGATGGTTCCGCATAATCATCAATATCGGCAGTCATTATCTCTCAAAATAAAAGCCCGCTAAGTCAAAACCTATGAAGGAGACTTAAGAAAAACTGGGGCATCTCGCTAACTGTAATCACAAAAGAAATAGTTCAGGCAAGAGAAGGGATAAAGAAAAAAATAAAAGAGGTTACTACAAATCCTCAACAAAAAAAGAGATTACAAAATGACTGCCTTTTCCAAATAAATATTCAATCTTTGAACCATCACTGAAATATCAAGGACATTCCAAAACTCAACTGGGATTCAAAATGCACAATTAACTGAGCATAGGACTGAAGAACATCAAGAAGATAGGGTTGGGTACAAATAAAATTTGAGCCTTTATCCTTTGTTTCTTGAACTGTGAACCAGACCACATTATAACCCTTAAAAGTCCTAGCTGAAGCATGGGTTAGTTCGAAAGCATACTGTTACAAAAGGTATCCTGACTCCTGTAGGGTTCGCTATAAATCCCGAGTTGATATCACACTTTTACAAAATTTGTTTGTTTCACTAAAAAATGAATTTTTAAACTTCAAGACAGACATAAGCTTTGCATTCTTAAAATATCATTGTTTGCATATGACTATTTGTTCAACAGCAGAGAAATTCGCATGACGAATATCTAGTGAACAAAAACCTTCTCAATGAAAAGGATCACCTCAAGTGGATAAACAATTCCAACCAAGGGGCACGGCATGATTATTGTCCATCATCTGGGGCAGTCAAGTCAAGATTCAAGGAATCTCTCAAAGATGCCAAATAGCCAGGGGAAGATCTCCATCTGAATCACTTGGGGAATTAGACATGAATTCCAACAACGAATCCTATACAATTAAACAAACACCTACTGGCAAGTGTGACAACACTCACTACTATGGACAATGACAATTCCCGGTGAATATGGACATAGTCGGAAAATACTACGCATGAACAAAGACTCGCTAGGTTGACTAGCCTAGGCAAAAATAAGGGCATCCCGACGAACCAAAAGGGTTCGTGCAAAAATTAGGAATAAAAACAAAAATATATGTATACCCGGCAAGTTGAAAACCTGAAAAAGTGGCTTGGGCAAAAAAGAGTATCCCGGTGGACTGAAAATCTGAAAAGACAGTCTAGGAAAAAGTTTGGGATTAAAGCGTACGACTACGTCTCGTTATCTCGTCACTTGTCTAATCAGTATAAGGTTTATTACCCTGATCTGCATTCGCCAAGGACTCCAAGAGTATGGATAATAGTCAAACCATCTACAAAATCCCCGGTTAAGATTCTCTACAACAGGTATCGAGACAGGGGCATTCTACTACAAGGCCACCGCCATATTCTCAGCTTACAACCTATTGATGTCAGGTGTTCTCATACCCTCGGCAGAGCAAAATCTCCAAATTACTGCTCCAACGAAAACTCCTCAGTGAAGTCGCCAAGCTTCTAAGGATTCCCCAAGCGGATTATAGAGTTTCACTTCCCCAACGGAAACATTCTGAATAAAGCAGATTATCTTCTAGCAACAGTTCATGTACGATCCAAAACGGGTGTCATCCTGATACTTAGTCCATACTATCTTCTAGCAGCAGTTCAGATCCATCCACAAAGCCTCTGCAAGTACTTTCTCCAATAGGTACAGGGGCAGAAACGTCTTGATGCAAAGTCACCGCTACAACATACGTTCCAATGACGTCTATGCCCCTCACAGAGTAGAGGCAACCAAAAGTTTTGATCTCTGCTTCTCCGAACAGGAGTTACTTTCCCCAGAAAATTTCCTTCAGAGAGCCGATATCTATATTCCCTAACCTAGTTTTATAATCGCAAACTGTTTATAAAGCTTTCTCCCGAGCATAGTTTATTTTTATGACCGCGAAACCTCCTCTCGAGCAGAGTTTATTTCTATGAATGTGGAAGCTCGATCCCCAACAAATTCATTTCTCCAGCTACAGAAGTTCATCTCCCAGCGGAGTTTATTTCTCTGAATCGGCAAAATATTCCAGCAAAGCATCTCCTCTCGTAAGCAGAGTTATTCCCCTGCAGATTTATTCTCAAACAGAGTCTCTCCCCGATAGAATATTTGCAAACAGAGAGGAGTAAACCCCCAGCATAGTCATCTCCATTCATCATCCCCAGCGGGAATGAAGAGTTCAGCTTCCCAATACTCTTCAGCCGCAGTCCGAGATTTATTTTCCCCGACTAAGAAATACCACAATAGCATCCCATATTCATACATCATGGCATGCACATACATATTGCATACCGCACAATCTCATTTATTTTGAGAACATCATCACAATGCATTTAATACATCATGACATTACATAAGACTAACTCTTTACCTTTCAGGTAAAAGATCAAATCAACAAGCTACATTTAACAAAGGGCTATTCCAGGATTTTCCTCAGAAGGATGTCCTCGCAAGATTTTCTCTGGGTCAGACAAGTCGACACTAAGATCTCTCTGATTACCATTCCAGTGGAAGATATTCCAAGACTTTCGTATGGGTCAGTTGAATTGCTACTAAGATTCTCCTGATTACTATGCTAGTCAAAGTTAACCCAAGATTTTCCCTGGGTCAGACAGGATGACACTAAGATCTCTCTGATTACGGTTCCAACGGAAGATATTCCAAGACTTTCATCTGGGTCAGTTGAATCTCTACTAAGATTCTCCTGATTACTATGCCAGTCAAAGTTAACCCAAGATTTTCCCTGGGTCAGACAGGTCGACACTAAGGTCTCTCTAATTACCATTCTAGTGGAAGATATTCCAAGACTTTCGTCTAAATCAGTTGAATCGATACTACAATTCTCCTGATTAATATGCCAGTCAAAGTTAACCCAAGATTTTCCCTGGGTCAGACAGGTCGACACTATTATCTCTCTGATTACCATTCTAGTGGAAGATATTCCAAGACTTTTGTCTGGGTCAGTTGAATCGCTACTAAGATTCTCCTGATTACTATGCCAGTCAAAGTTAACCCAACATTTTCCCTGGGTCAGACAGGTTGACACTAAGATCTCTATGATTACCATTCCAATGGAAGGTATTCCAAGACTTTCGTCTGGGTCATTTGAATCGCTACTAAGATTCTCCTGATTACTATGCCAGTCAAATTTAACCCAAGATTTTCCCTGGGTCAGGCAGGTCGACACTAAGATCTCTCTGATTACCATTCCAGTGGAAGAAGTTCTAAGACTTTCGTCTGGGTTAGTTGAATTGCTACTAAGATTCTCCTGATTACTATTCCAGTCAAAGTTAACCCAAGATTTTCCCTGGGTCAGACAGGTCGACACTAAGATCTCTCTGATTACCATTCCAGTGGAAGAAGTTCCAAGACTTTCGTCTGGGTCAGTTGAATCGATACTAAGATTCTCCTGACTACTATGCCAGTCAAAGTTAACCCAAGATTTTCCCTGGATCAGATAGGTCGACACTAAGATATATCTGATTACCATTCCAGTAGAAGAAGTTCCAAGACTTTTGTCTGGGTCACTTGAATTGATATTAAGATTCTCCTGATTACTATGCCAGTCAAAGTTAACCTAAGATTTTCCCTGGGCCAGACAGGTCGACACAAAGATCTCTCTGATTACCATTTTAGTGGAAGAAGTTCCAAGACTTTCGTCTGGGTCAGTTGAATCGATACTAAGATTCTCCTAATTACTATGTCAGTCAAAATTAGCCCAAGATTTTCCTGGGTCAGACAGGTCAACACTAAGATCTCTCTGATTACTATTCCAATTGAATATACTCCAAGACTTTCTTCTGGGTCAGTTGAATCGATACTAAGATTCTCCTGATTACGATGCTAGTCAAAGCTAATTCAAGGCCTTCCCATGGTTCAGTCAAATCGATACTAAGATTTCTATTCCAGTTAAAGAAGTTATGAAACCCGAAAACTGACCGGATAATAGTCAATAAACAATTCAAGACATTGTGAAGCCTAGATCCTGAGCAGATATTAGTTTAGTCTCATCTCCCCAGTAAGTCGTTGTGAAACCTGGAGCACGACCAGATGACATTTAGCCTTATTATCCTCAGTAAGCCACTATAAAGCCTGGATTCTAACCAGATAGCAGTTCAATCCCGTCTCTTCAATCAAGTGACGACTCCCCAGTAGAGTAACAGACAACTGAAGCTCCTAAAACTCTATGTTCCAAGTCCGAGACTAGCATTCCTCAGCGGAGTCCTCTCTAACAGCAAGAGCAGGAATTCCCACAAAGGGATATCTCATGAAATCATCATTGTTCTGGATGACATCTTCAAGCCCATCTCCGACAACCCTCCATCACATTCTCTGGATGGAATCTTTAACCCATCTCTGACGATCTTCCATCATCACTTCCAAATGTAATTTGTAAGCCCATTCCCGACATCATCAACTACCAGTATCATTTCAGACGAGTGCAAATTTCTGGGCAATCTAGTGTTCAATCATCTTCCACCTTCAGATCACGAAAGGCAGACCATCCAATCTACATCCTCTGGTTTAAGAAGATTGAACAGGGGCAACTGTTGTACCCCAAAATTTTCCCTCTCATTTCACTTAAGACATGCCTCTAAAGATCTTTAATTGCTCAAGGTTGACTAAGGATTGACCAAACAAATCCTCCTCTTAAGACAATAAGCCTCAAACTAGGGTTTCAATTTCAAGCATGATGGTTGAGTCACAAGGGTCCCAAATATCCCCCATTTCCCTAATATGTCCCCAAGATCATCCATGTCAAGTTTCATGCCTTACACAACAAGTTTGCTCAGTCAACTGCTCAGATGCCTGGAAATCAACTATACTAGGCCAAAAGTCAATTGTGGCCCAAATACAGCCAAACTTCAAGATTTTTGGTCAAAATCAACATTTTGAAGTATTCTCAATCATTTGATCAAGGGTTGATCATGATTCTTCAAGAAATGCTCTTAACTCATCAGAAGTAAAAAATGGCAATTTAGGGTTTCTATAGGAAAAGTCAACCAAATTTTGATCAAGCATAACTTTCTCATACTTTATCAGAAATTTTCAAGCCAAGGCTCATTTTGAAGATAATCCAATTCCCTACAACTTCTCTTTAGCCCCGAAGGTCAAGAAATGCCTCAATCAAAGGATACAAGTTCATACATTATAGGTCATTTCAAAAGGTCAACAAAAACACCTTTTGGGTCAAAGCTCCTTACATGAACATGGAAAATCCAATTCAGATGAAACCAAAAGGGTTGTTTAGAGGACATCCTAAGATTCCTAAAAAGTTCAAGAACACCCCATTAGGGTAAAAAATGAGAGAGATATGCATTGCTAAAGTTGACCAATTTTTGGAAATGTGCATGAAGACAACATTGATCAAAATTGATTTTTTTTCCAAAGGGGCCCATGTTCTCTTGTTTGAAATTGGTTCCTAAGATGGCCCACAAACCCTGAGCTTGTCCACTTATTATTTTATTATTTTATTATTTTTATTATTTGTTTTGATTTTTTATTCATTTAAATCAAAATAAATCAAGTTAAATAGTGGAATAATGAAATAAAATCAAAGATTGGATTTTATGAGCACATTATGGATCCATGATCAGCTGGCAAATCATATAATTCGTGAAAGGGATAATTGGATTGAAAAATATCATGATTTGGCTTATTTTAGAAACAAAGTATACAAGGCACAAATTAAATCTTTTCTCACCAATTTGCAAAGATTCAACTCAATTTTATTGACCTAATTGCTTCTACTATATATGCATAACAAACCCTGATCATAATAAAGAGGGTTGGCCGTCTAGAACACCCACAAGAATCTCAAAATTTTGACAAAAAAGTGGTGATCGAATTTTGCTTTAGAGGGAGATTCAAGGCGTTTCAAAGGTTGCAATTCACTCCTGGGCGTATTTGGAAGCTATCTGGACCACTCTCATTCGACAACACAACCAGAAACAGCCTATACAAGTGTCACGGTTTTCTCTTATTCTTGAATTTGATTTTGGCTATACACGCATGACAAACAAATTTCAAGTATGCATTTATGTTTGTGTGGCCATTTGGAACATGTTTGCATGATTAATTGTATGTTTTGATGTATATTTTACAGACTACCATTGCTAGGGTTTGAAGCTTCGTTTTAGGGTTTTTTGTTTCAGGCAAAATCAGGACAAAATAAGAGTATCATTATACTCACGAGACCAAACTCAATTGATTGTATAATTAGATTTAATTTATATTTCCTGGTGGTGATTTTTGAGAATTGCAGGCTTTTAGCAACAAACGTGTCTGTGGGTAAAAACCCTTAGTCTAAAACGACGGTCCAACAAGGAAGACGATTGTGTGTCAAAGCCTGAGCGGGCAGCTTGAACTTGGCATGCGTTTTGTTACAGCCACTAACCATTATTCCATAATTATATTTTGTTTGTTTATATTAATGATTGAACAATTGGCTCAGTTATACAAGGGAAGGCTTTTCATCGTGCTTGTGTACGAGGTCAGGGGTTCGATCCCTGCCTCCTACATATTATTTTTCTCACAATTTCTTTGTAGATTCAATGCTTCCTTTCCAATCGCGCTCACTGTATGCCTCAAGATCATCACCCTTGGATCAATCAGCACCCAAATCTAACATTTCCAATGAAGCTCCTCATGGTGGACCCTCCTAGCGTAGCCTCACCAGATCTCACGTGGCCTTGGGCTCACAGAGTTGGGCCTTTGCATAATTTCAGCAATACAACCCCAGTTTGGGCTCATACCCCCTCAGGCCTATTCTATTTCCCTTTTAATTTTGTTATTTTTTATTTTATTTAAATTAATTTATTTATTTTGTTTAAATCAATTTTTTTCATAAAATCATAAAATAAACATCACAAAAAATAGGATTTAGTTTTTTTATTCAATAAATTAATTTTTGTCAATTAATTAATTTCATCGACTTTAATTTGTTTCATTAATTAAAATTAATTAGAAAAATTAGGTCAAACTTTAAATCTTTCTTTCACAAAAAATCCCAAAAATATTTTCAATGATCAAATTAGGGTTTTTGTAGGGTTTCAAACTTATTTCAATTTTTATTCTCACGCGTAATTATTTTTTCTGTACGATTAATTTTACTATTGATGTAACTGCGTTCGGTTTGTAATAGCTTAATTAGGGATTTATTTCCGCATTTTACTTTCAGTCAATTCCTTATGTATCTACACCAAACTCTTGTAATAGTGTAGGACCTTTATTTCTCGCTTTTATATTTTATATGCTTGTATATAAATTGCTAATAACCTAGGCGTGTATGATTAATCAATCAATCAGTAGATCACTAAATGCAAGATAAAATATCTGAAAGAAGCACACTATTACACACATGCACCCTTAGGGTATACCTCACTTGGTTGCCTCGGAAACAATGGTCATGTCCCTCGAACATAGGGATACTCTTAGGAAACACATGTCCCTCGAACATAGGGATACTCTTAGGAAACACCCTCATTTTAATGTCATCATAAAGATCATAGTCCCTAAATGTCCCTCGAGTTGCCTACAAGAAATGATCTTATGATGATAGTCCCTTTGAAATGCTAAGGTATCCTTACATGTTGCCTTCAATGACCATTACATCCCTTTCGATAAGTCCCTCAAACATCCAACGAGTAGGGTTACCAACTCACTAATAGTAGGATAACACGGTCTAAAGGATAGGAGGAAAAGAACCGTCTTTTTCGAGTAGGTAGATAACTGTTAGGTACTTGCTCAAACAAATTTTCACATCACACTTTCAAACACTTTTCAAACGAAGTTTTCAAAACGCTTTATCACACTCTTGAGGACTGATACAAGGGTTACCATAAAGTGAATCGCCGCACTGAGGCATTTTCAAAACTTTTCAAAACACACAAACACGAAAGAAATTTCAAAAAATGAGCAAGTACCTAAGAGCCCGTAGAAAACTAGGGATGGAAAGGGTGCTAACACCTTCCCTTTCCATAATCTACCCCCCCCCCCCCTTACTCAAAAATCTTGAAAAATGTTTGTTTCTGTTATTTTCCCCCTTTCCTTTGTTGGATAAAAGAAAAGTGGGTGGCGACTCTTGCTTACCGCAACATTTGCAAATACAAATGCAAAACCAGTATTAACAGTCGGTTCTGCCACTGTATCACAGTTTGTTTCCAAAAACTTTTTTTAAACTCTAATTGAAACAACAAGAGCACTCACTTAGGTTTGATCGTAGGATCTGAATCAATAAACATGAGAGTGTGAGAAGTGGGTTTTCAAACAAATACTTCCTACTAAAAACTGTTTTGTTAATCCGAGTTAGGTCAATGAGTTGCTAAACCCCTGAAGTCCGACCATTACATACCGATATTCTCCCTTGAATCTAAACTAGATTATAATCAGTTAGGTTCCCTAAACCCCCTATTAATTACATTATTAGCCTTAGATTTACGTAGTAACCTAAGATAACGATATTTCGACATTTAGTCCCTTGAGATTCGATAATCTTTAAAGCTACACGCGATAGGACTGTATACTTACGGTCTAGATTCTTTAATACTCACAAAGTCGCGATCAAGTTTTTGGCGCCATTGCCGGGGACTTACAAGTCGATATCGTAACTCTTTTAGTTACGCTGTAGAGACTAAGGCACCATTCCCAATTGTATGCCGAACACTCGCTCTAAAGGTGAAGGCTTAGTGCTACCAATTTCCGAACCTGAGCGCTCTATTACTAGAAGACATTGAGTACGAGTATCTCGTAAAAATAAATCCCTCTCTCAATCTTCTATCCCTGCCGAACCAGTTGAAGAACCAGACATGGGTGATCAGCCACGTCCTCTCAAATCTTATGTTATTCCTTCACAGGAAGAACCACATAACAACATTGTTGCTCCTCCGATCGAGGCTAATAACTTTGAACTCAAACCTTCCTTGTTGTCCACTGTACAACAAAACCAATTTACTAGAGGGTCAATGGACGACCCTAATCTACATTTATCGATGTTTCTGCAATAAGCTAATACATTTAAGAACAATGGAGTCAGTCAAGAGGCGATAAGACTTTGTCTTTTCCCTTTTTATCAAAGAGACAAAGCCCGAGCCTGGATCCAGTCTCTACCAGCTAACTCGGTTCCCACCAAGTAAGACAGTTATGCTAAGATCCCAAATAAGCGATTTTCGAAAATAGGACAACGAGTCTCTTTTTGACGCTTGGGAAAGATACAAAGCCATGTTGAGGCTCTGTCCACATCATGGCCTAGAATAATGGTTAATCATCCATACCTTCTACAATGGTCTCCTTTATAATATAAGATTAACGATAGACGCTACCGCAGGTGGCGCACTTATGGATAAATCTTACGCTGCTGCTTATGCTCTCATAGAAAATATGGATCAAAACCACTATCAGTGGGGGAGTGAAAGAGGTCAAGCAGACAAAGCTCCCGTAGAGAAAGCACCGACAAAAGGTGGTATGTACGAGATCAGTAGTCTTGATAGCTTCCATGCTAAGGTAGACGCTCTCGTCCAGAAGATAGATAGCTTAACCGCAGTACCTCTAGCCACCATGGCTTCTATAACTATGAATTGCGAGATATGCGGAGTACCTGGACATGCTGCTGCTGAATGTCAAATCTTAGCAGGAACCCCCTGACTAAGTACATTATGCTCAAGGAAACCCTTACTAGAACACTTACAACCCTAGATGGAAAAATCATCCAAATTTCTCATATAAGAACACCAATGCATTGTATGCGACGTGCCAAGCACCTGCTGTACCACCAGGATATCAAAAAGCACCTACAGCTGCTCCTAATATTCCTAGGAAGTCTAACCTCAAAATTATAATGGAAAATTTTATAGCTACCCAAGCTCAAACTAACAAGGAATTTCTAAACCAAAATATTCACACTAGTGAGCAAATCAAACAATTAGTGAATAAAGTAGATGCTTTAGCCACCCATAACAAAATGCTTGAAACCCATATTTCACAAGTGGCCCAACAACAAGCACTTATTGCTGCACCTGCTGGTACATTTCCAGGTCAACCTCAACCAAATCCAAAAGGACATGCTCATGCTATTATATTGCAAAGTGGAACTGAATACGATGGACCAATTGATCCTAGAGCTGAAAACCCAGCCATGTCCCAAAGTTCTAGAAAAACAACCGAGGAGGAAAGTGAACCAAAAGAGAAGGTAGGTGATGGAGAGAAAGAAGAAAAGGAAAAACCTTATGTGCCTTCTCCGCCTTACAAACCACCAATCCCGTATCCTCAAAGAATTACTCAATCTAGAAGTGAGGGGCAATTTAAGAAATTTGTTGAACTTATGAAACAATTAAACATCACGATACCATTCACAGAAGCTATCACTCAAATTCCATCGTACGCTAAGTTTCTCAAAGAAATCTTGTCTAACAAGAAAATATAGAGGATAATGAGAGAATTACACTCACTGTTGAGTGTAGCGCAATCATTCAGAACAAAATGGCTCAAAAGCTGAAGGATCCCAGAAGTTTCTCTATACCCTGTAATATAGGTAAGTATGTCATAGACAAAGCTTTATGCGACTTAGGCGCTAGTATCAGCGTTATGCCGCTGTCCATATCCAAAAGGCTTGACATGGAAGAATTAAGACCAACCAAGATGTCAGTACAAATAGCGGATCGCTCTGTCAAATACCCCATGGGAATTCTAGAAAACATTCTAGTACGCATAGGTCAATTCTACATCCCTACAGATTTCATCATTATGGACATTAAAGAAGACAATGTAACCCCTATAATATTTGGAAGACCATTTTTAGCCACTTCTGGAGCTATTATAGATGTTAAAAGAGGAAAGATAAATTTTGAAGTTGGAGAATAGAAAGTTGAGTTTATCCTGAAACAGTTCCTACAGGCCCCAACTATAGATGATACATGCTATTTGTTAGATGTAATAGACGAATGTGTAAAAGAGATGGAGTCAGGAGAAGAAACTCATTCCGAAACTATGAAGATTCTGATGCCCCTAATTTTTGAAGATGATGATTGGTGTCCCTAATATCGAGATGACGATTTAAGCGAATGCCTTGCACTGACACCAAATCATATTCCTTGTCCGAAGAAACCAAACTTAGAACTTAAAGTTTTACCCAAAACCCTAAGTTACGAATTCCTAGATTCCGAACTTAGAATACCCGTGATAGTCAACGCAGACTTAGGACAAACTGAGACGGAAAAACTATTGCATGTCTTAAGAAAATATCCCTCTGCTTTAGGATATAACATTACTGATCTTAAAGGAATAAGTCCATCCATCTGCATGCATCGCATTATGCTGGAAGAAGACTGTAAATCTTCTAGAGAACATCAGAGAAGAATTAACATGATCTTGAGAAGTGTAGT
Source organism: Vicia faba (assembly GCA_948472305.1). Classification (NCBI taxonomy): domain Eukaryota; kingdom Viridiplantae; phylum Streptophyta; class Magnoliopsida; order Fabales; family Fabaceae; genus Vicia; species Vicia faba. The sequence goes on along the minus strand of OX451737.1, from coordinate 1,257,236,349 downwards.
CAAGGATGAAGTAACTAAACTTCTAAATGCAGGTATCATTTATCCAATCTCAGATAGCCAATGGGTTAGTCCAGTCCACTGCGTACCCAAGAAAGGAGGAATCACAATCACAATAAACAAAGCGGGAGAAAAAATAGCAGAACGAGTCGTGAGTGGAGCCATGATGTGTGTAACACCCTCTAAAACCCCGAATAATTTTCGCAATTAATTAAAATTATAATTTCAGAGTACATGTATAATTCGAGGATGCTACAATTCTCTTTTAATAAAACAATTCCTGTCATGCATAATCTTAGTAGTAACTCATACATGTTTACACAGCGGAATAATTTATTTAATAAAACCAAAGTTATAATATTTTCAATCATCAGGGATTAACACCTGGAATATATCAACATTATATTATAACCAAATACTAAGGAAATAAACGAGTCTGACTAAAGCAGCTCGACAAACAAACGTTCCCGGAGTTACAACTATCAGAGCATGACCCGGACAATACTAAAACGAAAATAAACTAGAACGACAAGCCTTCGCCAAGCACCTGAACGAAGCTCCTTAATCTGAAATATTCAACAGTAAGGGTGAGCATCTCAATTATACATTTGATTATACGTTCATAACAATCAATTCAGGAAATCATAAGCATCACCCAATAATTAGCATATTTCATAGTTTACAAAAACCTTACAATTCATATATCCATGATACCTTGCTTTTCATATTTGCAAATAATCATCAAACATCGTCAACCATTTAGCAATCATACGTGCATACAAACAATCAAATACAACATTGGAAAAGTCATCCATTCATGTTATATTCAAGGTAATGCAACACACCCATGCATGTGGTACCACTTTACCGCCCCATTAAATCTCGGGTCACGGATATCTCACCGTTCCATTATATCGCGGACACGGCTACCACCTCAACGTTCCATTAAATCGCGGACACGTATATTGGCCACCATGTTAATTCCACACAATGGGAATTAACAAATGCAACATGATATGTAAGTATGTAACACTCAGCATACTATGAACATCAATCAACATATCATGCACATCAACAACATCAAATCATAACAAGATATGGATAGCATGTAATCACTCAGCATACTATTTAAACATCAATCATATCAAGTCATATTATAAATTCACGCTCGATAACATTATCCAAAAGCATGGCAATAAAATCCAAAATCAGGCACTGAAAACAAAGTTCAGAAAAATCAACACAGTAGCTTCAACACGGGTGCCCGTGTCGTGCAACACGGCCCGTGTTGGGCAATACGTCCAGAAAACACAATTTTTCCTCATCAATACAGGGACTCAACACGGGTGCCCGTGTTGTGCAACACGGCCCGTGTTGGGCAACACATTCCAGGAAAAAAACATTTTATCCTTATCAGTACAGGGGGAGCAACACGGGTGCCCGTGTTGTGCGACACGGCCCGTGTTGTGCAACCAGAAGCACACCATCTCCCAACACAGAAGAGCAACACGGGTGCCCGTGTTGTGCAACACGGCCCGTGTTGCTGAGCGCGTACAGGATTTTCCTGAACCTGCAGCAGCTCAGAACAACAGCCAAACGCGGGAAAATGTCGGCTAAATGCGCATTTCGGTACATAACGACATCGATACTTCACAACTCAACACAACACATTCATTTCATAATTACCAACAATTATTGTAGTAACCTTAACAGTGATTACTCGTCCCTTTTTGGGGAATTTCTGACAACATTAAGGTTATCCCTACAACTTCCAAGGTAAATTCACGATCATGCAGATATACTCCCAATTCACCATTTGGAACCTAAAATTCCTAATCGATTCATAAAAATTGGGAACCTAACCCTTTTCTAACAAGGTTCAATCCTAAGGGTATCAATTCCTAGTAACATCTAACAATTGGGGTTCTCCCTACGATTATCTAAATTAACCATACATAAACCCATAAACAAAGGTAAACCGAGTAATAGCCCCCCTTACCTTATCAATTAGCAGCTTTGAATTCTTGAGCGATGTTCCTCGTTCTTCGTTCTTCGTACCTTCAGAGCTCTATTTCCCCAAATTCCCAACTTCTGTTTATCGTGAAAAATGAGGAAACTAACTTGAGTTCCAAAACATAACTTTATTTCTTTTTCACCCCCACTCTTTACTAACAACCTCCAAGCCCAATAACTTAAAACTCAGCATTTTCTTATTTCTTTCATTTTCCTCCATATTTCAAAATAAATAATTCCTTTTTATTTTATTAATACTAATAGAATAATTTCCCAAATTTAAATAAACCAAATAATTGAAACTGGGGTGTTACAACTCTCCCCCACTAAAAGAGTTTTCGTCCTCGAAAACATACCTTAGACGAACAGTTCCGGATAAGCCTCTTTCATCTGGCTCTCCAGCTCCCAAGTGATATTTCCATCTGCTGGACCTCCCCAAGCAACCTTCACTAATGCTATCCCTTTACCTCTTAACTGTTTCACTTCCCGATCTTCTATCCTCATAGGCAATGTTTCTACTGTCAGGTTATCTCTCACCTGTACATCATCTATTTGGATTACATGAGATGGGTCTGGAATGTATCTCCTCAGCTGAGAAACATGAAAAACATCGTGCAAATTCGCAAGTCTCGGAGGTAAAGCAATACGATAAGCAACTTCTCCAACTCTTTCCGTAATCTGAAACGGACCAATAAAACGCGGAGTCAACTTCTTAGATTTCAACGCTCGACCAATACCCGTCATCGGAGTAACTCTCATAAACACATGGTCTCCAGCACTGAATTCTAAATTCTTCCTCCTCTTATCATGATAACTTTTCTGACGACTCTGAGAAGCTCTCATCTTCTCTTGAATCAATTTGATCTTTTCAGTAGTCTGCTGAACAATTTCTGGCCCAATTACTGAACTCTCTCCAGTTTCATACCAACACAAAGGCGTTCTACACCGTCTACCATACAATGCCTCAAACGGAGCCATATCAATACTCGAATGGTAACTATTGTTATAAGTAAATTCAATCAATGGCAAATAGCTATCCCAAGTTCCACCCTTCTCTAAAACACAAGCACGCAATAAATCTTCTAACGATTGAATCGTCCTCTCCATCTGTCCATCAGTCTGAGGATGGTAAGCTGAACTCAACCTCAATTTAGTACCCAAAGCCTTCTGCAATCCTTCCCAAAATTTCGAAGTGAACCTCGGATCTCTATCTGACACAATACTAGAAGGAACTCCATGCAAACTCACTATTTTCTCAATATATAACTGTGCCAATCTCTCCATTGAGTAATCCATTCGCACCGGTATAAAATGAGCAAACTTAGTCAACCTATCCACAACGACCCATATCGCTTCACAATTCATAGGAGTCCTCGGCAACCCAGATACAAAATCCATAGAAATACTATCCCACTTCCATTCTGGAATAAACATTGGTTGCATAAATCCAGACGGCTTCTGATGCTCAATCTTCGATTTCTGACAGATTAAACATGCATACACAAATTCCGCTATTTCCTTTTTCATTCCCGGCCACCAAAACAATTTCTTTAAATCATGATACATTTTTGTGGCACCCGGATGAATACTCATCCCACTGCGATGTCCTTCCTCTAATATACTCTTCTTGATTTCTGCAACATCAGGAACACAAACTCTATCACCAAATCTCATAACATCATTTTCATCAATTCTAAACTCACCACCTTGACCTTGGTTGATCAATGTCAATTTATCAACTAAATTAACATCAGATTTCTGCCCGATCCTGATCTCTTCTAGAATACCACTAGTAAGTTTCAACATACCCAAACGAACACACTTCGGAGTACTTTCACAAACTAAACTCAAATCTCGGAATTGTTCAATTAACTCCAATTCACGAACCATCATCATAGACATATGCAAGGATTTCCTGCTCAAAGCATCTGCAACCACATTTGCCTTACCAGGATGGTAATTCAACCCAAAATCATAATCTTTGAGAAATTCCAACCACCTTCTTTGCCTCATATTGAGCTCTTTCTGATCGAAAAGATACTTCAAACTCTTATGATCACTATACACTTCAAATCTCGAACCATACAGATAATGTCTCCACAATTTCAAGACAAACACAACTGCTGCCAACTCTAAGTCATGAGTAGGATAGTTCCTTTCATGAACCTTCAACTGTCTCGAAGCATACGCAACTACCTGTTGATTCTGCATTAAAACACCACCTAAACCCAACAGAGATGCATCACAATAAACCACAAAAGATTCCACCGGATTCGGCAAAATCAGAATAGGAGCACTAGTCAATTTCCGTTTCAATTCTTGGAAACCTTTCTCACAATCAGAATCCCAAATAAACGCTTGTCCTTTACGAGTCAACTTCGTCAACGGCAAAGCTAACTTTGAGAATCCTTCGATAAACTTTCTGTAATAACCTGCAAGACCAAGAAAACTTCTGATTTCAGAAACAGTCTTCGGCGCTTCCCACTGAGATACTGCTTCTACTTTTGTAGGATCCACTGCAATACCATTCTTAGAAATCACATGTCCAAGAAAACTAACTTCACTCAGCCAGAACTCACATTTGGACAACTTTGCATACAACTTCCTATCTTTCAACAACTCTAACACAATTCTGAGATGTTCCGCATGCTCTTTGTCGTTCTTGGAATAAATCAGAATGTCATCAATAAAAACCACAACAAACTTATCCAGATACGGATGAAAAATCCTGTTCATATATTCCATGAAAACACCAGGTGCATTAGTAACCCCGAACGGCATAACAGAATATTCATAATGCCCATACCTCGTTCGAAAAGCAGTCTTTTGAATATCTTCCGCTTTCACACGAATCTGATGATATCCAGATCTCAAGTCAATCTTACTGAATACACTAGCTCCAATTAGTTGATCCATTAAATCATCAATCCTCGGTAACGGGTACCGATTCTTAATGGTTACCTTGTTCAATTGCCTGTAATCAACACACAGTCTCATAGAACCTTCTTTCTTCTTAACCAACAATACCGGAGCACCCCAAGGCGAAACACTTGGACGAATAAACTTCTTCTCCAGTAAATCTTCCAACTGACTCTTCAATTCAGCCAATTCAGACGCAGACATACGATATGGCGCCATCGACACCGGTCTCGTACCAGGAATCAAATCTATAGAGAATTCCACTTCTCTCTCAGGAGGTAGCTCACCAACATCATCCGGAAAGACTTCTGGAAAATCACACACCACTGGCAATTCCACACTCTTGACCTTTCCTGTTGCATCTAACGAAGCAAGTAACATAAACACATTAGCACCGTCTTCCATTGCTTCTTGTACCTGCCTAGCAGTCATAGTCAAATTCTCGACGCCAACTGCTTCCGGAAAAATCACCGTCTTAGCAAAGCAGTTCAGATGAACCCGGTTGAATTCCAACCAGTTCATCCCAAGGATAATATCAATTTGTTCAAGCGGTAGGCACACTAAATCCATACCGAAACCTCTACCAAAAATCTCAATAGGACAATTCCTACATACAAGTGAAGTTGTCACTGAACCCGATGCAGGAGTATCAACAACCATGTTACCTCGCATATCAGATATGTCCAGTTTCAATCTCTCAGCACAGTCCAAAGAAATGAAAGAATGAGTTGCACCAGTATCAATAATTGCAACTAAAGGTGTGCCATGAATAAAACACGTACCTTTAATCAATCGATCCTCTGGAGTAGTCTCAGATCCATACAAAGCGAACACTTTTCCACCTGATTGATCCTTCCTAGGCTTAGGACACTGCGGACGAATGTGACCTTCTTCGCCACAATTATAACAAGTAACAGACTTCCCTTTGCAATCAATAGACAAATGACCAGCCTTTCCACATTTATAGCACTTCTTCTCATCACTCTTGCAATCTCGAATGTGATGACCAAACTCACCACACCTGTAGCATCTGATAGGAGCCTTAGAATCTCCCCCACTAGTCCGTTTCCAACCGCCTGATCTCTGGTTATCTCTACCATATGGCTTGCCACGGTCCATATGTTGCTTTCCTCTTTTGTCAACAGCCCCACGAGAGTGAGACGACCTATTCTTGGTAATATCTTCTTCCAAGATTCTGCTACAATCCACCAGATCAGAAAATCTACGAATACGTTGGTACCTGATTCCCTGCTTAATCTCATCTCGGAGACCATTCTCAAATTTGATACATTTAGAGAATTCTCCAGCCTCATCATTGTTGTAGTGTGCATAATACTTTGCCAGCTCAGTGAACTTAGTAGCATACTCACTAACAGTCAGATTGCCCTGCTTAAGCTCCAAAAATTCAATTTCCTTTCTTCCCCGAACATCTTCAGGAAAGTACCTCCTCAGAAAAGCCCTTCTGAAGTTAGCCCAAGTCAGTGCCTCTCCATCCTGAACCATTTCAGTCCTTGTGGCAACCCACCAGTCGTCGGCCTCTTCTGCCAACATATGCGTACCATATCTGACTTTCAGATCTTCAGCACAATCAATCACACGGAAAATCCTTTCGATTTCCTTCAGCCACTTCTGAGCACCTTCAGGGTCATGTGTACCTTTGAACAACGGAGGATTGTTCCTTTGGAAATTTCCCAATTGCCTATCAGCACCAATGACGCCTCCAGTTGGGTTTCCAGCAAGTACACCAGCTAACATCCCCAAAGCCTCAGCGAGTGCAGCATCGTTTCGTCCGTTACCTCCAGCCATATTCCTGAGAATTAAAACATACTCCACATTAGAATACAGTATCGACAGTGTTACCTTGCACTAGTCGCATACAAACGGAATGACTGACTCAAGACTCTGGTCGCAACGACCGACTATGCTCTGATACCACTATTGTAACACCCTCTAAAACCCCGAATAATTTTCGCAATTAATTAAAATTATAATTTCAGAGTACATGTATAATTTGAGGATGCTACAATTCTCTTTTAATAAAACAATTCCTGTCATGCATAATCTTAGTAGTAACTCATACATGTTTACACAGCGGAATAATTTATTTAATAAAACCAAAGTTATAATATTTTCAATCATCAGGGATTAACACCTGGAATATATCAACATTATATTATAACCAAATACTAAGGAAATAAACGAGTCTGACTAAAGCAGCTCGACAAACAAACGTTCCCGGAGTTACAACTATCAGAGCATGACCCGGACAATACTAAAACGAAAATAAACTAGAACGACAAGCCTTCGCCAAGCACCTGAACGAAGCTCCTTAATCTGAAATATTCAAAGTAAGGGTGAGCATCTCAATTATACATTTGATTATACGTTCATAACAATCAATTCAGGAAATCATAAGCATCACCCAATAATTAGCATATTTCATAGTTTACAAAAACCTTACAATTCATATATCCATGATACCTTGCTTTTCATATTTGCAAATAATCATCAAACATCGTCAACCATTTAGCAATCATACGTGCATACAAACAATCAAATACAACATTGGAAAAGTCATCCATTCATGTTATATTCAAGGTAATGCAACACACCCATGCATGTGGTACCACTTTACCGCCCCATTAAATCTCGGGTCACGGATATCTCACCGTTCCATTATATCGCGGACACGGCTACCACCTCAACGTTCCATTAAATCGCGGACACGTATATTGGCCACCATGTTAATTCCACACAATGGGAATTAACAAATGCAACATGATATGTAAGTATGTAACACTCAGCATACTATGAACATCAATCAACATATCATGCACATCAACAACATCAAATCATAACAAGATATGGATAGCATGTAATCACTCAGCATACTATTTAAACATCAATCATATCAAGTCATATTATAAATTCACGCTCGATAACATTATCCAAAAGCATGGCAATAAAATCCAAAATCAGGCACTGAAAACAAAGTTCAGAAAAATCAACACAGTAGCTTCAACACGGGTGCCCGTGTCGTGCAACACGGCCCGTGTTGGGCAATACGTCCAGAAAACAAAATTTTTCCTCATCAATACAGGGACTCAACACGGGTGCCCGTGTTGTGCAACACGGCCCGTGTTGGGCAACACATTCCAGGAAAAAAACATTTTATCCTTATCAGTACAGGGGGAGCAACACGGGTGCCCGTGTTGTGCGACACGGCCCGTGTTGTGCAACCAGAAGCACACCATCTCCCAACACAGAAGAGCAACACGGGTGCCCGTGTTGTGCAACACGGCCCGTGTTGCTGAGCGCGTACAGGATTTTCCTGAACCTGTAGCAGCTCAGAACAACAGCCAAACGCGGGAAAATGTCGGCTAAACGCGCATTTCGGTACATAACGACATCGATACTTCACAACTCAACACAACACATTCATTTCATAATTACCAACAATTATTGTAGTAACCTTAACAGTGATTACTCGTCCCTTTTTGGGGAATTTCTGACAACATTAAGGTTATCCCTACAACTTCCAAGGTAAATTCACGATCATGCAGATATACTCCCAATTCACCATTTGGAACCTAAAATTCCTAATCGATTCATAAAAATTGGGAACCTAACCCTTTTCTAACAAGGTTCAATCCTAAGGGTATCAATTCCTAGTAACATCTAACAATTGGGGTTCTCCCTACGATTATCTAAATTAACCATACATAAACCCATAAACAAAGGTAAACCGAGTAATAGCCCCCCTTACCTTATCAATTAGCAGCTTTGAATTCTTGAGCGATGTTCCTCGTTCTTCGTTCTTCGTACCTTCAGAGCTCTATTTCCCCAAATTCCCAACTTCTGTTTATCGTGAAAAATGAGGAAACTAACTTGAGTTCCAAAACATAACTTTATTTCTTTTTCACCCCCACTCTTTACTAACAACCTCCAAGCCCAATAACTTAAAACTCAGCATTTTCTTATTTCTTTCATTTTCCTCCATATTTCAAAATAAATAATTCCTTTTTATTTTATTAATTCTAATAAAATAATTTCCCAAATTTAAATAAACCAAATAATTGAAACTGGGGTGTTACAATGTGCATTGACTACAGAAAAATAAATAAAGCAACTTGAAAAGACAATTTCCCTCTACCTTTTATTGACCAAATGCTTGAGAGATTGGCTAAGCATTCTTACTACTGCTATTTAGATGGTTATTCAGGATTCTTTCAAATTCCTATCCACCATGATGACCAAGAAAAGACAACGTTCACGTGTCCTTATGGTACGTTTGCTTATCGGCAAATGCCGTTCGGACTATGTAATGCGCCTGAAACATTCCAAAGATGTATGATGTCCATCTTTGCCGATTTTATAGACGACATCATGGAAGTGTTCATGGAAGACTTCTCTGTATGCGGGCAAAGTTTTGAAGGATTCCTGTCAAACCTGGAAAGGGTACTAGAAAGATGTGTACAGGTAAACCTAGTGTTGAACTGGGAGAAATTCCATTTTATGGTAAAACAAGGAATTGTACATGGACACATAGTTTCTGAAAAGGGGATCGAAGTAGACAAAGCTAAGTTTGAAGTAATAGAAAGCCTCCAACCCCCAGAAACCGTAAAAGAAATATGAAGTTTCTTAGGCCATGCCGGTTTCTACCGACACTTTATAAAAGATTTCTCGAAAATTTCTAAACCTCTGACTAACCTCTTAATGAAAGAAGTTGAGTTCATCTTCGATGATGACTGCCTCAAGGTGTTTGAACGGTTAAAAGCAGCTCTCATATCCGCACCTATCATACAACCACTTGATTAGAGTCTACCATTCGAGATAATGTGCGACGCAAGCAATTATGCAGTAGGTGCAGTTCTAGGACAAAGAAGAGACAAAAAAACTCCATGCAATATACTATGCAAGTAGGACTTTGGATTCTGCACAGATAAACTACGCCACTATAGAAAAGGAACTCTTGGCAGTCATTTTTGCATTAGATAAATTATGTTCCTATCTAGTAGGTGCAAAGATTATTATCTACACTGATCAAGCAGCTATTAGATACCTATTAGCTAAACAGGATGCCAAGCCAAGATTATTAAGATGGACCTTACTCTTACAAGAGTTTGATTTGGAAATCAAAGATAAACCAGGATCTGAAAATCTTGTTGTCGACCATCTATCTAGGATGGAAAATCTTAAACCTGAAGAGATACCCATCAATGATGATTTTCCATATGAACACCTGGTAGCCCAGATGAGGTCCAAAAACTCAGTTGAAGAATGCCCTGAATTTTCAACAATGATGAGACAACTGAAGTATTGGAAGCAATATCTACTCAAATTTCACTTCCCTGATATGCTGACTATGTCAACTACTTAGCAGCAAAAGTCCTTCCACCTAATTTAACTTATCAGTAGAAGAAGAAATTCTTTCACGATCTCAAACACTATTATTAGGACGAACCCTTACTATTCAAGCGAGGCCCCGATGGTATTTTCCGCTGATGCGTTCCTGAGAGTGAAATAGAGGGTGTAATATCTCATTTTCATGAAGCCCCTTATGGTGGACACGCTAGCACCTCAAAGACTTGCGCAAAAATCCTACAAGCTGGCCTTTATTGGACCAGCCTATGGAAAGATGTCCATGCTGCAATTATAAAATATGACTGGTGTCAATGCACTGGTAACATATCTAGGCGCAATGAGATGCCTCAAAAGGGTATCCGAGAAGTAGATATATTTGACGTATGGGGAATTAACTTTATGGGACCTTTCCCATTATCTTCTGGCAACAATTACATATTAGTGGCAGTAGATTACATATCCAAATGGGTAGAGGTTGTAGCCTCTCCAACAAATGATGCACAAGTAGTGATTAGGTTATTCAAAAACATAATTTTTACAAGATTCAATAATCCGAGATTAGTCATCAGTGATGGTGGCTCTCATTTCATTTCCAAATTTTTTAATAAACTCTTAGCAAAGTATGGAGTCTGACACCGTGTAACAACACCTTACCACCCACAAACAAGCGGGCAAGTGGAAATCTCTAACAGGGAGATTAAGAAAATATTTGAGAAAACTGTTGCCACATATAGGAAATGTAGTTGTTTAGGTATTGGCTTGCATTTTTGGTAAAACCCAAGTGTATGTGTGAATGTCATGACTGATGTCATAACATTCTAGTTTAGTTTGTCATTCAGGTACTGATGTTTATAAGTGTGTATCTGAGCATTTTGCAAAATGATCACATTTTCCTAAATCAGTAGACAGGTTTTTCAGATGTCATAACAGATGTTAAGACATCCTGTTCTGAACTAACAGGTATGCAGGTTGGTTAATTCTGAGTTTTTTCAGGAAAATAACTCAGTCTTTCCATAACAGAATCCTGCGTTTTCCTTGGGTTAACCTAGCTCAACCCTAACCTAGTTAATAAAGTCATGTGACCTAGTCTTAAGGTCAAACGGAATTAACCCTAGGTTTTTGTGGAAACCCTAACTGAAGTTGCAGCTGCTATATATTCAACAGAGCTGCTGTTTTGCAAGTAATCCCTTTTTGGTCAAAAGATCATTTGTAAACTGTATAGGTTTAATTATTGTACTTCAAGCAATTATCATTGTGATAAGTGACTTGGAATAGGTTTTAATTGTAAGGGTTGTGTAGCACTCAAAGCTTTGAAGCAAGAGTGTTTGAATGTTTCTTGACTAAAGCTGTGAAGCAGAGTCAAGTTAGTTGTGTGTATCACTCAAAGCTGTGAAGCAAGAGTGGTTGTGGTGCTTGATTAAAAAGCTGTGAAGCTTAATCAAGTGTATGTTTTTGAAGAGTGTCTTCATCAATTCATTAGTCAAATTGTTTTATGTATCACTGCTGTGATTGAGGGGGAGTGAGTAGGAACTCAGGTTTAAGTTGTACTTAGATTGAAATTGCATTGGGTAGGTCTTAAGTGAAGGAGATAAACTGGTTGGTTTATTCCTGAATTAACATCTCTTATAGTGGATTTCCTCCCTGGCTTGGTAGCCCCCAGAGTAGGTGTTGTTGCACACTGAACTGGGTAAACAATTGACTGTGTTCTTTATTGTTTTTGTATTTACTGTCATATAGTAAGTCAGATACGATGTCATAACATTGAACGTGACATTGAGTATCTGCAGCCAGAATTTCAGGAAAGATTGGTCATCTAAAATACATGAAGCATTATGGGCATACAGAACAACGTACAAGACACCCATTGGAACCACACCTTTCAAACTGGTCTATGGTAAATCATGCCATCTACCCATAGAACTAGAACACAAAGCCTATTGGGCCATCAAAACCCTGAATCTAAGTTACAAAGCCACTAGAGAAAAGAGAATTCTAGACATCCATGAATTGGAAGAGCTTAGGCTAGATGCATACGAGAATGCCAAAATCTACAAGGAGCGAACTAAGAAATGGCACAACAAACACATCTCTAGGAAATAATTCAATGAGGGCAATGTAACACTTCTGTTTAACTTCAAACTTAAATTATTTCTGGGGAAACTTCGCTCTAGATGATCAGGACCTTTTGAAGTCATTAAAATACTCCCAAGTGGCGCTGTAGAAATCAAAGGAAAAACCAGCAATCCGTTTATTGTAAATGGGCAGCGTTTAAAGCACTACCGCTGCATCGAGAATAAAGACTACTCAGCTAGTTTGAGATTTATACATCTGCCGGATGAGTCACCAAAATATATTTTCGATTTTCAATATAGGTCGAGCTTCCGACGTTAAACAAACCGCTTTGTGGAAGGCAACCCACCATTTTTATTAAAATTTTATTTACTAAAAGTTTTTTGTTTATGTTTCTCTTAAAAATTTTACAAAATTTTTATGTTCTTTTCTTCTTTTCTATTTTTAGGCATTAGCCTGATGCTGATTTAAAACTATTTTCAGATTAACCAACAAGATTCACATTTCTGTTTCTTCACTGATTTTCGCTATGGAGTTTTCTAACACTATGTCTGTCACCTTCGTGGGTGATGCTCAACAGAAGCGTTATGAGATGCTTGCTCCGAGAGAGATGTATCCCACCATATTTGTGCACGACCCTACATTGTCCGCATTGGGCATCAGGGAGAGTGTCGCTTCATGTTTAACCAGATTGATTGGGATTATTTTATTCATCATCAATAGCCTACCTCTGTAACCTGACGTTGGAGTTCCTCAGTTTGTTGCATTATAACCCTGATATTGGTTTAGGGTTGGCCAGAGGTTTGGTTTCATTCAGATTGTTTGGTTTTACCAACGGGTTCACCATCCTTGAATTTGCTGCTTTATTGGATTTCCTGGTTAGTGCTGATGTTGTCATTGAGATTCTAGATGACAAGTATGTGGACAACCAGCTTAACCACTTTTTTGGGGAGAGATATCTGATATGAGACAGGAGAGCTCTATTCCTAGGAACTCTTCAGAGATTCATAACCCTGCTATTAGGTATTTCCACATGATTCTAGCATTTACCCTATTTGGAAAACCTCAGAACGATACCTTAGTGTCTAAGGAAGAGCTATTTATCATGTTATATGTGTTTCAGTCCAGACCGGTAGTTGGTACATCTTTTATGATTGCTCATCTCCTGAATATAGACCATGCTCTTCATGGCCCGATTTGTATTGGTGGTTTAGTGACTATGATTGCTAAAGCCCTATTTTTGAGAGAGCCACTGGCCCGTCTAACCCCTGCTTGTAACTATATCCCGCTAGACCTTACTCTTTGTTTTAATGTTGAGATGATCAGATATTTAGAGTCGAATCAGTTTCAGTTACTGATACATCATGAGCTGGTATACCATTTCACACTTCCTGACATTGCACGGTCCAATGTGCATGACAGGAAGAACTGGATTTATGACCTGGGGGTATAACTGAGAATGACATGGAAGAAAAAGAGTCTGATCCTTTGACACTGCCCCATTATTATGACCCTCTAGTAGGATTGGGCGAGTCTGATCCTGAGATGGCAGAGACTGATCCTGTGACACCTCATTTACTTGACCGCCATCCAGATTAGGATCCACCATCAACTCCTGTTGTCACCGCTGTCCATATTCCTCAGACTGATTACGTTGTTGCTATGGATGCTATCACGATGGAGCTTGCTGATATTCGTTCTGATATTACTACCCTCCGTAGAGATTTTTATGGTTTCATGGATCTTGTTACGGCAAATATATATCACATGTTTCATTCTAGAGGTGGCTGATTTATGTCTTTAGAACATTGAGGGTACTGTTTTCTCTAAGTGTAGGGGAGGAGTGTTTATTCAGTCTTTAGTTTTTCATTAGCATCATTATTTTTATTTTCTAGTTGGATTTACTTATTTTGATTTATTTATTTATTTTTATTTATTTATTTTTTTCGGAATTATTAATTTATTTATTTATTTCAGTATTTTTCAAATTTACTCCTCATTGTGCTATTATATATTATGATGCTATTATGTTATTGTGTTCTCCCAAAATAAAATGCATGTTGTTATACCCCAAAATTTGCCCTCCCATATTCTCCAAAATTTGTCAAGTCAAGGTCACAAAATTCCCCAAGGGTTGTGCAGTGCAACAGTCTCCTAAACAGTCCAAATTAGGGTTTTGAGTCTGATCAAGAAAAGGAAGTGTTCAAAGGTCCAATCAAGTCTCATATGCTTACAAAGATGGTCAAGCATCCTCATATCAAGTTTCAAGGCATTCAGTTCAAAATTGCACAGTCAAAACCCTAGATTGCACTACAGTCAACTGTAGGGGCAAAATGGTCATTTGGCAGTCAAAAGTTCAAATTTTTGGTCAATATATCATTTTGAAGCCACAAACATCATTTGATCAATGCTTGATCATGATTCTCAAAATTTGGCTCAGAAATCATCAAAGATGCAAAAGTTGCTATATTTGGACAGCTGAAAAAGTCAACTGAAATTGACCAGGGCATAACTTTCACATGGATTATCAGAAAAATTCCATCCAAAGCTCATTTTGAAGAGAAAGACATTTCCTACAATTCATCTTCATGTTCCAAGTCCAAGAAATGCTCTCACAAAAAGTTATCAATTTCAACATTACAGGTCATTTTCAAAAGTCAACAAAAAGGGACTTTAAGTCAAAGGCCATAACTTGAGATTGGTAAATCAAAATGACATGGGACCAAAGACATTGGTTAAAGGACTCAAAGACCTTTCCAAAATGTCCAAGAACATGTGAAAAGCTTAAAAATTGAGCAAGTTGTGCCTTGTAGAAGTTGGGAAATTTTTGTGAAATGGCAAAAGTCAATTATCTTTGAAAATCCAATTTTGACAAAAGGGCCCCATTTTTCTCACTTTGTCCATCCTTGTCATGCCACACACGTGGCCCATGGTTGATTTCAAGACCAAATGTTGACTTTTTTTATTTTATTTAATTTTTGATGATTTAATTCATTTTAATTCATTGAAAATTCAAATAAAATTTAAAAATCAATGAAATGGTGTCAAATGAATTTGGACAAGTTCTATACATCATGAACCAACTCAAAAATCAGGCCAAGGTTCATTTTCATACTAAGTCTAGGTTTTGGCTAGAAGTTAGGAAAAAATGGTTAATGGACAAACCCTAATGCCAATTCTTTCTCAAGCATGGATTAAGGAGAGATAGCAAGCCTATTCAATTCCATAATGATCATTGAGTCAAACCCTACCTAGAACATAGCACAAAGCACGCTGAAAAGGCATTTGGACATTTGAAAATTTGGACATATATTGCAAATCTGAAATCAAAGCTAGACACTTTCTCAAGCCTCAATTTTCTTTCCATAAGCATCCTTAAGCAACTCTGAACACGTTCCAATCAATCTCAAGCACAAAAGCTTCAGGAATTGACGCCTAGGACTCAGACTGCATTGCAAAAAATTCACAATCGTATAGCATTCTTTAAGCACTTTTACAACATTCTATGCATTGCATCATGTTTGTTTTGAGCTTCTGAAACTAACCCTTATGCTTGATTGAAGTTTTGCACATTGTACACAAAGATGCCATGGCTGAGTATTAGGGTTCGTGAGATTCAAAATTAGGGATTCCTAAAACAAGAAAAATTAGGACTCAGCAGTATTACCATTGCATCCAGCACACCAAGACGAAGGGATTGGCATACTCGCGAACAATTTATGATGCCCAGGGTTCTATTCGCTATTTTCTTGAAAACCCCCTAAAGCAACATTTCAAAACCGTTGCCTTCTTTGTTTATGTTTCAGGAAATTGGAAGGGACGATGGCGTGGCACCAGTGGATTGGCTGAGCTTGAATTCGCGCGCGTTTTAAATAAGCACTAACCATTTTCTTTTATATATTTTAGTGACTATTATATGTTAAATGGAATCAACATAGCACAGCTGGCCAAGACACGCGCATGTAATCTCAAGGACCTGGGTTCAAGTCCCAGGTCCTGCAAAAATTCAATATTATTTTTCCTTTCCAGGTTCAATGCAACGCTCACATTGATGCTCACCATACACTTCAGCATCAGCCCATCCACGTGTCCCAGAGCACTCACAGCAAAGGCAAGGATTGGGAAACATGCTACACTCCAGTCAAATGCATCTCACTGGATCCAGAAAGTCAACCAATTCTCACAAAAATGGGCCAGGCCTTTCTAATTAACACCCTCCAAATTGGGGTTCCCCCACCCTGGTTTGCATACTTTGATTATTTTTTATTTTTTATCTTTTTATTTATTATTTCAATTGTTATGTTTTAATTAATTCTTACAAAAAATATAAAAACATTAAAAATACAGAAAAGGCAAAAAAAATATGTAATTAATTTTGATTCTTTTTTTAAATAAATTAAAATATCATTTAGTTTAATTAGGTTTTAATGATAATTTTAATTCTTTTTTCATAATAAAAAAATCCAAAAATTGTAGAATTAGGGTAATTATTAATTTTTCATATCCTTTTTAATTTTTTCCTTTTTCTCACAATATTATTAATTATTATTTATTTTCTATAAATCAAAAATTGTATATAAATTAATTTAGAATTTAATTAGGTTAGAAATTAAATCTTTTTCATAATAAACTTAAAAAATGATAGAACTAGGATTTTAATTTTAATTAACTTTTCTCTTTTTTCTTTTAAACCTAAAAAACACAAAAACATTATTTTTCATTTAATTTTTAATTTTAAAATTCCTTGATTATTTTAATTATCTGTTAAAGGGTCCAAAGCCCTAATGTGTTTAATCTTTATTTCGCGCATTTATTAAATACCTCTGTATATGCCCCAAAGCCATGTAATTAAAAACTCTCGGACTTTTTATTTATTCACTTTATTTTATTTTCAGTCAAATCGGGTTCGGTTTTTTTGGCGATGTGGACCCGCGCCAGTTGTAATAGTTAGATTTATTTTCTCGCAAATATAACTGTTAATAAATATGCATGAAAGAATGAATGCCCGAAAAATAAAATTGAATCGTTAGATCACCAATGCATGACAAGACAAATAATGAACTGAAAATGACACACAATTCGCACACACCACCCCTAGGGTACGCCTCACTGTTGCCTTTCGAAAGGTGGTCGTCGAGTAGAAAACGTCTTAGTAAGTCCTCATGGTCCGGGAACCTGGCATGAGGGTAGCTTCTAAGGTGTCTTCCCATTGCTCCGGTGATCACCACGTCCCTAAAACTCGAATTGACCCGAACACCTCCAACGGTGGTGCTACCTACCTCTCAATGGTAGGATGGCACTACTTTAAAGGACATTTACACAGACGAATTCCTTAGGGTAGGTAGGTTCTCGTAGATACTTGCTCTCTTTAAAACAAAACAAATCAAAATCTTTTCACACCAACACTTTCAAAAACTTTCAAAACAAACTTTTCAAACACTCTGACGTACGAGTTAAACTGAAACTTTTCAAAGAATATTTTTGAAACCCACATTGAAAAGCAAGCACACATTTTGAAAACACATTGAGCAAGTACCTAAGAGCCCATGGATAACCATGGATAGAAAGGGTGCTAATACCTTCCCTTTCTATAACCTACCTCCCGAACCGAGAGCAATCTCTTTAAAGGAATTTTTCTGTGCTTTTGTCCTTTCCTATTGGAGAAAATAAAAGACGGTGGCGACTCTTGCTTACCGCGACATTTCGCGAACCAGCTTTAAAACAGTCAGTTCCAGATCCACCGATCACAGAACTGGCGACTCTGCTGGGGATAATTTTTAGTGAGGTGTACCTTAGGGATAGTTACAACTGTGTTTTCAATTGTTTTCCTTGTATGCTTTAAAATTGTGGGTTGCTTGGGAGTTCTATAGATCCTAACCCGGATCTGGGGGATACCTTTTTAGAAAGTAGCAACAAGGCTGTGAGGGAACTGTGCGGGGTATACCGACATGGTTGAAGCAGTCTGCTACGTTGATGTGACATTTTGGTGTGTACCGGTAACCCTTGAGTCAGTCAAGGAGAGTACGGGGCCTCCATGTGGTGTCATGAAGCATCAACAGACCTTAGGAACCTTAATTGAACAATCTTGGCCTCTTTAGGGTAGTGAGATAACTGACTTTGGTGCAGTCCGAGGTTGGTTGATACTCGATACTACACTCAATTGAGGATTGCTTTCCTGGAATATTTCGGTCGCCAGTTCAGTGGCTAAATCGAAACGATGAACAATGAAAGCAATCCCGTGATATTGGGAACCTTAGAACCCGGTTACTTTGATTAGGACAGGTTGAACCCACCAACTTCAAGAGGGTACTACCCAGACCCCATGCTGGCCTTAAACCTTAAGGGCCTGTCTTGTGTGCCTTGTGTGCCTTACATGTTTGTCTTTGTAAATATCTGTGTTTAATCATAGCATCATGACATCATCCAGCATCATATGCATTAACTAACCATTTCAGGGGTTCGAATTTTCATCTTTGTTCCTGTTTTGTAGGACATGGAAACTGTTCGTAGAAAGACAATTCCAATCAGTCTTGTAAGGATCCCTCCTCAGCTTAAGGAACTTACATCCAGGATTCCTGAGAACTCTTCATTCAGTGAAAGGCATGGAAGCCTCATCAGCTTGGTCAACACCAACATTGAGGAAGATATGATAAAAGTCCTGTTCCAGTTCTTTGATCCTCTGCATCACTGCTTTACCTTCTTGGACTATCAGTTGGTACCTACATTGGAGGAGTTCTCCCGACTCCTGAAGATCCCTATCCTTGATCAGCTACCCTTCAACGGTACAGAAAAGGAACCTAAGCTTGAAGAGATTGCTAAAGCCTTGCACCTGCAGTCATCTGACCTCAAGGGACATTGGGAAGTTAGAAGTGGTATCAAAGGGTTCTTAGCCAGGTTTCTGTTTGAAAAGGCCTATGATTGTTGGAACTCCCTTGACTTACAAGCTTTTGAAGAGGTTGTGGCCCTCCTTGTTTATGGTTTGGTATTGTTCCCTAACCCAGACCAGCTCATTGATATCAGTGCTGTCCAGATCTTTATGTCCAGGAATCCTATACCTACGTTGCTGGGAGACCTCCTTCACTCATGTTACACTCGAACCATGAGAAAAAGAGGTGTCCTTATGTGTTGCACTCCTCTCCTGGGAAAGTGGTTTATTTCGCACCTTCCACAATCAGTCCTGAAGAACAAGCGGGGTTTGAGATGGTCACAACGGTTGATGACTCTTACACATGCAGATATACATTGGTGCCCTAGGTCCAGGGAAGATGTCACTATCATTGATCGTTGCGGGGAATATCCTAATGTTCCTTTACTTGGAATCAGAGGGGGTATTACTTATAGTCCATGCCTGGCTTGGAGACAGTTTGGTTATGCTCGGAGGGATGGTCCTCATGACATGTTGATTCCTGACATAGTTTTTGACTTCGACAACGATACTCAAGGACTTCGCCAGAGATTTATCAGAGCTTGGAGGATGCCTAGTAGGATAGACAGCAAGACACTGGGGCACAGGAACTCCATCCCTTTGGAGCCTTACCTCAAATGGGTACGAGCCCGCTCTCAGAAGTTAGTAATGCCTTATCCTCACATGCTTCCAGTAATCAAAGAACCTGCCCTGGAGGGAGAGGTGTCTCATGTTATTCAGCACCCTGATATGCCCACATCCTGGGAAGAGATGCAGAAGAGCTGGATCCAGCTTAAGGAAGAACGGAATTCTCTTGAGACTAATTTGCATGCCAGTGAAAAGAAGGTCTTGGAGCTCACCCGCCTGTTGCATGAGGAAAGGAGTCTCAACACTTACATAGCTCCAAAGAAGATGCGCAACATATTTTGGATGTGATTTGATCTTTTTGTACTTTTGCCCATGAGGCTTTGATGTATTAAAACAATGATTTTCTTAATAATAAAGTGTGTTCCTTTTGGTCTACAACAAATTTGAATTTTCGAACTCTTGAATGCATTGCATAAACACATATCATTCATCATGTGCATCATAAATACTCTTCTTTTCAGGTTGTTTACCGTTCTTCGCTGTTTATTTCAGCATCATGAACCCTCCTGAATCATCAACCGATGCGGCTATCAAGGCTCTTCAGGCGCAGAACGTCCAGCTTCAGGCGCAAAACGCCCAATTTCAGGAGCTGATCAAGGGCTTGTCTCAGGGTCAACAAGAGTTAAAGACCATGCTGTTGAAAAAGACTAAGAAGAAGAGGAGGACTGTGCTATTTAGCACTGGGCGCAGACTCGGGAACACCTTGCAAATTGAAGCCGAAAGGACTCCTCCATCTGTGACAGAAGGTAGTCACCAAGAAAGGGAGGTCACTACTCCTGTGGGCTCTGATACTGAAACAGACTTCAACGACGACCAGTACCCTCCTGCTGAAGACCGGTACAAACAGCTGGAAGGCAGATTAAAGGCTGTGGAAGTTCAAAGGGTACCTGGATTGGATTTCGGAGACTTGGGGTTATCTACTGGAGTGGTGATCCCGCACAAGTTCAAAACACCTGCCTTCGTGAAGTATGATGGGGCTTCCTGTCCCAAGATGCACCTCCGTTCCTATGTAAGGAAGATCCAGCCTTACACAGCAGACAAGAACCTTTGGATCCACTTCTTCCAGGAGAGTCTTTCAGGGACTCACCTCGATTGGTTCTATCAGCTAGATGGAATCAGCATTCGTAACTGGGAGGATCTGGCCACTGCTTTTTACAAGCAGTATCAGTATAATGCCGACCTCGCTCCTACGCGTACCCAACTCCAGGGTATGTCGCTAGGGTCGGGTGAAGGTTTTAAGGAGTATGCTCAGAAATGGAGAGACTTGGCTGGCAGGGTGCAGCCACCATTGACGGATCGGGAGCTGGTAGATATGTTCTTGGGGACCCTGTCTGGTCCATTTTTCAACCATCTCATTGGTAATTCCTCTGCTGGGTTTACCGATCTAATCCTGACTGGTGAAAGGATTGAGGCCGGTATAAAATCGGGGAAGATACAGAAAGTTGCCTCCTCCAATACTGAGAAGAAGCCCTTCAAAAAGGAGGCTAGTGCTGTATATAACTCCCGGAGAACAGAGCGACCTGAGCACCGCCAATCTGTCAGTGCGGTAATGATTGCCAAACCTGCTGCCGCTCCTAGGCCCACTAATCCTCAAAAGTTTGAAAGACCCCGAAGAGAGTTCACCCGGTTAAGCATGACCTTATCACAAATCCTGCCACAGTTGCTATCCGCCAATTTAGTGACTGTCAAGGAGGCTCCAAAGTTTCCCAACACTGCATCTCCCAAGTTCAATCCAAATGCTCGCTGTGCTTATCACTCTGATAGCCCGGGGCATAACACAGATGACTGTTGGGCCCTAAGAAACAAGGTTCAAGACCTCATTGATGCCAAGGAGATACAGTTTGAGGCGCCCGAGGGGCCAAATGTTGTAAATGCTCCCTTGCCCCAGCATGGAGTGAATGCTGTTGAGGAAAATTTGTATGTAGCTTCGGTGGATGATGTTGCTACTCCGTTGCTGATGGTTAAGAGGAATCTGTTGTTAGCCGGTTTATTTCCGGGATGTAGCGAAAGTTGCCCTCTATGTGTTGCTTCCCCTGTTGGTTGTTCTCTATTGAAGTCAGGCATCCAAAACCTGATAGATAATAGAGAGATTTTGTTTGAAAAGACTGTTGTTCCTGCTGCTCCTGTTGAAGAAGTGTCAATCGTTACCATCTTCAACAACTATTCCGAGGCTCCTTCAAATAAGCCTATACAAGTTGTGTCAGTTCACAAGAATGTTCCCATCACCATTACTGTTCCGGGGCCTATACCCTACAAATCTGATAAGGCTGTCCCATGGCACTATGGGGCGGATGTTTATGTTCTGGGTGTGAAACAAGAGTGCAACATTGATACTGGTGTCTCCAACATCACCGGGCCTGCTAAGGTCACTCGTAGTGGAAGACTGTTCTCGCCAGACATTGCTCCTCCAGCAATTCATAGGCCTTTGATCTTCACACCTGCCAGAGTGCCTGTTTCTCCTTCTGACCAAGTATCCACCCCTGCTGCTGAGTCATCTGATACTCGGGGCAAGGGAACTGCTGCTGATGTGCCTGCCAGGACGGAGGCACCAAAGACCATTGTTGAGGCTTCCAAGCAGGAAATGGAAGAAATTCTCAAGATAATAAAGAAAAGTGATTTCAATGTGGTGGAACAGCTGGGGCACACCCCCTCTAAAATCTCCATGTTGTCACTGCTGCTGTGTTCAGAGGCCCATGCAAAGGCTCTGATTGCTTTCTTAAAGACTGCCCATGTACCCCAAGATACGACTGCTGACCAGTTCACCGATTGTGTGGCCAACCTAACTGCTGATAATGGCCTAGGTTTCTCTGATGCCGATCTGACAGCAAAGGGGAAGAACCATAATGATGCCCTGCATGTCTCCATTGAATGCAGGGGCACTACTCTTGCTCATGTGCTGGTTGATACAGGTTCCTCATTAAATGTGCTGCCCAAGAAGGCTCTAGATAGGCTGGATTGTGAAGGTCTAGAGCTCAAACCAAGTAGCATTGTTGTCCGGGCCTTTGACGGGTCCAAAAGAATGGTGCATGGTGAAGTGGACATCCCAATCAGGGTTGGGTCACAAGTATTTGATTCAAAATTTTATGTGATGGACATCCATCCGTCCTATTCTTGTTTGCTGGGTCGCCCATGGATCCACAAGGCTGGAGCGGTGACCTCCACATTGCATCAGAAGCTCAAGTACCCGGTCAGGGGGAGGATCGTAACAGTGCAAGGGGAGGAGGAATACATGGTCAGCCACCTCAACTCTTTCAGATACGTGGAAATGGATGGGGAGTTCATTGAAACCCCCTTTCAACATTTTGAGGAGGTACCACCAACCTTGGCAACAGCAGAAGATGAAGAGGTTTCTCCTATGAAGATGGCCTCCTTAAAGGACGCCCGGGCTGTGATCGAAAAAGGCGAATGTGCAAACTGGGGCAAGCTCCCTGATCTTACCCCTAAGACTAACAAGTTTGGGCTGGGTTTCACCACGGAAGCTCAGAAAGCGGTGCGCAAGGCAAGAATTGGAAGACCTCCGTTGCTCATCACTCAGCATGGAGTGAATGCTATTGGAGAGGAAGATGAAGTGGGAGAGTCAGAGTTCGATAGCTGGATCTACCCAACGGCCGACGGTGGATTGACCAATTGGACTGCCAAAGATTTTACTCCAATAACTTTTGTTCCCCAGTAATGAATTTCTTTGTTTTTGATTTGTAATAAACAATAATTTGAGACTATATGGCCCGGTGTCTTACCCGGGGCACCGTGGTTTTATTTATGAGGACTTTTTGTTTGTCACTATCATATATCATGAATAAAAGCATTGGACGTTTTTCACATTTCAAATTTTGCGCTCCTTTTCTTTCCTTTACATATTGCAAAACAGCTGTATTTACACACACACTCACTCATACAGGTTTCAATCCACTCTGGATCTCACTGGTAACGACTCTGCTACTGCCAGTTATGACTTCGAAAATCCGATCAACTTAGCCGCCGACGAAGGTGAAGATGATTGCGAAGTGCCTGGTGAGCTTGCAAGACTGTTACAACAGGAAGAGAGGGCAATTCAACCCCATGAAGAGCCAGTGGAAATGATAAACTTGGGTACGGAGGAAGACAAGAAAGAGGTGAAGATTGGTGCCAACCTAGAACTCAGCGTGAAGCAACGGTTGACTCAGATGCTGCGGGATTATAAAGAAATCTTTGCCTGGTCCTACGAAGATATACCCGGACCGGATGAAGGACCTGAACCAGGATCCCGATGGTCTATGCACTTTGACGGAGCCTCCAATGCTTTGGGAAATGGTATCGGCGCCATAATCGTATCTCCACAAGGTACTCATACTCCACTTACCGCCCGGCTGTGTTTCAACTGTACCAACAACATGGCGGAGTATGAAGCGTGTATTATGGGTCTTCAAGCTGCGATCGACCTGAGGATCAAATTTCTGAGTGTCTTCGGAGATTCCGCTCTTGTGATCAATCAGATCAAAGGAGAGTGGGATACGAAACACCCAAACTTGATTCCTTACAGGGAATGTGTGTTGGCCCTGATCCCCCACTTCACAGAAATAACATTTGAGCACTTTCCAAGAGAAGAGAATCAGCTGGCGGACGCGTTAGCTACAATGTCTTCAATGTTCAAAGTTAAATGGGATAATGAAGCTCCCCGGATCACCATCTGGAAACTGGACGAACCGGCATACTGTTGTGATCTCGAAACTGAATTGGTAACTGAGAAGCCTTGGTACCACGAAGTAAAGAGATATCTGGAAGCACAGGAATACCCTGAGGGAGCATCTGTCAATGATAAGAAATTCCTGAGGAGGTTTGCAGCCAAGTTCTTTCTCAGCAATGGCATCTTGTACAAACGAAACCAGGATTCAACCCTACTGCGTTGTGTAGATAAGACGGAAGCAGAAAGAATCATGGAAGAGCTACATGACGGGACCTTTGGTACACACTCCAGTGGACACACCATGGCAAAGAAGATCCTACGGGCAGGGTATTACTGGTCTACAATGGAAGCTGACTGTTACCAACATTCCAGGACGTGCCATAAATGCCAGGTCTACGCAGATAAAGTGCATGTTCCTCCGGTTCCCCTGAATGTTCTGACTGCGCCTTGGCCATTTGCAATGTGGGGCATAGACATGATCGGTGAGATTAAACCTACGGCATCTAATGGACATCGCTTCATCCTAGTGGCGATTGATTATTTTACGAAGTGGGTGGAGGCAGCATCCTATGCTACGGTAACCAAGACTGTTGTGGCACGGTTCATTCGGCACAACCTGATCTGTCGGTACGGCGTCCCTGAGCGGATTATTACAGACAACGGTACCAATCTGAACAATAAGATGATCACCGAGCTTTGCGAACAGTTCAAGATACAGCACCACAATTCTTCTCCTTACAGACCGAAGATGAATGGGGCTGTAGAAGCAGCTAATAAAAACATCAAGAAGATTGTGCAGAAGATGACAGTAACGTATAAAGATTGGCACGAGATGTTACCGTTCGCTCTGCATGGGTATCGTACTTCAGCTAGGACGTCAACCGGGGCAACTCCCTTCTCTCTGGTTTATGGCATGGAGGCAGTCTTGCCGATCGAAGTGCAAATTCCTTCTCTCCGGATAATGAAGGATGCAAATCTGAATGAAGATGATTGGATCCAGACACGACTTGATCAACTCAACCTTATTGACGAAAAGAGACTTGCTGCTATCTGCCATGGTCAGACGTATCAGAAGCGAATGATCAGGGCATTTAACAAAAAGGTCAGACCACAGGAATATCAAGTCGGGGATCTGGTGATCAAGCGAATCATCCTTCCTCAGAGTGATCCAAGGGGCAAATGGACCCCTACGTACGAAGGGCCATTTGTGGTTAAGCATGTGTTCTCAGGAGGAGCAATGATATTAACCAACATGGATGGTGACGACCTTCCTCACCCCGCCAATGCAGACATAGTTAAAAAATACTACGCATGAAAAAAGACCCGCTAGGCTGACATGCCTAGGCAAAAATTAGGGCTTCCCGTCGAACCAAAAGGGTTCGGGCAAAATGAAGGGACGAAAATGAAGAATCTGTACACCCGGCAAGTCGAAAACCTGAAAAGGCGGCTTGGGCAAAAATGGGTATCCCGGTGGACTGAAAACCCGAAAGGGCGGTCCAGGCAAAAATTAGGGATAAAAGCGTAATACTATGTCTCATTGGATCACTTTGCATCCAGGATCCGGTATCTACATCAAGACGGCATCGATCAGTCAGCTTCACCTTCAATCAAGGTCACCAAGTGATGAGACGCTCAGAGTTATAAAAGCGATAGCAGAGTTGAAACCCAGTGGATCATTCATATTTCACACAGCTGTTTTTCTGTTGTACAAAACTTGTATAAACTCTTTTGCTCGGCGACGGTTCTCTTACTAGGACGTCAGCCTCTTGTACACAAAACGCCTATTCACAGGCTATTCAAAATCAATACAAATATACTTTTCAGTTAAACGTGCCAAGTGTTTTTCATTTTCTGTTTTTGTTTTGCGAAGAACGTCCAAGGTTCAATTTGTGATATATGCATTGACAATAATTTGCTAACTCATAAATATTTGCATATGAAACAAAGAATTAATTGCAGGTGACGCTAAAAACAGGGGCAATAAAGAGTGGTCTGAGCAGTCTAATTGTTCTATCCTCCAAGGTACCAAGGTAGGTTCAGCTAAAGAACCTAACTAGACATCTTAAATTCCCCAGAGAACGAGACAGCAAGTCAGTGCGTTCTTCCCCAGCATATCAAAATTTCCCCAGGAGAGTCCCATCCAAGTTCCCCAGGAAAGGTGGAATTCATCTCCCCGAGCAGTAAGCTTATCCCCAGTATATTCTGGAAGCTTATCCTTCATAGGGCACGAATGCGTCGTCTGGCTTGATTAAAAGAATTATTTCCTCAACAGGATATAACTGGGTTATCCTCAGCCGAAAACCAAGGGAAAGTCGTCGTCAACGTAGTTCTTTCCTATCCCCAGCGAAGTCTATTCACACTTCCAATACGACAATGGTATCCCCCAACAGAGTTACTATCAACATCCAGCAAAGCATCACTCTCCCCACAGAGTATTGCTTCCCAGCATGATCACTAAAGTATCTTTTCTCCCTGCAGAATCTCCCATTCGCCAAGTTTATTCCGCAACGGAGTCATCTTCTCCTACCGGTATCCTTGCAGTTATCATCCCCAGCGGAAGCAAAATCTATTCTTCAACATCAGCCCGGGATAGGACTTCCTGGCACCCGTCAAGGATTTACTTTCCTAGACGAAAACATACATAAAACATCACATACATCATTATAGCATGCATAACGCACTGCATCATACAAATCTCATTTATGTTGAGAACATCATTGCTTGATTCATATCATGCATTGCACATGACTGACTTTTATCTTTCAGGAAAAACTCAGTTAAGTTCTCAAGCTACATTTCAAGACCTAGACTGGTTCAGTCAAAGGCCTTCTCTGGTTCAGTTAAATCGTCCCAAGATTTTCCTGATTGCTTATCCAGTGGAAGACATTTCAAGACCTAGACTGGTTCAGTCAAAGGCCTTCTCTGGTTCAGTTAAATCGTCCCAAGATTTTCCTGATTGCTTATCCAGTGGAAGACATTTCAAGACCTAGACTGGTTCAGTTAAAGGCCTTCTCTGGTTCAGTCAGATCGACCTAAGATCTCCCTGATGCTTATCCCTTTGAAGACATTTCAAGACCTAGACTTATTCAGTCAAAGGCCTTCTCTGGTTCAGTTAAATCGTCCCAAGATTTTCCTGATGCTTATCCCTTTGAAGACATTTCAAGACCTAGACTGGTTCAGTCAAAGGCCTCCTCTGGTTCAGTTAAATCGTCCCAAGATTTTCCTGATGCTTATCCCTTTGAAGACATTTCAAGACCTAGACTGGTTCAGTCAAAGGCCTCCTCTGGTTCAGTTAAATCGTCCCAAGATTTTCCTGATTGCTTATCCAGTGGAAGACATTTCAAGACCTAGACTGGTTCAGTCAAAGGCCTCCTCTGGTTCAGTTAAATCGTCCCAAGATTTTCCTGATTGCTTATCCAGTGGAAGACATTTCAAGACCTAGACCGGTTCAGTTAAATCGTCCCAAGATTTTCCTGATTGCTTATCCAATCAAAGGCCTCCTCTGTTTCAGTTAAATCGTCCCAAGATTTTCCTGATTGCTTATCCAGTCAAAGGCCTCCTCTGTTTCAGTTAAATCGTCCCAAGATTTTCCTGATTGCTTATCCATTGGAAGACATTTCAAGACCTAGACTTATCCAGTCAAAGGCCTTCTCTGGTTCAGTCAGATCAATCCTAAGATCTCCCTGATTCTTATCCCAGTAGAAGACACCCCAGATTTTTCTCAACGAGCGTTGTTGAAGTTAAAGTCGCCCAAGGCTCTCTTACCATTCATGCTAAGGAAGTAATCATCCCTGGTTCTTTCATTGCTGTTTGAAGCTCCAGACTCAGCTCCTGCAACGTGTCAGGTACTCATTTTCTGTTTTGCAGGTATGCAGGTTCTCGCTAAGGAATCTCTTACGCAATCAAACACCCAGATGGCATCTATAAGCCCATCATCCCATCCAGCAATCTCCAAATGGCATCTATAAGCCCATTCCCCCATCATTGCTAACATGTGAGCGCAAATTTCCGGGCACTCTAGTGTCCAATCTTCTTTTACCATCGGATTACGAAAGGCACGTCAGCCAATCTGCATCCTCAGGTCTAAGAAGATTGAACAGGGGCAACTGTTATACCCCAAAATTTGCCCTCCCATATTCTCCAAAATTTGTCAAGTCAAGGTCACAAAATTCCCCAAGGGTTGTGCAGTGCAACAGTCTCCTAAACAGTCCAAATTAGGGTTTTGAGTCTGATCAAGAAAAGGAAGTGTTCAAAGGTCCAATCAAGTCTCATATGCTTACAAAGATGGTCAAGCATCCTCATATCAAGTTTCAAGGCATTCAGTTCAAAATTGCACAGTCAAAACCCTAGATTGCACTACAGTCAACTGTAGGGGCAAAATGGTCATTTGGCAGTCAAAAGTTCAAATTTTTGGTCAATATATCATTTTGAAGCCACAAACATCATTTGATCAATGCTTGATCATGATTCTCAAAATTTGGCTCAGAAATCATCAAAGATGCAAAAGTTGCTATATTTGGACAGCTGAAAAAGTCAACTGAAATTGACCAGGGCATAACTTTCACATGGATTATCAGAAAAATTCCATCCAAAGCTCATTTTGAAGATAAAGACATTTCCTACAATTCATCTTCATGTTCCAAGTCCAAGAAATGCTCTCACAAAAAGTTATCAATTTCAACATTACAGGTCATTTTCAAAAGTCAACAAAAAGGGACTTTAAGTCAAAGGCCATAACTTGAGATTGGTAAATCAAAATGACATGGGACCAAAGACATTGGTTAAAGGACTCAAAGACCTTTCCAAAATGTCCAAGAACATGTGAAAAGCTTAAAAATTGAGCAAGTTGTGCCTTGTAGAAGTTGGGAAATTTTTGTGAAATGGCAAAAGTCAATTATCTTTGAAAATCCAATTTTGACAAAAGGGCCCCATTTTTCTCACTTTGTCCATCCTTGTCATGCCACACACGTGGCCCATGGTTGATTTCAAGACCAAATGTTGACTTTTTTTATTTTATTTAATTTTTGATGATTTAATTCATTTTAATTCATTGAAAATTCAAATAAAATTTAAAAATCAATGAAATGGTGTCAAATGAATTTGGACAAGTTCTATACATCATGAACCAACTCAAAAATCAGGCCAAGGTTCATTTTCATACTAAGTCTAGGTTTTGGCTAGAAGTTAGGAAAAAATGGTTAATGGACAAACCCTAATGCCAATTCTTTCTCAAGCATGGATTAAGGAGAGATAGCAAGCCTATTCAATTCCATAATGATCATTGAGTCAAACCCTACCTAGAACATAGCACAAAGCACGCTGAAAAGGCATTTGGACATTTGAAAATTTGGACATATATTGCAAATCTGAAATCAAAGCTAGACACTTTCTCAAGCCTCAATTTTCTTTCCATAAGCATCCTTAAGCAACTCTGAACACGTTCCAATCAATCTCAAGCACAAAAGCTTCAGGAATTGACGCCTAGGACTCAGACTGCATTGCAAAAAATTCACAATCGTATAGCATTCTTTAAGCACTTTTACAACATTCTATGCATTGCATCATGTTTGTTTTGAGCTTCTGAAACTAACCCTTATGCTTGATTGAAGTTTTGCACATTGTACACAAAGATGCCATGGCTGAGTATTAGGGTTCGTGAGATTCAAAATTAGGGATTCCTAAAACAAGAAAAATTAGGACTCAGCAGTATTACCATTGCATCCAGCACACCAAGACGAAGGGATTGGCATACTCGCGAACAATTTATGATGCCCAGGGTTCTATTCGCTATTTTCTTGAAAACCCCCTAAAGCAACATTTCAAAACCGTTGCCTTCTTTGTTTATGTTTCAGGAAATTGGAAGGGACGATGGCGTGGCACCAGTGGATTGGCTGAGCTTGAATTCGCGCGCGTTTTAAATAAGCACTAACCATTTTCTTTTATATATTTTAGTGACTATTATATGTTAAATGGAATCAACATAGCACAGCTGGCCAAGACACGCGCATGTAATCTCAAGGACCTGGGTTCAAGTCCCAGGTCCTGCAAAAATTCAATATTATTTTTCCTTTCCAGGTTCAATGCAACGCTCACATTGATGCTCACCATACACTTCAGCATCAGCCCATCCACGTGTCCCAGAGCACTCACAGCAAAGGCAAGGATTGGGAAACATGCTACACTCCAGTCAAATGCATCTCACTGGATCCAGAAAGTCAACCAATTCTCACAAAAATGGGCCAGGCCTTTCTAATTAACACCCTCCAAATTGGGGTTCCCCCACCCTGGTTTGCATACTTTGATTATTTTTTATTTTTTATCTTTTTATTTATTATTTCAATTGTTATGTTTTAATTAATTCTTACAAAAAATATAAAAACATTAAAAATACAGAAAAGGCAAAAAAAATATGTAATTAATTTTGATTCTTTTTTTAAATAAATTAAAATATCATTTAGTTTAATTAGGTTTTAATGATAATTTTAATTCTTTTTTCATAATAAAAAAATCCAAAAATTGTAGAATTAGGGTAATTATTAATTTTTCATATCCTTTTTAATTTTTTCCTTTTTCTCACAATATTATTAATTATTATTTATTTTCTATAAATCAAAAATTGTATATAAATTAATTTAGAATTTAATTAGGTTAGAAATTAAATCTTTTTCATAATAAACTTAAAAAATGATAGAACTAGGATTTTAATTTTAATTAACTTTTCTCTTTTTTCTTTTAAACCTAAAAAACACAAAAACATTATTTTTCATTTAATTTTTAATTTTAAAATTCCTTGATTATTTTAATTATCTGTTAAAGGGTCCAAAGCCCTAATGTGTTTAATCTTTATTTCGCGCATTTATTAAATACCTCTGTATATGCCCCAAAGCCATGTAATTAAAAACTCTCGGACTTTTTATTTATTCACTTTATTTTATTTTCAGTCAAATCGGGTTCGGTTTTTTTGGCGATGTGGACCCGCGCCAGTTGTAATAGTTAGATTTATTTTCTCGCAAATATAACTGTTAATAAATATGCATGAAAGAATGAATGCCCGAAAAATAAAATTGAATCGTTAGATCACCAATGCATGACAAGACAAATAATGAACTGAAAATGACACACAATTCGCACACACCACCCCTAGGGTACGCCTCACTGTTGCCTTTCGAAAGGTGGTCGTCGAGTAGAAAACGTCTTAGTAAGTCCTCATGGTCCGGGAACCTGGCATGAGGGTAGCTTCTAAGGTGTCTTCCCATTGCTCCGGTGATCACCACGTCCCTAAAACTCGAATTGACCCGAACACCTCCAACGGTGGTGCTACCTACCTCTCAATGGTAGGATGGCACTACTTTAAAGGACATTTACACAGACGAATTCCTTAGGGTAGGTAGGTTCTCGTAGATACTTGCTCTCTTTAAAACAAAACAAATCAAAATCTTTTCACACCAACACTTTCAAAAACTTTCAAAACAAACTTTTCAAACACTCTGACGTACGAGTTAAACTGAAACTTTTCAAAGAATATTTTTGAAACCCACATTGAAAAGCAAGCACACATTTTGAAAACACATTGAGC
The DNA here is from genome assembly GCA_948472305.1 of Vicia faba. Classification (NCBI taxonomy): domain Eukaryota; kingdom Viridiplantae; phylum Streptophyta; class Magnoliopsida; order Fabales; family Fabaceae; genus Vicia; species Vicia faba. Next base: position 1,257,204,195 of record OX451737.1, on the reverse strand, counting down.
AAGTACCTAAGAGCCCATGGATAACCATGGATAGAAAGGGTGCTAATACCTTCCCTTTCTATAACCTACCTCCCGAACCGAGAGCAATCTCTTTAAAGGAATTTTTCTGTGCTTTTGTCCTTTCCTATTGGAGAAAATAAAAGACGGTGGCGACTCTTGCTTACCGCGACATTTCGCGAACCAGCTTTAAAACAGTCAGTTCCAGATCCACCGATCACACATGTTGATCTAGTAGACCAAATAATATAATTAAATTATGCATCACACCTAATTATCACTTCATTATCTCCTAGCATTTTAAATTTATTATTCCCACTAGGCAATGAATTGACACATCCATGCCATGCCTCGGTCAACAAGCAAAGTCCCTCATGCATGGCTAACAAACCGACAGTTGCAGGCACGTGATTCTCTTGAGAATCAAGCCCTTGTAGCGACCGTTACAAGAGTTCCTTGTAACTTGAAGCCAGGTGTAACGACCGTTACACCCTCATCTCCTCCCACTCTTTAAACTCTATCAACCGTTGCATCTTCATTTGATTTTCCATTCAATTTTTTTTAAACTTCCTATGTGTTCCATTTCTATTCCACACAAATAAACACCCCTATAAATACCATTCAATACCCCCACTAATTTTCTCTTCACCATTAAAACCTTCCTTCTATATAAACTCTTGAAAAGAATTTTACTATCACACTAACTTTCTTCAACAACTCTTCTACATTATAAACTTTATCATTTCTGACACCTTTCCCAAATGGCCAGAAGAGCTCAAGAAGAAAGAGAGGAGCCATACCTCACTGATATGATATTCAAAAATAGAGTCGACAGACATTGATAAGAGCAACTTTATTGAAGGTTTCATCAGAGAGGTATACTTCCAATAAGGTATATCAATGAAGACTACTTACGTAACTTGGGATTGCTTGAAAGTGCAATTTATGCTCCATGAATCTGGTATACACTACATTGCCACCATGAATCTTCCAACTTATGAGTCCCTCACGTTGGAATTCTTGAGCTCTTTTTCCTACCAAACACCATCCACTCCAGAAGTCGGTCAGTATCTAATCGGCGCAACAACTTTCAGATTATTCAACACAGAGTACACCATGAATCAAGAGACTCTAAGTCAGATACTCCACTGCAACCATGGTGGTGGTGTGGAATATAGAATTCCACCTGGAGAAGATTGGAAGGCAAGATCGTTTGAAATTTGAGAATGTTTAACTAATACTCATGTCAACGATTGGGCTGAGCTTTTATCCACTCACATATGCAACCCATGCATCCTCGATTTCCACCGTGTTCTAGCCAATACAACGTTCGGGCGATCGAACAACAATAAAGTGAATGCTAGGGAAATGTATTTTCTGCACTGCACCCTTGATCCCGGTCTTAGAATAAATGCTGCTCCATTGCTTCTAAGCCACACCCAGTCTCTGTTATCAAGGAGCGCAAGCACATCACCTTTTTGTAAAGGAGGTTTAGTCACCGCTATTGCCAACTATCTAAATTTGAAAAACAGGTTGGTTAAACTACCTTTTTGGCAAGCTGAGTTTCTTGATATTGAATATTTCTAGTTTGGTCATCTTGTCAAAGCAAGAAGGGATGGAAGGTACAACCTGATGGTGCAGCACAAGGTCGTCCCAAGTATTATTCTTCCGAATCCGGATGTAACAAGAATTGACATCGCCGCAAAATGGATTTATGATTTGTAGGCACCAGCCCCTGGAGCACACGTGCAAGATAATTAAGCAAGTGTAGAAAATGTAGTACCAGAAGTGAATCAACAAGGGCCACAACAAGAACAAGAAGGAAATGATCCTTAGTCGGCCACCATCGAAGCTATCTATGCATCACTTTTACTACAAGATCAGCGTCAACAAGAACTGATGCAGATGATGCAAGAGCTGCAGCGCGACCAATGCGATAACACTTACTGGAACCATCGTGACATTTCTAACCTGATTGATGAAATACGACACTTGTCATTCCGTGTTGAAGGCCGGCATGCTTACGTTTACAACAATTGCGAGGAACCTCCTATATCCAGAAGAGGTGGAGTAAGGACACGAGGAGGAAGAGCACAAGGTGAAGTATCCAGCAGCAAAAACGTCAGAGACAACAATGAGGAGTGATCTATGATTTCTCTATTCCTTGCATTTTTATTATTATTTCTTAAGTTTCTTGTTTGTTTTCTTTTCTCACTTTATTTGTCATATTTAGGACAATGCTCAATTCAAGTGTAGGGGAGGAAACCTATGTTACCTATGTTATGTTTTCTATTTTCCTAGTAAGTTATTCGAATTTATGTTATTTCCCTTTCCATTCAATAAAAAATCATTTCCGAAAGTAATTCGTACTTCAACACTTTTCTTGAACTATAAAAAGTTTTTTTTCCGATGCATTAGCTCGGTACATTCGAAAAGTATATAGGTTGTTCACAATTAGGCTGCATTAGATTTTTTTGAAAAAGAGTCGACAAAAATAATATCGCCTTAACACCTAAATCTTCTATATTATGCAAATCAATTTGAGTGGTTATGATACCGAAGCCTTAAATTTTAAGTTTTTGATCAACCCCGAGTAGTTTATACTAGCAGTCAGCACCGTCTTATCCACAAGCTACGTAGGGAGCCCATGAATATAAGTGACTGGTCCTAATCAGAAAAAAAATGATAAGCATCAAGATATAATAGGGAATGCACTAATTAAGTTAGGTGACCCTCACCAAGTCATTTAATCCAACAGTTGCGGTACCTATAAAAACTAATGTAACAACCAGTTCTAAGCCTGTTCAGTGGTATCTGGTGCTGAACTTGGTAGGACGAACTACAGTTTGATACCTCGAGACTTATAATATGGGAAAGAAAAAGGGTTACCAACTTGTGTACTAGAAACCCGTGCATAAAAGACCAGAATCGCTAACCGGCTACTTTACTATATGTGTGCGCAAGATAAAGGGCTTAATTTGATTGCGCTAGAATGAAAGCGGTTGATTTCAAACGAAAAGAATTAGGTTGAGCTAATATAGCATAATTTTGACTAGTTTTCATAGGATGGAGGATTTTGACCATGTCCTATGGTCTTGTGTCATTTCTGTATCATTAGTGTCGGAACCTAGTTCCATCTTTCTAATGTAACGCCCCTCAACCACGTACGATTCGAGTGATGTCATGCGATTGTGTCGGAAACCGTGCGTTAAATGTTTTTTTTGCTCTATTATTTGCTTGAGGACAAGCAAAGTTTCAAGTGTAGGGGAGTTTGATAAACCATAAATGTATCGAATATTTGGATCAATTTACATGAATTTTTTCTGCATTTTAATTAATTAAATTACTCTTTATTCGTATTATGCTGGTATTTTCTATGTTTTCAGGAATTTGATGTTTGCAAGGCATGTGAGAAGAAAGTCAAGAAAAGTCGAGCTAATCGTATTTAAAATTCGCACAAAGAAAGAGCAATTATGCAATTGAGGGGTGTCTGGTAGAACTGGGTGCATTACAAGTAAAAATCCTTGGAAGAATAAAGAAGAAAGAAGCGTTGGGCCCAATCCACCCAAAGGGGGGTGTAACGACCGTTACACGTCACCTAACCCAGGTGTAACAAACGTTACACCTTGTCACGCTAGCACCTCCCTAAAAGCAGGAGTGTAACAAACTTTACACTGATTCCTTCAATCCGTAGCAGTCACTACAGAGGCAAATCTGAAGGAGAAAATATCTCAACTCCCTACGTGTCTCCAAGCCTATAAATAGGACCTCAAAACCCCATTTTTAGGGGACGTTTTCTTTTATCTGCTTTTACTGTTACTCTGCCGAATATTTTCCGCATTATTTCTTTTCGTTTATTTTACCGATCTGTGGGAGACACCTGAAGTCAGCCAAGTATTCTGCCATAGTATTTCCAGGTTTAATTTAAGTATTTTATTTATTTATGCCAGGATTGTAGCGGTAAAATCAATGAAGTCCCCACCGAGTATTTATTTATCCAACAAAATGGAAAGGAAAATCATCGAAGATTTCTCAACAAACTTGTAAAGATTTCTCAACAAACTTCTCTTGCAAAACTTCCTCGAAGAGATACCATTTGATGGTGAATCAGATAAGCTTCCCCTTGATCCTGACTATAAGCCACGAACTGGTCTCAGTTTCTTCTTTAACCAAGATATTTCACTTGGAAAGGGTAAAAATACAAGCTATCTCAAATAAAGAGACTACCACTTGTAAAGATTTCACAACAAACTTATCTTGTGAAACTACCTCGAAGAGATACCAGTTAATGGAGAATCAGATAAACTTCCCCTCGATCCTGACCATAAGCCACGAACTGGTCTCAGTTTCTTCTTTAATCAAGGTATTTCACTTGGAAAGGGTAAAAATATTGTTGTAAGAATATTTCAACAAATTGTATTTATCATTGAAGTACAACCAAACTCGACAACAAACTATCTCCCATATTGACGAGACTACCATTCATTGGAGTAACAAATTTTCATCAACGAACTATCTCCCATAATGACAAGACTACCATTAATTGGAAAAAAAATCTTCATCGATGAACTATCTCCCATAATGATGAGATTACCATTCATTTAAAAAAAATCTCCTCTTACATTAACAGACTTACTGGGAAGAACAGGTTGCTCAAATAAAGAGAACTACCGCTTGCTGTTAAAGAAGGAATTGTAATAAGACTGGCGAGAAATGAAGTTTGATTTCATGGGGAAATACTAATACATTCCTGTTGAGGAGAAAAAAGTATTTGCATGCAAAATAAATGCACATTTTCAAATCAAGGCTCGAAGCCTGCATAAATCAGAATAATAATATTGTCGGGGACTACAGATTCTAACCAGAAATAAACTGGAATGAAATAATCAACCAAGACAGCACCCGATGAGAAATAAACTCAAAAAGGGGATCACACTCCATCCAGATAATGAACTGAATAGGAAGGATGAAGCAAAAATCTTCCACGAGGGATAACTCAGCAGGGAAATTGAAAGGATATACACTTTCCGTTTAAAGTTAAGAACTCTATTGGAAAGAGGGTAACATAACTCTGCAAGGAGAATAATATGCCAACAAAGCATCAATGAATCCAAATGAGTAATGAATTTTAAAATCATCTATGCATGATGTGTGTGAATGTATGAATGTCATCATGTATATGCTGACAAAATAACCATAATACACTAGGGATAACCATACCAAGCTAACTTGGGTGAAGACAACATCCCGTCAAATCACATCCAGTATGACGGTTCTGTAAGAGGATAAGCATCAATTGAGGAAACAAAGTCCTATTTCATGGCTTAACTTCACTGGGAATAACATGGCTTGAAAATAATCAAAGAACCACCTGACTAGCAACAAGTAAAGTTGCGGGAATATCATAAACTCTTCTAGGTTTCACCGGGGAATATCAATACAGACTTTGATAAGGGAAGAGAAAGCTTCATCGTCTAGACTTCACTGGAGATTCCGATACAAACCTCATTAGGGAAGGTGAAAACCATATCATCGAGACTTTAATTGGGGATGTCAATATAGACCTCACTGGGGAAGATGAAAAACTACATCGTTGATACTTCAACTGGGGATTGTTATGCTAACTTCATTGGGGGAAAAGAAACCGCACAACACAAAGAGAGCTAAAATACAGTCTTCAATATCAAACATAATAATTGTGCAAACTTATTTGAAGAGAAATCATGAAATTTCATGGGATATCAGCTTTAGAGGGAAGCATCATCCTCAACTCATTCGGAGAATTAAGAAGTTAACAACACAATAATAGGTCAGCTCATGGGGATTTTAAATCAAAATCAGCGCATAGAGAGAGCAAACCCAAGGAGTAGGCGCTTATCTCAAAACTTCTTAGAAGGCATATTGCCCTTGTCTGGTTGCTTAGAGGCACACCACAGCAACAATATCATAACTGGAGGGCATAATATCTCTCAGTTGAAGAAATCTGAATCAGGACCTGACTGGGGAGGATGGGAACATAAACCCAACATCAAATAGCTGCTTGAAGACAAACTGAACCAAAACTTAACTAGGGAAATATGGGAACATAAACCCAAATGCCACATCATATATCAACTTGTATGAGATTCATCTATCCCAAGAAGCAGTATCATAAATGGAATACACACATGTCAATAAGCGCAACCAGGGAACTTTTCAAAACTTAGGAGTTCGTTCATCCTTGGAATCACCACTTTTGTTACACTTAAATTACAACATCTAAAGTAAAAGGTAATTTGTAAATTCTTTTCAAAACATTTTTTACTATTAAGTCTTTTTGTTTGGAAAATTGCTATCGATAATAAATGAAATCTTTGCAAACAGAATAAAGTAAGAACTACAAAGAATTGGATAAAGGCTCAAACTTTATTAATAGAATGGTAGTCTGAGAACAACGAGACTCCATAGATGATTACAAAGTTTGGAAAATGGTAAATATATGGAAAAGATACATTGGAATACAATGACCACTATTCTCCCTAACAACTTCGAACTCGTTAGCAAAGACTTCAGTTGAAGTGTGATGAGAATCTGAGAATATTGTTGCTTCAATGATCAAGTCTTGTCTGATGCAGTTACTTGCCAAGAAATCCCTAACTTTTTCCTAGGCTTCCCTTACAGGTTTTTAACCTACCGGGAAGGTTTATTCTGTTTGTATCTCTAATTTTTGCCTAGACTGCCCTTTCAGGTTTTCAGCCTACCGAGACACTCCTTTTTGCCTAAGTCACCCTTTCGGGTTTTCGACTTAGCGAGCTATTCTTTTATTTCTTTAGGCAAAGTATTTCTTGAATGCATCAGCATTCAAAGGACGTGGGAACTCCTTGCCATCCATAGTTTCAAGAATCAATGCACCGCCAGAGAAGGCTTTCTTGACAACATATGGGCCTTCACAATTGGGAGTCCACTTGCCCCTAGAATCAGCGTTAAAAGACATGATATTCCTGAGCATGAGGTCGCCTTCTCTGAATTCACGAGGCTTGACCTTCTTATCAAAAGCTTTCTTCATCCTCTTTTGGTATAACTGACCATGACACAAGGCAGTCATTCTCTTTTCTTCAATTAGATTCAACTGGTCAAACCTGTTATGGATCCATTCAACCTTTGACAACTTGGTTTCCACCATCACGCGTAAAGTAGGAATCTCAACCTCGACAGGGAGCACTGCTTTTATACTATACACGAGCAAGAATGGGGTTGCCCCTGTTGAGGTACAGACAGATGTACGATACCCATGAAAAGAAAAAAGAAGTATCTCATGCCAATCTTTATAAGTAACAACCATCTTCTGGATGATTTTCTTAATGTTCTTATTAGCAGCTTCAACGGCCCCATTCATCTTTGGCCTGTAGGGAGATGAATTATGATGGACAATCTTGAATTCTTCACAATGTTCTATCATCATCTTATTGTTTAGATTCGAGCCATTATCAGTGATAATCCTACTTGGCATGCCATACCGACAAATAAGATTATGCTTGATGAAGCGTACTACCACTTGCTTAGTAACATTGGCATATAAAGCTGCTTCCACCCACTTGGTGAAATAGTCAATCGCTACCAAGATAAAACGATGTCCATTCGACACCTTACGTTCAATAATTCCAATCATGTCAATACCCCATATAGAGAAGGGCCATGGGGAAGAAATAACATTGAGAAGTGTCGGAGGCACATGAATCTTGTCAGCATAAATCTGACACTTGTGGCACTTCTTCGCAAATTTGTAACAGTCAGATGCCATTGTCAGCCAATAGTAACCTGCCCTAAGCACCCTCTTTTCCATCGAAAGTCCATTAGCATGGGTACCAAAGGAACCTTCATGGATCTCATGCATCAACATGTCTGCCTCGTATCTATCCACGCATCTGAGCAAGACCATGTCATGATTTCTTTTGTATAGCACATCTTCATTAAGGAAAAAGCTACCTGCCAACCTTCTCAGGGTCTTCCTATATTTATTTGATGCACCCAATGAGTATTCTTGAGTTCGGAGAAAATGTTTGATATCATGATACCAAGGCTTTTCGTTTGACATTTTCTCTATTGCAAATACATGGGCTGGTCTATCCAGACGTCACACTGTGATACGAGGCACATCATTCCAAGTATTCACTTGATACATAGACGCCAAAGTTGCCAGAGCATCCGCCATTTGATTCTCCTCTCTAGGAATATGGTGGAATTTAACTTTATTAAAGAAGGGTAATAATCTTCTAGCATAGTCTTTGTAAGGGATCAAGTCAGGGTGACGAGTATCCCGTTATCCTTTAATCTGGTTTATTACCAAACTGAATCACCATAGACATCAAGGATTTTGATTCTGAGGTCCATAGCCGCTTCGAGACCCATGATGCATGCTTCATACTCTGCCATATTATTGGTGCAATCAAAGGTCAACCTTGCAGTGAAAGGGATATGAGACCCATGAGGAGTGATAATCATAACACCAATTCCTTTTCCGTAAGCATTCACAGCTCCATCAAACACCATACCCCATCGGGACTCTGGATCAGGACCTTCCTCAGGCAAAGGTTCATCACAATCTTTTACTTTCAAAAACATCACATCTTCGTCAGGGAAGTCGTATTTGACAGATTGATAATTATAAACCGGTTGGTGAGCAAGATATTCTGCCAACACACTGCCTTTAATAGCCTTCTGAGTACGGTATTCAATATCGTATTCAGACAACAACATCTGCCAGCGAGTAATTCTTCTGGTAAGAGTAGGTTTTTCAAAGATATACTTAATTGGATCCATTTTGGATATCAACCAGGTAGTGTGATTTAACATATAATGACACAGACACTTCGCTGCCCACGCCAAGGCACAACATGTCTTTTTAAGTAGAGTGTACCACAACTCGCAATCAGTGAACTTTTTACTCAGATAGTAAATGGCGTATTCTTTTCTTCCTGTTTCATCTTGCTGTCCCAAAATACAACCCATAGAGTTATCTAACACTGTCAGATACATAATCAATGGTCTTCCTTCAACGGGAGGGAGCAAAATAGGAGGTTCAAGCAGATACTCTTTAATGCATTCAAATGCCCTCTAGAAATCATCAGTACATACACATCCTTGATCTTTCTTCAGAAACTTGAAGATGGGTTCACATGTTGCAACCATATGGGAGATGAACATGGAAATATAATTCAAACGCCCGAGGAAACCTCTAACTTGTTTTTCAGTCCTTGGAGCAGGAATTTATTGAATTGCCTTGACTTTATCAGGATCAACTTCAATTCCTTTTTGGCTGATAATGAAACCTAGCAACTTTCCAAAACGAACACCAAAGGTACATTTATTCGGATTCAAACGAAGGCGATACTTCCTCAAGCGCTGAAATAACTTCAACAAATCTTCCATATGTCCTTCCTCGGTATGAGATTTAGCAATCATATCATCAACATATACTTCAATTTCCTTATGCATTAGATCATGTAATAGGGTTGTCATATCCCTCTGGTACGTTGCACCAGTATTCTTCAACCCGAAGGGAATCACTCTATAACAGAATGTTCCCCAGGGTGTGATAATTGTTGTTTTTTCCATGTCCTCAAGAGCCATCTTAATTTGATTGTACCCAGAAAATCCATCCATGAACGAGAACACTTTGAATTTTGCGGTGCTATCTACCAACATATCAATATGCGGTAATGGAAAGTCATCTTTTGGACTTGCTTTATTTAGATCTCTATAATCAACGCACATGTGGAATTTTCCATCTTTCTTTGGTACCGGAACAATATTGGCAATCCACTGAGAATACACTGATGTCACAAGAAAACCAGCGTTAATCTGTTTCAAGACCTCTTCTTTAATCTTCACTGCCATATCAGGGTGATTTCTTCTTAACTTCTGCTTGATGGGCGGACATTCTGGCTTCAATGGCAGGTGGTGCTTCACAATGTCAGTGTCTAACCCAGGCATATCTTGGTAAGACCAAGAAAAAATATCAGAATATTCTTTCAGTAGCTCAATCAACTTTCTCTTCACGTCGGGATGAAGCAATGCTCCAATATTTACTTCTCTTGGGTCTTCCTCTGATCCCAAGTTAATCACCTCCAATGACTCTTTATACGGCTGAATAGTATTCTCCTCGTGCTCAAGCAACCGTGAAACCCCTTCTGGGATTTCATCATATTCTTCTTCCTCGGCCAAATACACAGGATATTCGAAGTTGGGAGAGGGTGCTGGGTCATTGTATTCAATGATTTTCTTAGTTAATCTACACATGTGATTATGATTGGTTTTAGAAACTGATCGATGTATAAGTGACTATGCAGATTTACTCATGATTATCATTTATTTCGAAAGGTTTTATCTGATTACCATTTTCTAAGAAAAAGCAATAAATAAAACATAATTTGGAAAACAAAAATATCTTTTACTAATGATGTAAAAGTCCAAAACAAAAGACACGCCCATACAATATCACTTTCACCTTGGGCAGAGTGAAATGATTATTGGAAAGATAAACAAAAAAAAAATTACTTCGAGGTGTGGATGCAAGAAGGAACATCAATAGTGATCCAATTATAGACCCTTACTCCATGCGTTACGAAATTTGGCATCTCTTGCCCTGGCTCATCCTCAAGGATAGCATTGATCTTCGAAGTAGTTGGATGCAGACACCCTATGCTGTGGAATATGTCTTGATACTTACTGAAAGCAGACTTTGGCTTCAAAATCTCACACTTATTATTCGTCACCGAGAAGCCTATACCAGCTTTATTCTTATTCACCGGTGGATTAATAATTTGCCCCCAAGCCTTGCTAGGGCCATTCTGTATTACCTGTTGAGAATCTTTGAATGAAGCAATAGAGTCCTCATTTTTCCTTATATTATCGATTGACAAAGCTTGGAACTGCATTCCAACCACAACCTTGTCAGCTTCTACAACGCTGAAGGAAGATAAATGAGATATTAATAAAGCTTGCTCGCTGTTTACGATGACCCCCTTCCCTTCTCAGACAAACTTTAACTTCTGATAAATAGTCGATGTAATAGCCCCTGTCTCGTGGATCCATGGTCTTCCCAATAGACAATTATAAGCGGGAACAATATCCATCACCTGGAAAGTAATCTGGAACATGTGTAGACCTATATGCATAGGCAAGTCCACCTCTCCAATGACTGACTTCCTGGAGCCATCGAAAGCTTTCACTATGATACCACTGGGGTGCATGGGGGCTCCTTGATATTTAAGATTTAAGAGATTGCTCCTTGGTATCACATTAAAGGCAAAACCGTTATCAATCAATACATTGGATAAATAATCGTTTTTGTAATTCATCGAGATATGTAGAGCCATATTGTGATTTCTTCCTTCTCGGGTAATTCTTCATCATAAAAGCTCAAATTATTACAGGAAGTAATGTTCCTGACAACATTGTTAAACTGATCCATGGGCATATCCCTTTCAACAAACGCCTGGTCTATTACTCTCATCAGGGATTCCCGATGGGCAGTAGAATTCATCAATAAAGCCAAGATAGAAATCTTAGACGGGGTCTGTAACAACTGATCTACGATCTTGTAATCGCTCATCTTAATGATCTTCATCACATCATCAACTTATTTCTCTAGGGTAGTGCCACTAGATTCCCCGACCGCCTTTTTAGGTTCAATATTAGTTTCGACGAATTTCTTGCCATGATCAACATCTCCCTGAAAAGTAGGAGCAAATACACGACCACTACGCGTCACTCGACTGGCTTCAGCGATATTCTTCACATGTGTCAAAGGTCGTATCGAAATCTCCACCCCGTCTTCTAGGATGGTTGCATTGTATTTATAGGGTATAACTCTGTCTGATTCATACGGACGCGACCAGGTAAACCTATAACAACATGGGTTATTGTAGGATTTCTGCAATATGTAATCTCCACCGGAGCAGGAATGTCAAAATGGGGTACAATAACATTCACCCTACCTCTTTTATACATTCAGACTTCACAGAATCACCAACAAAAGTATCATCTTCAACCACAAGTTTGGACTCATCATCAGAAAATAAATCATCAGCAGAAATGTATTCATCATTCGACACAATCTCACCAGAATGGTCTTCAATCATGTCGACTCCAATGTAACCATCTCTATTTCTTGTGACGCTAATAGATCCTTCATCTAGAAGTAATTGGATACCTCTCTTCACGATGGAATAGCCACAGGGGTCCCTACAACAGATCCGACAACCACCGTATTGATGTACCTCTTGTCCTGGCATATGGCAAAAGTTGGCATGTAGCTGCACTAGATTGTCCTCCATATTATTCATGTCATAAATTTGGAACTCGTCGGGACATCTGTGCACCATGTTCACTCCTTCTTCACATTCATCCTTCGTCCTGATAATACAAACAAGTCCTTCATCAATTACTTTTTGAAGGTCAACTTTTACCTTATCACAACCACGACTATTTTGGCTGCAAATGTTACACCTCTTATGGTCATTCATACGATAGCTGAGCCTGCAAAGGTCAACATGCATCTTCACCAAATTTCCTTTTATCAAATTCAAATCATAAATCTTGGACTCTCCTGGATTATCAGAAATCATGTTCATCGTTCCTCCACCTCCATGTTTAGGAAACATGTTGTCTTTCACGTTGGGACCAACGTCTTTAAAGGACAGAAGGCCAGATCTAACCATTTTCTGAACCTCAGACTTCAAAGGGTAGTAGTTCTCGATGTTGTGCCCAGGGGCTCCTTGATGAAAGGCACATGTCTGGTCTTCCTTGTAGTACCATGGTGTTGTACCCCAAAATTTTCCCTCCCATTTCCTCAACATTTTCTCACCACAAGACCCTTGGAGCTCAAGATCCAGTTAGGGTTTGCTCTGCTCAAGACTCCTCCTAGCACTGTTGACCCAAATTAGGGTTTGAGTTTGCACAAAGATGTTTTGACCTAAAAGGCCCAAAGTTACTTTCATGCTTCATATTAGACTCACAAGCTTATCCATACCAAGTTTCAAGCTTTGATTCCAATCTTTGCCCAGTCAATTGGACAGTTGACCTAGAAATCAACTGTATTGGGGAAAAAGTCAACTGTGGTCAATTGACAGTCAAACCTCATGATTTTTGACCCACATCAACATTATGAACTCATATGAACCATTTGGTCAATTTTGGATCACAATTCCACAAGAAATTTGATAGATCACCAAAAGGGCAAAATGGTCATTTTTAGGGTTTTGACTGCACAAAGGCAATTTTTGACTGTTTGACCTGGCCAATGGCAAACCAAGCTCACATATGGAATCAAGGACCCAATTTCATTGTCTTGACATGTTCAACAAGTTCAAAAGATCCCAAATGCACAAGATTGACAGATGAATTTTCCAGTCAACTGAGCAAAATTTGACTGTATACTGAAAAGTCAAACTTTGACTTTTTGGTCAAAATCAAGTTCCAAGATTCATTTTTCATCAAGACATGTCAAATTATGAAACTTGTTCATCAAGAAATCAAGAATTACAAATTAGGGTTTGAAATGAAGAATTTTCATAACTTAGAATTTTTCTAAGTTATGAAAATTCCTAATTTTTTCCTAACTTTGTCCCATTTTTTCATCAAGATACATTTGGATTCAAGGAAAACTCAAAACATGAAACTTATAGTCCATTGCAAAATCTACAACTTTTATTCACAAAGTTTCCTCAAAAGAAGCTTGTAGCTCAAGTTACAATTTTTGGAACAAGGGTGCAAAACATTCTTAACTTAGAAATTTTTTGACCTATTTTAGGCAGGATTTTTGCCCAACTTCATGGCCACTTTTCACATGCTTCCACTTGGAATCTCAACTTTCATTACAAATATGGATTGTAGTACACATTCCAAGCTTTCCAAATTGTCCAAGAACTTCTCAAACACCCTTGTGGTTAGGGAGAATCAAATTTGTCAATATGGGCAAAAGTCACTTTGTTCATGAGCCATTTACATGTTCATACACTTTGCATTTTTGAAATCAGATTGCACAAGCTAGTTACAGGTCTCTAATATCATTTACACTCAAAAATTAAATGCCAATCCATTGTGTTCTAGCATTATTTTGCTCATTTGGTCATTACACAAAGAATCAAGCCATATTTGGAAAAAGTGACTTATCTATTCTTGTAAAGTATGGCTTTATGTCAAAACATGAATCAAAGAAGTACAAAGCATATCTTCTAGGCACAAGATTATGGACTAATCCCACTGATCAAGGAGAGATTATGCAGCATGCTTTAGGGGCCTGTGGTAGCCTATATTGAAACTTGACAAACTTGACTTAAGATAGAAGCAACTTTGCAAACACAACAACAACACACATTCCTGTCAACACAAGCCTAAACAAACTTTGTCCATACATTCCATACTCCCTAACCAACCTGAAACACGACCAAACCATCTCTCAAACCTCCATATACAACAAAATACAGTTTTGTGGCAAAACAGGGCATAGTCTGCAGTTTGAATCCCACATCAACATTCCATCGTGCGTTTTCATCCAAACCAGTTCAAACACATTCCCTACCATCCATACAAACTATCCCAAGCCTTGGAAACAGACTGTAACACCTCTAAACAAGTTTGCCATTTTCACTTTTCTCTCTTGCAGGTTGACTTCTGTAGCTTGATATAGCAAGATTCAAAGCACACCAAGCATTGGAGAAGCATCCCTGAACTTCAAGCAAGCTATACAAGTCCTCACATTGCATTGAAAGTAACTCCATTGTCATACACGAATCAAGCTGAACAGGTAAGTTTTTGAACTTCTATCTCTCTATCCAGGCATAGTTAGGCTTAAGTTTGTGAAGAAAGCATGTTCTAATCATAGCCCTGAAGCCATCCATATAGTTACTTTTCATTTATATTGTGTGTGCTAAGAGTATTTTGAACCTGAACATTGGAAAAAACTTAGGTCAGAAATTGGGGGAGAAGAAATTCTCTCTCATTTCTGAGAGTTAGATCATGTTTTTTTATATGTATGAACTCGTGACATGATGCTCTACAATGTTTGTGTTGTAAGTTTTTGTTAAAAGTCAAAGGATCAAGAGATAGCAGGGACAAGGCAAAACGCGCGTTTTGTTCTGTTTGAATGTCTGGAGGTTGAAGACAAAGTTCTTCTGGGCTGGGCCTGACCTTTTTTTTGTTTGCACCTTCATTTCACACATACACCCCCCTTTGCCCATTGTGTTTATTTTTATCATTTTTTGACTTTTTCTTTTTGTTTCTGACTTATTATTTTTTGCCAAAATATAAAAAATATTAAAAACATTTTTTCAACCATTTTTGCATTTTATTTGGATTTTTGTTTGTTTTATTTGAATTTATACATGTAAATAAACATATTGCCTTTTATTCAAAAATACAAAAATAATACAAACACATTTTGTTTTCTAATTTTATTTTATTTTATCTTTTGAAAACATTTTCTAAAAATATACTTTTTTTTTTGTAAATAATAAATATTTTATTTTTGTACATATTTAATATATTTAGTAAATAATATAAATACTTATATATTTATTAGAATATTTAGGAAAAAAATACAAAAATAATACATTTTTATTTTTATTAATATTTAACCTCAAAAATACTTTTTTTTACAATATACTTTCTTTTTATTTATTTTTTGTACATAATTAATAAACATTGTATATATTAAATAATAAATACCTTTTATTTGCAAAATTAGGGTTTTGGCCTAAACATGAAAAATACCCAAAAATTATCCTTTTTATTTTTGTTTATTTGACACATAAAAAATACTTTTACATACATATAAAAATCATTTTTTGCATCTTGCATATTTTATTTTATTTTATTTAATTATTGTATATTAATAATTTGTATATTCAATTTGGATGTAATAGTTTAGATTTAATTTTTCTTGCTAAATATCCCTCATTTGAACATTTGTACCCCCCATCCCATAATTGTGTTGTAATAATTTAGGACTTTAAATTTCGCACTTTAAAACTTTCTAATTATACCATGATAGACTTAGGGTTTTGTATGCAAAAATCAACTAAAAATAGTTTGACCTAAACAAAAGACAAAAAAAAGCATGAAAATGGACAACACCAATCACACTTGCACCCCTTAGGGTTACTCCGCTTGTTGCCTTCAATAATGGGCCATGTTTCATGTTAGGTGTCTTTGGCAAAACAAAACAACATTAAATGATCATAGTCCCTCGATGACGCTTTCGAAAGTTGCCTAAAAATGATCAAGTCCCTTAAAGGAAAAAGTTGCCAAAGACACTTGGCACCATTGCAATCATGGTCTAAACGATGACCCGCGCCCGTCCCGTTCACATCCTAACACAAGATTGTCCACCAAATACAATGGTGGAACAAAATTGTTAAAAGGGTTAAAACATAGGAAAAATATTTGAGAAATTTAGGGTAGATAGCTCTTGGTTACTTGCCAACTTGCAAAACAAAAACACTTGCCTATTTTTCAAAACCACACATCACAACACACTTTCAAAAACATTGAAAACTTTTTCAAAAGACATACACCTTTGTATACATCCAAACATGGGTCATTACAAAGGTTGCCACCACATTGGTCTCTTTTCAAAATATTTTCAAACCCACACACACAAAGCACCATTTCAAACAATTGAAAATCAAGGCAAGTTGATCTAAGCAAGTAACTAAGAGCCCATGGATAACCATGGATAGAAAGGGTGTTAATACCTTCCCTTTCTATAATCTACTCCCCGAACCCAAGAAAACATCTCAAAGGTTTTTGCTGTGCTTTTTAACCTTTCCTTAGGATAAAATAAAAAGTCGGTGGCGACTCTTGCTCAACCGAAACATTTGCGAAAACAAACGCAAAACCTCAAGTCAGTTCTCCAACCGTATCACAGAACTGGAGACTCTGTTGGGGATTATTTTAAAAGTGGAGTAACCTTAGGGCTTAGATCACCCTCTTGCATGACTAATTGTTTGCTTTGATTGCTTTATATCTTGGCTCTCTTGTTCGGATTTGGGGAAACATTCATAGATAGCAATAAGTTGTGGAAACTGTGTGGGGTATACCGACACGGTTGAAGCAATAGCTATATTAGTGCGACATATTTGTGTGTACCGGTAACCCTTGAGTTCAATCAAGGAGAGTATGGGGCCGTTGAGTGATGTCATTAAGCACTAATGACCTAGAACCTTACTTGACCATCTTGGCCTTTTATTAGGGGTAGTGAGATGACCGGCTTTGGTGCAGTCCGAAGTTGGTAGATACTCGATACTACACTCATTGAGGGTTGTTTTCTTGGAATATTTTGGTCGCTAGTTAAGTGGCTAAACCAAAACAATGAACATGGAAAACAATCCAATGATATTGAGCTCCTTAGAACCCGGTTACTATTTATAGGACAGGTTTTTAAGCCAACTACACTCAAGAGGGTACTTACCTATGAAACCCCATGCAAGCCTGAAACTAGGGTTTTGTGTGATTTTCTTGTACATATGTTTGTGCATACATCATAAACATCATAAAGCATCATATGCATCCACTAACCATTTCAAGGGTTTAGATCTTCATTTTTGTTCTTGTTTTGTAGGTCATGGAAATTCTTCGCAGGAAAACTATCCAAGTCAACCTTGTGAGAATCCCTCCTCAACTCAAGGAGCTCACATCCAGAATTCCGGAAAGCTCTCCCTTCAGTGAAAGACATGGTAGATTGCTCAGCCTAGTCAACACCAGCATTGAAGAGGACATGGTAAAGGTGTTGTTCCAGTTCTTTGCCCCCCTTCACCATTGTTTCACATTCCCTGACTATCAATTGGTGCCCACTTTGGAGGAATTTTCTCAACTCCTGAGAATTCTTATTCTTAATCAACTACCCTACAACGGTACGGAAAAAGAACCAAAGCCTGAAGATGTTGCTCAAGCCCTACACTTGCAACCATCTGACATCAAGGGGCATTGGGAAACTAGAAGCGGTGTCAAAGGCTTCTTGGCAAAATTCTTGTTTGAGAAAGCACAAGAGTGTTGGAATTCATTGGATTTACAAGCCTTTGAAGAAATTGTGGCACTCCTCATTTATGGGTTGGTCTTGTTCCCAAATCCTGACCAGCTTGTAGATGTCAACGCCGTCAAAATATTCTTATCCAGAAATCCAATACCAACATTGCTTGGGGACATTCTTCACTCATTTTACACACGAACAATGAGAAAGAGGGGTGTTCTCATGTGTTGTACTCCTCTCCTTTCAAGGTGGTTTATTTCGCACCTTCCACAATCTGTTTTGAAGAATGACCAAGGCTTAAGGTGGTCACAACGGTTGATGACCCTCACTCACTCTGATGTACATTGGTGTTCTCGGTCCATAGAAAATGTCATCATCGTCGATCATTGTGGAGAGTTCCATAATGTTCCGTTACTTGGCATTAGAGGAGGCATTACCTACAACCCTTGTCTAGCTTTGAGACAATTTGGATATGCACGGAGGGATGGCCCTCACGACATGTTGATTCCTGACCTAGTTTTTGACTTCGACAACGATGCGCAAGGACTTCGCCAAAGATTCATCAGAGCTTGGAGGATGCCTAACAAGGTAGACAGCAAGACACTGGGGCACAAAAACTCCATCCCTCTTGAGCCTTATCTCAAGTGGGTACGAACCCGAGCCCAGAGTCTAATGATGCCTTACCCTCATGTTCTCCCTGTGATTAAAGAGCCCGTTAAGGAAGGAGAGGTTCCCTACACCATCCTATATCCTGACATGCCTACATCGTGGGAGGAGATGCAGAAGAGCTGGATCCAACTCAGGGAGGAACGGAATACTTTTGAAGCCAGCTTCTACGCCAGTGAGAAGAAGGTTTTGGAGCTTACCCGCCGACTCCATGAGGAAGAGACCCTCAACACCTACATCGCACCAAAGAGGATGCGCAACGTCTTTTTACCTTGAGAAGTTTTTTGTAATATTTGGCCCATGGGGCATTTATGTACTGACAAACTTCTTCTTATTAATATGATGTGCGTTCTTTTTGTTTGCAACAATTTTGAATTTTCTAAATCCTTGAATGCATTGCATACATAAACATATCATTCATCATGCGCATAAGCAGGTCTCCACACCAGGTTTCCTTATCTTTCTGCTGTTTATTTCAGTAAGATGGATCTCGAACAGACGGTCAAGGACTTGCAGTCTCAAAACTCACAGTTTCAACATCTCCTGATGACCTTGGTTAAGGGTCAGGAGGATCTGAAAGCCCTGCTGGGGAACAAAGAGCAAGTGAAAAAGAAGAAGAAAAGAATCGGGGTGGCTACCCTAGGAAGAAGGTTTAAGGGTGAAGCCAGAAGAGTTCTTGAATTTCCCCCTACATCTGAAGAGGGAACCAGTAAAGGGAATGCGGCTGCGGTACCTTCCGAATCTGAAGCTGAAGAAGGAGAGGCTGAAGAAGACGAAGACTACTCTGAGCAACAATACCCGCCCGTCGATGATAAGTACAAAGGCTTGGAAGACAGGTTGGCAGCTATGGAGCTGCAGAGAGTTCCCGGCTTAGATTTCGAAGATTTTGGATTAGTTGCTGGAATTGTGATCCCCCCGAAGTTCAAAGTGCCAATTTTTGCAAGATATGACGGGATGTCCTACCCGAAAATGCACCTCAGATCATATGTAAGGAAGATCCAACCTTACACTGCAGACAAGAACCTATGGATCCATTTCTTTCAGGATAGTCTTTCAGGGGCTCAACTCGAGTGGTTCTATCAGCTGGATGGAGCCAGTATCCGAAACTGGGAGGACTTGGCTACTGCATTTTATAAACAGTATCAGTACAATTCTGATCTCGCTCCCACGCATACCCAACTCCAGGGTATGTCACTGGGGACGGGCGAAGGATTCAAGGAGTATGCGCAAAAATGGAGAGACCTGGCTGGCAGGGTGCAGCCACTGCTGACTGACCGTGAACTTGTTGACATGTTCCTGGGGACCCTGTCCGGTCCGTTCTTCAACCATCTGAATGGTAATTCTTCTGCTGGGTTTACAGATTTGATCTTGACTGGTGAGAGAATAGAAGCTGGTATCAAGTCGGGGAAGATACAGAAAGGTGCCTCTTCGGGTACTGAAAAGAAGCCCTTCAAGAAGGAAGCCAGTGCTGTTTACGGTCCCAGAAGACAAATTAAGCCGGAACGCCGCCAAGCTGTCAATGCATTGGTAATTTCAAAGCCTGTTGCTGCTCCTCAGCAGTTCAACCAACCAAGGGGTGAGAGGCCCAAAAGGCAGTACACTCGGCTTAGCATGACCCTGTCTCAGATTTTTCCGCAACTACTGTCAACCAATCTGGTAACTATCAAAGAAGCTCCGAAGGTAGTGAACACAGCTTCTCCAAAGTACAACCCCAACGCCCGTTACGCTTATCACTCTGATAGCCCGGGGCATACTACGGATGATTGCTGGGCTCTGAGGAATAAGGTTCAGGACCTTATTGATGCTAAAGAAATACAGTTTGAGGCGCCCGAAAGGCCCAATGTTGTGACTGCCCCCATGCCCCAACCTGGAGTGAATGATGTGGAAGAAGACCGGTATGTAGCCTCCGTGGAAGAGATTGTTACTCCGTTGATGACTGTCAAAAGGAACCTGTTGCTAGCCGGTTTATTTCCGGGTTATGGTAAAGGTTGCCTTATATGTGCTGTTTCACCTGTTGGTTGTCCTTTGCTGAAATCAGGTATCCAAAGCCTGATGGATAGCAAAGAAATCTTGTTCGAGAAGATTGTCGTTCCTGCTACCCCTACTGAAGAAGTTTCTATTGTCACTATTTTCAACAACCCTCCTAAGGCTCCTTCAAAGAAGCCTGTCAAAATCATGTCCACTCAGAAGATTGCTCCTATCATCATCACTGTTCTGGGGCCTCTCCCTTATACATCCGACAAAGCTGTCCCATGGCACTATGGGGCAGATGTTTATGTTCTTGGAGTTAAGCAAGAGTTTGATACTAGTACCAGCGTCAGTAACATCACCGGCCTGCCAAAGTTACTCGCAGTGGTGGGCTGTTCTCACCAGATATTGCGCCACCAGCTATTCAGAAACCTCTTGTCATCACACCTGCAAGTGTGCCTGCTTCCCTTCCTGGTCAAGTTCCTGTTTCTACCCCTGCTGCCGAGTCATCTGACGCTCGGGGCAAAGGGATTGCTACTGATTTGCCTGCCCTGACGGAGGCACCGAAGACAACCACTGTTGAAGCTTCCCAGCAAGAGATGGAAGAGATTCTCAAGATCATTAAGAAGAGTGATTTCAATGTAGTTGAGCAGTTGGGGCACACCCCATCAAAGATTTCTGTGCTATCACTATTGTTGTGTTCAGAGGCCCATGCCAAGGCCCTGATTTCCTTCCTGAAGATGGCCCATGTGCCACAAGAAACGTCTGCTGATCAATTTACCGATTGTGTGTCCAACTTGACTGCTGATAATGGTTTGGGCTTCTCTGACGCCGATCTGACTGCCAAAGGAAAGAACCATAATGACGCCTTGCATGTCTCCATTGAATGCAGGGGTACTACTCTTGCCCATGTGTTGGTAGACACCGGTTCTTCATTGAACGTATTTCCCAAGAAGGCCCTAGACAGGTTAGATTGTGAGGGTTTAGAGCTCAAGCCTAGTAACATTGTTGTCCGAGCCTTTGATGGTTCGAAAAGGATGGTACATGGTGAAGTTGACATTCCAATCAGGGTTGGTTCGCAGGTCTTTGATTCTACTTTCTATGTGATGGATATCCGACCATCCTATTCTTGTTTGCTGGGTCGTCCATGGATCCACAAAGCTGGAGCTGTGACCTCCACACTACATCAAAAGCTGAAGTACCCGGTCAGAGGGAAAATTGTCACAGTTCAGGGGGAGGAAGAATACATGGTCAGCCACCTCAACTCATTCTGGTACATAGAGATGGATGGGGAATTCATTGAGACTCCATTCCAGCACTTTGAAGAGGTGCCTCAGACACTGGCATCAGCTGAAACTGTGATTGAAGACCCTCCTTTGAAGATGGCTTCCTTAAAGGATGCCCGGGATGTGATTGAGAAGGGTGAGTGTGCAAATTGGGGCCGACTTCCTGATTTCACTCCAAAGACTGACAAGTTTGGTCTGGGTTTCACTGCAGAGGCTCAGAGGGTTGTTCGTAAGGCAAGGATTGGAAAACCTCCTGTGTTCATCACCAACCCAGGAGTAAATGCTATTGAAGACGGCGTGGAGGAATCTGAATTCGACAGCTGGATCTACCCAACAACCGACAGTGGACCAAGCAACTGGACTGCCAAATATTTCACACCTATTACTTTTGTCACTCAATAATGAACTCTTTTGTTTTGAATTTGTAACAGACAATATTTTGAAACTTTTATGGCTCGGTGTCCTACCCGGGCACCGTGGCTTCATTTGTGAGGGCTTTTGTGTGTCATTTTCATATATCATCAATAAAAACATTGGATGTTTGTTGCATTTCAAAATCTTGCGCTCCTTTTCTTTCTTTATTATATATTGCAAAACAGATATATTTACACACACTCACTTATACAGGTTCCAATCCACTCTGGATCTCACTGGTAACGACTCTGCTACTGCCAGTTATGACTTTGAAAATCCGATCAACTTAGCCGAAGACGAAGGTGAAGATGATTGCGAAGTACCTGGTGAACTTGCAAGACTACTACTCCAGGAAGAGAGGGACATTCAGCAACATGAAGAGCCTGTGGAAACGGTAAATCTGGGTACTGAGACAGACAGAAAGGAAGTCAAGATTGGTGCCAATCTAGAGCTCAGCGTGAAACAACGGTTGATCCAGATGATGCATGACTATGTGGAAATCTTTGCCTGGTCTTACGAAGACATGCCTGGGTTGGATACCGACATTGTGGTTCATCACCTGCCTACCAAGGAAGAATGCCCTCTGGTAAAACAAAAGGTCCGCCGTATGCGTCCAGAAATGTCCGAGAAAATCAAAGCTGAGGTTATGAAACAATTTGATGCCGGGTTTCTAGCAGTGACTTCTTACCCTCAGTGGATTGCCAACGTAGTTCCAGTTCCGAAGAAGGATGGTAAGGTCCGAATGTGTGTTGATTACAGGGATTTGAACAGGGTGAGCCCTAAGGATGACTTCCCTCTGCCCCATATCGACGTTCTGGTTGACAACACTGCTCAGCATAAAGTATTCTCCTTCATGGACGGCTTCTCCGGTTATAATCAGATCAAGATGGCTCCTGAAGACATGGAGAAGACCACTTTTGTTACTCAGTGGGGCACCTTTTGCTACAAAGTCATGCCTTTTGGGTTTAAAAATGCTGGGGCAACCTACCAACGTGCCATGGTTGCTTTATTTCATGATATGATCCATCACGAGATAGAAGTATACGTTGACGATATGATTGCAAGGTCCCAAACTGAGGAGGAACACCTTGACCATCTACGGAAGCAGTTTGACCGTCTGAAGTTGTATAAGCTAAGGTTGAACCCAAACAAGTGCACCTTTGGGGTGAGATCTGGAAAATTGCTAGGTTTCGTCGTAAGCGACAAAGGCATTTAAGTGGACCCTGCCAAAGTGAAAGCCATACAAGAGATGCCAACTCCCAAGACAGAGAAAGAAGTCAGAGGCTTTCTAGGACGTCTGAACTACATTGCCCGATTCATCTCGCATCTAACTGCTACCTGTGAACCAATCTTCAAGCTGCTGAAGAAAGATCAAGTAGTACATTGGAACAAGGAATGTCAGGCCGCTTTCGAAAAAATCAAAGAGTATCTCCAAGAAACACCCATTCTTATGCCACTGGTTGAAGGGAGACCTCTAATCTTATACTTGATAGTACTTGACAACTCAATGGGGTGTGTGTTGGGGCAGCATGACGAGTCTGGCCGAAAAGAGCACGCTATTTATTACCTTAGCAAAAAGTTTACCGACTGTGATACCCGGTACTCACTGCTCGAGAAAACTTGTTGCACTTTGGTATGGGCTGCTCGCCGGCTGAGACAGTATATGTTGACTCACACTACTCTGTTGATTTCAAAAATGGATCCAATCAAGTACATATTCGAAAAGCCTGCCTTGTCCAGAAGAATAGCAAGATGGCAGATGATCTTGACGGAATACGACATCCAGTACACGACTCAAAAAGCAATCAAGGGAAGTGTATTGGCAGACCATTTGGCATATCAGGCAGTGGACGATTACCAGTCGATGAACTTTGAATTTCCAGATGAGGATATCATGGTAGTGACTGATTGTGAAGTACCCGGACCGGATGAAAGACCAGAGGAAGGATCCCGATGGTCTATGCACTTTGACGGAGCCTCGAACGCTTTGGGTAATGGTATCGGCGCTGTGATTATATCCCCTAAAGGCACTCATACTCCACTTACTGCCCGGCTATGTTTCAACTGCACCAACAACATGGCAGAGTATGAGGCATGTATCATGGGTCTTCAAGCTATAATCGACTTAAGGATCAAGTTTCTGAGTGTCTTCGGAGATTCCTCTCTCGTGATCAATCAGGTCAAAGGCGAGTGGGATACGAAACACCCAAATCTTATTCCTTACAAGGAGTATGTGATGACATTGCTTCCCCACTTCGAGGAGATAACTTTTGAACACTTCCCAAGAGAGGAGAATCAGTTAGCGGACGCGTTGGCTACGATGTCTTCTATGTTCAAAGGCAAATGGGATAACGAGGCTCCCCGGATCATCATCTGGAAGTTGGATGAACCTGCACATTGCTGCGATCTCGAAACCGAAGAGGTAACAGAAAAACCCTGGTATCATGAAGTGAAGAGGTACCTTGAAGCTCAAGAATACCCCGAAGGTGCATCTGTTAATGACAAGAAGTTCCTGAGAAGGTTTGCGGCAAAGTTCTTCCTCAGTAACGACATTCTCTACAAACGAAACCATGATTCAACCTTACTGCGTTGTGTGGATAAGACTGAAGCAGAAAGGATCATGGCAGAGCTACATGAAGGTACCTTCGGAACACATTCCAGTGGACATACCATGGCAAAGAAAATCCTTCGGGCAGGATATTTCTGGTCCACAATGGAAGTCGACTGTTATCAGCATTCGCGAACTTGTCATAAATGCCAGATCTATGCTGATAAGGTGAATATTCCTCAGGTTCCTCTGAACGTCTTGACAGCACCTTGGCCTTTTGCAATGTGGGGCATTGATATGATCGGCGAGATCCGACCTACGGCATCCAACGGGCATCGCTTCGTCTTGGTAGCGATTGATTACTTCACAAAATGGGTTGAAGCAGCTTCCTATGCTACGGTAACCAAGAACGTCGTGGCACGGTTCATTCAGCACAACCTGATCTGTCGATACGGTGTACCTGAGAGGATCATTACGGATAATGGTACCAATCTTAACAACAAGATGATCACTGAGCTCTGCGAGCAATTCTAAATACAGCACCACAACTCTTCTCCCTACCGGCCGAAGATGAATGGGGCTGTAGAAGCAGCGAATAAGAACATCAAGAAGATCATGCAGAAGATGACAGTGACCTATAAATATTGGCACGAGATGTTACCGTTTGCTCTTCATGGGTACCGTACCTCAGCACGGACGTCAACAGGGGCAACTCCCTTTTCCTTGGTCTATGGCATGGAGGCAGTCTTGCCTATTGAAGTCCAGATACCCTCTCTCCGGATAATGAAGGATGCAGACTTGAGCGAAGATGACTGGATCCAGACTCGGCTTGATCAGTTAAACCTAATTGACGAAAAGAGACTCACTGCTATTTGTCATGGTCAGACGTACTAAAAACGGATGATCAGGGCATTTAACAAGAAAGTCAGACGGCAAGAGTATCAAGTCGGAGACCTGGTAATCAAGCGCACCATTCTTCCTCAAAGTGATCCCAGGGGCAAATGGACCCCTACGTATGAAGGGCCGTTTGTGGTTAAACATATCTTCTCAGGAGGAGCCATGATTCTAACCACCATGGATGGTGACGACCTTCCTCACCCCGCCAATGCAGACATAGTAAAAAGATACTACGCATGAATTAAAGACCCGCTAGATTGACACACCTAGGCAAAAATAAGGGCTTCCCGGCGAACCAAAAGGGTTCGGGCAAAAATAAGGGATGAAAATAAAAAAATATGTACACCCGGCAAGTCGAAAACCTGAAAAGGCGGCTTGGGCAAAAATGGGTATCCTGGTGAACTGAAACCCCGAAAGGGCGGTCCAGGAAAAAGTTAGGGATAAAGCGTAATACTATGTCTCTTTGGATCACCTTGCATCCAGAATTCGGCATCAACCAATCAGCTTCATCTTCAACAAAGCAGCAAAGTGATGAGACGCTTGAAGATATAAATGCGATAGCAGAGTTGGAACCCAGTGGGATTATTTTTCACATAGCTGTTTTGTTTCCTTTTCACAAAATTGTATAAACTCTATCTTGCTCGGCGGCGTTCTCTTACTAGGACGTCAGCCTCCTGTACATAAAACGCCTATTTACAGGCAAATTTAAAAAAATCAATACAAATTCACTTTCCCATACAAATTGCCAATTGTTTTTCCTTTATCTGTTTTGTTTTGCGAAGAACGTCCAATGTTCATTTTTGATATATGCATTTGACATTAATTTCTAATTCATAAATATTTGCATACGAAACAAAGGATTAATTACAGGTGACATTAGAAACAAGGGCAATTTAGAATTGTCCAAGCGATCTAGTTGCTCTATCCACCAAGGTACCAAGGTAGGTTCGGCTGAAGAACGTAACCAAGTTACCTCAACTCCCCACAGAGTAAGACCAGATTCAACAATACTCTCCCCAAGCAGAGTTGGTCCCCCGTCAGCCCCGAAAAGGCACAATTTTCCCCTAGCAAGTCAGCGATACTCTCCTCAAACAGAGTTAGTCTACTGTCAGCCATAACGAAGTTGGGTGTCCCCAGAAGATCTCAACATTCCCCAGCGGAGTATAGACATTCCTCAGCAAGCATCCCCGGCAGTCTTAATATAAGATTGTTCCCCGGCGGAATACAGACACCCCAGTGGAGCCCTTCCCCAGTACAATCTGAAAAGTTCCCCAGGAGAGTTGCATCATCCTCCTCAGTAGATTCTGAAGCTTATCCCCAGTAGATTCTGGAAGCTTATCACCTGCAGAGTACGAACGTCTCTCCCCGACTTTATTCAAAGGTTATTTCCCCACCAGGGTATAACTGGGTTATCCTCAGCTAATTACCACGGAAAGATCGTCCTTGGCGAAATTCTTCCTATTCCCCAGCGGAGTTCATCAAATTCCCCCAACATAACTTATCAGCGGAATCCCCAGCGGAGCTCTCATCAAAACCTCAGCGAAGTATCTCTTCTCACAGAGTAATTCCCCGCAGAGTAATCTCTCCAACAAGTTTGTTCCCCAACGGAGTCATCTTCTCCTACCGGTTTATTCTCGCAACAATCATCCCCAGCGGAAACGAAGAACTCTACTCTTCAAAACATCAGCTCAGGATTCAACAAGTTCTCGGCACTCGTCAAGGACTTATTTTCCTAGACGAAAATACATTCATAGACATTCCACATTTCATACATCCTGCTTACATACATGATAAAGTGCATATACCACTATCTCATTTTGAGCATCATGACATCATGCATTTCATAGATCATGACAGTGCATACAACTGATGTTTTGCCTTTTCAGGAAAAGGTCAATCCAAAGATGATTACCATCAACTGTCACAATTCCAGATTCGATACCTGTATCTAGCCAGGGCATATCTGTGAGTGATTGAATGTAGATCCGATACCTGTATCCAGCCAGGGCATATCTGTATGAAGAGTTTCATATTCGATACCTGCATCCATCCAGGGCATATCTGTAGATGATCAAATTCCAGATTCGATTCCTGTATCCAGCCAGGGCATATTTGTAGACGATTAATTTCCAGATTCGATACCTGTATCCAGCCAGGGCATATCTGTAGACGACCAATTCCAGATTCAATTCCTGTATCCAGCCAGGGCATATCCGTGAGTATTTGATTGTGGATTCGACACCTGTATCTAGCCAGGGAACATCTGCATGAAGAGTTTAGAGATTCTATACCTGTATCCAGCCAGGGCACGTCTGTAAGCAACCTTTTGAAGTTCCGGATTCGATTCCTGTATCCAGCCAGGGCATATCTATGAGCGATTGATTGTAGATTCGATACCTGTACCTAGCCAGGGCATATCTGCATGAAGAGTTTGAAGATCAACACCTGTAATAAGCCAAGAAACCATCTTCCTTTCTCAAAGTACGCAAGTTCTCGCCAAGGAATCTCTTACGCGATCAACACTTCCAAATGGCATCTATAAGCCCATTCCCGACAAGGTTCTTATCACGTCTCCAGATGGCATCTATAAGCCCATCCTCCTATCCACCATTTCTCCAAATGTCATCTATAAGCCCATTCCCGACATCACATTACTGATACTCCACTATGTGAGTGCAAATTTTCGGGCACTCTAGTGTCCAATCTCCTTTTACCCTCGAGTCGCGAAAGGCAAACTTTCCAATCTAACTCTTCAGGTTCAAGAAGATTGAACAGGGGCAACTATTGTACCCCAAAATTTGCCCTCCCATTTACTCAACATTTTCTCACCACAAGACCCTTGGAGCTCAAGATCCAGTTAGGGTTTGCTCTGCTCAAGACTCCTCCTAGCACTGTTGACCCAAATTAGGGTTTGAGTTTGCACAAAGATGTTTTGACCTAAAAGGTCCAAAGTGACTTTCATGCTTCATATTAGACTCACAAGCTTATCCATAATAAGTTTCAAGCCTTGATTCCAATCTTTGCCCAGTCAATTGGACAGTTGACCTAGAAATCAGCTGTATTGGGGGAAAAGTCAACTGTGGTTAATTGACAGTCAAACCTCATGATTTTTGACCCACATCAACATTATGAACTCATATGAACCATTTGGTCAAGTTTGGATCACAATTCCACAAGAAATTTGATCAGATCACCAAAAGGGCAAAATGGTCATTTTTAGGGTTTTGACTGCACAAAGGAAATTTTTGACTGTTTGACCTGGCCAATGGCAAACCAAGCTCACATATGGACTCAAGGACCCAATGTCATTGTCTTGACATGTTTAACAAGTTCAAAAGATCCCAAATGCACAAGATTGACAGATGAATTTTCCAGTCAACTGAGCAAAATTTGACTGTATACTGAAAAGTCAAACTTTGACTTTTTGGTCAAAATCAAGTGCCAAGATTAATTTTTCATCAAGACATGTCAAATTATGAAACTTGTTCATCAAGAAATCAAGAATTACAAATTAGGGTTTGAAATGAAGAATTTTCATAACTTAGAATTTTTCTAAGTTATGAAAATTCCTAATTTTTTCCTAACTTTGTCCCATTTTTTCATCAAGATACATTTGGATTCAAGGAAAACTCAAAACATGAAAGTTATAGTCCATTGCAAAATCTACAACTTTTATTCACAAAGTTTCCTTAAAAGAAGCTTGTAGCTCAAGTTACAATTTTTGGAACAAGGGTGCAAAACATTCTTAACTTAGAATTTTTTTGACCTATTTTAGGCAGGATTTTTGCCCAACTTCATGGCCACTTTTCACATGCTTCCACTTGGAATCTCAACTTTCATTACAAAGATGGATTGTAGTACACATTCCAAGCTTTCCAAATTGTCCAAGAACTTCTCAAACACCCTTGTGGTTAGGGAGAATCGAATTTGTCAATATGGGCAAAAGTCACTTTGTTCATGAGCCATTTACATGTTCATACACTTTGCATTTTTGAAATCAGCTTGCACAAGCTAGTTACAGGCCTCTAATCTCATTTACACTCAAAAATTAAATGTCAATCCATTGTGTTCTAGCATTATTTTGCTCATTTGGTCATTACACAAAGAATCAAGCCATATTTGGAAAAAGTGACTTATCTATTCTTGTAAAGTATGGCTTTATGTCAAAACATGAATCAAAGAAGTACAAAGAATATATTCTAGGCACAAGATTATGGACTAATCCCACTGATCAAGGAGAGATTATGCAGCATGCTTGAGGGGCCTGTGGTAGCCTATATTGAAACTTGACAAACTTGACTTAAGATAGAAGCAACTTTGCAAACACAACAACAACACACATTCCTGTCAACACAAGCCTAAACAAACTTTGTCCATACATTCCATACTCCCTAACCAACCTGAAACATGACCAAACCATCTCTCAAACCTCCATATACACAAAAACACAGTTTTGTGGCAAAACAGGGCATAGTCTGCAGTTTGAATCCCACAACACCATTCCATCGTGCGTTTTCATCCAAACCAGTTCAAACACATTCCCTACCATCCATACAAACTATCCCAAGCCTTGGAAACAGACTGTAACACCTCTAAACAAGTTTGCCATTTTCACTTTTCTCTCTTGCAGGTTGACTTCTGTAGCTTGATATAGCAAGATTCAAAGCACACCAAGCATTGGAGAAGCATCCCTGAACTTCAAGCAAGCTATACAAGTCCTCACATTGCATTGAAAGTACCTCCATTGTCATACACGAATCAAGCTGAACAGGTAAGTTTTTGAACTTCTATCTCTCTATCCAGGTATAGTTAGGCTTAAGTTTGTGAAGAAAGCATGTTCTAATCATAGCCCTGAAGCCATCCATATAGTTACTTTTCATTTATATTGTGTGTGCTAAGAGTATTTTGAACCTGAACATTGGAAAAAACTTAGGTCAGAAATTGGGGAAGAAGAAATTCTCTCTCATTTCTGAGAGTTAGATCAAGTTTTTTATATGTATGAACTCGTGACATGATGCTCTACAATGTTTGTGTTGTAAGTTTTTGTTAAAAGTCAAAGGATCAAGAGATAGCAGGGACAAGGCAAAACGCGCGTTTTGTTCTGTTTGAATGTCTGGAGGTTGAAGACAAAGTTCTTCTCGGCTGGGCCTGACCTTTTTTCTGTTTGCACCTTCATTTCACACATACACCCCCCTTGGCCCATTGTGTTTATTTTTATCATTTTTTGACTTTTTCTTTTTGTTTCTGACTTATTATTTTTTGCCAAAATATAAAAAATATTAAAAACATTTTTTCAACCATTTTTGCATTTTATTTGAATTTATACATGTAAATAAACATATTGCCTTTAATTCAAAAATACAAAAATAATACAAACACATTTTGTTTTCTAATTTTATTTTATTTTATCTTTTGAAAACATTTTCTAAAAATATACTTTTTTTTTGTAAATAATAAATATTTTATTTTTGTACATATTTAATATATTTAGTAAATAATATAAATACTTATATATTTATTAGAATATTTAGGAAAAAAATACAAAAATAATACATTTTTATTTTTATTAATATTTAACCTCAAAAATACTTTTTTTACAATATACTTTCTTTTTATTTATTTTTTGTACATAATTAATAAACATTGTATATATTAAATAATAAATACCTTTTATTTGCAAAATTAGGGTTTTACCCTAAACATGAAAAATACCCAAAAATTATCCTTTTTATTTTTGTTTATTTGACACATAAAAAATACTTTTACATACATATAAAAATCATTTTTTGCATCTTGCATATTTTATTTTATTTTATTTAATTATTGTATATTAATAATTTGTATATTCAATTTGGATGTAATAGTTTAGATTTAATTTTTCTTGCTAAATATCCCCCATTTGAACATTTGTACCCCCATCCCATAATTGTGTTGTAATAATTTAGGACTTTAAATTTCGCACTTTAAAACTTTCTAATTATACCATGATAGACTTAGGGTTTTGTATGCAAAAATCAACCAAAAATAGTTTGACCTAAACAAAAGACAAAAAAAAAGCATGAAAATGGACAACACCAATCACACTTGCACCCCTTAGGGTTACTCCGCTTGTTGCCTTCAATAACGGGCCATGTTGCATGTTATGTGTCTTTGGCAAAACAAAACAACATCAAATGATCATAGTCCCTCGATGACGCTTTCGAAAGTTGCCTAAAAATGATCAAGTCCATTAAAGGAAAAAGTTGCCAAAGACACTTGGCACCATTGAAATCATGGTCTAAACGATGACCTGCGCCCGTCCCGTTCACATCCTAACACAAGATTGTCCACCAAATACAATGGTGGAACAAAATTGTTAAAAGGGTTAAAACATAGGAAAAATCTTTGAGAAATTTAGGGTAGATAGCTCTTGGTTACTTGCCAACTTGCAAAACAAAAACACTTGCCTATTTTTCAAAACCACACATCACAACACACTTTCAAAAACATTGAAAACTTTTTCAAAAGACACACACCTTTGTATACATCCAAACATGGGTCATTACAAAGGTTGCCACCACATTGGCCTCTTTTCAAAACATTTTCAAACCCACACACACAAAGCACCATTTCAAACAATTGAAAATCAAGGCAAGTTGATCTAAGCAAGTAACTAAGAGCCCATGGATAACCATGGATATAAAGGGTGCTAATACCTTCCCTTTCTATAATCTACTCCCCGAACCCAAGAAAACATCTCAAAGGTTTTTGCTGTGCTTTTTAACCTTTCCTTAGGATAAAATAAAAAGTCGGTGGCGACTTTTGCTCAACCGAAACATTTGCGAAAACAAACGCAAAACCTCAAGTTAGTTCTCCCACCGTATCACACATGGCAAAGGAGACGGTATAGCAGGAGGATTCCTGGTTTGCACTAAATTTTTCTGAATCAATGTTGGAAATAGCTCTGTATAGCTCATAGGGATGGGATCAAATGATTCTATCTTCTGACCCTGCCCTTGGTTGCTTTGTTGGGGTGTTCTTTGATACGCAACAGCAATCGGAGCTACATTAACAACCTGAGTCACCAAAGTAACCTGTTATTGATGCATATGACGCCTTCTAGGAGGTTTAGCTCTTCTCTCTTGAACAACGGCATTTTCATCTCCTTCTTTCTTTCTAGCAAATCCATATGACGGTTTTTTTACCACTAGAACTTTCATCTCTTGTCAAACGGCCTTCCCTCACATCCTCTTCTAAGCGAACACCCATACCCACCATTTCAGTGAAATCACTTGGCGCACTCGCCACCATTCTTTCATAGTAGAAGGAACCTAACGTCTTTATAAAGATCTTCATCATCTCCTTCTCTTCCATTGGAGGGATTACCTGGGCGGCCACCTCACGCCACCTTTGTGCATATTCCTTAAATGACTCCTTGACTTTTTGAACCATAGCCCTGAGTTGATCACGGTCAGGTGCCATGTCCATATTGTACTTGTACTGCTTAACGAATTCCTCTCCTAGGTCGTTGAAGGTGTGAGTATTGGCACTATCCAAGCTCATATACCATTTCAGTGCAGCACCAGTCAAACTATCTTGAAAGAAATGGATTAGAAAATGTTGATCATCAGTGTGAGTGGACATCCTCCTCACATACATCACCGGGTGAGCACGGGGGCAAGTATTGCCCTTGTATTTCTCGAATTCCGGCACTTTGAATTTCGCAGGTACTTTTACATTTGGAACTAGGCATAGATCGCTTACATTCTGTCCGAACAGTTCTTTTCCCCGGAGGGCCTTCATTTCTTTTCGCATCTCATTAAACTAATCTTGGAAGTCATCCATTATGTCATAGAATACAATTCCTTCACTTGGTGGGGGAGTAGTATGGTGAACTACATCATTAATAATAGGGACAACATTCATTACTGGAGGCACATCATGACGGATCGCATTGTTAACAGTAGGAGCAACGTGTACCATAGGAGGGGCAGAAGCCATAACATGTTGAGCAGATTGAGAAATTTGAGGAGTAGGGTTATATCCTTCTGGCGTATAACCTTCAAGCATTCCCCATGGATATCCAGGAGGCATGCAATGTTGAGTAGCGGTAGTATTCAGAGAAACTGATACGGGAGCTGTCATAATTTCAGAGATAACCGTTGCTTGTTGTGGTTGCGTAACATGAGGAGGTGGAGGTGGTGGTGGCTGATTCTGAGCAGCCACCAATGACTCTACCAAAGCAGTTAAGTTCTCCATTCCATTTCTTAAAGCAGTAACCTCTTCGCGCAGTTCACGATACTCCTGTTCGAGATTTTCCATCTTCTTCTTAGAGTTGGCTTGGGTGTTGTATCGGTGAGACATCTTGATTCTGAAGACCAAAGGACCTTTAGTAAGACTTCAAGGAGACTCATGAAATGCATAGTTAAATGTAACATGATGCATGACATGTAATGCAAATGCCATGTTCTTATTTCCAAAAGTTTATACGCCTTGATTCTGGTTATTAAGCCACAATATTATTATATATTTTCTCATGTATTTATTATATATCCTTTTTTATGTTTATTTCTTTTGTCTTAACAATTTGAATCAAGGAAGTAATGTTTGGAAACAAAAAAAAACATGTATGCTTATAATTATTAACATGCTATGTATGCAAACATATGGGATCAAAGGTTTCGCAGTACTTAATAGCTGCTGAACTGATAATAGAACCATTGTTACGTGTAATAAGATCAAAAGTCCGGACCAATTAGAATACCAAGAACCAAAGTCACCTGCAGAACATATATATAGTCACCATCTGTACATGTAAATATTATTCCCTTCCCACTCACGGGTAAAGGCTAGATCAGGGTAAGTCAAAGGTAACTCAAAATCACGGGTCCGCCTGAAAGTACTACCGCCTTACCCACAGACGTAGGTGTCAATAGTAATCCATTTGAACCTGATTCGAGCGTGGTATATGACATGACTGCACTAATCGGACCACGTCCTATAGCCGTCATGCCCCCACTCTATTCCTAGTGTCCTAGTGC
This sequence comes from Vicia faba, assembly GCA_948472305.1. Classification (NCBI taxonomy): domain Eukaryota; kingdom Viridiplantae; phylum Streptophyta; class Magnoliopsida; order Fabales; family Fabaceae; genus Vicia; species Vicia faba. The sequence goes on along the minus strand of OX451737.1, from coordinate 1,257,169,389 downwards.
ACTCTGGCCTGGGTACTGGGCCTTTTACCTCAGTAGTAACACCCACCCAATCAAGGAAACAGAGAAGCCAACACAAGAACAATATAATAAATCACAACAAATATGCAATGTAAACATATGCTCAAATATATACAAATGAATAAACTATAAAAGAAAAATGAAAACACCCTAAGAAAGAAAAATAGGAGCTAGGATTGGCTCATGGGATAGACCAGCAATTGGTCGACATTTCCCCAGCAGAGTCGCCATTTTCCTATAGCGGTAAAATCAATGAAGTCGCCACCGAGTATTTATTTATCCAACAAAATGGAAAGGAAAATCATCAAAGAAAAGCTTAAAGGGAAAATCAAGGTCTTGTGACCGAGAGATTGGGTAAGGGAGTCGATTACGTGAGGGGAAGGTATTAGCACCCCACACGTCCATAGTACTCTACGGGATCCACTCTCGTTATTCTAATCAAATGATGTGTTCAATCTAATTCTTAAGAGTTATAAACTAAGAGGGAATGCATGCAAAGAAAACACGAGGAAAAGAAGGAAATATTTATAAATTTTCGCTCGGCTGAGCCCCGTGACCAGATGCCTACGTGTCCCTTTTTAGGAATCAGAGCACCATAGTTCAGCTCATATATTTTGTTTGTTTGTATTTTTTAAATGAACAATGTGGTATTCGATCATTCCCCCGCTACTCGACCTTTGGAGACTTATGACCTGTAGTGGAAAGGAGCTAACATGCTCTTAGAAGAAAAAAGCCGAATGACGAAAAAAAATGGATTGGTTGGTATTTTTAGCTGTAGATAATGGCTAGTTAATATCAAGAGAGAGATATTAGCCATTTCTCTACTTATTCATGAAATAAATATTTGAGACTTGAACCACACCAAGGCTTAGAATGGAGGAACAATAGGACCGAGAAGAAACTCACTTATCATTTCCCATACTCAACAAAGGTATGACTCTTATCAGTTATCTTTAAGTGTCTTGAAGTTTGCAAGGAAAATATGTTTTTGTTTCAATGCAAATGCAAAAAGGGAAAGAAAATTCTAAAGGGAGACTAACCTAAATCTAACCTAATGCTATCATACAATGAGGGATCCTATCTAAGTTAGTATGCCAAATAAAATCTAGCAAACTATCTTATACGAAACATACAATAAGAGCGAAGTCGTGATCTCAATTTCTAAATTGAGTGACACATCGATCAACAAGAAATAAAGGAAGGCGATAAAATCCTATAGGGAGCATACACTGAGAGCGAAGCCGTGATCTCAATTTCTAAATTGAGTGACTTATCGATCAACAAGAAATAAAGGAAGGCGATAAAATCCTATAGGGAGCATGCACTGAGAGCGAAGTCGTGATCTCAATTTCTAAATTTAGTGACTCATCGATCAACAAGAAAGGAAAGAAACACAAGCACAACACATATAAGAAATGAAGTGTGGAATGCCTGCTACAAGTCTTTAAACAGCGACTTCGAGCGCACGCTCTTTATTTCCTACTTCTCATGATATCTAGAAAGCGATAAATGCAGTAGAATAACTTGGAAGCAGTATAATACCAAACGAACAATGATGTCCGCAAAAAGCGCAGCCAAAGGAAAGAAACATGGAATACTTCGCTCGAGCTGACATCAATAAACAAACAGTTAGAGATCGAATGCACATAATAAGTGTCGAAGCATCATCGACATGAAAACACATCACAATCTGAAACTTAGACATGTCCGCTTATCAAACAATGAACCTACATAAGACCCAACTCAACAAACATAGGTAAATCACAAGTCTCGAGTAATCGCATGATTAGGAATTAAAAAAAATATTTAAAAATCGGATGAGAAATCTAACAAATTTTTATTGATTTTTGTAGTTTATTACCCTAAAAATAAGAGACAATCCTAAAATCTATATTTTTTATTGTTTTATTATATGTATTTTATTACTATTTTTATTATATAAAAAAAAGAAAATTTAAACTAAAAAGACAAAATCTAAAATAAAAAAAAGGAAGTAGAAAGAGTCAGGGGGGTGCTCTGGATACAGGGGTGTTAAATAGCGATCAAAAATACTGCATCAAGCCCATACTAACGAATCCACCAGATGCCTTTTTGCTACCAAAAGTATCCAAACGGATCACAAAAACCATGGGCTCGTCCATGTTATCTTTGGCCCAGATTCAATTATATACTAACAAATAAAACTTCAGCATCATTCCCTTTATTAAAATAACAAACAATTAAAAAAAATTGAAAGAGGGATTAGGTTTGAGAAGCAGTGTGGCTTTTGATCTTCCTCGAGAAAATACAATTCTCCTCTCTCCTCTCTCAATCTCCGATCGTTGCCGTTATACCTTCCCGTCCGGCCGCCATAAACAAAACGATCATCCTGTCCTCCTTCCCTGTTTCGATCTCACTGTTGAATACAGTGCTGCCATCGTGTTATCATTTCTGCTCACAAACGACACTCAACCCGTCCTTATATTCAACGACTCTGTTCACAATCTCCAGTGATGTAGTAACCGTTTGTTGCCATCTTAGCTTTCTAATCGCCATGTTATCAACATAAAACCCCACCTAATCTACTTGTTGGTCACAGATTTGGGGTCGATAGAGGGCACACACGAACCCTAGGAATTCTAGTTTCGAAATTCACAGTGATAACAGGAAGTTGGTGGGTGCAAACGCTAAGATTCTCCCTTACGAGCCACAAGCCACCATTCTTATTCACCTCAACTCAAAAGGTTTGCTTCTAATAAAATATCAGAACATTAGGCGCCTAGATGATGATAAATTAAGGTTTGAGGCTTACCAATCGAAGCCCGTCCGATGCGATTTTAAAGGCAACGATGAGGAGAAGACCAGAGGAATTCTTCAGTGATTCGGGCATGCGTCTCTGCTTCTTGTTTTGAATCGTGTTAGCTCACTCATTCTTCTTCTTCTTTGCTTTCGATACTGTGTTTGGTGTTGTTGATTGAGGTGTTGCAGTTGTGATGATGCAGCGGTAATGAAGAGGATGATGTGAGAATGATGGTGAAGGTTTTGAATGGAGATGGAGGTTCAGTTGTAGAACCCGATCATGGTTGTTGAAGAAGTTGCTGAAGAAGGGCTTGAAGATCAAAGAGAGAATAAAGGTTTTAGATGAAAGAGAGAATGAAAGGCTGAAGATGACAGAGCGAAATCCAAGTTCCAAATGACTCCCCTAGTAGAAAAGGTGAGTCTTGCCAAAAAAATTCTATTCGGAATCTGTTAGCCCTTTTTGTTAAGAATCTATTAGTTTCTCCTTCCAATTCTGTTACTCTTGTTCTCAATTAGTTAGCCCCTTTTTTCCCTCCTCTTCTTCTATTAGAATTCTCCTATAAAACCGTGGAAATTCTATTATATCAGAATTGACTTCAGCCTTTCATTTTTATTTCCAGTTCTTCCATCCAATGGATGAGACTCCTCTGATATAAGGTTAGGTATGGTTGTTATGGCAGTTAGAGATTTGGATCAGTAGATGCAATAGATTTCTGTTATGATGGTTCAGAATTCAGTTGAAAAATCAATTAGAGTTGTTATAGTTATTTCTGATTTGTTTATTTTCGCTTCACCCCCTTTCTGATTTCTATTAAAACTTTGTTATATACCCCTCCAAAATCTGTTAGAGATTAGCATACCAGAGGCGTCATATTGAAAACACGGTTAGGGAAATCGATGGTCAGCCTTGAATCTCATCCTGTTTTGAGTTTGCCTCTTCTTTCTTTTTCTGTTATGCTATTGGCAATTAGTTATGCAAGCTGTTATACTATATTTTTTTGAACTTGCAAACTGTTGAACTGAGCTGTTTTTTATGTTTATGAATATGTCAGGACTGAAGATAATTGTGGACTGGAGAATCAGTTTCAACGAACTAGATTCAACTAGAAATCGGTCTAATATTAAGAACTGATATGCTGTTAGAAGCTTTGTTTGGTGACTATATCTTCTTTGAATCTTTTAGTTTTAACAGCCTGAACTATTTGAAGCATTTCTCTATTTTTGTAGCGAAATTAACATGGTTTTACGCATATATGCAGGGCAATGCGAACCTGGGCCGCAGGTTGATGAGTTGAATTCAACATATCATACATTTTAGTTGCTTTTGCATTTGGAGGCACCTCTTCATTTTGTACAAAATTTTGGTCATTAAGATCAGCATCATCAAACCCAATATCTTCTTGACTACTATAAGGAAGTGCGTTTGAGTCCATATCAAAATCAACATTCATTTGAGGGACTTCTTCTCCATGGGATGTCCAAAACCAATATCCAGGTGTAAACCCTTTTCGACCAAAGTACGCCTATTATACATCCATGGGGATGTGTCGGCCTTTCCATATTCATATCAGCTTTATGCCAGAAATAACGCCAAGGATCGGAAATGTTAGTCTCAGAAAAATGAATTCAGCTACAAAAATCCAGAACTGAAAGATTGGAGCAAAGATAATTGTAGGCCTGAAGCCGACCCTCGCATGTTATTTTGTAATTCTTGATGTAATACCAATGCAACAATTGTATTTAGTAATAGTGATACGGATATTTTGTTTGGTAATGAAATTTGGTTTACATTTTGGATGTCATTGTATATGGACTTATGAAATTTAAATAAATGATGCTAAATTTGGATAATTTGTGTATATGTTTTAGCAACATTCACTTGAAGCACATAATTACCAAACTTCGGCATACTACTTTGGTGACATGAATATGACACAAAGGATAAACAAGAATGGGCATTGTTGAATGATGATATTAAACCTTGAGCTTTGAGTTTGAACTTATGCCTTGAATTTAAAAAAATGGTCTTGAAACATAGTTGGATGACCTTGAATAAAAGGACTTGAAATCAATGAATGGTATTGAATAAATTCACTTTCGAACTTGACTAATGGATGATGATTACGACTTTGAAAAAGCTGAACAATGTTCTTGACAGTTTGAAATTGAACCCATTTGAACTTGCAATCGAGTAATCCATACAACACTTTGCACATTAAGATTTTTAATGAATACTTGTAAAACCATGAGGTATGCCTTGATCAAGAAGTATTCTCAAATACACCTTTTGTGTCATGTTCGACTAATGAAATTCGTCTTCAATTGAATTTAGAATTTAAGAAGCCAGACAAATTCTATTTGAAAGATTGATGAGATACTTATTCGTAGCTTAAGAAACAAGAAACATCTTGACTCAATGAAAACTTCACCCAATCCTTAACCCTTTAACAAATAGCATAACCAAAAATAAGTCCTTGACTAAATCCTCTGAACTTCCTGAAAGGAATGTTTGGAGGTGAAACGATTAGGATAAACCCCAGTTGATGATGATGATGAACCCACAATGGGGAAAGAGTAATGCTCAATGTAGCCTTGAAGTGAGACTTTAATCCAATAAACCTCCATGGAAGAACCACTACCAAGAACGAAATGAAGAGAACTCTTGATTCTCTGACTGAATTAAACCCTAATACGCTTATTCTTCAAAGAACATTCTGATGAAGAAAACTTTGTATCTTGAGGAATCTTACTAAGAAAAATATCCATGATGCTTTTGGATCCAAATCTCTAGTTTTATACCAAGAGTGATGAGAGCACCAGTTGAATCAATTTTGAGTAAGACAATAGCCTTAACTCATAGAGAGAAACCCTAATGCCAAGGTTCTTCGATCCTATAACCATGGGACCAATGCTATGTGTGAGATGTACAAAGTATGATGAGGGATCTTAGGGGGAAAATTGGGGTATAACAAGGATTGTCTGAAATGTTTAGTTTATTTAAATTGTTTGATGGTAGTTATTTTTGTTGCACTTTTATTGAATTGTATAACATGTTAGGCTAAATTTATTTATCGGTATGTAAGGTCATATAGCCAACGGGGTTTAGCAACTCCAATTGATCAGTTCCTTTTAAAAGAAGAATAATTTTCTGGTTTCAATTACTAGTTCTAAATATTAACTGTTTTGTTACGAGAGTAAAATACAGATAGAAGTTAGGATCAATAAAACGAGAGTTTGAGATAATAACTAGACAATGGTAATTGTGCATCAACTTAAAATACAACGAAAGCGCTTTTAAGTTGATTAGGTTTTGTTTGTTTCCAAAAACTATTTTTAAACTCTAATTGAAACAGCGAGAGCACTCACTTAAGTTTGATCGTAGGATCTGAATCAATAAACACGAGAGTGTAAGAAGAGGATTTTCAAAGAAATACTTCCTACTGAAAACTGTTTTGTTAATCCGAGTTAGGTCAATGAGTTGCTAAATTCCTGAAGTCCGACCATTACATACCGATATTCTCCATTGAATCTAAACTAGATTATAATCAGTTAGGTTCCCTAAACCCCCTATTAATTACATTATTAGCCTTAGATTTACGTAGTAACCTAAGATAACGGTAGTTCGACATTTAGTCCCTTGGGATTCGATAACCTTTGAAGCTACACGCGATAGGACTGTATACTTGCGGTATAAAGTCGCGAACATACTTTTGAAAAAATCGATCATCTTTGCATATTTCTTGTTTTAATTCATCATTTTTTTTCATTTTCATTTAATTTCATTTATATTCAAAAGTCATTTTCATTATTAAAAGTCAAATTTTTTTGGATTAAAATCAACCTTGTAATCCATGATTTCTAATTCAAATTATTGAGTTATTTAGTCATTTTGATTCTATAGTCCACTTAACTTTGATATTGAATCTTCAAAATCAATCTAAGTTTTTAAGTTGTAACCATATTCAATTTTAATTAAATTTATAACAAAATTTAATTGAAAATTTAATTTGGTCATTTAGAATTGTCATTTTGTTTTAATAATTAATTTGCTTTGGTCTTAATTTTAATTCAGTTTTTAAGTTGGATTATTATTAAAATTGAAATTAATTTATTGTTAAAGTCTATTTTATCCATTTTTTCATCTTACTAACCATTGTTTTTTTTCTTATTTATTATTATTATGATTATTATGTTTGCTTTTTGTTGTTTGTTTTGTCAAAATAGGAAAAAATTCAAGTTGGAGGGACCACATCAACTTCATTCAAAAACTACCTCAAACAATAGAGCAACAACAAAAATAATTGCAGTAGCATCTTCATCAATTCACATCCAAACCTACAGTTTCTACAACAATAATACACACCATAACTCAACACTGACAATCACTGACGCATTCTAAAACCTTCTTTCAACCTGCACTAACTTAACGCAACCCTCAGTTTCATTCGACGTCGGTCAAAACCACATCACTAACACCTTCAAAACAACAACGAAATCAATATCAACAACATAATTTCAGACCGGAGCAGAGACGAAGAGAATTCGAAACAGGACAAAGAAAGAGACGGTTTGAAACCGTACATTAACAATTTCCAATGAAAACCTCCTCGTTGTAGGTCACTCGATTTCTCGCTTCTGTTTTCGTTACATCCAATTTGTTGTTAATTGTTGCTATATCACTTTGAGCATATGAATTCGAAATCGTTGTTGATTACTGTGGTGTTTGAATCTTACGTTGTTATTTGTCAAGTGACTTTTCATAATAAATCTTGAATTTGTCAAGTGACTTTTTTAAACCTATTTTCTTTAATCAAATGCTAAACCACATAAGCATGTTCAAACCTTTTCATAAACGACTAAAAATACAAATTTCATTCAAACCTTTTTGTGCCTTTGTGAATTTTTTTCCTTTAAAACCTTTTTTCAAGATTAGACATGAATCATTCATAATTGAGATGTCATTCTCATATCCCCATGGTCATGATTGAAAAAATGTTGACTTTTTCACTTGAGCGCTTGATGCACTTGTTGATCTTATCGAAGTGTAAGACATCTCGCATATGATACATTGTCTATTTTCCTCATATTTTATGGGAGATTAGTTGAGTCTTCTACTAAAAATGGCAACTTATCTCTTCATTAAAAATTAATCAACACACCAAGTTTTGTTCTTTTTTAGAAGTACTTCGTGGTTCTGATTTCACCATTGTACATCGATGGTACGTAGGCACATAACTCTCAAAGTTTTGCCGAATCAAAATCATAAAAACAATTTCCTTTCTCATATCTCCAGTCATATTGCAAGCAACCTTTATAGCCAGAAAACACAGATTTTCAAGAAGTTCCTGCGGAGTACAGTATATGTGAAGGATGTTAATACATTCCATTTGCATAACCAACCTTCATATCCTGTTCTCTTTGTGCTTTGCTTCTTGCTTTTTTGCTTTGCATGCTTTTGTGGATTTTCTCGATATTTTCCCATTTCCTTTGAAAACAATAAAACTTGGTGGCGCCTCTTTCTTTTTGCTGAGATAACTTAATCAATAACTTATTCTCAATTTTTTACCATCGCGACACTTGAAATAAGAGAATTAACCAATTTTAAATCCAACTCGAATTTAAAAATACACAATTGAGTATGGTGTCAATGTGAAAAGTTCTAGCAACTCAAGTATCATTGAATGTCATTCATTTTAGTTTAAGAATCTAAAAGGCATGATGAATGCTACGCTTGAGATGAATGATTTAGGCAAACTCTCATGCTTTCTTAGCACAAAAGTTATGAAAGTCAAGGAAGACATTATAATGAATCAACAAAAGTATGCAAGTGAGTTATTTGATAGATTTGGCATGACAGATTGCAATGCACTCACAAATCCATCTGAATTAAATTCAAAGCTTGACGAATATTGTGATGAAGAGAAACTATAGGCCACTGTGTTCAAACAAATTATGAGTTTTATTGTACCAAAGCAAATATAATTTAATAAATGACAATCTTCATTATCACAACATTTATTTATTAAAAAATGCAATCATAGATTATAGTACTTTTTGACGTATCAAAAGTGATTATGTGATGTCGCACATGTTTATGAATGGGAAGACTAAAATTAGAATCTAAAACGTGATTACATGAAGATTACAATAAGCAATTGATTGAAAACCATGTGACAATTTGGACTAAAAAACTAAATATTATAATTATATTATGATTAAAATTTGAATGACACAAATACTAATGAGATATTGAATAAAATTGAGACACTATTTGAGAATTTTTAAAAAGCGTTAAAATTAATTTAAATAGGTTAAGATATTCCATAAATTTGAGAAAAAACTTTTTAAATTTTAAAACTTGAGTGAGACTATTTGAGAATTTAATGCATTTTGAAAGAACTTGAACTCTCTTATAATATGTAGTGCATTTGAATTACAAAATTCATAAGACAATGAGAGATGCGAATTTCTAAAGATTTTATAGGGTGTGAGATTTGTACTAGGGTGCATTGAGCAACTAAAAAATAAAATATTAGAAAAGATGGTCCAATGACCCAAACAAAGTTGGCCCAATAAAACTACTCTGTCTCTCCATGAGCTTAAATTACATTGAACCCAATATTTGCCTAAATTAAGGCTGAAAGTTTTAAATATGTACAAATCCTTGTGGTTCAGGAAGAAATAAGCATGGGCTTCAATTACTATTTAGGCTTACTTTTAATAGTCAGAATAATTGAAACATTACAGTAAAATTTATCTTTATCTTTTAATATATTATACATAAAAATTGTTGAAAATGTAAGCAATTTTTATGTTTAAATTGAGAGTATTTTATAATTTTATATTTATATATATGAATGAGACATAAGTAATTTTGGGCGTCTAAATTATAGATAATTTTATAATTTTTATATTTATTTATTTATCTTATATATAAAATTTGTTTCTTGAACATACTAGATAGAAGGTTGTATTTTAAAGATTCAATGGTGATTATTATCGTCATTTGGGTGTCGATGGTAGCAATGTGTTCTTGTGGGACACTCGTTCTATCAAAGATAATCAAGTACGAAGGCTTGAAGTTTACTGACACTAAAGTGTCTGAAATTTCATCGAAGAAGGGTTAGGGATCTAGGATCTCGTCGTCCTTTAGTGGATCGTGATAATGTCATTATTGTTAAAGGTGTGGACCTTTGGTCTGTAGAGCTTTATTGGCGCGCCATAGTTCTTCCATTGCGTCTGGTGTAACACTCCAAAATAATTAGATTATTTATTTAATTATTTAATTGTGAATATTATGAGTATTTGTGATATATCTATAAGTATATGTGATGTTTTGATGTATGTGAAGTGATATTGGGTGTTTTAGTAATTTTAGATAATTAGTTTTTGTTATTTAGAATTATTGATTAATTAAATAAATAAAATAATATGAAGTGTAGAAATAATGAGGACAAGGTAGTAATATTGTGAAGTAAATGAGAGTAAGATGGGAAGACCAGAGTCCAAAAGTTATATAAGGAAAAGTGAGTGTCAGTGTTCATTCTGCGATCGTGCAAGTGAGAAGAACGTTGTAAAGAGAGTTAAGGCACTAAGGAACTCAAAAGGTTCTGTAGAATGCAAACATGAATAGATTGTTTCTAGGAATCTAAGGTAAGGGGAGTTTATCATTGTTATTATGATCGATCTAAGGTTTAGATGATTGTAGGTTGTTTGGGGGTTTTTGTTATGAATTGATAATATGATGAGTATAATGAATCTTTGACGAAATTTATGTAATTACCATGTTGTTTTACTATGAATTGATGTGTATGATGTATACTATGTTGTGTTGGTATTTTACGATGAAAACACGAGTATTTGTGATGAATTGGAACATGTTGTGTTTAAATCGCAAGAAAATTAGGACCGGTACATTGCAGAAAATGCACAAGGAATTCCCTATTCACGTTGAGTCATCGGGGAAAGCCATGTGCTTCGTCGGGCGAGTGAGCTTCGCCTAAGCAGCGTCAGGCGAGTAAGAGGCAAAGAGAAGGGGTGAAGAACAAAGCCCCTGGATTTTTGAATGGAGAGGGTGACTCGTCCCAGCTTTGTCGGGCGAAGTGGAAGCAAGAAGAGCACGTCGTGCGAGCGACTAGCTTCGTCGGGCGAGGGTGACTGAAAAAAACAAGCTCCTGGATTTTGTATGGGGAACCTAGTTCGCCCCAGGCTCGCCGGGCGAGTTCCAGGAGAGCGTGCAACTTCGCCGAAAGAGCCTCAGGCAATGGGTTTTTGACAAAAACTTTAAGAGGCTGTAACTTAAGTTCCCTGACTCCGTTTGATGTGCAGTTCAAAGTGTTAAGATGCTAACATGTTGAACTATACTTTGGTGAAATAAGATGAATCATATGTGTTGCACCCTAAAATCTGCCCTCTTCAATTTTAACCCTAATTGGCTTATTTGCTCTAACATAATCATGCATACATATCATCGATTCTATGGTTACGGGATCATGGCATTTATTTGTGTCAAGCTACAAAAACAATTGTTCCATCAGGCACTACAGCAAAGCAGAAACTCAAGGTTTTCGAGATTTAAGTGCACTCCCCACATTTTCCGAGCTAATAAATCATCAATTAATCAAGTAATTATCATGTCAATCTCTTATGTATTCCATCACGTTCAAATTGCATAGAAAGTCAAGTGTTCCAGTTGATTTGAGACACTGCAAACATAAATTCAATATTTTGAGGATTGAGGTTAAAATTTGTAACTTCTGACCGAAAAATAGTTTGGGAATGGTTCTTCAGGAATTAGAACCGTCTTGTTAACTTCTCAAATTCATCTATTCAAGACGGAGGCTAATTTTGTAAGGAAGATCTTCAAAAGTGAAAATACTTGAAATCATGTTATATAGTGGTTCGCAGGTTTTCTGATGCTTAAAAATTCGTAACTTCTGAACGAAAAATCATCTTTGATTGGTTCTTAGGAAATTTGAACCGTCTTGTTATTTTCTTAAATTCTTATGTTCAGGTTGGAAGCTGATTCAGTGAGGAAGACTTCCAAAAAGTAAAATTACTTGAGACCGGTACTTTGGAACAATATGTTGATCCGCTATTTTTTGGATGTTAAAAAATTCATAATTTTCGCCCGGTTCGACGTTTTTGAATGGTTCTTTAGGCACAAAATTCGTTTTGATGTTGTCCTCACTTTATAAGTTAAGGTCAGAAGTTAATTCTTTGAAGAAGATCTCTGAAATTGCAAAAATACGGTGAAAATCACATGCTTAAGCGGATCTCTGGCCAACTGTCGCGCAATATTGAAAAAAATCATAACTTTCTCAATTCTCATCGTATCGAGATGATACTTTCGGCCCGGTGTCAAAATTTTTGTTAGCTACAAGTTTGCTTCAGGTCCCAAGTTTGGATTGTGCTTAGAATACTTTGGTTTACAGCTTGTTTCCAAAGTTGAACAACAAAATAAGCTGAAAAAGCGGTGTAGCCCAAAACAGTGGATTTTTTGTCCAATTTTCCCGCTATTGCGAAATTCATAACTCTCTCTATTTTTATTGTATCGGGGTGATTCTTTTGTGACGACATCATAAATTTTGTCATCGACGATTTTGTTTCAAGCTTCACGTTAGGATTATGTACCAAAAGTGATGACCTTGTGGATTTTCTCGGACTGCACACAAAAATAAGCTGAAAAATATGCATAGATAGTTTTTTGTCAATCGCTTCTCTCTATTTGAAGAATCATAACTCACTCAATTTTTATCATATCAGAGAGATTCTTTCGGCACTGCGTCACAAATTTCTTCATCGACGATTTTGTTTCTGGTTACACGTCAGGATTATGCAATGAAAGTCATGAGTTTATGGTTTGTTCTCGAGCCGTCCACCGGAATAAGTCAAAAATTCTGCATTTAGTCAAAAAATACACTCGCCAAACAAGCCTTGGAGCCATTTCTATATATTTTTGAAATTCAAATCGAACCCAACTTTTTCATCATTATTGAAAAATCATACAAAGAGTTCTCTATTCTCTCTCAATTTCTCTCAAAGAAAACTCAAGAACTAAAATAAGATCTTCATCTCCTTCCTCTCTCTCATCCTCCGATCGCTGAACCACCTTGCACCATCACTCACCGGCCATCGACCGACCTTCCTTCCACCGAACCTTCGTCTTCGTGCCGCCCGACCGTCACCCGGCAAACTCCGTCTGACGCTGATACTGCCTCCGTTCGAGCTCCCTTCGGCGACGAATTCACGCGTTGCTCCGATTGAATTTTCATCTCCTATGTACTTCTCTGATCTTCTTTAGTAATTCTTGATCCTCAATTGATTTAAGTGCTTATTTGTTTAATTGATTTTTTGAATTAAGTGCTTATTTTATTTTTGACATGAGTTGAATTGTGAATAAAGGAATTAAGTGATTCTTTAGTTTGCGAATTATGAATAAGCTTGGAATTGGTTGATTTTTGTGTTCAATTGTATCATACGCTTGTCCGAAATTCACAATTGTGCCATACACTTTTGTATAATTGTTGCAGCTTGTGCAATTGGTTTGTACTTGGTATTTGCTTGACATTTGTGGTGGTTTCGATTGATTTTAAACCGACTTTTGAAGCAACTCATGTACAAAAAACATGTTGTCCGGAATTCTTTCTCACGTGTGCATTATGCTTTTAATTCTAATTTGATACATGCTTGTCCATAATTGAGCGTTTAACGAACATTGATAATGAGTTTTGTTGGTTTCGATGCAATTTTATGACTAATTCCATGTTTATACTTAATGCTGCCCAAATTTGTAAGTAATCCTTGAAGCTTGTTTTTATTGTTGGTTGGCACACAAGTAAACTTGCTTTGGTTTATATTTGGCATATATGTGAAGATTGGTGGTTTTCAAACTGACTTTTTACGCGATTCATGTGTTACAACAATCCTGTATGGATATTCTAAATGCACGAACATTGTGATTCGATTATTATATGAATCATACTTAATTGTATTTGAGCATTTTTTAGGAATCTATGACGAATCTTGTTGATTTCGACTTGAGTTTTTGAGCCATTGCATGTATGGATGCGGTGCTTCCCGGTTTTTTACTTCCTTGTTTCGATACTCGTTCAAATATCATTTCTTCGCATTTCAATCTTATTTTGAGTTACGATATGATTGCTTGAATTTGTTTATGATTTCTTGTTATCACTAACTCTTCTTACGGACTTGTGTAATCTTCGAAAAGGCGATATATCGCACCATGCGGTTTACAAATTATGTTGTGCTTGTGTAGAATTATTGTGTGCAGGACAATTATCTTGATGCGATGTGTTTTCTGCATGCGATCTATTCTCACACAGCGATATCTTGATTCTTATATTGGATATCTTTTCTGATTATTTCTCTTTTGATTGGTGAATCTTGCACAAAGTCTGTCAGGTTTCTTTGATTTGATTGCGCTTTGATACAAACATTATTATTCATTTGGTATTGTTTTTGATGCTATTTTGATTCCGCATTGTATTTTCTTTTCGTTGCCATGAGAAGTAGGAATAGAGATGCATGACTGGGAGTCCCTACTTTAGGTGGGGAAATCTGTTTAAATTCCGCAAAAGAGGAAATGTTTGTTTTGTTAAAGTCCTTAAAAGAGGCCATATTTGTGTTTGTGTGTGAAAAAGACCTCGATGAAGCAAATCCCACTCCCTTCCCATTTCCCTTTTACTTTTTTTACTTTCTATCGAGTCAATAAGTGGAGCAAAGGGCCCACAATCGGCACCCACACTTTCTAGTTTGTGTCGTTCTTAGCTCGCGTTATGCGTTGATGCTTCGAACTATGCTTATTCTTGTCCATTGAGTCAAATAAGTGGAAGAAAGGGTTCGTAACTAACCCCCACTCTTTTCATTCATTTTGATGATGTTAGCTCATGTTTCTTTAGATGTTGACGCTTCAAGTTATTACTCGATATCAGTGCTTGAGCAAATCAAGTGGAAAGAGTTCCTTACTCCCACTTTGAAATCCATGGGATTCATTGCTTGTTGTTAGCTCGCACTCAATTTTTTGTTTGGATTTTGGTTCGACTTTGTTTTATTGCACTTGCGTTTGCGCTTTTCCCTTTAGGCTTTTACATGTTCCATTAGGATGCACTCGTTTTGTTTCCGATTCGAGTTAGGCATTAGGAATATAATCCATGCATGTTAACTTAGGTAGATGTTTCCCTTTGTTATCCAAACCTTAAGACCACCATTGCATGACAACTTTAAGATTGTTAGTCTCCCTTATATTTTTTAATTCCCCTTTTGCATTCTTAAGAATAAAACTCTCTTTTTCTTTGTTCAAACTTCAAATACTCTAACATTAGTAAACACTTTTCAAGGTAAAAAACACCAACAAATGCAAACTTTTTTGTCTTCAGAATTTTTCTTTTAAAACCTTTTCAAAAATGACATGCTTCGATAGCACCGTTCATAAAAAACATACAACCAACCAAAACTTTTGAGGTGAACTACGAGTGCCTTGATCCTCATTGCACAGACGATGGTACGTAGGCACAACGGTTCACAACCTAGGCAGACACGATAAAACCTTTTCTTTTTGTACCTAATACTTACCTAATACTTTTCATTCATGCATTTTTCCCTTAGCTCGTAAGCTTTAGATTTAAACACACCCATTAGATTGGACAACAAGAATGGATCCCGTGGAGTACCACAGACGTGAGGGGTGCTAATACCCCCCCTTGCGTAATCAACTCCCTTACCTGTTCTCTTGGTTGCAAGACCTTGATTTCACCCTCTTCGAGTTTTCTTTGAAGTTTTACTTTCCCTTCCGGTTGGATAAATAAATGTCTGATGGCGACTTCATTGTTTGTTTAAGAGATTTATTTTCTCAGGTTGCTTCAAATGGCGACTTCACTGGGGATAATATTCCTAAGTGAGTCATTCCTAGATCTTGTTTACTTTCTTTATTTTGGGTGTCTATTTCTTTTTAGTCTTCATGTCTCGTGCATATGTATATATGTGTATATGTGTTTATCTGTACATGTTTGCATTGCATTTTCATTATTTCTGTATACTGGATATGCTGGAATGTCTATGTTTTTCTTGGTGGACGGGTTGTTACTTGAGGTAAAAGGCCCGATACCCAGGCCAGAAAGTCCATCTAGGAACACATAGGATTGGAGTGGATAGTCATGATGGCTACGAGGCGTATGTCTTACTAGCCCGATCATGAGAGCCACGCTCAGACAAGGTTTAAATGAGGTACTATCGCCACACACGTATGTGCCACATTGATAGTACTTTAACAAGAACTATTGACTCTATTTCCCTTTGACCTTATCTTGATCTAGACTTCACCCGTAAGTGGGGCGAGAATAATCTTACAGGTACAAATGATGACTATATGTTCTGATGGTGACCGTATGTTCTGTTGGTGACTTGGGATTCTTTGGTTCATGTTCCGTACTTTTGATCTTATGACATCCACTTATTCAACAGTAGCCCATTATTGTGGAAGCTTTGATCCCGTCACTTTGCATCATAGCATATTTATTTTTAAAAACCGATCTACAAAAAAGTCTACATATTCATGTCATTTCTAGGGTTTCAAGATCACTGTCTTAATCAACAATGGACAACAACACAGATAACAACAAAGAGGCTACCAGACACATATATGGTTACCTGTTTCTCATCCTTGATATGTCACAGTTGAAGGACTTGAGTGCTTGACTGGTTGATGACAATCTAAAGAAGTTCCATGATAGTTATGGTATTCTCTTGCGCTTGCTAGACATCTCTGTTGATCAAAAGGCCCTGCGGACTCTCCTCCAATTCTACGTCCCAAAGTTGCATTTCTTTACTTTCCAAGATTATCAATTGGATGCTACTCTAGAGGAGTATGCATATCTCTTGCGTTTGAAGCTTAATGATCATATTCCTTTCGCTCATGTGCCTGAACAAGTGAAGAAGGACATCATTGCTAGTGCTCTTTATTTGAGTTTGAAAGATGTAATAGATGGTTGGAAGCCTAATGGTGATACTTATGGGTTCTCTTTGAAGTTTCTGATGAGAAAGGATCGAGAATTATCCGTTTCGATTTATGGTAGAGTCCTCTTTCCCAATATAGAGAACATCGTGGATTTGGCTGTTGTGTGCGTTTTCATGAACAAAAACCCTATACCAATACTGTTGGTAGATACCTACTATACCATTCACTCAAATCATCAGAAGAAAAGAACTGTTAATATTTGTTTACACATGCTTTACCAGTGGTTCATGCTTCACCTTCCCACGAAGGGGCCGTTTATAGTTACTAAAGATTCTCTTCCATTGTAAAAGAGACTTATGGCTCTCACTTCATATGACATAAGGTGGTATTATATCTCAGGCAAAGGTCCAAGTGTTATTCTAGCTGTGGCGAGTTTCCCAATGTTTCTCTCATGGGAATGAAGGGTTGCATTAATTATAATCCCGTTCTAGTGTTCCGATAGTTGAGGTATGCTATGGATAATACGCCCAAGAAAGTGGAAGTTGAAGAGACTGTCTACTTTGAGAAGGGGAAAAATCCAGAGATGCTGTTAAGGATGAAGAATGCTTGGAGTAGGATTCATAGAAGAAGTAGAGACTCTATAGTAAAAAAGGTTATATTTCCATATCTACATATGTAGAATGGGTCAAGAAGAGAGTTGAAACCCTTTTGTTGTCTTTTTAAAGAGATAATCCATTGTATGAACAACCACCTCTTGTCTTGTCTGAATCTGTGCCCACTGAAGAATATAATCAGGTTCAAGTTGAGAATATGCAACTCCACAAGAAGGAACTTAAGACTAGCATGAAACTCTTCATAGTTTCCCAAGAGAAGATCCAACTAAATCATAAGCTTAATATATTTGAGGGGAGTACATATAAAGTAGGGAAGACTACAAAGAGTTTGAGAGTTGAAGAAAATTATGTTTCTTTTGAAGATCATCACAAAGTTGTTACTGAGATTGAAAGGAAATACAAATAGAAGTGCCGATATAATGAGATCCTCAAAGATTCCAAAGCCGACATGGATAAAAGGTACGAAGCCAAAGTTAAATAATTGGAGAAGCAACTTCTTGCCAAGGTTGCTCAGCTTGAACAAGAAAGTACTCAGAGGATCACGGCAAAGACTCAGCTCAAGGGAAGTAACATTCAACTAGCACAGGCCATAGAAGAAATTACAAAGCTCAAGATTCAAATGGGAATACATGGACTTTCGAGCTAGTCAGAGTTGGATGTTTAATTGTTGTTTCCTTTCTCCAAAGATCACCACTAGACTTGTTAGATGGGATCTTCATTTCTTATGCTGTATTATGATTGTCTGTTTTGTTTGAACTTAATTCGCTTTGAAGTTCCGTTATGAATGGAAAAAAAATCAGTTATTTGCCATTATGTGTTCTTTTGATTATTTCCTATATCTTTTATCTTGTTGCTTGTTATGTTTGATGGCTGACAAAATTCTTGAACACCCTGGAAATGTCAAAACATTGCATGCATGATCATGCATTCATAACATCATATCATAAAAGGTGGTTCCAACAAGTCTTCTTACTTCTGATCTGGTTCTTTTCAGAGATTGCAACTTCAAACTCTCACTGGTACAACAGGAGGGGTAATTCAAATAGACAGATGGAACATATAAAGGATGACATAGCTGTTATGAGTGTCAAGATGGACACTCATGTTGAATAATTGATGGAGATTATTCAGGCTATGGCTCTAAAGCAGCAATAGCTAAGGGATCTAATTGTGAGATCTTCCATAAATACAGATGAAGGGAATGGAACTCTGAATCCTCCTCAGGGAGATATTGGGAATCTCGTGGGGGTTACTATTAATAATCCTACTAGTAATCCAGGTGGTCATAATCTGAATGGTAATGCTGGTGTTAATCTTGGGAACAACCCTACTGTTAACCTTGGTAATCCTGTTGGTAATAATCAAAGAACCCTTATGGTTCAAGTTGTGGGAAAGTTTCATCCACCCGGTCCTTCTCATCATAATATTGAGCATTCTTTTGTTCAGCCTCAAATTGGAAGAGTTGTTTTGATACATGTTCAGCCACTTGAAGATGATAACTATGATGACTGATTTTCTAATCATGAAGAACCACTGAAGCTGATAGGAAGTTGTGTATGCTCGAGGAGCGTAAGCGGGATTTTGAAAATCATGGGGCAATGGGTCTTGATATGTCTGATTTGGGATTAGTCCCCGGAGTGAATATTCCTACGAAATTCAAAGTGCCAGATTTTGTCAAGTACAAAGGTGTTTCCTGTCCTAAGACACATGTTAAGTCTTACTATAAGAAAATTTTAGCATACTCTAGTGATGAGAAGTTGGTCATGCACTTTTTCCAAGAAAACTTGATTGGTGGTCCGTTGGATTGGTGTATGCAACTGGAAAGCTCTCGTGTTCACACTTGGAGAGAGTTGGCTGGAACTTTTGTTCTGCATTATCAATATAACAGTGACATGGCACCTACCTAGAATCAACTGTAGAATCTGTCACAGGGGCATAAAGAGTTGTTTAAGGAGTATGTGCAAATGTGGTGTGAGATGGCGGCTCGGGTGCAGCCTTCTATGATGGAAAGAGAAATGGAAGATATGTTTACCAGCACACTGCAGGGGCATTTTTATACTGGCGACAACACTTCTGACTCTTTTGCTGAGATGGTGACTTATGGTGAAAGAATTGAATTCGAAATAAAGATAGGGAAGATTCACGATGTTGTGTCTAGAAACAATGTTGGTAATGCTAAGAAATATTTATGTGGTTTCCAAAAGAAAAAGAAAGGTGAAGCTAGTGCGATGTATTCCCAGAAAGGAAAAGGCAAGGCTTATCAGAAGCCAAGTCATAAAATTGCCACTATAATTGTTCCAACAACAACACCTCAACGACAAGCTTATGTACCTCATCAGGGTAATCAGTAACAGAAGCTGAGACAACCTTTGAGAAATTTTGATGCACTTCCTATGTCTTATACTGAGCTGCTACCTCGTCTACTCGAGATGAAATTGATTGAGAAGCACACTTTTAATATTAATCCTAAAAGGTTGCCACTAAACTTTGATGCTAATTCCCGATGTGAATTCCATTCCGGAGATCAGGGGCATAACATTGAAAACTGCTTTGCTTTTAAGCACAAAGTACATGATTTAATTGATTCCTGAGATATCAACTTTGGGCCACTGCCGACACCAAATATTATCCAGCAACCTTTGCCACCACATAGAGGCACCACTGCTAATGCCATTGTTAAAGACGAAGGTCTGAATTTGGTGATGGATGTGAACATGTTAATAACTCCTTTATCTTTTGTGAAAGAACAACTTTTGATGAAAGGTGTGTTTCCGGGTTGTGTTATCGATTTTGAAGAATGTTTGACCCATTCAAAGGGTTGTGATTGCTTGAAAAGTGAGATTTAGAGGTTGATTACGGAAGGATCCCTACAATTTGACAAATTGGTTGTTGAAGCCAGGGTTAAAGAAGAGGATGAAGTTGATGTGATCACCATTCCCTATACACCCAAGAGGATTACTTCTCCTATAACAATTTCGTTTCCTGCTAAGTAGTCGCCGTTAACAATCACTCTGCCTGGTCCAATTCCATATACCAGTGATAAGATGGTACCCTGGAACTATGGAGGTGAATTATTGTCAGGGAAAGAAGTATGTGACCGAGACACCTGAAGAAGATAAGTATGAGGTCCATGATATTGTAGGTGAAAGCATAATCACAAGAAGGGATCAAATCTTTTCTCCTCCTAATCCACTAGAAAGTAGTGTTGATGCCTCAACCAAGGTCAAAGGTAAACATATTATGATAAATGATGGAGAATCAGCAAAATCCTCCTGTTTTGACTTTGAGTACTGATATAGCCAAGGATTTGGCAGAGTTGATATGATACATCAAGAAGAGTGATTATAAGATCATCGATCAGTTGAACCAAACACCGGCCAAGATTTCCATTTTGGCCTTGCTTCGTGACTCCATGTCTCACCGTAATGCACTGATGAAGTTGCTGGGTACCTCTTTTATTCTGTAAGAAATCTTCGTAAATCAGTTTGAAGTAATTATAGCAAGTATTACTGCAAGCAATGGTTTGGGGTTTACTGATTTTGATTTTCTTCCCGAGGGGAGAAAGCATAACAAGGCTCTGCACATATCTATGGAGATTGCAGGTACAACTTTGTCTCGTGTGTTGGTTGACACGGTATAATCGTTGAATGTGTTGTCAAAGTTCACCTTGCTAAAATTGGACTATGAAGGGGTTCTGTTAAGGCCTAGTTATCTAGTTGTGAAAGCATTTGATAGATCGAAAAGATCAGTATTCAGTGAAGTTGACTTGCCAGTGAAGATAGGTCCTCAGACCTTCAATGCAACGTTCTTTGTCATGGACATAAATCCTTCTTATTGTTGCTTGTTGGGGCGCCCCTGGATCCATGGGGTCGGTGTCGTGACATCCACAATGCACCAAAAGCTAAAGTTCTTGGTTAGAGATAAAGTTGTCATCGTCTATGGTAATGAAGACTATGTGGTTAACCATTTGGGCACCTTTTGATATGTTGTAGTCGAAGGCGAAGTGCATGAGACCTTGTTTCAGGCTTTAGAAACTGTACAAGTTGTCAAAACTCCTAGTCAAGAGATCAGTTTGCCAGAGGTCTCCATGATATCTTATAAGGAAGCTCAAGCAATTGTGGAATCAGGGCACCCCGAAGACTGGGGTAGAGTTTTAGATCTTCCTATGAAGAAAGATAAAGGTGGTATGGGTTTCATGGCAGGACGAAGTGCACCAGTTACCATTCCTTCCAAGATTCAAGGTATTCCAACTCCGATCCAGTTTATCAGTGGTGGTGTCATTCATGGAGAATCTCATGTTGTGGGTGATGAAGGCGACAATGATTGTGATATGGATAATTGGATCCGTCCAACTGTTCTAGGACAAGAGCCTTCCAACTGGTTTTCTGAGGACATTATCACAGTTACCCATCATCAAGTGTAATTTTCTTTTGTTTACATCATGAAATAATTCCTACATTTTTCCCAAGATGTAGTGAACATATTTGTAGTGCCACAATGTTTTTCTTTTCAAAATTTATCATCAATAAAGAACATTTTTGCATTCAAATATTTCGCTCCCTATTTTTCCTCTTTTTATTTTTCAAAAAAAAAGTTGGCAATGTATTTTTATTTTTCTTTTTAAATCTCAAACTAAAATAAAAATAAAATCACCAATCATGCAGAAACAGTCCTCCATTAATCCAAGATTTCATTGATAACGATTCTTCTTTGGCTCACTATGACTTTGATAATCCAATCTATCAAGCTAAAGAAGAGGTTGAGGAAGATTGTGAACTCTCCAAAGAGTTGGCTAAATTATTGAGTCAAGAGGAAAAGGTTATCCATCCGCACCAAGAGACTCTAGAAGTGATCAACTTGGGTACCAACGAGGTCAAGAAAGAAGTCAAGATTAGGGCCTCTTTGAAATAAACTGTGAAGCAGAGGTTGATTAAAATGTTCTGAGAGTATGTTGATATCTTTGCTTGGTCCTATGAAGACATGCCTGGGTTGGATACATATATTATTGTGCACAAGCTGCCTCTTAGAGAAGATTGTCCTTCAGTCAAATAAAAGTCTCGAAGAACTCATCCCGAGATGTCTAAGAAGATTAAAAAGTAGGTTCAGAAACAGTTTGATGTGGGTTTCTTGAAAGTTATCTCTTATTCACCGTGGGTTGAAAAAATTGTGCCAGTCCCGAGAAAGAGGATAAAGTCAAAATGTGTGTCTATTATAGAGACTTGAATAGAGCAAGCCCTAAAGACGATTTTCCGCTTCCTCATATTGACATTCTGGTTGGTAATACTACTCATCCAAAAGTGTTTTCCTTCATGGATGGTTTTTCTGGATATAATAAGATCAAGATGTCACTAGAAGACATGGAGAAGACAACTTTTATTACACCTTGGGGAACCTTTTGTTACAAAGTGATGCTCTTTGATTTGAAAAATGCAGGCGCAACATATCAGCGCGCTATGGTTACTCTCTTTCAAGACATGATACATAAAGAGATTGAAGTATATGTTGATGATATGATTGCTAAATCCCAAACAGAATAGGAACATTTTGTCCATTTGCTGAAATTGTTTGAAAGATTGAGGAAATTCATACTCAGGCTGAACCCTAACAAGTGCACCTTCGGGGTGAGATTAACAAAGTTATTGGGCTTTATTTTAAGTGAAAGAGGAATTGAGGTTTATCCTACTAAAATAAAAGCAATTCAAGAAACGCCTGAGCCAAGAATAGAAAAAGAGGTTTGTGGTTTCTTAGGGAGGTTGAACTACATTGCTAGATTCATCTCTCATCTTACAGCCACGTGTGAACCAATATTCAATCTATTGAAAAAAGATCAAGTGGTCAGGGGGAATGACAATTTCCAAGCGGAATTTGATAAAATAAAAGAGTATCTGCAGGAACCTCCAATCATTTTACCTCCCGTGGAAGCTAGACCTTTGATAATGTATCTGATAATGTTGGAAAATTCCACGGGCTGCGTACTCGATCAACATGATGAGACAGGTAGGAAAGAGCATGCTATTTACTACCTGAGCAAGAAATTTACTAATTGCGAGTAAAGGTACTCTTTGATAGAAAATACTTGTTGTGCACTCGCGTGGGCAGAAAAGCGTCTCAGGAAGTATATGCTGACTCATACTACTCTCTTGATATCCAAGATGGATCCGATCAAGTACATTTTTAAAAAGGAAGCTCTCACAAGAAGAGTAGCCCGTTGGCAGATGATTTTAACTGAATATCATATCCAGTATATGGAAGATGATTATCAGTCGATGAAGTTTGTGTTTCCAGATGTGGACATTATGTACATACGAGATTGTAACTTTCCTGAACTAGGGGAAGGACCCAAACTAGGATCACAATGGATGATGGTGCCTCAAATGCATTGGGTAATAGTGTTGGTACTGTTATTTCTTCTCCCGAAGGTTTCCATACTCCTATCACTGCCAGAATCTGTTTTGATTGTACTAATAATGTGGCTGAGTATGAAGCTTGTATTTTCAGATTAGAAGCTGCTATTGATTTGCGAATCAAGATCTTAGAAGTCTATGGGGATTCTGCTATAGTAATTAGTCAGATCAACGGAGATTAGGAGACTCGTCACCTTAATTTGATTATGTTTCGAGCGTATGTCATGAAGTTAATGTCATGCTTCGATGAAATCACTTTTAAGCACATCCAGAGGAAGGATAATAACTTGGTAGATGCGTTGGCTACTCTGTCATCCATGTTTAAAGTCAGATGGGAAAATGAGTCCCCTTCTATCACTATCTCGAGGTTGGATGAGCCATCATGTTTTATGAGATAGAAGAAGAAGTTGATGAGAAACCTTGGTTTTATGATATCAAAAGATATCTTGAAATGCAAGAATACCCAGAGGATGCATATATCATAGATAAGAAGACTTTGCGGAAGTACACAGCTAAGTTTTTCCTCAATGGTGGGGTTTTAAATAAGAGGAAATATAAGTCTGTTTTGCTCAGATGCGTGGATAGACACAAAGAAAATAGGATCATAGAAGAGATACATGAAGGTTCCTGCGAGACGCATTCCAGTGGGAACACCACAACCAAGAAAATTGTGAGAGCAGGTTATTATTGGTCTACCATGTAAAACGGTTGTTACAATCACTCTAGAATTTATTACAAGTGTCAGATTTATGTAGATAAAATGAATGTGTCTCCCAATCTGCTGAATGTTTTGACTTCTCCTTGGTCCTTTGCAATATGGGGAATCAATATGATTGGAATTATTGAGCTGACTGGTTCCAATGGATATCCTTTTATTATGGTTGCCTTAATTACTTCACCAAATGGGTCGAAGCTGCATCGTATTTCAACATCACCAAGCAAGTGGTTACTCGCTTTGTCAAGCATAATATCATTTGTCGTTATGGGGTTCCCGAGAATATAATCATTGATAATGGATCGAATCTCAAAAATAAGATGATGAAAGAGTTGTGTGTCAATTTCAAGATAAAACATCACAATTCTTCTTCATATCATCCAAAGATGAATGTTTTTGTTGAAGCAGCAAATAAGAACATTAAGAAGATTGTGCAGAAAATGGTTGTGACCTACAAAGATTGGCATGAGATGTTACCGTTTGCATTGCATGGTTATCGTACTTCGGTGAGTACTTCGACTAGGGCAACCCCATTCTCTCTGGTATACAGTATGGAAGCATTCCTGCCCTTGGAAGTGGAGATTCCTTCTTTAAGGATTATGACAAATGTATATCTTGACAAAGCTGAGTGGATTCAGAATAGACTTGATAAGTTGAATCTCATTGATGAAAAGATATTAACGACTATTTTCCATGGGCAGTTGTACAAGAGGAGAATAAAGAAATCTTTTGACAAGAAAGTGTGTCCTAGGAATTTCCAAGTTGGTGATCTTGTGCTGAAGAGAATCTTGCCTCCCAATAATACAAATGCTCAGGGAAAATGTGCTCCGAATTATGAAGGACCATATGTTGTAAAGAAACTCTTCTCAGGGGAATCCATGATTCTTACTGTTGTACCCAAAAATTTTCCCTCCCTTTTATTCAAGACATTCTCCTAGGGTTCTCAAATGCTCAAGGTTGCTCAAGAATTGATCAAACAAATTCTCCTCCTAACCAATTGACCTATGTCGTACCCCAAAATTTGCCCTCCCATATTCTTCAAGATTTGCCAAGTCAAAGCTTCAAAATCTCCCCAAGGGTTGCACAGTTCAAGGGCCTCCTAACAGTCAAAAACTAGGGTTTTGATTCTGACAAAGAAAATGAAGTTTCCAAGGGTCCAATCAAGTCCCACATGCCTATAAACATGGTCAAGCATCCTCATGTCAAGTTTCAAGACTCACAACACAAAATTGCACAGTCAAAAACCCTAATTGTCCTACAGTCAACTACAGGGGCAAAATGGTCATTTGACAGTCAAAAGTTCAAATTTTTGGTCAACATCTTAGTTTGAAGCCACAAACATCATTTGATCAATTCTTGATCATGATTCTCAAGGCATGGCTCAAAAAGTCTCAAGATGTAAAAGTTTCCATATTTGGACAGTTGAAAAAGTCAACTGTAACTTGACCAATGCATAACTTCCACATGGTTTATCAGAAAAATCCCATCCAAAGCTCATTTTAAAGAGAATGACATTTCCTACAACTCCTCTTCACACTTCAAGTACAAGAAATGCTCTCACAAAAAGTTATCAATTTCAACATTATAGGTCATTTTCAAAAGTCAACAAAAAGGGACTTTAAGTCAAAGACCATAACTTGAGATTGGTAAATCAAAATGACATGGGACCAAAGGCATTGGTTAGAGGACTTCAAGACCTTTCCAAAATGTCCAAGAACATGATCAAAGCTTTAAAATTGAGCAAGATATTCCTTGTGGAAGTTGGGAAATGTTTGGGAATTTTGAAAAGTCAACTTTACTTCAAATGCCTCAAAATTGCTAATGGGCCACATTTTCTTCCAAGATTCATCATCCAAAGGCTATGCACGACCATTCGGCCCAAGGGGAGTTATTTCATCATTTTTTATTATTTATTTGAATTTTTAATCACCATTTATTCATTTAATTAAATAAAATATGAAAAAATTACTCATCCATGCTTTTCAAATCTTTTTGTGCATAGAATACCTTCAAGATTTCGTGCACTATCTAATATGGAAAGAATCAAGGTGATTTGGTCATGATTGGCATCAAAACACATGAAAAAAGATTTGAAGAAATATGCCATTAAAATCAAATATTTGGTTCATGATTACAAGGGTTTTTGGATTCAAAATTCAACCCTAATCCATTGGTATACATATACTGATCAAAACCTAATGCACAAGGACCTTGAAGCTGCGCCCCATCTCAAAAACCAAGTTTGCATTTTTGTCAAAAAATCTGAAAACTGAAAACACCATTCCAAAGCGATTCAAGGCTTCTAACCAATTGAAAAAGCTTTCTGAGGCATCACTGAACCTGACTGAATCTTTTTCCACGCTTCCAACCTCAGGAATTGGTACATAGAAGTCAAACTGTTTCATATTTTTTGCATAATCGTATTTCATCATTCACGCCATATTTTTGATTTCTAATGCTTGTTTTATACTAATATGAACTCAACGAAACTCATGGTATCATTGCATTGAATTAACACTGCTTGTACAGAGAATTGCCATTGTTGTTTTTTAGGGTTGCAGGAACCATGAATTAGGGCTTTACGCTTGGGAAAAAATTAGCCAACCTAAGTGGCATCAATGGAATCAGAAGCTCATGACGAACCAATCCCATATGTCGCGCTCAATTTATGAGCGACAGGGTTCTATTCGCTATTTTTTTGTGTGTCATATAGTAGGGGTTTAAAACCCCCCGCAATCTTATGTTATGTTTCAGGCAAAATAAAGAAGAGAGGAGGAAGACGCTTATGTGTCATGACGTGAAAGGACAACTCAAGTTCTAGCGCGTTTTTTTTGAATTAACAGCATTAGCTTTTTGTTTTTTATATATTAATTTCATTCCATTAATGTTACAAAGAAAGCAAATGGCACAAGTGGTAGATGCGCTGTCCTCTAAATATTGGGGCCTGGGTTCGATTCCCAGGTCCCCTCACTTTCTTGATATATTTTGTTTCCATGTGATTCTATGCAGCATGCTTCCCAATGACCATCATGTGTCCCTATCATCTGGTGTGCCACGCGCCCAATAATCCCAATCCAAAGGTCAAGATCTGAAGAGTACCATGTGCATAAGTCAGACGTGTCACACACAAGCCAATAAAGTCAAACAAGGCCTTAAAACATTGGGCCTAATTGCTGGGACAAAACCTCCAAACTGGGGTCAACACCCCCATTGGTTTGCCTTCTTTCACTCATTTTATTTTTCTATTTTATTTGTTTAATTTAGTTTTAATTGAATGCTTTAAATTAATATATTTTCATAAAATATAAAAATAATAAAAAAATCAGAAAGACAAAAATAAAAAAATATATTTTATTTAAATATTTTCTTTGTAAATAAATTGTATTAATTAATTTAGTTAATTCTAGGTTTAAACTTTAATATTTTTTGTAATAAACTAAAAAAAGGTAGAATTAGGGTTTTATACTTTTATCTCTTTTTTCTTTTTCACCATATTTAATTATTAATTATTATTTTGTAAATAAAATTTGCCGTGTAAATAACTAATTAAAATTAGGTCAAACTAAAAATAGTTTTCTTAACAACTAAAAAAGGTTAGAATTAGGGTTAATTAATTTTTCTTTTTTTATTCCAATTTAATTCTCTTACTAATCATCCATAAATACAAAAAACTCAAAAAATAGCTTCTCTTTTCTCATTAAATTTAATTAATTTCGTAATTTTAATTCAATTTCTTTAAAAGGGTCCAACGCCCTCGCATTCCCGACTTTAATTCTCTTCGCATTTTTATTTCTCTTTTGTGAATATAATGTAATTCTCCCAAGGCCATGTAATAGATTAATTAGACATTTGTTTCTCGCACTTTATTCTTTATTTCAAATCAGGTCTTGGATTAATTTGGCAATGTGGACCCGCGCCTTTGTAATAGCGTAGGACTTTTAATTCCGCATCTTTTTAACTGCTAATTAATTTGCATGAAAGAATGAATGTCAAAATAAAAGCAACGCATAGATCACCAATGTATGAACAAAGACAAAAATATCTGAAAACGACACACAAATCACACACCACCCCTAGGGTACGCCTCGCTGTTGCCTTGCCCCTCGAAAGGTGGTCGTCGAGTAGAGGACGTTTTAGTAAGTCCTCATGTCCATGAACATGGCATGAGGGTAGCTTCTAAGGTGTCTTCCTATTACTCTGGTGACCACACCGTTGCCTTGTCCCTCGAAACGTGGTCGTCGACTATAGGACGTCTTAGTGAGTCCTTATGTCCCATTGATCTGGTTGCCTCAAAACAAGTTGCCTCGGAATAGTTGCCTCGGAATAAAAGATCAATGGCATAAGGGTAGCTCCTAAGGTATCTTACCTTTGCTTGGTGACCATACTGTCCCAAAACTCGAATTGACCCGAACACCTCCAACGGTGGTGCTACCTACCTCTCAATGGTGGGATGGCACTACTTTAAGGACATTTACACAGACGAATTCCTTAGGGTAGGTAGACGACTCTAGATACTTGCTCTAATTTCAAAACAAATAAAAAATACTTTTCACACCGACACTTTTCAAAAAGCTTTCGAAAGCAACTTTTCAAACACTCTTGAGGACTGATACAAGAGTCGAACTGAAATTTTCAAAGAAACGTTTTTCAAACCCACAATTGAAAAGCAAACAAACCATTTTGAAAACACAAATGAGCAAGTATCTAAGAGCCCATGGATAACCATGGATGGAAAGGGTGCTAACACCTTCCCTTTCTATAATCTACCTCCCGAACCGAGAGCAATCTCTATAAGGAATTTTTCTGTGCTTTTGTCCTTTCCATTTGGAGAAAATAAAAGACGGTGGCGACTCTTGCTTACCGCGACATTTCGCGAACCAGCGTTAAACAGTCAGTTCCAGATCCACCGATCACAACCTATAACTACGGTTTTGTGTTTCTCAAGGAAGATTTGGTTTCAAAGGCCTCAAGTGGTTTTCATGGTTCCTCATATGTCTTCAATAATGCTCATACCAAGTTTCATGCCTTACATTATAAATTTTCCCAGTCAATGGCTCAGATGACTAAAAATCAACGATATTGGACAAAAAGTCAACTGTGGTCAACATACAGTCAAACCTCAATATTTTTGATCAACATCAACATTTAGAAGTGATATTCGTCATTTGATCAAGGGTTAATCATTATTCATCAAGAAAACTCTCAAATCATCAAAAGTCAAAAGTTGCCAAATTAGGGTTTTCTTTAGGAGAAGTCAACTGAACTTTGACCAAGCATAAATTTCACATGCTTCATCATATTCTCCTCAACCAAAGCTCATTCAAAAGGAAATTCAATTCTCTACATCTTCATCTCTCTAAGCTCAAGTCCAAAAAATGATTCAATTGAGAGATATGGGCCAATACATTATAGGTCATTTCAAAAGTCAATAAAAAGACACTTTTTGTCAAGACAACCTTCATTAAGATAAAGTCTTCAAATGAAAAAATGATCAAAAGAGAGATTGTAGAGGACATCTTAAGCTTTCAAAAAAGTCAAAGATCACCTTTAAAATATTAAAATTGAGAGAGTTCTGACCAGTGCAAGTTGGGAAATTTTGAGCAAATGCATGAAGTTTTTATTGAGAAAACTTGATTTTTTGGGCTAATGGGCTATTGTTTCAGAGGCCAAACATGTCCCACACTCCATATGCACCTCAAGATTTGTTCATACACCTCCCTTTGGTTTATTATATTTATTTTTTATTTTTATTATTTTAAAAGTTAAAATAAGATAAAATAAGACAAGGCTTATTACACAAGTCCAAGCCCATGTTATTTGACCTAAAATTCAAACTATATAATCTCATCCAATTCAGACATGAAGGCCATGAAACCCTTGAAGCAACATCAACCTCCAAAATTCACAAAAATCATCTCAATTAGGGCAACTTGCAAACCATTACTTCAGCCACCTTAAACACATATTATCCCTTTCATTCACTTCCAAGAAGGTCATATGGTAAGGTTGGATCGTCCTTGATGATCCAAAAGGCTCAAAACACCACTACATGCATTAACAATTTTCAACCCCTACATGAATCTTAATTTTTATTTTCTTTATGTTTTAAGATAAACTAATCATGCTAATAAGTTCATGAGGTCTCCATGAAAAGCCAATTGCATAACCTTCATGCTGCGAGAATCACGAGTTTCCATAACCACATCGGTCCATGCAATTTTCTTCGTACCTCATAAACCATTGTGTTTCAGTTAAAAATAACCATCCCATTGAAATCGCATGCCTTGATTTAAGCGGGTAGGGTATTCCTGGATTGCTAATATTTAATGTTTTGCAGGTTTGAAGAAATGAAGCTACCAGAGAAGACGACTGGAACTAAGGCTCTGGCGCCTCTCCAGTTTATGAAATGTTTTCATACTATATACATTTTGTTTCATTTAAGAAAATGGATATATTACCACCCCAGTGGTTAAACGCGTGCACTAAAGACACTACTATGCCAAGGCGTGGGTTCGATCCCATCCTTTTGGCATTTTGAGTTTTTTCCTCATATTTTCCTGTTTTGCAGATTAAAAAATACATTGGTTCCCTTTCCTTAACACAGGCGCACGCCTGGCCTAATGGTGAAGGTTCTGGTGGAAATAGCCAAGGGCGTGGGTTCAACACCCCTCTTTGGAAGTATTATTTTGAAACTTTGTTTTCTTCACATTTTCCTTATTTTTGTATTTACAAACCCTAAATTCATCAAACCAAAAACCTTTTAACAAATATAATTTTTTTTCAAAAACCGTTTTACAAACCCTAATCAAAATTAGGGTTTAGGCTTTTAATTTAATTAATAAATTTCCTTTTTTTTAACTAAAATTGATTAGGGTTTTTAGGTTGATCATTAAAACCTTTTTATCAAAAAATCATCAAAAACCTTCTCGTTTCCTTTTTCATATTTTTACATGTTGCGTAGTTTATTCTTCTCGGATTTTTTCTCGATTATTGTATCTGCTCACAGTTTGTAATAGTAATTAGAGTTTACTTTTCTCACATTTACTGCTTTCCTATTTTGCTATATTGCTATTAATAATTAAGTGTTGTATGGAAAGACTAAAAGCAAATGCTAACTAACCCTAATTGCAAGATTAAAATAAATGAACATAATACACTTCTCACACTCGCACCTCTAGGGTAACCTCCATTGTTTCCTTCGTAAAAATAGTCAGTTCCCTCGAAAGTGGGGAGGCTTTAGCACAGTCCATCAAAAACAAAGATCGTAGTCCCTCAATGACCCTTTCGATGTTGCCTTCGGTAAACGATTTAGTCCCTCAATGATAATTGCTAAAGCATCCCTACCAGTTGTCTTCGATGACTGTACGATGATCCACGCTTGTCCCTTCACATCAAACAATATGGTTTCCTACTAACTAATTGTAGGATATCACTACCTAAAGGAGGAGGAAATTACAAGAAAGACCTTGAGTAGGTAGACTATTGTTAATCGCTTGCTCACAAACATTTTAAAACAAAAACATTTTTTCACAAACACTCTTCAAAAAATATTTTCAAAAACCCTTTGTATGCTTTCTCAAGAACATAAACAAGAATCATTACAAAGTCTTGCCTTACGATTGGCATTTTCAAAATATTTTTCAAGAACACATTCACAAAGCAATTTTCAAAATGAAGTGAGCTAGCGATTAAGAGCCCTTAGATAACTACAGATGAAAAGGGTGCTAACACCTTTCCTTTTCATAACTTACCCCCTGAACTCAAAAATCTTGAAGGTCTTTCCTGTTCTTTTCACCCTATCCTTATTGGATAAAAGAAAAGTCGATGGCGACTCTTGCTATCCGCACATTTGCAAATAAACATAAAACCATGTCAGTTCTCCCACCGTATTACAGATTTTCCTCAACCAAAGCTCATTCTGAAGGAAATTCAATTCTCTACAACTTTGACTCTCTAAGCTCAAGTCTAAAAAATGCTCCAATTGAGAGATATGGGCCAATTTATTATAGGTCATTTCAAAAGTCAACAAAAAGACACTTTTTGTCAAGGAAACCTACATCAAGATAAATTCTTCAAATGCATAAATGATCAAAAGAGAGATTGTATAGGACATCTTGAGCTTTCCAAAAAGTCAAAGATCACCTTCAAAAGATGAAAATCGAGAGAGTTATGACTAGTGCAAGTTGGAAAATTTTGAGCAAATGCATGAAGTTCAAATTGAGTAAACTTGATTTTTTGGGCTAATGGTCTATTGTTTCAGAGGCCAAACGTGTCCCACACTCTATATGCACCTCAAGACTTGTTCATACACCTCCCTTTGGTTTATTATATTTATTTTTTATTTTTATTATTTTAAAATTCAAAATAAGATAAAATAAGACAAGGCTTATTACACAAGTCCAAGCCCATATTATTTGACCTAAAATTCAAACTATATAATCTCATCCAATTCAGACATGAAGGCCAAGAAATCCTTGTAGAAACATCACCCTCCAAAATTTACAAAATTATCTTAATTAGGGAAACTTGCAAACCCTTACTTCAACCACCTTAAACACATATTATCCCTTCCATTCACTTCTAGGAATGTCATAGGGTAAGGTCGGATCGTCCTTGATGATCCAAAAGGCTCAAAAAACCAATACATGCATCATCGATTTTCAATCCCTACATGAATCTTAATTTCTTTCTTTCTTTATGTTTTAAGATAAACTAACCATGCTAATGTGTTCATGAGGTCTCCATATGTAGGAAAAGTCAATTACATAACCTTCATGCTGCCAGAATCATGAGTTGTCATAACCACACCGATCCATGTAATTTTCTTCATCCACGATAAACCATTGCATTTCAGTAAAAAATAACCATCCCATTGAATCTGCAAGCCTTGATTTAGGGGGATATGGTTTTCCTGGATTTCTAATATTTATTGTTTTGCAGGTTTGAAGAAAAGAATCTATCGGAGAAGACAATCGGAGCTAGGGCTCTGGCGGCTCTCTAGTTCATGCAATGTTTTCATATTATATAAATTTTGTTTCATTTAAGACAATGGATGTATCACCACCTCAGTGGTTAAACACACATGCTAAAGACACTACTATGCCAAGGCATGGGTTCAACCCCAACCTCTTGGCATTTTGAGTTTTTTTTCTTTCATATTTTCCTATTTTGCAGATTACAAAATACGTTGGTTCCCTTTCCTTGACACAGGCGCGCGCCTGGCCTAGTGGTGAAGGTCCTGGTGGAAAGAGAAAAGGGCGTGGGTTCAACACCCACCCCTGGCAGTATTATTTCAAAACTATGTTTTTTTCTCTTCATATTTTCCTTATTTTTGCATTTACAAACCCCTAAATTCATCAAACCAAAAAACTTTTAACAAACCTATTTTTTTTCAAAAACCTTTTTACAAGCCCTAATCAAAATTAGGGTTTAGGCTTTTAATTTAATTAATAAATTTATTTTTTTAATTAAAATTAATTAGGGTTTTTAGGTTGATCATGAAAATGTTTTTATCAAAAAAATAATCAAAAACCTTTTTGCTTTTCTTTTTCCTATTTTTACATGTTGCGTAGTTTATTCTTCTCGCATTTTTTCTCGATTATTGTATCTGCTCACAGTTTGTAATAGTAATTAGGGTTTATTTTCCATACTCTACTATTTTGTAATTTCCCTGAAGCATTGTAATAGTCTAGGATTTTCTTTCCGCATTTACTTTCCACACATTTACTGCTTTCCTATTTTGCTATATTGCTATATTGCTATTAGTAATTAGGTCTTGTATGGAAAGATTAAAAGAAAACGCTAGCTAAACCTCATTGCAAGATTAAAATAACTGAACATAATACACTTCTCACACTCGCACCTCTAGGGTAACCTCCCTTATTGCCTTCAGAAAAATAGTCATGTCCCTCGAAAATAAAGATCATAGTCCCTCGATGACCCTTTCGATGTTGCCTTCGGTAAACTATTTAGTCCCTTAACGATAATTGTTAAAGCGTCCCTACCAGTTGCCTTCGATGACTGTAAGACAACCCACATCTGCCCTTCACATCCAACGATAGGGCTCCCTACTAACTAATGGTAGGATATCACTATCTAAATGAGGAGAAAATTATAATAAAGACCTTTGTCGCACCGTGTGAAAATAATGCGAAAAAGAATATGTAGCGGTAAATATTTGAGATTAAGCTATCAATTGACTTAACTCACTCAATGAAGTTGCCACCGCACTTTATTGTTTCCAAAGGGATATGGGAAAAAAGCGAACAAAACCCATAATGAAGTAAAAGATCAGAGATCGAGGTACGAGGGTCGGTTATGAAGATGGAAGGTATTATCACCCTAAGCATCTACGGTACTCTGCAGGATCCACTTTATTTGTTTTCTTTCAAAAGGTGTGTTATATAAAGGCTTACTTGCTAAAGGAAAAGAATGAAATCATATTTGCAAACAAAAGAAAATGTTTTTTTATTATTTTTGCTCGCCTTGGATCGTAAGACTTAGTGCCTACATACTCCATCGTGCAATGGGAAAGTCAAAGCACCATAGTTCGGCTAGAAAAGACTTGTCTTTTGATTGATTTTAAATGAAGAGACAAGTCGTCATTTTTAGGAGAGAAATCTCAACTAACACCCACAAGGTGTGAGAAATATGGACCCTGCGTCAGCATGAGTGAGGGTTTGAGAACACCTCTAGTACTCAAGTGGAAAAGTCGACACCTTTATAACCATGGGGATAGGAGAATGTTACTCAACTATAAATGAATCATGTCTAATCTTGGAAAAATATTAAAGGTAAAAGGTGCTCGAGCACACAAAAGGGTTTGAATGAGTTGAAGTGATTTTGTTAATTTTGAAAAATGTCAAAGTATGATTAAATGAATTAAAGTTTCTTTAAAGAAAATAAGTTTTAAAAGAAAAGGAACTTGACAAAGTCGAGGTTTATTATGAAAGCGGTTCGAGTTTATAAACAGAGAAGATTTTGAAAATGATGAGAAGGTTTTGAAAATTAAAGAATGGGAGAAGATGAAGAGAGTATCCTATGTATAAGGTAAAAGATAAGGTAAAGAGGATCTGATTGAATAAGAAACTAGTACTTGACATGATAAAGTCAATACAGTGTTCCAATCCCTATGGGTTTAAAGCCACAGACAAATAAATAAGCTAAGAGTATACCAAACCTCAGGTGAAAATAAATCACAAGCCAACGGAATCACAGAAACCCAAATGTAAGATAATACTCCAAGCATCGGGTAAAGCATATTGAATCATAAGCGAGGAGCGAAACACGTGAAAATAAATCACGAACGGAGAAAGCGTGGATCATGATAGGAATCAGATAAAGCGCAAAGGTGATGGATAAAGCTCACGGTACAAGATAAGGCCCGAGATATCAAATAAGGCTCACGATATCGAATAATAATCCATGCATCACATGAAATATACAGAAAAATCTAACAGCACGGGGAAATAATCTGAAATCTGAATAATGCTCAAGTGTAAATTACTGAACATTGCACTTTATTAAGTATATATTTAGAATAGATTCATGTAGGAATCAACTCTAAGTGGTCGGGCAAAAATATATGTGTCTGTAAGATTTTCAAAAGTTAACTTGAATTAAAGTTTAAAATCGCAACGCAAATGAAAAGAATATCAACATAACCTGAATTTATTTACAAGTGAATTGAATAAAATATAAAATAAAAACTGTTAGAACATAGTTTGATTATATAACCCTTGTAAGAGTTTTGATGATAACAAACACAAAAAACAATTTTGCTCCCTAAATTTATATTTTGTTTTACAGAGAAGTTCTGATGGAAGAAGATCAGAAGATGAGTTAAAAAAAGCTGTTTCAACTTTGATTCTAAACATCTCTTAAAGAAGTTCTAACGCTGCAAATAGGACTCCGTGTTTCTGATCTAAACTCTGGAAAGAAGCAACGAAAACTTTCATCCTCTGAAGCAAGCATGTTATGAAGCATGACAAATTAATTATTACCATTTCAAAAGTAACGGATGGAAGGGAACAAGGATATCTATTTTTGGAAATCTCTTTAATTATCATTGATCAACATTCCAAAAGCTCCTACATGCTTCGCCTATTTAAACAAAGTTTTAAGGATAAATCGTTTACGATTTTTCACGCACAGTAACAAAGCTATATTTATCATCCTTAAACATTCAAACTTCAAATTGTGTAAAACATCACTTGTGATACTGTTTTATTAGAAAACATTCTTGTACAATTTTATTCAATATTGTATAGTGAAATTCCTTGAGAAAACCAGCTTGTGGTTTAAACTCAAGAAGACTTTGATGATTGTCATAGTAGTTTTGTAATCAAGTTTGATTAATGGATTAAGACCTCGTTGAGAGAGGCGAAATCACCTTGGCGGGTGGACTTGAGTAGTTCGAGTTCAAATGAACCAGGATAACCAACGTGTTCTTTTCTTTAAGTTTTAAAAACCACAATTCAAACTCCCCTTTCTTGTGTTTTTCCATTCTTCAATTGGCATCAGAGTGCCTGGTTCGGAGTACAAGCACTTAACCGTGTCAGAAAAAGATCCTAGCTAAGAAAAACACTACGGTGGGACCAAGTCAGAACATCAGCAATGACTACCATGATGAGAAAGACAAAATCAACGGCAAACCTCCAATCTTTGATGGTGAGAACTTCGATTACTGGAAAGACAAAATTGAAAGTTTCTTTCTGGCTCATGACGCTGATTTCTGGGATATGGTGATTGATGGATACATACATATTGTTGATGAAAGAGGTCAGGAGATTGACAGAAAAAGCATGTCAAATCATTAAAAGCGAGATTTCAGAAATCATCATAAGGCCAGAACTATTCTCTTGAGTGTTATCTAATACACAAAGTATGAAAAGATCACAAACAGAGAGTTAGCAAAACACATGTTTGATTCCTTGAGAATGACGCATGAAAGAAACACACAAGTCAAAGAAACCAAACCTCTTGCCCTCATTCGGAAGTATAAAGCCTTCAAAGTGGAAGAAGATGAAACCATTGAAACAATGTTCTCAAGATTTCAGATTTTGGTTGCTTGGCTAAAAGTTCTGGATAAAGGGTACTCAACTGCTGATCATGTAAAAAAGATCATCAGAATTTTACTAAAGAAATGGAGACCCATGGTCCTTGCTCTCAAACTGGCCAACGATCTGAACAAAATCTCTCTCGAAGAACTTGTCAGCTCTCTTAGAAGTCATGATATAGAGTTAGAAGAAGATGAGCCCTAGAAGCAAGGTAAGTCTTAGCCCTTAAATCTAACAAAAAAATATGAATATAAAGTTTTGCAGGCAAAAGAAGAAAACTCTGGTGGATCCTCATCAGAAGAAGACGAACTGTCTCTTCTCTCCAAAAGAGTCAATCAACTTTGGAAACACAGGCAAAGGAAGTTCATAAATTCCAGAAGAACAGGGAATCAGTCTGAACCACCATCTGGATACAGGAAGTCTGAACCATATTTTGGATACATAAAGCCAAGTAACAAAGACATTGTCTGCTACGAATGCAATGAACAAGGGCATTACATAAGTGACTGTCCAAAGCTTCAAAAGGAGAAACCTAAAAAGAAGTTCTTTAAGGAGAATAAGAAAATTCTCATGGAACATGGGATGACTCAGATTCTTCTAAAGAAGACACAGAATCATAAGATGAAAGAGTCAACATAGCCCTCATGGCCAACGTGTCAGATGATACTGAATCATCTGGATCAGAATCAGACTCAGAGGCAGAAGAGGTATTTTCTAATTTTTCTAGATCTCAATTAGAATAAAGTCTGTCAGAAATTTTAGAAAGATATCAGAAACTTTGAGTCATAAACAAGAACCTGAAAAAGGATCTAGTTTCTAACTCTGAAGAAACTAAGAAACTGAGATCAGAAAACTATGAGCTGAAAGAATCAATTTTAAAACTTGAACATAAATTACAAAATGCTCATAATGAAAAAATCTCAGAAGTTCCTAGTAACCCTGATAAGATCATAAAGGAATATGATCATAGCTTTCAGAAATTTCTTGCTAAAAACATAGATAGAAGTAAGATGTCTTCAATGATCTATGGAGTTAGCAGAAATGGCAGAAAAGGAATAGGATACAAAGGTAAAGTATCTCAACCTAAGAAATTTAAGAATTTGGTTATTAAACGCACTCCTCTGAATTCTCACTTTACCTATGGGCACATAGACGACTTAGAGTATACTAGTAATGCTTTTTCTGCTAAACCAAAATTCAAACAGAATTTTGGTAACTCTAATAAACAAGGACCCAAAAAGATATGGGTACCTAAGGATAAAATTGTCTATGTCACAGATATCTTTAACATCAAGACTGAAACACCAATCTTGGTACCTGGACTCTGGATGCTCTCGACACATGACAGGAATAAAGCATATGTTCCAAAGTTTGGAGCTTAAATCTGGAGGCTACGTAGGTTTTAGAGGCAATCAGAAGGGGAAGATCATTGGCTCTGGAACTATTGGTAACGATACTCTTCCCTCTATAATTAATGTTCTATTAGTATATGGATTAATGCATAACTTGTTATCCATAAGTCAATTAAGTGATAACGGTTATGATATAATCTTCAATTAAAAGTCCTGTAAAGCAGTTATTCAGGAAGATGGATCTATCCTCTTTAATGGAAAGAGAAAGAACAACATTTACAAAATAAAACTTTCTGAACTGAAAAGTCAGAATGTAAAATGCCTATTGTCTGTTAATGATAAGCAATGGGAATAGCACAAAATATTGGGGCATATTAGTATGAGAATAATATCCAGATTAACAAACTCAATCTGGTTAAAGGACTTCCTAACCTGAAGTTCAACTCAGATGCTTTGTCTGAAGCATGTCAAAAAGGCAAGTTTGCAAAACCCTCTTTTAAAATAAAAAATGTTGTTTCTACCTCTAGACCATTAGAACTTATGCATATAGATCTATTTGGACTAGTGAAAACTACATCCATTGATGGCAAGAAGTATGGATTAGTGATCGTAGATGACTATAGAAGATGGACATAGGTAAAGTTCTTAAGACACAAGGACGAGTCACATTCTGTGTTTTTGCATTCTGTAACCAAGTCCAAAACGAAAAGATCTTAGAATTGTTAAAGTTAGAAGTGATCATGGTGGAGAATTTGAAAACAAAAAATTTGAAATATTTTTTAATGAGAATGGAATTTCTCATGATTTCTCTTGTCCTAGAACTCCTTAACAAAACAGAGTTGTAGGACGAAAGAACAAAACTTTACAAGAAACAGACAGAACCATGATCAACGAGACTAACATTGCTAAGAACTTATGGGCAAAAGCAATTAACACAGCATGTTACATTCAGAATAGAATCCCCATAAGACCTATTCTGGATAAGACTCCATATGAACCGTGGAAGAACAGAAAGCTCAACATCAAGTATTTCCATCCATTTGGATGTACTTGTTTTATTCTGAACACTAAAGAACATCTGAACAAGTTTAACTCTAAAGCACAAAAGTGTATTATGTTAGGATACTCTGAATGCTCAAGAGGCTATAGAGTATATAACACAAACACAGATTGTAGAAGAATCAATCAGTGTCAGATTCGATGATAAGCTTGACTCTCAAAAGTCAAAGCAAGATAAATCTTTTGTAGATATAGAAATCCAATTTACAAGTACTGAAGACACTGCATCAGAAGTTTCTCACAAAGAATCAGAGTCAACTTCAGAAGAAGATGTCACAAACATTAGTACAACATCTGAAGAGCCCCTCCAGAAAAGACAATCCAGAAGCAGCTTAGCTCATCCGAAAGACAAAATTCTGGGAAAGAAAGAAGACCCAATCAGAACAAGATCCACATTCAGAAAATCTGAAGAATCTCTCATGGGATTAGTGTCTTTGATTGAGCCAACTTCCATTGATGGAGCTCTTCTAGACAATGATTGGATACTTGCAATGCATGAAGAATTAAACCAACTCACTAGAAACAACGTGTGGGATCTGGTTCCTAAACCAAAAGGGTTCAACATCATTGGAACCAAATGGGTATTCAAAAACAAACTTAATGAACAAGGAGAAGTAATCAGAAACAAAGCACGTCTGATGGCACAAGGTTATAGTCAACCAGAGGGGATAGACTATACAGAAACCTTTGCTCCGGTCGCCAGGTTAGAATATATCAGACTTTTAATTTCTTTTGCTGTAAATAGTGGCATCACTCTCTATCAGATGGATGTCAAAAGTGCATTCTTAAATGGATACATTGATGAAGAAGTTTATGTGCACCAACCCTGTGGTTTTGAAAATTCAAAACATCCAGAATATGTCTTTAAACTAAAGAAATCACTATATGGCCTGTAACAAGCTCCCAGAGCTTGGTATGAAAGACTAAGTAGCTTTCTGTTAGAAAATGATTTTATCAGAGGGAAGGTGGACACAACTTTATTCTGTGAGCCATTAAAATAATGACATTCTAGTTTGTCAAATTTATGTAGATGATATTATTTTTGGATCTACTAAAGCCTCTCTGGGATGAGAATTTGCTAAGTCTATGCAGGCAGAGTTTGAAATGAGCTTGATGAGAGAACTCAAGTTCTTTCTAGGCATCCAGATCAATCAAACTCCAGAAGGAACATACATACATCAAAGCAAGTATGTCAAAGAACTTCTGAAGAAATTTGACCTATCAGAATGTAAGCCAACTAAAACTCCCATGCATCCTACATGCATTCTGGAAAAGGAAGAGGTAAGTAAGAAGGTTGAACAGAAGATCTATAGAGGTATGATTGGTTCTCTCTTATATCTTACAGCTTCAAGACCTGATATTCTGTATAGTGTATGTCTGTGTGCTAGATTCCAATCAGATCTTAGAGAATCTCACTTAATAGCTGTTAAGAGAATTTTCAAGTATCTGAAAGGTACTACTAATCTTGGTCTGTGTTACAGAAAAACCAAAGAATACAAGTTAGTAGGGTATTTTGATGCTGACTTCGCTGGAGACAGAATAGAAAGAAAAATTACTTATGGAAGCTGCCAATTTCTGGGAGAAAATATTATCTCGTGGTCCAGCAAGAGGCAATCCACCATCGCACTATCAACTGCTGAAGATGAATATATAGCAGCAGCTGGATGCAGCACAAGATGCTATGGATGAAAAGTCAGCTTGAAGACTTCAACATATTTGACAATAACATTCCTATACTCTGTGACAATACTTATGCCATTTGTTTATCTAGAAATCCTATTTTACATTCAACGGCTAACCATATAAAAATAAAACATCACTTCATTAGGGACTATATTCAGAAAGGAATTTTTCCATTAAAATTTATTGACACAGACCATCAATGGGCTGATGTCTTCACTAAACCTCTTTCTGAAGATAGGTTTAATTTCATTCTGAAACATCTCAGCATGAAATTATGTCTAGAATAAGAGTTTTATTTATGTATTCTTTAACCCTCATAATTTTATGTTTTTTATGTGAACATATGATCAATAATTCTTCTGAAGTTATAAGGAAAGTTGTATTAGGATCTATCTAAGAAGATCTGAACAGTTTCCAAACGGTACATTTCAAAGATAGAAGCGTGCAGTTTACAACATCAACATCTGTCATCTTCTCACAAGAGTTTCTTCTAAGGCTGAACACGTGTTCAAATTCTGAAGAGACTAAAGCGTTGATTGGATGCATTGAGACTCGTGTCATATCGGTAACTGTTTTATATCTCTACGCCATCTCCCTATTTTCAGGAATCATTAATGCTATGTAATAATTTCTTTTCACTCTTTTCTTGTTAATTAAGTTTTCTATTTTTCTATAAATACACTGCTCACTTTTACTTTCACTTTTTCACTCTCACTTCTTCTCTCTATTACTTGTGTTCAATTTTTTTCTTCAAAAATCCTTAAAAGTCTGTGTGAATAATGGCTTCTTCTCAAACTGCTCAAAGCTCTCAAAATGTTCTTGGCTCTTCTTCTTCAACAACAGACAAGTATGAAGAACCTTCAAGAACACTCCTGACTCCAATTGATTCACTAGAAGTTCTATGTGAACTCATTATGGACTTCGTCAGTATGAAGGAAAACCGTTATGATCTTACTCCTGATGTTGAATTTCAAGGGTGGACAAAGTATTTTGATCGTCTACTGGGTCCATTTTTTCCAAGATTAGTTAAAGAATTCCGGATTCACGCTACTGCTTCAAATCATTAAGTTACTTATTTTGTGATGGGAAAGAAAATACTAATCTCTGAAGATTTCATTGCGCGTTTGATAGGTCATGACGGCGGAGGCATTCGTTGCAGCGACATGGCAGATAAATGCTCTAACCTAACAAAGATTTCAAAAGAGATTTTTTTCCTTCTGGCCAACCTTCAAACAAAATCAAAGATCTGAAAGACTACTTCAGAATTTGGTCAAAAATCATCTTGGGCTGCATCAACCACAGAAAACCCACAAGTTCTCTAGATTTTATCAACATTGATCAACAATTTCTTCTGTACCTCATAGTAACCAAGGAAAAGGTCAATCTTCCTCATCTTCTGTTTAATCATCTGAAGACCAACGTCAAAGAGACTAGAGAAGGAGAAAGGACAAAGAGGGACTGTATACCTCTGGGCAGGCTCATATTAGATATTCTGACAGAAAACAAACTGGTAGAATATCTGACCGAGGCTCAACAGGTCAGCACTCGAAAAGAATGTGCTGGTAAACCTCTGAATGCGAA
The DNA here is from genome assembly GCA_948472305.1 of Vicia faba. Classification (NCBI taxonomy): domain Eukaryota; kingdom Viridiplantae; phylum Streptophyta; class Magnoliopsida; order Fabales; family Fabaceae; genus Vicia; species Vicia faba. Next base: position 1,257,126,152 of record OX451737.1, on the reverse strand, counting down.
GAATCTGAAGAAAATGAAGATCATTGACACCATCAAGAAGGATCCAATAGTAACAACCAAGGAAGTCATCACAACGAGAAGAGTACCTCTGAAGGACTTTCCTCTCTTCTCTCAAACAGATGCCTCTCCAGAAATTATTGTCAGATATTTGGAGGCTTGCAAAATGGACGGGACACTAGAAGTGAACATTCGCGATCTGTGACAACAGGCTCCGAAGATTGTCCTAAAAAAATCAAGGAAAAAGAAAGCTGCTGGAGAAGGATCTTCGCAGAAGGTTCCCAAGGCTGCTAAGAAGAAAGGTAATTCATCTTTTATTTCTGTTATGGAATTATTTCTTTTATCAACATCTGAAACCCCATCCTCTCCAAAACCCTCAGAAGATCCATCACCACAAACCTTTGATGACTTTTATATTGAATTTGACCCGTCACTTACTCTAGAAAACATTCTGGACGATCCACCTTTTACCCATCTTAACCAAAATCAGCCTGAACTTGCTCAAGTTCTTTCCGACATTAACCAATTTGATTTGTTATTTCAAGCTCCCCACTCAGAAAATCCAAACACTCAAACTCCCCACTCAGAAAATCCAAACATTCACGCTCCCCACTCAGAAAATCCAAATTTTGACTCTGATACCACCACATCCATTCCTGGAATTACATGCCCTCTCATGGTCCAACAACCAATCACAATCCACGATATTCTAGAAATTCCATCTCCCTATCATTCCACTCCACCAAACACACCACATTCACCCATTACTATCTCTGACCCCCCCTCTCCAAAAACCATCCAGAAGATCACCTTTGCACCATTATAGACTTAGAAGCTTGGACAATCTTGTCTCATGCTCTCAAAAAATTGCTGTACCAAAACCAAAACCAAAAATCACCAAAGCTGATGTTTGGAAAAATTTGCTGATTTTTGAAACAGAAATACTTGAATGGGTTAACTCTCTGAAGCTAGCCTGCTTAGAGAATCTTAATCCTGCTGCTTTTGATTCACACTGGAACTAGTTCAGAAAATGGTTCAATTTTGAGTCCCTGAAACTTAACGAGTTGAGTTATAAAATTTCCCAACAGAACTTCTGTGATCATCTGAAATTCTTCAAAGATCAAGTTCTGCATCACTGGGAAAATAAACCTCTCCTTCTGCTGGACAATGCCCCTTGGGAAGATCACCAATATTCAGAATATGATGAACCATCCTCTAATCCTTTGCCTTTGGTTACAGTTCAAGACAAAGGCAAGGAAGTTGAAGAAGCTACTGAGTCAGAATGATCCATAGTTTCCTCTGAAAAGGTGGCACCTTCTGTTGATATACCCTCTTCATCTCTGGTTCTACAAACTCTAGAGGAGTTGAAGAAAGAAAATATAGTGTTCAAGGAGAGACTAGACAAGTATGATGACACATGCAAGGAAATCAAAGGGATATTGAGAAAACAAGAAGAGTCAAACACTCAGATTAAGAATTTGTTGGAAGCCCTGTTCACACGACTTCCTCCACCTCAATCTTAGTTTTGAAATTTGTTTTCTTTACTGTGTTCATTTTTTTTGTTTTCTTCTGAATGTGTTATTGCAATCCTTTTGAATATAACTCATCTTTTATTGCTTAAAGTGTTTTTATTGCTTTTTGATTCTTGACAAAAAGGGGGAGAACGTAAGATATTTCTAATAATAGTATCGAGACTCAGTCTCAAACATTTTGAATATCATAACTTCTACCATTTTTTTCTGAAAGAAAAACATGAACAAACTCTGTTGAAGACAGAAGTAGATGCATCAAAAACACTGACGAGAATAAACTCCAGGGAAGTATTTCTTCTCTATCTAAGTATTAAACTCAGGGGGAGACCATAAAAGGCTTTATGTTCTTTCTGTTTCTATTGAAATATCCAAGTTTTTGTCATCATCAAAAAGGGGGAGATTGTTAGAATATAGTTTGATTCTACAACCCTTGTAAGAGTTTTGATGATAACAAACACAAAGAAAAATTATGATCCCTAAATTTATATTTTGTTTTGCAGAGAAGTTATGATGGAACAAGATCAGAAGATGAGTTAAAAAAAGTTGTTTCAACTCTGATTCTAAACATCTCTTAAAGAAGTTCTAACGCTGCAAACATGACTCTGTGTTTCTGATCTAATACTTTGGAAAGAAGCAACGAAAACTTTCATCTTCTGAAGCAAGCATGTTCTGAAGCGTTACAAATCAATTATTACCATTTTAAAAGTAACGGCTGGAAGGGAACAAGGATCTCTATTTTTGGCGTGAGTGTGGAAAGAGTGTTTTTGATATTTGTATTGTTTTTTCTCCGAACTTTGCAATGTGCCTTAGGCCTGTACTTATAGGAGTTTGAGGGGAGTGGAAATGGAAAGGAACAACATTTAACCATGATTTGAAGGAAAAATCAGACAAATTAAAGGATTGCCATTTTTGGATTATCCATGCCATTTTGAAATGTTGAGTGAACCTGGACATGTTTCACCTTCGAATTCCCTCAAATATTTCCCTTTGATTGACTACGAGTTACTTCCTTTGAACGGCTCCAAGCCTTTCTCTTCAATTGGCCTTGAGTTACTTCCTTCGAATGGCTCAAGTATCGCCCTTCGATTGACTATGAGTTACTTCCTTCGAATGGCTCAAGTCTTAATCTTCGATTGAATCTGAGTTACTTCCTTCGAATGTCTCCAATTCTCATCATTGAGGCCTCTTCTATTGAGCCCCTACTCAGCTAGCCCAAACGAAAGCTCTTTTCTGGCCAATCGAAGCTTCCTTTGGCATGAATGTGCTTGTGTAGGAAGCTTGAGTATGGCAATATATGGGATTTTGGGCCAACAAGCATCTTTGCATATTTCTCTTTCGTTTTGTCCAACTAGATCCATCCTTTGACCAGACCCCTTTTCAGACAACAATATGTGTCCTTCGAATGGGCCTTTAAATGCTTCTTTGAATGGATCATTTACAAGTCCTTCGAATGGGCCTTTTTCTTGGTGTGCTGGCAAGTTGAGGGGCCTTTGCCTTGTGAATCTAATACAAGCCTGAAACAGCCAATGCTTAGTCGAAGCTTTGTGAATTGAACTTGGTCAAAGAAGATGCAACACCCAATCAAATCTTGTTGACATGCCAATCAAAGGACACTTTGCTCTAATATGGCAATCGAAGGACACTGTTCAGATGCCGATTGAAAGACACTGTTGACATGCCAATCAAAGGACATTTGGTTGACATGCCAATCGAAGGACACTGTTCAGATGCCAATCGAAGGACACTGTTGACATGCCAATCGAAAGATACTTGACCATCATTCAAAATTTTCATTTTCTTTAGGAAAGTGTTTGTAACCACCCATGTAAGAGGAGATCTTGGAAAACATGAGAGAGCAAATTTTAGGGTACAACAGCTGCCCCTATTCAATCTTCTTAAACCTGAGGATTTAGATTGGTTTTTCTGCCTTTCGTGATCTGAAGGTGGAAGATGATTGAACACTAGAGTGCCCAAAAATTTGCACTCGCATGAAGTAACACTGATGGTTGCTGACGTTGGGAATGGGATTACAGATACCATTTGGAGAAGACGACTGAGAGCCGTTGGAGATGGGCTTAAAGATGCCATCCAAAATAGATCCTTATTTCATAAATGGTCCCTTTGTGGGGATTCTTGTTCCTACTGTATGAGCAAGACTCCACTGGGGAATATGGGCTTCTGTTATTCTCTTGCTTGAGGAAAACTCTGCGGGGAATAAAGTCTAAGAGCTTCAGTTTTCCAAGATTCTACTGAGGAGTTATATCTGTACTGGAGAGATGAGAGTTTGCTACTTTCTGGTTGAAATCCAAGCTTCACAGTAACTTGCTGGGGATAATGGAATTAACCGTTACCTGAAAATGTATTAGAAAGAGCCTGCGTAGGGCTGTTTTAGGATGAGTCCGTGTTAGTCTGCATCCAAAGATATATGAGAAGGAACCCGTGTAAGATTGCTTCGTCTAGTCATGTAGATAGTTTTCCTGTCTGGTTTCAGGTGTTAATCTACAAATTAGATGTTCACAGATAGTTGTCCTGTCTGGTTTTAGGTATTAGTCTGGAAATTGAAAATTGTCGGTCGTTAAGATAGTTGTCCTGGCTTGTTACAGGTATTAATCTCTGACCTGAGAAAGAAAGATAATTTTCTTCGCTTGTTACAGGTATTAATCTTCAATCTCCTCATGTAGATATTTTTCCTAGCTTGTTACAGGTATTAACCTACAGTCGGTCGTCCGCAGATAGTTGTCCTGGATTGTTACAGGTGTTAATCTGGAACTTGTTAACATCAGTCACATAGATAACTCCCTGTCGGGTTTCGGGTATTAATCCGTGACCTATTGTGTAAGTTGATAGTGTTTGTCTGTCTGCTGATTTAACCTGAAAAGGTAAAATCAATTTCATGTGATGTCATGATGTATGAATTGCACGACGCTCTCAAAATAAATGAGATTGTGATATATGCATTTGTGTTGCATATGCTATGATGTTTGTAGAATGATATGCATGATTGCAATGTATGAACGTGTCAGTTGTTCTATTGCAGTGTTGTTGAACTAGGGAAAATAGATCCCTGATTGTTGCTGGGGGTGAAGAATGTATGTCTTCAGATTTTGTTTGAAGTTGACATGCTGGGAGATGAACTTTCGTTGTTAGAGAAATAAACTCTGTAAGGGAAGGTGAACTCCGTGAACTGCTTGGGGATTTTATGGAAATCCGGCTGGGGAATCCTGAGAAGCTTGACAACTTCACTCGAGAATCTTTTATTGGAGTATTAATTAGGAAATTCTTGCTCCACCGTGGATATAAGAACACCTGACGTCGTTATGCTGTATGCTGAGAATACGACAGTGACTTTATAGTAAGATGCCCCTGCCTCTGTACCTGCTAGAGAAAGTATCTGCTGGGATTCTGCGGATGAATCTATGTCGTGATACTTGAAGATGTGTTGAAATAAGTGTCAGAATGACATCCATCTCTAAATCATATATGAACCGTTTTTTAGAAGAGAATTTGGAATAAGTGTCAGAATGACATCCGTCTTTGGATCGTATCTTCACCATTTCTGGAAGAAAATCTGGAATAAGTATCAGAATGCCAGCCGTATCTGGATCGCATCTAAACCGTTTCTAGAAGAAAATATGGAATAAGTATAAGAATGTCATCCATATCTAGATCGCATCTGAACTGTTTCTAGAAGAAAATCAGGAATAAGTATCAGAATGTCAGCCGTCTCTAGATCGTGCCTGAACCGTTTCTAGAAGAAAATTTGGAATAAGTGTCAGAATGACATCCATCTTTGGATCGTATCTGCACCGCTTCTAGAGGAGAATCTAGAATAAGTATCAGGATGACATCTGTCTCTGGATCGTGCCTGAACTATTTCTAAAAGAAAATCTGGAATAAGTGTCAGAATGACATCCGTCTCTAGATCGTATCTGCATCGTTTCTAGAAGAAAATCTGGAATAAATGTCAGAATGACATTATTCTTTGGATTGTATATGCACCATTTCTACAGGAGAATCTGGAATAAGTATTAGGATGACATCCGTCTCTGGATTGTACCTGAATTGTTTCTAGAAGAAAGTTTGCTTTATTTAGAATTTTTCCGCTGGGAATTCCTGTTTTATTGTTTTGAGAAGAAATCCATTGGGGAACTTTGATTTTGCTTGATTGTACGTGCTATTTTGATGGGAATCACATTTGATGCCCGAAGTGATGGAGACCTGCTCCGGCTATTCAGGACTTTAAGAGATTTTCTTGGAATTTTGACTTGACGGCCCCAGATGTGTTAGGAACCATGTCATGCCCCTGATTATGGAAGGTCTGTTACTGGAAATGTTTTTTCCATCTGAGGTGATTCTGTTCATCGAGAGGATTTTCGTTCATTGAATATTCGTCTGCAAATTTCTCTGCTGTTGAACGAATAGTCATATACAAGCAATGGTATTTTAAAAATGCAAAGCTTATGTCTGTCATGAAGTTTGAAAATTCAATTTTTAGTAAAACAAACAAATTTATAGGAGTGTGATATCAACTCAGGATTTAATAGCAAACCTTACAGGAGTCAGGATACCCTTTATAACAGTAAGCTTCCGAACTAACCCATGCTTCAATTAGGACTTTTAAGGGTTGTAGCTTGGCCTGGTTCACGGTTTAAGAAACAAAGGATAAAGGCTCGAAATTTATTTGTACCCATCCCGTTCTTCATGATGTTCTTCAGTCCTAAACTCAGTTAATTGTGCGTTTAGATTCCAGTTGAGTCTGGAATCATTACTCTGATACTTGGTGATGGTTTAGAAATTGAACGTTCATTTGAGAGGGCAATCATTTTTGTAACATTTTCATTCTTATTGAGGATTTATAGGAACTCTTTTTTTGATTTTATTATCCCTGCTTTTGCTTGAACTGTTTCTTTTGCGATTACAGTCAGCGGGATGCCCCCGTTTTTCTTAAGTCTCCTTCATGGTTTTTTTGACTTAACGGGCTTTTACTTTGAGACATAATGACTGCCTATTTTAATGGTTATGCGGAACCATCACCATCTTTTGGAGAGCATCTTCTATACTATTTTTTGTGTATGAAGGTATAGCTTGCGACTAAATGCGCATCTGAATTAACTGAGAAAACTACCATGCCCCAGGTTATGATTAAGGGTTTCAATTTGTGTGAAAAGAAAAACTCCTACTTCTTAGGCTCAAAGGGGTTGACTAGGGAGTATTTTCCTTATAACTCCACTGTTTGGTATTTGAAACAACGTCTGTACATCATCATCAAGGTATGTTCAAAAGCGTATTTTAGAGATCATGGTATTATTTTCGTCATCCTCCCTCTAAAGGCTTACAGCTTCTAATCGAGAGTTGAACATCACAAAAAGGAAGTAAGAAAGCAGTTTAAATATAATGAAAATGACATAATTGAAGACAAACATATGTAATGTATTAATGGGAAAACCAAAGTTTGACATGACAGTAATTGTTTGAATGATCCAAGGAAATTACAATTGAAAAAACACAAATGAACTAGACGCTCTCAATGATTTGGCCTAGGAGCAGTGATCACGTGGTGAGTCTTTGGAGGGTCAAATTCAATCTCCTTGGCGTTAATCATATCTTGAATTTTATTCTTCAGAGCCCAACAACCATTCGTATCATGTCCAGGACTATCAGAATAGTATGCACACCTTTCATTGGGGTGGTAACTAGGAGCAGAGGTATTGGGATTCTGTAGAGGAGCCTTTAACGTAATCAATCTTGCTTTCAACATGTGTTGTAACGCTTGAGCTAGTGACATGTTGATTTTTGTGAATTGTCTCTTAGGCGCGACCTCCTTACATTGACTCCCTTATTGATGTCGTTGCACAAGCGTAGGATTAGAGACCAGTACTGCCCCCACAGATGGGTTGTGATTACCTCTAGCACGTACCTCATGGCCATATGCAGAATTAACTTCCTTCTTTCCACTGAATGGCTTCTTCTCAGCATTAGAAGTTCCAGCCATTGGAATCTTCCCATTCTTAATACTGCTTTCGACTCTTTCACATGTCAGTATCAGCTCAGTGAAACCATCCGAAGAACTTCCAATCAAGTGGTTGAAGAATGGACCAGACAAAGTGCCCAAGAACATGTCTACCAGCTCCCTATCAGACAGAGGAGGTTGGACTCTCCCTACAAGATCCCTCCATTTCTGGGCGTAATCTTTGAAGTCCTCACCGGAACTCATAGACATAATTTAAAACTGTGTGCGGGTTGTAGCGAGGTCAACATTATATTGGAACTTCCTGTAGAAAGAAGCATCCAAGTCTTCCCAGGTATGAATGTCAGTTCCTTCTAACTAATAGAACCACTCCAGTTGAGTGCCCGCCAAACTTTCTTGGAAGAAATGGACCCATAACTTCTGGTCAACAGTGTGAGATTGGATTTTTCTGACGTATGATCTCAAGTGAAGTTTATGACAAGAGACCCCGTCATATTTAGTGAACGTGGGGACCTTGAATTTTGGTGGGATGACCACTCCAGAAACCAACCCTAACTCTTTAAAATCCAAGCCGGGTATCTGCTGAATCTCCATAGCATTGAGGCGATCCTCCAGCTGTTTGTATTTATCATCAGCGGGAGGATATTGTTCCTCAGAGTAGTCAGCTTCATCTTCATCAGTTCCCGGGTTGTTATCTTCTTCATGATTATCCACCTCATTTGATGGAGTTATGAGATCTAGAGCTCGCTTGACCGATCCTCTAAGTCTTCTTCCCATATTCAATGTGCCAGCCGATTTCTTTGCTTTCTTCTTCTTCTCTTTGATGACGAGAGCTTTTAGTTCTTCCTGCCCCTTAGCCAGAGCCAGGAACATTTGTTGGAATTGAGCGTTTTGGGCTTGAAGGTCTCTTACTGTTTGTTCAAGAGCCATTTCTTTTGCTGAAATAAACAACGAAAAGATAAGAAACCTGTCTTGAAATACATGCTATGCAATGACATGTATGATATGCTTATGCGATGTTTTCAAGGATATCGCAGGCTAAACACAAGAAGATGTTAGGAGTTGACTGCAACTTTGATTGAAGAACTTCGTATCATTGGATATCCTTCTACGAGAATCAAGCTCACCATGTCAAGTAGGTCATAGCCGTTGACTCAAGTTATCGTGTTTTGATCTTTTGACGACATTGGCTAGAGGAAAATAAATCTCCTTGCACCTTGCTAACTGTCTACTTCATTATAACCTGCATCACAGGCCCTTTTTTAGATCCTTGAAATGGTTAAGGAAATGCTATGGTATGATGCTATGATGTGTATGCTATGCATCAAGCAAAAATGCAGGATGATGAAGACAAGTATGTCTTGCAAGAAAACCAGTTTATTTGATAATGTATACAAACAAGGTCCTGCAAGGAATATAAACAAAAGTCCTACAATGAGTTCAAGTTGTTAGATAATGAAGGAAAACAAGTCACACAAGCAACCTTAGGTTCAGGATTGCATGTGGTTTGTAGGTAAGTACCCTCTTGAAGTTTAGTTGGCTCAACCTGTCCTAGTAATAGTAACCGGGTTCTATGGAATCTCAATATCACCGATCTTTCTTCATCGGGCATTGTTTCAGTGCAAGCCTGTTTATTGGCGACCGAAATATCCCCGAAGTCAGATCTCAATGAGTGTAGCATCGAGTATCAACCAACATAGGACTGCACCAAAGCCGGCTATCTCACTACTTCCTAATGGCCAAGTTGGTTCAAGTAAAGGTTCTAAGGTCAGTTGATGCTTCATGACACCATACAGCGGCCCCGTATTCTACTTGACTACTCAAGGGCTACTGGTACCAAAAAATGTGTCACATCAGCATAGCTATCGTTTCAACCTTGTCGGTATACCCCGCACAGTCCCCATGATCTATTGCTACTTACTTAAAAGGTGCTGCAGATTCAGGTGTAGGATCTTTACAAGTAAACCCAAGCAAAACCCTCAAAGATAAAGCAAGAAAAGCATACAAGGAAAGAAATTTAAAATGATGAACTAAACTCTAAGGTAACCCCACTTTTTATTTATCCCCAACAGAGTCGCCAATTCTATAATACGATGGAAGAATCGACTGTTTATACTGGTTTTGAATTTGTATTCGCAAATTTTGCGGTAAACAAGAGTCTCCACCGACTTTTCTTTTATCCAAATTAAGGAAAGGGTGAAAAGAACAGAAAAAGACCTTTTCGAGAATTTTCTGAGTAAAGGGGGTAGATTATGGAAATGCAAAGGTGTTAGAACCCTTTCCATCTGTAGTTATCTATGGGCTCTTAGATGCTTAGATCATTTTTTAAATACCTTGTGCTTTGTGTTTTGAAAAAGTAGTTTGAAAATTCCTTAGTGCGGAGATTTTCTTTATGATAACTCTTGTATCAGTCCTCAAGAGTGTTGATAAAGCGTTTTTTGAAAGTGTTTTTGAAATGTTTTGTGTAAGTGTGAAAATTTGTTTTGAGCAAGCATCTAAGAACTATCTACTATACTCTAAAGGTTTGTTCTTTTCCTCCTATCCTTTAGACAGTGCTATCCTACTATTAGTGAGTAGGTAGCCCTATTGTTGGATGTTTGAGGGACATTCGAAGGGACATTTTTATAGTCATGAAGGCAACTGGGCAAGAAGCTTTAGTAGCTACCATAGGATTCTAAGATCATATTTTTACCGAGGCAATGTCGAGAGGGTCATCGAAAGACTTATGATCTTTTTGAACCAGAGGGTAGCCACTAAAACCTCTCACATTTCGAGAGTTGTGACTATTTTCCGAAGGCAACCGAAGTGGGAGCGCCCTAGAAGTGTGTATGTGCAAGGTGTGTTATGTTTAGTTATTTTAGTCTTGAGTTAAGTTTGCTAATGTTTGATTATTAGGCTCTTGTCATACAATCCTATTATCATACATCTAAGCAGTTAATATATGTACAGGAATTAAAAGTGTGGAAATGTAAATCCTATGCTATTACATGGATTTGGGGATTAATTACATATCCAAAACTTGGAAAAATAAAGAAAAGTGGTAAATAGTCCTAGTTAATTTCTATTACATCCTCTGAGCAAGTACAATAATATAAAAAAAGTGACGAAGCAATAAACGGGCGCGAAATTGAAAACAACGTCTAAAAATCCTAAGAAATAAAAATCTTTTGGTTGTTTTTGTTTATGAAAGAAAATAAAGTCTAAGTCTATTTAATTTTAATTTAAAGAAAAGGTTAAATTAATTAATTAATTAATTAAATTAAAAAAATAATAACCTAATGTTTTTTGTGGTTTTTATTTGTTTTTACTGATTAAACGAAATAAAACAAAAACTAAAAGAAGTAAATAATAAAGATAAAATAAAAATATAAATTGGCCTATTGGAAAAAGAAATAGAGGGGTATGAAGTGAAATTCGCTGGGACCAAGTGAGAGAAGTCCAGATCTGCCCTTAGATTCAGTGGGGAGTTACCCAGGAGAGCCCATGGGGAGGCTGTATGCTCAAGGCGTTGGATCCGGATCAGATATGCATTGGATGGCATGGAATCGATGATGTATGGTTAGCATGCATAGGACCTGCCAGTATTAGATCTGCAGAATAATAGTTAGAAAAACAAAATTATGAGGCCTGGGTATCGAACCCAAGACCTTTCGATTGCCCATATTCCTTCACCATCTGAGCTAGATTTGAGATTCGAAGGAATACACTTCACATACCTTAGTAATGGTATCCTGTTACTTCAGACTTTACATGAAACATATTAACAATCATGCAACATGAATATACAGTCAAAATTAAGTTACATAGGAAATGAAATTGAGAATGAAAGTTCGTTACCAGTGGTGTGCTTTGATTCTGGCAACCTTTTTGGAACTTTGGAAGTTTTGTGGAGCTCTTATGGGGCAACGTGCTCGTGTGGCAAAAAGGCCTTCATTTGGCAATGTGTCTGCAACTTCAATTGGTAGTAAGTATTGCGTGTGATGCAGCATCTGGATGATGGCGTGAGTGTGGCAAGAATGTTTTTGATATTTGTATCGTTTTTTCTCCGTGCTTTGCAATGTGCCTTACGCCTGTACTTATAGGAGTTTGAGGGGAGTGGAAATGGCAAGGGACAACCATTAACCATGTTTTGAAGGCAAAATCAGATAAATTAAAGGATTGCCTTTTTTGGATTATCCATGTAATTTTGAAATGCTGTGTGAACCTGGACATGTTTCACCTTCGTATGCCCTCAAATCTTTCCCTTCGATTGACTCTGAGTTACTTTCTTTGAATGGCTCCAAGCCTTGCTCTTCGATTGTACTTGAGTTACTTCCTTCGAATGGCTCAAGTTTTTCCCTTCGATTGACTCTGAGTTACTTCCTTCAAATGGCTCAAGTCTCGACCTTTGATTGACTCTGAGTTACTTCCTTCAAATGGCTCAAATTCTCATCATTGGGGCCTCTTCGATTGAGCCCCTACTCATCTAGCCCAAACGAAAGCTCTTTTCTGGCCAATCGAAGCTTCCTTTGGCATGAATGTGCTTGTGCAGGAAGCTTGAGTATGGAAATATGTGGGATTTTGGGCCAACAAGCATCTTTGCATATTTCTCTTTCATTTTGACCAACTAGATCCATCCTTTGACCAAACCCCATTTCAGACAACAATATGTGTCCTTCGAATTGGCCTTTCAATTCTTCTTCGAACGGATCATTTACATGTCCTTCGAATGGGCCTTTTTCCTGGTGTGCTAGCAAGTTGAGGGGCCTTTGCCTTGTGAATTTAAGACAAGCCTGAAATAACCAATGCTCAGTCGAAGCCTTGTGAATTGAACTTGGTCGAAGAAGACCCATCACCCAATCGAAGTTTGTTGAAATGCCAACCGAAGGACACTTTTCTCTGATATGCCAATCGAAGGACACTGTTCAGATGCCGATCGAAAAACACTGTTGACATGCCAATCGAAGGACATTTGGTTGACATGCTAATTGAAGGACACTGTTCAGATGCCAATCAAAGGACACTGTTGACCTACCAATCGAAAGACACTTGACCATCATTCAAAATTTTCATTTTCTTTAGGCAAGTGTTTGTAACTACCCATGTAAGAGGAGATCTTGGAAAACACGAGAGGGAAAATTTTAGGGTACAACAGTGTACAACCGCTAAGTTGAAAAACTGAAAAAGTCAGCTTAGGGAAAAATGAGTATCCCTGTGGATTGAAAACCCAAAAGGGCGATCCAGGGGAAAGTGATGGATTTAAAGCGAATGATTACGATATGTGTTGCATTTGTAACACTATTTTCCATCATAGTTGGGTAACTTGGAAGGATAAGGAATCAGTACAATCAGTTTCTTTGGAAAGCAAGATATTAAGGAGCTTTGAGGTTATAAGAGTCATAACAGAGTTAGAACCCGATCGAAATCTGTATTCACATTGCCTCCTTTGTATCTCCTCCTTATGTTTTGTATGCAATTACCTCTTTTAGGAGTCGCTGCTTGATGTAAATGCCTATTTACAGGCCAATCAACCAATCAATAAAATTCTCTTTTATCCAAAAGTTGCATTTTTACTTTTACTATTTTGATTGCAAAAATGTCCGATTTTGAAAAAATTTTGCATTTAAAAATATTGAAGCTACGCAAATCATGATATAAATAGTTGAAATAACTTGAGATTTTAGGTGCCTTGCGCGATGGCCATAGTTTACCATTTCCCACTGGGACATGTTATTGTGATTTTGTTTTGTAGGTACCTTATGTACGGTCATGGCAAATAGGGTACAAGCAAGGAAAGCAGAGAGTATTCGAGGTTGTTACCCATACAAAGTGCTGGATTGAAATAATGTTTCTTCAAGCAAAATATTTTACCCCAGTGTGATATGAACTGTTACACAATGAGAGCTCATTTTCTAAGATATTTATCTCTACAGATCTCTCCCTAAAAGAGCATTCTCAGTGAGGTCTGGTACCACCATCTTTATCTTTAGTTAGGTATGGTGCCGCTGTTTATCCTCAAGTGTGATTCGCCATTTCCCCAATGAAGTTTGCATCTACTTCCTCAGTGAGGTTGGCATTCTTCTTCCCCGTGAAGTTTGAATCCATCTCCCCAATATGGTTGGCATTTATTCTCCCCCAGGGTGATCTGCATCCTCTAAAAGACTTTTGTAAGGTTTATTTATTAGTAAGAGATCATCATTATCCCCACGAAGTCATTTTTTTTCCTCAGTAGAGTGGGTTTTCTTCCTAGTGAGATTATGCGGTGGTGGATATCCTAAGTTTGGTTTCCCTAGTGTTGTGGATGCTGATATGAGTATGAACTTATTATCCCCAGTAATGGAAGATGTTGTTTCTATCTCTAGTGGAATTATAGCTTTGAAGGTTTCTAGTTTGAGATGTCTCTCCTCCCGATGAAGCGGTTTGCTTTTCCCTAGTGGAATTGAAACTTGAACTCACTCCCCATTGATGTCGTTAAAGGAGTCATCTTTTTCTCCCTATTGAGGTTGTGATTGGGTGAAAGCCTTCCGATGTTCACTTTCCAGTATGGCTCGCACTTGTGAGAGTTATCATAAGAATTCTCTTATTCCTCAGTGATGGAAGGTGTTGTGTTATCCCAAGAAGAAGTTGCTTTTTGTTAAGGACTCTATACACGATGATCTGTTTTCCTTTAGTAAAATGTTTCTTCCCCAGGAAAAGATTCGTTCTACAGTGGATTTCGTCTTCGAGTTTCTTTTGTTCAAGAATTATCGTTATCCCTGCTTGAGTTTTCCTATCCTTGGCGAAGTCTGCATTCATCAAGAACGCTGTGCAAGAAGATCTTTATTTCTCCAAGCGAAGTTCTCCTTTGTTTAAGCCGGAAGATAATGGATTGTTCTTCAGGAAGTTAAGAGTTGTTTGAAGTCAATATGTTTTCTTTTGTTGGACTATAATTTATTTTTGCAGTATCCTCTCTAAAGTCCATTTTTCAGTGGCATCCCTCCTCGGAGATGGCATGTTTTGAGTTGCAATCTCACATCGCAGTTCATTCCCAGTGTTTGTCAGTTCAGATGGTTATTCCTCATTGAAGTCTAATTTCCCAAGGATGATTTCTCAAATGTTCCTGGTTTTCTCGACAGTTCATTTTTTGATATTTCTATTCCCCAGTGAATCATTTAAACATTCACCATTACATTGCATCTACCCAAATGCGTAGAATTTCCATTAAAATGGGCATTACGCTGAAAAAAAGAATGTATTCGAACATGCATTGAAACATAAGCCAATTTTTTTGCTTACCTGAAGTAACCAGTTTGTTATATTCAGAGATAAATAGCCCTTGCAGCTTATTACCAGGGTTATCCTATCATGCTTCCCTGATGGAGTATGTTGTGATTTCTATCCCCAATCAGGTCTTGTGGTGTTTTCTCTTTCCTAAGAGAATCCTTGATAACCCTTGTTAGGGTACCCTCCTCGGTTGGTCTCTTTCTTTGGTGTAAGTTTACTTTTACTTAGCATTTTATCAAAGTCGATATCTATTTGTATCCCTAGTAAGTTCGCCTTTGATCGACATTATTTCCCCATGAGTCTATCTTCGGTTAGTATTCCTTGTTTGAGCCTTCTTCGATTGGTTTCTTCCTTGTTTCTATATGTCTAATTCTACCTAGCATATACCTGATATCTTTCTTGTATATGTTTGCTACTGACTTCGAACATATATTCTTGATATCTTTGGTTGGACATGTGCGTCTTTCCTTGTTACAGTCCTTTCTTATGGTCTCTGTCTTATATATGTTCACTACTAATTCGGAACATTTATGTTTAATATCTTTGACAGATCCTCTTCTGGTCTCTTTCTTGTATATGTTTGCTACTAACTCCGAATATATATTATTTATATCTTTGGTTGGACAGGTGCGTCCTTCCTCATTAGAGTCCTTTCTTCCAGTCTCTTGTATATGTTTGATACTAACTCCAAACATGTATTCTTGATATCTTCATTAGAGCCTCTTCCGGTCTCTTTCTTATATGGGTTCGCTACCGACTCTGAACATGTATTCTTGATATCTTCATCAAAGTCCTCTTCCGGTCTCTTTCTTATATGTGTTCTCTACTGACTCCGAACATGTATTCTTGATATCTCTAATGGAGTCCTTTCTTCTGATCTCTGTCTTGTATGTGTTTGCTACCGAATCCAAACATGTATATTTGACATCTTTGATAGAGTCCTTTATTCGGGTATATGTCTTGTATGTGTTTGCTACTGACTCCGAACAAGTATGTTTGACATCTTTGATGGATTCCTTTTTTCCGTTCTCTGTCTTATATGTGTTCGATATCGACTCTGAACATGTATGTTTGATATCTTTGGTTGGACAAGTGCATCCTACCTCATTAGATTCCTTTCCTCCGGTCTCTTTCTTGTATATGTTCAATACCAACTTCAGACATATATTCTTGATATATCGTTAGAGCCTTCTTCGGTCAGTCTCTTTCTTTCTTGTATGTGTCTGCTACCAGCTCTAGACATGTATATTTGACATCTTTATTAGAAACCTTATTCGACCAGTCTCTTTATTTCTTGTGTGTGTCTAACCATGACCTAGAATATACTTGATACCTTATATGTGTCTAATCCTGATCTTACATGTATTCTCTAAGTTTACTTGGTCCCTCGTATATCTAACACCGGTCTGATATACGGATAACCTTTTCACAAAAGCAAAAAAAAAAAAGAAAATGAAAAAAAAACCAAGTACCTGAATTTTGTTTTATCTTCATAGTGCAAATTTTATGGTTCTATTGAGTATTCAATCCTCTTCTACCTTGATTGTTCAAAAGGCTAGCGCCAATCTCACCCTCAGGTTAAAGAAGATTGAATAGGGGCAACTGTTGCACCCCAAAATTTTCCCTCTTCAGTTTTAACCCTAATTGGCTTATTTTCTCTAACACAATCATGCATACATATCATTGATTTCATGGTTACAAGATTAAGGCATTTATTTGTGTCAAACTACAAAAACAATTGTTTCGTCAAGCAGTACAACAAAGCAGAAACTCAGGGTTTTCGAGATTTAAGTGAACTCCACACATTTTTTTGAGCCAATCAATCATCATTTAATCAAGTCATCATCATGCCAAGCTCT